>OZ014519.1:306428048-307163048 GCA_963966055.1 Lathyrus aphaca | reverse complement strand
CCGTCTTCGGTAAGGTCAACCAGGATGTTTCTATAGTTGCGGATTTGCTGGGTGCCCCTCTAATTGACGAGGAGCAGCCATCAAATACTCGTAGCCGGGGTTCAGGTATAAATCTAGGACTCCTTAGAGAGCACTATTCTAGTTTTATTTTAACTGAAGATTCTACCGAGTTAGAAATAATGCAAAAAGCTCGGTGTTATATTATGCTTTTATTTGGTCATTTTTTATTTCCCGACGGTACCGGGAACACAATAAACATGATGTATTTACCATTGTTGCGAAACATCAACAATGTAAATACATACAGTTGGGGTTCAGCTGTTTTAGCACACTTGTACAGTAGCCTTTGTAAAAATGCCGCAAAGGATACTTGTACGTTTTATGGGTGTGCATTTTTGTTACAAGCTTGGGGGTATTCCAGACTGCCGATGCTTGCCCCACGCAACATGAATCCATGCCCGTTCCCCTACGCAAACCAGTGAGTCCACTTTTAATTTTTATTTCCAAACATATTATATTTTAAATATTTAAATTGTTATTGTATCTAAATGTGTTTAAATTTGTTGTGCTTAGCTGGTCCGATCTTGGGATGGATTATAGTAGAAACCCAAGAAGTTCTATAGTTCTATATCGCCAGTTGTTAGACCACGTGGGGATCGATCAGGTATTGTCACATATAAACAATATTTTTCCGTTTTATTGCATTTTATTAACTAAAATAATTTTATACTAACAGAATTTTTTTTTTCCGTAGTTCGTCTGGCGCCCATATTTAGCACTCGACCATGAGCCTAACCCGGAAGATGCTGAAATTTGGACGGCAAAAACTCCAATCATCCGCTTCACTACAATTGAAATGCACCAAACAGATCGGGTGAAAATGCAGTTCGGAATGCAACAGAATATTCCGGGCCCTCCGACATGTTTGGGAAATTGGCATTTGAAAAGAGTGAGTGACATGTGGAACATGGAAGATTGGAGAGACTTTGCAAGGGAGTTACGTCAACAATGGAGGGATCGACGCCAACATGTCCTAACTGACCAAGTGCTGCAAAACGTCAGACCAACTAGAGAATATTTAGTTTGGTTTAGGTCGGTTACTATGCAACAATGGGTGTCTGATAACCCATACTTGATCGACCCCCGCGCCCAGGCCGCAGCATACGCCCAACCACCAACTCCACAACATGACTGCCCCACCCAATTCCAGCCATCGACTTCACACACCCATAGGCCATTCATCCAAACACATAACCCCTTCATGCCACAAACCCAATCACAACATCAAGAGCCTTACCAACACCACTATACCCCCGACAACCCCTTCATGTCCACACCAACCTATAGCCCCCCACCTTTGTTTCGTTCTCAAAACGAGGCAATATCCTCGTTTGGTCAAGCCTATCGTCCTCACCCAACCCAATCCAACCCAGCCCAACCTATCCGACCCAGCTTTGAAAACATGGGCACACAACTCAGTTACGGCAGCGCCTTTGGCAGCAACCTTCCAGGTAATTGGGGACAGGCTGAATCATTGACTCAACAACAACCGCCTCCACCAAACACACAAATACAAGCGGAACCTCGACAACCTGGTGGTAGGGTTCGAAGACGGGGTCATCCCCGTGGATGTGGTACTGGGGGGCAGTTAGATCGGGCGGGAAATTAATTTTTGTAATGTCGTTCTTGAATTATTAATAATAATTTTTCTTTTCATATATATTTCACTTTCTCCTATTCTTTAATTTTCTTTATCTATAATTTTCTTTAATATACTTATATATAAATATATATAAGTATATATATATATATATATATATACTTATATATATACTTATATATATATATATATATATATATATATATATATATATATATATATATATATATATATATATACTTATATATATACTTTTATATATATATACTTATATATATACTTTTATATATATATACTTATATATATATATATATATATATATATATATATATATATATATATATATATATATACTTATATATATACTTATATATATATATATATATATATATATACACATATATATATATATATATATATATATATACTTATATATATACTTATATATATATATATATATATATATATATATATATATATATATATATACATATATATATATATATATACTTATACATATACATATATATACATATACTTATATATATATATATATATATATATATATATATATATATATATATATTTATATATACTTATACATATATATACATATACTTATACATATATATATATATATATATATATATATATATATATATATATATATATATATATACATATATATGTATATATAACAAAGGAATGCATATAACACATGCACAACATTCCAATTGGCGAATTGGTCTTTGTGTTGTATGCATTCGCCAAATGGTTTGGCGAATTGGTTGTATGCATGCATGCATTCGCCATTCCATTTGGAGAATCCTTATGAAAAAACACATTTTCATCATTTGAAGTGGCGAATGTGTGTGCAAAGTATGTTAGTTTGGTATTTTTTTTAAAAACTCTGTTATTTTGGAAATTAAAATAACAAACTCTGTTATTTTAAAAAAAAATTTGAATCTTGAAGCTAAGGTAAGTATGCAAGATATAATTTATCTTTGAATTTAATGGGGTATAAGAATCTTTAACTCATCAAAAATTATAAATAGATAATTTGTTAATAAATGCTCGTAATTTTTTATTTTTTCTGTGTGAATCTTGAAGCTAAGGTAAGTATGCAAGATATAATTTATCTTTGAATTTAATTGGGTATAAAAATCTTTAACTCATCAAAAATTATAATTCAATGTCATATCATATCATTTTATTATATTATTATTTTTTAAATAAATTAAAATATTCTTATAATTTTGTCATATCATATCATTTTATTATATTATTATTTTTTAAATAAATTAAAATATTCTTACAATTTTCACAAGAGGTATCGATACTTAATTATTTATCACGGTACCTAAGAATTTACCATTTTATCAATTATGTGATTTGCGATACCATAAGTGTCTAGCTAGTTTGATTTTGTCATGTGCTAATATTTGGGTGCCCAATGTAATGAAAGAGGGGACCTTTGATTATCTGCATTGCTTTCAAAAGTAAAATCCCTATCTGTTGTAACATCTCTTAAAAAAATTATATTTTATTTATTTATTTTAAATTATTATCAGTATTATCATAGTATTATCATGTTAATATTTAAATCGTTTCAGTCGATAACATACAAAATTTTATATAAAATCAATTAGCTTTAATTTTAAGTGAAGTTTAACTGTTAATAGAATTTCAAATAAGCTAATAGATAATTAAATTTTAAATAAGCTAATAGATAATTAACTAACATTATAACAAACTTGAATAACCAATAACTAACTATATTAGTTCTTCAATTAAGATTGATTTCATTTTGTATTTTATCTCTTACACTCTCTCTAATACCTCGTATTTAATTAGATACTCTGGATAATATTAATTGAATTTAATAAGGTTCCGGTGTGCTCTAAGAATTAAAATAAATTAGAACAATTGATGAACTTAAATTAATTAATTAAGTATTATCTGACTCAGAGGTTTTATTAAATATTTGACTCAGAGACATTTTTGGATACTCTCAATTTGGATCAGTTAGTGTTACTAACTGATAGTTATTGTTGTATTTATTATAAAAAGAGAAAGAAGAGAAAGTTTGTAAGAAGGAAAAGAAAGAAAGGAGAGAAAGAGAAGAGAAGAAAAATGGAGGAAAGGAAGAAGAGGAAAACCCTAAAGCTTCAAGATCATGAATCATCGCCATTTCTTCTTCGAATCTTCATCTTCACCAACCTCATCTTCATTGGCAAGGTGGGTTCATAGCTATAAACTTTTCCTTTTTGGTTTTGGTAGAGTTTTTAGGGTTTATGAGTTTTAGGGCATTTTTATGAAAAATCCTAAAATCGGTGAATTCAATCGGTTAGAAATCGATATAAATGTCCGTGTATGTTGCCTATAGGTGTAGGAACATGTTTGAAATGTTGTTTTGATGTTTGGAAAAGTTTGGTTTGGATTGTGGAGCTTACTGTTATGAAAAACTCGTATTTTCTGCTGTCTGGGTTCGATTAACCGGTTAACGGAATTGGTTAACCGGTTAACGCGTTTGAAAATGTGCTACTGCCACTGATTTGGTCTGGTTAACCGGTTAACCATATAGGTTAACCCGTTAACGTTGTAAGTCTGTGAGAAAATGTTTATTTTTCCAAACTTTGAAAATTCATAACTTTTTACTCGGTTATCTGATTTAAGTGTTCTTTATATTGTTGGAAAGCTAAAATTATGTACTTTCACATGATGCCGACAAATATTATATTCACCCGAATTTTACCCGACTTTTCTGATTAACCGTAATTTTGTAAAGTTAAGGAATTGTGGTAGTAATATATTGTGAAAGGTATGCCTAATCATGAGGATTGATTGAGAGTAGATACATGAGATTATTGTGAGAATTCTTTAATGGTGATAATTAAACTAAAATGTTAGAATTATGTAATTGAGAACTATATAATTAAAAGCATCAAGAATGGAGAAGAATGAGGAAATCTTACCATAAATCAATAGTGTGGCCTAGTATTGTGACTAAAAATTGTTAGATGGTATGAGTTGTGAGATGCCTAGTTTTACCTAGGTTGTTGCGAATTGTTAGCGTGCTATACACTAGGCCTCCGGAATAGTCTTGTGTAAGTCTTGAGGTGGGTTATCTTTAGTACCACGAGAAGCATCTGTAAGGACTAGATGTGTGTATGACACGAGGTCCTTCGTAAAGTCTTGTGTAAGTCTTGAGGTGGGTTATCCTTAGTCCCACGAGAAGCATCTGTAAAGGCTTGAGGTACCGCTTAGTGAGATGGTGATATTGGTGGATTTGTGTAATATGCTAGGTCCTCCGTAAAGTCTTGAGTAAGTCTTGAGATGGGTTATTCTGAGTCCCACGAGAAGCATCCGTAAAGACTTGAGGTATGTATTACACTGGGACCTCTATAAAGTCTTGAGTAAGTCTTGAGGTGGGTTATTCTGAGTCCCACGAGAAGCATCCGTAAATATTTGAGGTGTGTATGTTACTAGATCCTCCGTAAGGTCTTGTGTAAGTCTTGAGGTGGGTTGCTTTGAGTCCCACGAGAAGCATCCGCAAAGGCTTGAGGTGAGTACTACACTGGGTTACGCGTGAAGTCTTGAGTAAGTATTGAGGTGAGTTGCTTTGAGTCCCACGAGATGCATCCGTAAAGGCTTGAGGTGAGTACTACACTGGGTTACGCGTGAAGTATTGAGTAAGTCTTGAGGTGGGTTATTCTGAGTCCCACGGGAAGCATCCATAAAGACTCGAGTGGGTGTGATATCGAGCCCTCCGTAAGGTCTTGAGTAAGTCTTGAGGTGGGTTATCTTTAGTCCCACGAGAAGCATCCGTAAAGGCTTGAGGTAGATGTTTCACTCGTTTAGTGGCGTGAGATTTGTATGGACCGTTTGTTCCATCTCGTACCGAATCTTTTTGAGAGGCAACGTTAAGACTTGGGTTAAGTTTGATAGAACCCTTAGAGCCGAGAGAACTCTAAGATTGGGAACCCACTGAGATGTTGTTATCTTACCCCACTATTGTTGTTGCTTTTCAGGTTTCTTTTGCATATTTGATTTACAAGTGGAATTGTGTTCGGGATGTTTCAAGTGAAGCATAGAATTAGTCTTCCGCTGTGTATTTATTTATCTTTGTACAATAATGGATATTGTATTATTCTTAGTTTTTATTTTAGTATGATTTCCATGTCTTGTGTCGTAGTTTTTATTGTTTTCAGAATTGAACAAGAATGTGAATTATACTAGTAGGTATTTAAGATGGTGTCAGTACCAAAAATTAACTCAGTATGATATTATTCTAGATATATATTATATGGGTGTTACACTCTCCCCCACAAAATTAAAGGACTTTCTAACAAATGATCTTGAGTTTGAAAGATTACAATGATAATGTATCAAAAAGATGATCATAGGTCGGAATGTGTTGAGTAAATTTTTTTTGAAATTATTCTTTCTCTGACAAATTGAATATCAAATTCTATATTATTGGTGCACACATTAAAATAAGGATTGTGAGATAGCAAGAAAACGCTCAAATCGTCGCCTAATATTATAGGTGGATAAAATGACAATGATAATGTATAAAAAAGATGATCATAGGTCGGAATGTGTTGAATAGTAAATTTCTTTGAAATTACTCTTTCTTTGACAAATTGAATATCAAAATTTATATTGTTGGTGCACACATGGAAAATAGAATTGTGAGATAGCATGAAAACACTCAAATCGTCGCCTAATATTATAGGTGGATAGAATGAAACACTTAGCTCAAAAGGAGGAACTCCAACCATAATAGTTCAAAGGTAAAGTGGGCAAATCCATGGTACTCAACTTCGGTGCTTGACCTAGCAATTAAGGATTTTAGAACTCCATGCCACAAGATTTTAGAACTCCTAGCAACTAAGGATTTTAGAACTACATTTCATGACTAGGCTTTCACCTCAGTATTTTAAAAACGGAGGTCAAATAACTTGGAATGCGCTATATATATATATATATATATATATATATATATATATATATATATATATATATATATATATATATATATATATATTAGTTTTTATATATTTAACATCGGATATGATCCCTCGGTTATCTAAGAAAACCGAGATAAAAACTCTAAATATAATTTTTATTCCTTTAGAATTATAATATTTTGTCTCATTCTTTTTGCATCCCAGCGGACGAAAAGGAACCCATTTGTATCTATCGAATGAAGGAGTTTCCCAAGAGACAGAACCACCAACCTAAGGCCTTTAAATAGGACCTCAATTTCATTCATTCCACAAGCTTTTGATAGCCACAAAACCTCTTGCAAAATACTCCCCCAATACCAAAATTCTACAAAGCTCATCTTTCTTTCTTTTGAAGTTATCAAGAATTCACATTGAATTCTTGATTAACTTGAGCTAGACCTTCATCCTTTCATTCTTTTTCTCATCAATTTCAGTAGATCTAAGCTTGTGTTGGTTCAATTTGAAGAAAAGCTCTTGGTAATTCATCTTCCTCCATAAACCCATATTCACCATCAACATTCAAGATGTAGATCTTTGGTGCTTTTGTTTCTAGATCCGTTGGATCTTTATTTGTTGTTTGATTGCAGGGATTCCACTGTATTTTGGTTTTAAAATTAGTGCAAATTCAGATCATGATCATCCAATGTTTGAGAAAAGGTGTCAAAATGGATCATGCTGAATTTTTCTGCATTTTTCAGCATCTGGTACAGCGTTAACCGGTTAACCATTTGGTTAACCGGTTAACCAGTTCAAAAACAGCGCAAATTTTCCAAAATTTGCTTGTGTTAACTGGTTAACCAATTGGATAACCGGTTAACACAAGTCAGAATGGTGTTTTTGGCTTGTTTCAAGCCCCTTTTTGGTTCCTCTTTCTTCTTCTTCTTCCTCCCTTTTATTCTTACCTTGGGAAGCATTTTTGGGAGTAATTCCTCCTTAATTTCAATGGACTTTGGGTGTAGATTAGAGTAGTTAATGTTCATTAATTCAAAACTACCTTTAAGTGGATTATTCAATTCATTTAAGGTACTTTGCATTAGTGATACATTTTCATGCTTGAATCCGCCAAGATGAGTGATTGAACTTAAGGATGGAAGAATACCATAAGTACGACTCAATTTGGTATTCATCTTTAGTTTTGTGCGGTATCACGTTCGGATAACGATTTACATATCGTTTATCTCGCATGCATTAGCACTAACATTATGCACCTTAATTGGTGGTGGCCGGCCTCATTTGTAGGGTAATTACTTCGTAAATTACTCGGCGATTGCTTAACATAGACCTAAATGTGTCTCGACTTCGGAATAAAAACCTAGTTGGGTACTTACACATTCGTGGACCGGATCTCTTGTTGATCGCATAATCCCAAAGTGGTTAATCATATTGCTTCAAGAATCGAGACTTGTGAATTTTTGATGCGTAGGTGCTTTGGGTCTCCTAATCGCCTTTCAAATTTCATTGAATTCGGTTCGGTTTGCCTTGATTAATCGCTATAGTGTAAGATGCTAAGCGGATCCGGTTGCCTTCGATCTTGGTTACTTTCCTTTTTGGTTGTGGTTGATTAAGTTCACCATACCATTATTATATGAATATTATTATACTATTAATACTATTAATATTTTAGATTCTTGCATTTTATTTCTTTTGTTACTAACATTTAATTTCTTGCACTTTTATTGTCTTTATTCTATTTTGCTTTATTCATCCATATCATGTTTATTATTTGTTCTTATTATTTTGATGTTGATTTTCCTTTTGTCCATTTGGACACAAAAACATTAATAAAGGATTAAACCCCTAAAAAAAACTTGTGACTTTAATTTGAGGACTATTGGTTACTATCCTTAGCATTTGGAGCGAAGATTTGGACTTATATTTTTAGGACACTTCATTTGCCTTGATCTTCATAAAGTTGGATTTAGCCTTTATTTGGCCATTTGCTAGCTTATAAGGATGGAACTCTTATGATCATGATTTGGAATGCCATCAAGTTTGGTTAGATCTTTCTTCCCTTATCTCTTTATTTTATTTTCTTAGGATAGTCACTTCATCTCCTCCCACTTCTTAAATTTTCAAATCTTCTTCCTATTTTCAAAACCTTCTTTGTTTTCAAACTTCAAACGTTTTCGCAATCAAACCTTGACTTAGGTCAAGCGATTTTCCCCTTTTTCATTTTATCTTCTAAATAAATGTTAATCCATGTAAGCATATCGAAATTCTCTTCTCAAAGACTTTAAAAAATCCAAAACTCACTCATTTGTTTTTGTGCCGTTGTGCACTTTTTCTTTTCATATGTTTATATATGATTCATTCTTTCTAGCGGAATTATTCGCTAAAGAATGACGACTTATCTCTACATTTTAAAATCAATTCAACTCATTGTTTCTTTTCAAATTTTGTACACGAACTACGAGGTTTTGATCTCGCATTGCATTTTGTGGGTACGTAGGCATGAGGCGTTAAACCTCTTCAAACACAAAAATATTAAAAAATGTTTCTCTTCTCATCTCTCCAATCTCTTTCAAACAAACCAATTTCAAACCAAAAGCAGTAAATTTTTCAAAGGGCTCCCGTGGAGTACCACGAACATTTTGGGTGCGTAAAACCTTCCCATTGTGTAACCTATCCCCTTACCTGTTTCTCTGATGTGTTTCTTTAGCTTTCTTGCTTTTAGATTCATTAGGTTTTATTCGCTCTTTTTCCCTTTTCCTTTTGGAATAAAATAAAAGCGCGGTGGCGACTCTGTTTACCTTGAGTTAAGTTAGCTAATAGCTTACACTCATGATTTTACCGCTACAGTCGCTCCCGGAAAAGACATTAAGTCCCACGATGCAAACGCGAACGATCAGAGAAAGAGAAAGGGTTGAATTGAATAGAGTCGCCAGCTAGGCATTTTTATCCCGAAGGAAAGGTAATGCTGCATAAACCTGGAAAGAGATGGATAAGACGGTTACGAACCAGAGAAACTGAGAAAGGGGGTTGGTTACGACCTGGGAAGGTATTAGCACCCAGATCGTCCGTCGTACTCGACGGGATCCACGCTTACAAGATTGTGTTTAAAGGGGTAGGTGTATGTGTTATCTGTGTGCAAAAGCTAGGGAAATAAAGTACAAGTGTCAGTGCAAAAGGTATGAATTGCTCAGGAACTAAGGCTTAGAAAAGAATGCTGAAAGAGGGGGATGACAAAGAGACTTTTGTTCGATAACTGTTAAGTCATGCCTACGTATCCTCTTGTGAAATGAGGAAGTCAGAATACCATAGTTCGACTCAAAGGGACTGAAAATGATTTGATGTGAACTGCTTACTTGTCTATGCTCAAGTGTATGACTCGTCTGGCTCGAGTGCTAACTGTCTTGCATTAGACGGAAGAAACAAGTTCTCGTTTGTAGAATGAGTGTGATGAGAAAAGAATCCCGAAGGAGACGATTATTGTTTGTTTTTGTTTTTTTGTTTTTTTATTATTTTTGGTGTTTTGCATAGGATTATGAACTTAAGCCTAAATCAAGGGTTGTAAATTCATTATATCCTCCCTAATTAGGGATAATGAGCCTACTTAAGTGTGAGATAAACATCTCAACTTAATTACCATGATGATGTAGGATTAAGATCATTAACCTACTTGTGATTATTTAGATGTTTTTGGGTTTTTGTTTAGTGTTAAGTAATGAGTTTAATCTCTAATCACATATTAGTGAACTCATTACACCATCCTAATAGAAGGATGATAGATGAGAACACTTAAGTTGAGGAAGATACCTCAACTTAATCCATGGATAGGGATTAAATTCATTATATAACAAGCCTTTATTAAATGGATTTTAATTAAAGGATTATATTAAGAAGTAAATTTTATGCTTTGTAAGACAACTTGAGGGGGACTTGTCCATTAAACACTAGGGTTAGTCCCTCTTAACCATAAGGAAAAGTTAGAACCCTAATGTAAGGCCCAAGTTACAAGATAAAGTCTTAGTGGTTATTAATGTGTTTTTATTAAGAGGTGTAAACAAATTAAAGGTTTAACACTAAGGATTAAATTTATACACTTCATCCTAAGATAAGGATGCAAGCATAACCCTAATTCCAAAGTCCTAAAGCTTTAAGAGTTTAGCCTCTGATTATTGAGATGAGAAGAGAGACTCAATGAGACTCAAAGGTAAAAAGCTAAGGGGACTATATACAACCCTAAAAGTTATCATGCTTGGATGTCCTATGGTTTGTGAGGCTTAAGAGGAAATATCTTCAAGAAGGCCACCATGGAAGAAGCAGATGAAAAGAGAATGAGAGAAGATAATAAGTTACTTATTTGCTGAAGAAGATAAGTAACTTAAAAGAAAGAAAGGAGCAAGAGAGACATAAGTGAAACAAGTTCACTTCAAGGACAAATAAGAATGCATATGAAGAGATGATAAGAGGTGGGAATTGAAGGCAAATCCACCTCCCAGATAACTTACCAAAAGTTCCTGATATGTTAGTATGAATGCATAAGGAATGAAATGAAAAGAAATAAGACAAATGAAGGTGAAAAGACCAAAGTCAGAAGTGAATATGCAATGTAGGTGGCATATGAGATGATGCAAAGTCATACAAGATGCATATGAATGATCATACAAGGATGAGATGCAGTGGAAACATGTTTAGAAGCATGAAAACACATGGATGTTCATGGAATGTAATGAATGCAAAGCATAGAAAATGAATGCAACAATGACCAAGCAATGTTTCAAACATGTCCTAAGATTTCTAAGGTGACATACAAAAGAATGGAATGGCATGACAAGTTCATAAGTTCATGATATGCAAAGAAGAATGCAAATGAAGATGCAAAATTAGGGTTTTAAGGCAACATGAGATGCATATGAACGAAACAGAAGCAAACACCATGATAAAAAATTGAAATTGAACTCAAACAAACCCTAATCCCATATAAGTTCACACCCTAAAGGAGAAAGTCAGAAACTTAACCTAGTGAAAGTTATGAAATTTCTAAGTTAACTAGGGTTTTTGGGTGCTTCTAAAGGGAAAATGCAAATCAAATTGAAAATGCAAGATAAAAATGATAGATAAATATCCTAGAAACTATATGCAATATGTGAAACAATGCAAGTAGAACTAAGTTCAAACTCATCATGGTTAGGCAGAAATGGATTTTTCAAGTTAGGGTTAAAAAATGTGAAATTTATGAACCCTAATTCAAAGAAAATTGTGAAAAGGTGATCAAACCTAAAAAGAAATTTGTATGGTGAGTTTGAAAATGTTTCTAAATGTATTGGAATGCTTCGTGAATTTTTTGGTGATTTTTAGAAACCTAAATGCATATTTAATTAATTAAAATCAATTAATTAATTAAATAAAACATTTAAATATTTTAAAAATACTTTTTTAATTCAAAAATTAAAATTAAAAATGCTTTTAGGTTAAGAAAATATTTGAAGCAGAAATGCAAAGTTTGAGGTTTTTTGATGATTTTTGCTATTTTAAATAATTATATGAAAGAAATGCAATAAAAATGAAATTAAAATGAATTAAATGAAAAGTAATCTGATCCAGTGGCTTGGCAAGTGAATTTGCAAAATTCCCTCTTTGGTGCACACTTGAAAATTATAGGATTTTTGCCAACTTTGAAAGGCTATATCTTGAGTTCTAGGATAAATCAAGACATGTTCTTGTACTTTTTGAAAATGGGAAGACATAATCTACAACTTTCATGTCCAATAATTTTTCATTTGAAGCATTTTTGGTCATGAAAGAATAGGTTGAATATCTTTCCCAAAATGGAAAGTTTCCATTACAAGTCCTTTCCAAAAATAGCAAGTTTGCATTTGGCTCAAAATTATTCAACTTTGTGAACTTCCAACCACTTCTAAGATCAAATAAAGATCATAGAACCTCAAAATGATGAATGTGACCCTTTGGTACCATTGTTGGGGGCCTCAGATGCCCTGATTTTGACTTTACTTGCTCAAGAAGTTACCACTTGATCAGATGACTTCTGCATTGAATTTATTCATCAAATTTGGTACACATGATCCTTATAACATATTGAGACCATTAGAAACAAGAATGACCAAAAAATTTAGGATTAAGGCCTCTGAAACCAAAACCCTAATTTTAGGTCATCTGTGCAAGAAATCTCCAGTCTGCCTCTATGCCTTTGCCATGCTTTGTGATCCCTTGACTTTTATGAACTTTGGGGAGCATATTATGATCATGGAACACACATGGACCCTCTTTGGCAAGCTTCAAGACCATTGGGATGGCTCAGATCACTTCTTTGGTTTCTCAGATCACAAACCCTAGATGCAGATGAAATGAAACTATGCAGTGGGATGGTATGCTTATGTAATGCAAAAATGAAAGATCACAAGCCATGGTGTGAAAAAGTGAGGGAAAATTTGGGGTGTTTACAGCTGCCCCTATTCAAGCATGAGTTGGTTGTGCAGGATATAAGCGCCCGGCTTAACAGACAAACAAGATAACTTGTGGTTGAATACCAAAGACAGTCCGAAATTTGCACTCACTGGGGAGAAGAAGAAAAGGGATATAAATTGTAAAAGATAGTATAGTATGAGTATCAAATGAAAGAGATGGAGGACGACCATCGAGCAAAGGACAACTGCTAGGGGTAGAATAGTAAGCAAAGCAATGACGGGGACAACCATCATGCTGGAAAATAAAGAAACGGGGATAGGGACGGCCATCAGGTAAGGAAATAAAATTCTCTGGGGATCAAAGGAATGAGGGAAACACTGACGGGGACGACCATCAGGTTGAATAGAAAAGATAAACGATGGGGTCGGCCATCGGGTAAAACTGACGAAGGACGATCATCAAGAAAAGGAAAAGAGACCACGATGGGGTCGGCCATCGGGTAAAACTAATGAGGGACGATCATCAAAGGTGAAGGACGATCACCTAGCAGGGGACGACTGCTCTTTATCTCGACATAGGACGAATGCCGGATAGAAAAGGTCAACGATGGGGACGGCCATCGGATAAGCATGATGAAGGACGATCATCAAGATTTGAAGGACGATCACTTAGAAGGGGACGGCTGCTCTTGGGGATTATCGCGACATAGGATGAATGCCGGATAACAAAGATCAACGATGGGGATGGCCATCAGATAAAATGATGAGGGCGGTCATCAAAAGGTGAAGGACGATCACCTGGCAAGGGACGACTGCCAAAAAGTTATCGCGTCATAGGACAAATGCCGAATAGAAAGTTCCAACAATGGGGATTCCACTGGGGAAAGGATGAGGGACGATCATCCAAAGGTGAAGGACGATCACCTGGAAGGGGACGGCTGCCGAAAATATCATGATATAGGACGAATGTCGGATAGAAAAATTTGTTTTGCCTTTGTGGGGATGTAAACACGGAAGAGTGCTTACGCTTTAAAATAAAAGGTACAAGTGTTTGACAGTGTGTATAGACTAAAGATGCGGACGAGCATCCTTAGAACCATGATACAGACGAGTATCGGT
Organism: Lathyrus aphaca; assembly: GCA_963966055.1. Taxonomy (NCBI): domain Eukaryota; kingdom Viridiplantae; phylum Streptophyta; class Magnoliopsida; order Fabales; family Fabaceae; genus Lathyrus; species Lathyrus aphaca. The sequence goes on along the minus strand of OZ014519.1, from coordinate 307,148,889 downwards.
AGAAACAAATGCTGACACATGCTCGAAGAATGATGATACAGACGAGTATCAATCGGCTGAGCAAAGAACACGGACGAGTGTTTATCTGCTGAGGAGGTGATATATACAAGATACGGACGAGTATCAAAGACTTCTGTATAAGTATGCACAAGTATGAACTGCTAGTGAAGTATGTGCAAGACACGGACGAGTGTCAAAAGATTGGGCAAGGGACATAGACGAGTGTTTGACTTGCTGGGGAAGTATGACACGGGCGAGTGTCAACAAAGAATATGTACAGGTATGAACAAGTGTTTGAGAATTCTGTATAAGTAAGATACAGACGAATATCAAAAGGATTATGGCGACTTCACCGGGGAAGTGTTCGAGCCAAGCATCTGTGCTTGAGAGTGCAAAGGGGATGTTTTGGATTTTATCTGCAGGGGATAAGTTTTATATATTGTTAATGGAGTTATTATGGTATTTGCAGGTGACTGGCTCGAACCTGGCTCATGACCATGAAAATATTTGATTTTTGCCGTAATGCTCCATTTTAGATGGAATGCTATGCTTATTTTGGTGAATATGATGCGAATGCTATGATTATGCAAATGAGAAACCTGATCCGAAATCCGGATCCTGCGGGGAGAGAGATCTCTGGTTTATCTGTCCGGAGGGAGAACTCCGCTAGGGACGAGGAAGTTTCAGCAATTCCGCTGGGGAAGTATTTCATGTATTGCTCTAATGGGGAAAGAATGGCAACTCTATGGGGAAGCAAATCCACCGACTCTACTGAGGATGAGAAACTCCTGGCAACTCTGATGGGGAATAGAAAGTTCCTGATTACTTTGTTGGGGAAAAAGCCGTCAGGCATTGCTTAGGAGACCCCGCTTGGGGAAGAGATAACTTCTGGGAAGTAATACGCTGGGTATTGATGAATTCCTCAAGGGATCCTCTGGGGGGATAAAAAATTTGCGAGGGAGTACTTCTTGTCAATGAGTCCTGCTGATGATGTAATTGCTGACTTGGCTGGGGATACTATGCTTGATATGCCCCATGCTGTGAAATGGTCTACCTTGAGTACCTGCAACCTGTTAAACAAAGGAAATGCACAATTTTCCCGAGGTATCCTCAACCGGATTCCCTCATAGGAGTTAGGTTTGCTTAAGAACTCATATTTCCTGCAAGCATTTGTTAAAAAATGGCCTATATATTTTCATGCAAATGTTGTATTACGAACTCTGGACATTTTGCAAACAAAAACAAAAGGTAAAAACAAAGTGTGACTGAATATTCTGAATTTATTGATTTGTGTCCCCTGAATAGGGAAGTACAGTCAAAGAAGTGAATCCCCTAAAAGGAGGAGATTGCTGTAAATTGAGAAAACAAAAGTGTTAGCAATGTTTGAGGTTGACTCTTCAGTTAAACTTCCTTTGCTATAACCTGTATGACCTCGGCGTTCTTCTTATCTTTCTTTCTGAAGAAGGTTGATTCTGACCGACGCTTTATCCTTTCGAAGTTTGCCGTATTGCGAGTGATGCAGACGAATTCAGAAATGCAGTTGTTCACTTATTCCCTGATTTTGCGTGGATCGCCCTTTTGGGTTTTCAATTCACCGGGATACCCATTTTTGCCTGAGTTGTCCGATGTGGCTTTTCAACTCAGCGGGTGTACATTTTTTTAGTTTTTCCCTTATTTTTGACCGAGTCTTTTATTCTGCTTTTGACTCGCCGGGATGCCCTATTTTTGCCTGGACTTACATTCTGTTTTTATGTCCAGCGGGTCATTTTACGCGAAATATTTTTTAACAGCATCTGAATTCACAAGAGATAAGAAATCCTCGCCATCCATAGTAGTGAGAATCAGTGCCCCACCAGAGAAAACTTTCTTTACTATGAATGGGCCTTTGTAGTGTGGCTTCCATTTGCCCCGGTGGTCTGTATGAGGAGGAAAAAGTCTTTTCAGAACAAGCTCTCCCACTTGGTATTCCCGAGGTCTGACTTTCTGATCGAAGGCTTTCTTCATTCGTTTCTGATACAACTGGCCATGACAGATAGCCGCTAATCTTTTCTCTTCAATCATATTCAGTTGATTGTATCGAGATCGGATCCATTCTGTTTCATCCAATTTCACATCCATCATTACCCGTAAGGAGGGTAGTTCAACTTCAACAGGTAGGACAACTTCCATACCATATACAAGCTGATAAGGTATTTCCCCAGTAGATGTTCTGATAGAGGTTCGGTACATATGCAAGGAAAATGGTAGCATTTTGTGCCAGTCTTTGTAGGTGACTACCATCTTTTGCACAATCTTCTTAATTTTCTTGTTAGCGGTTGTCGCTCCCGGGATTTTCATCCTAGTACAAACGCGAAAGTGGCGCGGAAAGGTTAGAGTCGCCAGCCAGACATTTTTATCCCGACTGAATGGGAAAGGTAATGTTGCACAAACCTGAGGAAGAAGGAAAGGACAAGGTCCTGCGAACCAAAGATCTGAGTTCGGGAGTCGGTTACGAACTGGGAAGGTATTAGCACCCCAGATTGTCCGCCGTACCCGACGGGATCCACGCTTGCTTGTTTGTTTCAAAGGGTGAGAAAAATATAACCGCTGCTGAATAAAACCGCTAACTGGAACTGGAATGAAATGAGAAAGGAATAAGAAAGAAAATGAAAAGAAAGGGGGAAATGTAGGGAAAATAAAGAATGTGCTCGAACGGGCCCTACCCCGCTGCCTACGTACCTCATCGGGATAATGAGGATCAGAGTCGACGTAGTTCGCCTAACTAGGGGTAGAAAAGAAATTGCTTGTGAATTAAAGCTTGAACTGCCTATGCCATTGCTCAGGTGTTGCATACTCGGACGACGAGTGCGTAACCGTCTTGCAAAGTGACAAGTAGGAGCAAGTTCGCGTACGGAGCGAATGAGGTGAGAAAAGAATTCCCGAAGGAAAGACGCTTATTGTGTTTGTATTTTTTATGAAGCTTTTATGAGTGAGAGTTTGCATAGGTAAGTGTACCTAAGTCTTACTCAATGGGATATGTACATCTCACATCATCCCGAAATGGAATGCGCAAGAGGCACACCTATCTATGGAGGAAATCCCCAAAGCTAGTCCCACAAGTGAAGGCTCAAGCACATTGGCCTATTACTATTATTAAGTGTTTTTGTGGTTTTTGATTAAGAAGTGCTTTTTAGCTTTTCTTTGTGAGGTACTCATGCTAAGACCTATCCACCACGAGTGATGACTCACACCTCGCCCCGAAATGGAACGCATGTGAGCATCTCATAGCAAAGTCTCATGTCACATGAAGGTACTCAACCTTTATTAAGTGAATTAAAATTAAGTTCGAAGATGAGAAGAGAGAGAGCGCCAAAGGATCTCAAAGGAAAAAATTCTAAAGGGGACTAAAGCAACCCTAAGTGTTAACATGCATGGATATCCTAAGGGTTAATGAGGTATTCTAATCCTAAGGAAGAAAAGGAAAAGAAGAAAAGAGAGCTTAGAAACTAACTTACTTCCTAAGGAAGTTAAGTTGTCTCTAAAGAAAGGGAAAGCCTAAAAGCAAAGCACAAAGTGCTAAGGCAAACACAATTAAAATGCATAAGAGATAGGAATGAAGTAATGCTTACCTCAATCTTCCCCCCTACAAAACAAAAGTTAGCATGACAATGCATATTGAAAGTAAAATCAAAGCATAAAAGCGATTAAGTACCATAAACGTCCTAGAATGGAACTAGGGTTCAAAATAAGACCTAAGTCTAAAGGTGAAGGTACCTAAAGGTTACATGACTTCTAAAGTCAGTAGCTACATGTTATAGGTCCCTAAGAATGCTAGGATACCTCACAAGATCAAACTATGTCAAACTATGTACAAAAAGTTCACCTAAGTTCACCTAAATGCAAGTTAGGGTTTATGGATGAAGTATGAATGCGTATGGCTTACAAGCATGAATTAGTACATGAAATGAACATAAAAGTCAGTAGTGAATGCTCATGAATATGTGTGAATGAATATACAATCATGGATGCAATGGATTAGGCATATGGAGCAATGAGAAGAAGATATGAGAAGAAAACGAACAAAAATCGCATAAGATCGCACATGATGAAAGTTAAGGAAGAATGGCATGTGAATATGCATGAAATAATTATGGGCCAGTAGAATACAAGGTATGAGATGCAATGAGAATTCATGAATAGGCATTAATGATTTGCACATAATTCAAGTTATTATTTAGAGGAGAAGAGAATCTATTTTAGGTTAAAGTTAATTCACATAAGTATGCACTTTAAAGCACCAAAACAAACCAAATGAGCATGGTTCAAAAAATGACCTATGACTGGAATTAAAGACATACAAATGATCTATAATCAACTCTTAAAAGCTACCAAAAAGTTCCTCAATCAAATGGCATGAATGCCTTCTTAACACTTAGGTTATGCGACACATAAACACATGAATCAACCTAGGATCTAGGTGACATGGAAAAATAGCAAAAAGCCTTTAAAAATTATGAAATAAAATTCCTGGAATGATATAGTAATTATCTTACATTGTCCAAAAGGATTATACAAAATTATGCACCAAAGTGCCAAAACAATTCCTTGACTAGCAAGGTAACAAAACATGATCACCAAAAACAACTCCACAAAGTGGATCAAAAAGGGAATCTAAAATTATGAAAAAAATGCCTAAGGAGCATCAAAATGTCACAAATTACAGTGATTAATCACACACAAAAAATAGGTTTCAAACCTATGGGGAAAAAACGATTTCGGTCCCTTATGCCAAAACACTCCCTTTTGGGACAGCTCATGATCTAAAATCCAAATTAATTATTAAAACCACCCAAATCTGGAAACAAAAATATGACAAATTAATTAAGAGGATAAGGATCACTCATGAATTTTTCCAGAATTTTATCTCACTTAAAAATATTTTTAAAAATTGCGACGAAACGGGCAAAAAAGTGGATTTTAAGGGGAAGTGAAAGGAATCGATCCTAATGGTTCGTAACCTAATCCCTAAGTTCCGAAATCGATACATATCATCAAAAATCACAAATAAATCCAATGCCTCAGGTGGGAGGGCTCAATATGCACCTTAAGTTATATGATCCTAAGTCGCATACAACTAGAATGATGCATTAAAGTAGAGAATCGAGATTACTTACTTGGTCGAAGTGCCGATTCTTTCACATAAAAGAAATCCAAAAAAACTTCAAGCCAAGCCTTGTAATATCCCATGAGCAAAATAAATGCTCATCTTCCATAATTTCTTTGTGAAGATCCCCCATAATCGAAACAAAAACAACGACACAAAATATCATTTGAATCCAAAGGTATCCCACAAATAAAGTGGAATACCAACCAAACAACCGTCGTTAAGATCTTTGCGAGAACCTTGCATGAACTCAACAAACGCATTAGAAACCAAAAAGAGGTGCAACCGGAAGTTGCACCTATGCCTCACAACTCCAAATCAAGTAGAAATATGAATATACGAGTCATGGACATGCATTGAAATTTACGTTTCAAAACGGGGCAGCACTTATGCTCTAACATAAACAACATGCAAACTCAAACCGGAATCAAACAAATTTACATGCAATGAATGACAAATGATCAACAAACATATATACAAGTCAAAACAAGATCAATGCATCAAAATCGCACCAAACCGAACTTAAAAAGCCTTAAAACGAAAAAACGCGTCAAAAATCACCGACTCGGAATTGAACGAAAATCGCATGGTAACTTGCAAACGTGCCAACGGATTCAAATATGCAATCGGATTTTGAAAATTCCGCTCGGAAGTGATACTTTTTGGCCAATTTCGTCGGCTGGCAGTAGTGAAATAGTCGGAAAAAATTGTCCGAAATCGACTAAAGAGTTCACCAATGGCTCCGGAATAATCAACAAAGTCAATTTACACTATTCACATTCGCGAAAACGCGCTACGGTTAGGAAGTTATGACCAAAACATATTCTCGACACGCGACACATGAACAACATCAACAATTAAGCCTCAACCTATCATATTTCAAATTTGCACATTGAAACAAACATGAATTTAAAAGTCAAGCACTTCAATCAATATCAAGTCATAATAATTAGCTCTCTTAGGAATTTTGTCAAACACCTAACATTCACCGATTATTCTATGTCAACTTTACCAAGCTTTTTCAATCATGCACCACAACAATTATTAGGATAAATTAATTAAGAATCAATCAATAATCAAATCATGAATCAATGCACATAATCTCCACAAGATTAATTCAACTTCAAAATTCAATTCAAGAAACAATTCAACAATTATTCATGAATTAAAGTTTAAGAAGCTTACCGAATGAAGAATCGACGAAGAAATTGCGAATCCGAAGGAAGTGAGACGCGATCATGAATGGAGGAGAGGAGGAGAGGCCGCGCGGCTGCCGGTGGCGGAAGATGGTGGTCTTACGGTGATGAAGTTGACCGGAGGTGGTGGTTCGTGGCGGCTCGGCTACCGGAAGCTTGATCGGAATTGTTGTGTTCTTGAGTTCTTGATGAAGTTGTTGTTGTGTTCTTGAGAAATAATTGAGAGAATGAACTTTGATCCTTTAGAGAGAGTTTGTGAGAGTTTTTTGGTGTTTGTAAATTATGATTGAAGTTATGAGACAAATTGTGGGTCAAAAGAATATATAGTGGAGTGTAAAATGAAAGGCAAAAGGTAGAATTTCGGCTTAAGTGAAAATAACAATATCTTCGGCAAGAAATTTCGACTCTGAGCCTTCCACAATATCGTCCGCCTCTGAATCACGGTTGCAACACAAAAAGAACGGACGTCATACAATCAAAATCGAGTGCGATCGATACGTTTAAGCTGCAAGACGTCACTGAATAAGTTGTTTTTTCGACTTATTTGGTATCCGCCACTCGAAAATGTGACGAGGTCAACCTCTTCGGAGCATAATCTCGACTCGACTTTGTCAGCAAAGTTGTAGATCTATGAGTCAGTGACCTGGTGTTAAAATCTAAGCTCAACCGGACAAACGACGAGGGAGATATGAATTTTCTCGTGAAACCACTTTCAGCATTTTTCTTCGGTTCAACACTTCAATTTTGTGAAATAAACCAAAACGACAATCTTTGGAGCACCGTTCAAACTCACTTTTGTATTTGAAATTGAAGAGGATAAAATTTGTGAACCAACGCTTCAAGAACGGGTGACATCCGATGAAAATTGACCGAGTTATGAATTTTACAAAATCTGACAGACAGTGCACTGCATCAAAGAACCTTACTGGTAATTCGCATTTTCGAGATCCTTCCGCTCGGACCTAACCCAAACTGAATTCACATAATGAAGATAACATCTAAACGGAATTTTAGGCACCGAAACAACATCAATTCGATGAACGAGCCAAGAGTTATGAATTTTTTAGTGTTCAAAACTCACCGGTTCAGCACTGTTTTTCACTATGTCGACTCTAAAGACTCGCACATTCTGAGATCCTCTTCAAAGAATTAGTTCTCGGACAAAACCCAAAAGTTAGAAAGGATATCAAGACGGAACTTTTGGCATATGAATCTCTCAGACATGTTGACCCAATCAGAAGTTACGAACTCTTGAATACCGCTAGCACAGTTAATCGGCGAAACCGAAATTTCAAAAACAAATAATTCCCGCCATTTTCCTTGATGAATTGGCCTCCGAGCCGAACACAAAAGTTGTAGAGAATACCGAAATAGTCTAAACTATTGAGTTTCAAGCCAAAATGAGTTTCTGAGCATAAGTTACAACTTTTGCAAACTGCACCATAAAACTGATATTCTGCTTAAACTCCTTTGAATCAACCGAGAACTTTTGGTTTCTTCTAAGATTCTTGTGCACGTTCCGCATGAAAAAATAAAGGCCAGTCGCAACCTGTGAAAGCTCAAATGGAGATGTATATTCATGTATGTTTATGATGCAATTGTGATCTAAATGCAATGCAATGTATGAAAGGATATGCTAAATGGCATGAAAATGAGAGGGCAAATTTTGAGGTATTACAGCTGCCCCTATTCAATCATCTGTTAATCTGAAAAGGACGGTAGCACGAGCTATCGACCATTCAAGATAAACTGTGATTGAATACCAAGAAGACCAGAAATTTGCACTCTGACGAAGAATGCAACACCGGGAAATAAACCCGACCAAATGACGCTTTGGTGACTGAAGGGGAGAAAAAGCAGACGAGCTTCTTCCAAGTTGAAACTGATATCTGGAATAAGAGTGCTAAGACAGACGAGTCTTCAAACAATCCTGTGACGCCAGGTGCCGGACAAACGAGTCCTCAGACATTGCAAGAACTTGTAACTGAGACAGACGAGCCTTCAAAAAAAATCATGTGACGCAAGAAGCTGGACAAACGAGTCCTCAAACACTGCATATAGCATGAGACAGACGAGTCTCCTTCGGATTTACCTGTTACGCCAGGACCGGTAATGCACTTAAGTCTGTGGGATAGACATGCAATCAAGGTAGACGAACCTTCTTCATATATTATCCGCGGATATATGGTATAAGACAGACGAGTCTTCTGAGCAAACCTGTTACGCCAGGTGCAACAACAATAATAATTGGTGCCTGAGACAGACGCGCCTCCTTCGGATTTACCTGTTACGCCAGGACCGGTAATCATTTCGACATTTAATTCCCACTGTCAGGATTCGAAACCTCTTCAATACAGACGAGTATTGGATGATCATCAAGATAACACAGACGAGTGCCATAAGTCAATGATACAGACGAGTATCAGACGATGATCTGAGAAACACAGACGAGTGTCTCAGGCAATGATACAGACGAGTATCAGCCACTGGTATAGACGAATACCAGAAATTCAAACACAGACGAGCATTTGAAGTAGCAATACAGAAATACCAGGGTAAACAGCAAATCCTCACATACAGATGTAAGCTAGCACAGACGGGTGTTGGGGATGATACAGACGAGTATCCAAGCAAGGCAGACGCTTCAGAACACAAACGACTTCTGGGGAATAAAAGCAGACGAGCTTCAAACAAACACAGACGAGTGCTGGACAGTTGCAGACGAGCAACAACAGAGAATACATATCAAGGCACAGACGAGTGCAGCGAAGGATCCAATACCAAACACAGACGAGTGTTGGGAGGTTGCATACTAGCAACAACAAATATCATCTCAGAACACAGACGAGTGTTGAGGAGTTGCGGACAAACAACTATCATAACCAAACACAGACGAGTGCTGGAAATTGCAGACGAGCAATAACAAGGTAACCATTTCAAAGCACAGACGAATGCTGGAAATTGCAGACGAGCAAACAGCAACTGATATAACCAAACACAAACGAGTGTTTGGAACCGCGAACGAGCAGAATCAAAGTAATCATAAACCACCGCTGGGGAAAGCAAACGAGCAATACCACAGAGCTAACACAGACGAGTGTTGAAAGATGCAGACGAGCAACAATAAAGCAGTAATATGTCCTTGCTGGGGAAAAACCTGCTTAGGGATAACACAAACGAGTGTTGACAAACGCAGACGAGCGGTAGACAAATGCCTGATTGGCAGCAAGAGATACAACTCTACAGGGGAAGACAAGTCAAGAGGTCTGGACACTCAACTCTGACTGAGGTGATGAATACCTGGCTGTATCATCAAATACCCAAAAGTATGGCAACTTGGCTGAGAAATATTTCACGGACGGAGGTGAAAATCAAATATGAACTCTGTGGGGACCGGATCATCTTCAGACTTGGCTGGGGAATCAAAGGCATGGCACCGCTGAGGGAGAAAACTGCTGGGGAGGAATGACACCTCTTATACTGCTGAGAATTGCCCCTGTCTGAAGGGAAACTTCTGCTTGGGGATGATACCCACCTTCTGCTATCTTGCTGGGAGAAATTTCAGCTTCCACTTTACTGGGGATGATAGATAATGTCAATGATAAAGCTTCCCGCTGAAGATAAGAGCTCAAGTTGCCACTTGCTGGGATAAGAGATAAATCCTCTCATGTTGGGAATGAGAGATGTAAGGCGTCTCATGCTGGGGATGAGAGACGATGATATCTTTCTGCTCAAGAAGTAACCTTCCATTTGTCGCACTACTGGAGAAGGAATTGTCTAATGAGACTTGCTAAGGAATTCTGATCAATGAAGTCTGCCGACGAAACAACTCTTGAAGTAATGTGCCGACAATGGCTTTGCCCCCCAGCCCTGGGTGGATAGGTTGCCAACTAATCATGAGTGAACAATGGTTCTTTGCAATTTTCAACTCACCTTAGATTAAGGTCCATCGGAAGAAAATGTCTCAAGAGGATTTCACAGAAAACATGACATACGAAATGCCTCGGTGTCTTCAAACTCTTGGAGAGATTCGTCAGATCTCGAAATAACTGCCCCAGACTGCATGGTCTATGAAAGAAATTTGCCTCACGAGGATTAATGAAAAACCTCATATCACCGTGAAATATTATGCCCCAGTATTTTGACCTTTGGATAGGTGCTTTGGATTTACCGTCTTCGGGAGAAAGTACTTCTCATTAGGATGGCCTGCCCCGGTACAAGTCTTGAAGTGATCACCCCTGAATGGCTGTGTTTTGAAGAAAACACCCATGCCAATTGTTCTTTGAGAGATTGGATCTCGAAGTAATTGCCCCAGTTTGGTTGAAATTTGAATACATGCCTCAGACTAATGGCTCTTTGAGAGATTTGAATCTCGAAGTGATTGCCCCATCTTGGTTGAACTTTGAAGAGATTGCTCGATATGATTTCCCCAGATTAGTTGGCTCTTACCACGACTGTTGGGAAAGTCCCTACTCAATGGAGTTTTCTTGAAAAGTGCACCTCGATAGATTGTCCTTCGGAAGTTTCAGACTTCTCAACTTGGCAAGATTAAGCTTCTGGACTAAGATTCCATATGTAAACTTTTATGATGCCAAACAAATGTATGTAAGCAGAAAATGTTTATTTTAAGAATGAAAATTTTAATGCAACACACATGTTAATCTTGAAGTTTTACTGTAAAAAGATGTCGCCAACCTTTGTGAGTGAATCACTGGTTAAATACGACATTGGTTTTTGATGAATGAAAGCACGCACATGCAACACCAACAAAGAACTTTTAGCACAACTCATAGGAGTCAGGAACGCGATCTTGTGGTAGTACGCTCTCAAGATAACCCTGTTTCAGTTAGGACTTTTGAGGGTTGTATCGTGGTCTGGTTCACGGTTATAAAAATAAAGGATATAGGCTCGAAGTTTATTTGTACCCACCCATCTTCGTGATGTTCTCCATTCCTATGTTCAGCTAGCTTTCACAAGCGCTCACTTCTCAAAAAGGGTTTTGTGATGGTTGAGGAACCAATTACAGTAACGGTTTAAGCACCAATCAAGTTGTTGTTTGGAGTCAGTCATCCCTTCGTCTTTCGTGTCTGTATCACACGACTTTGTTCTTGTTCAAGGATCTTTCTTGTGTAATCCTTTTCGTCTTTTGCTTTTGCATTATTTTGCTTATCCCTAACTTTTGCCTGGACTGATTCTTGTGAATCTTTGATTGTGAAGTCCAGCGGGATGCCCTAATTTTTGCCTAAGTCGCTTGTTTTCAAGTTTCGAATTAGTGGGCTTTCTCATTCATCATTTTTTCAATTCTTTTTTTTTTGAACAAATCGTGTGACACTGTTTGTCTTGATTGCTTTGAAAGGGTCGTGACTGCCTCATTCTCTGGTCAATGATTAATAACCAATGTGGTTTCCGGTCTTTGGACTCTTGATTGGGATAACCATTGTGGTTTCTGGTCTTTGGACCTCTTGATTTGGTACAACGAAAGGTAATGGATCCTCAGATTTGCACTCCTTTTCGAAATTTGAACGATCGATCCAGCTAGCTAACACCTACCCTGCCCCTGGGTTAAATGCAAGGGTTTTTTCATGCGAAAATAAACTCCTACTTCAAGGCTCAAATGGGTTGGCGAGGGTCTATCTCCCTTATATCTCCGGTGTTTAGGACTTGAAACAATGCCTGTACATCGTCAACAGGGTCTTTCTCAAAAGCACACAGTTAGAGATTTTTGCGTTTTCATTTCGTCGTCCTCCCTGATAGAGTTTAATCACAACAGTTGGTATTGCAATGCATATACACAAAATCATGAGTGAATACGAATGGATTACTTCAAGAGAAACATGTGCATTTTATTATGGTTATCATTCAAAAACAAATAAGTTTCATGCATGCATACAAATGTTTAAACAAACAATATAAACTACAAATGAAAATGCAGTAAAGAAGCTGAACATTGCCATCATTGAGGACACTTGACTCTGTCTGGACTTATTGCTTCCGAAGATGCCCTTGCAAACTAGGATGCCAATTTGATAAGGAGATTTCAATATGTGAGCAGACCTTCTGGCATGATGACCTTTGAGTCGGCCAAATTTTGCATCTTGTACTTGAACACATCACAGTTGTCAATTGTATGCCTAAATTCCCCTGAGTGATACTTGCATCTAGCCTTCACATCATGGTGGTCATTATTGAGGAGGTTTGACTCCGTCTGGACTTATTGCTCTCGGAGACTTTCAGCAGTCAGTAGTCTGGATGTTTACTCAATCAAATTCGCAACCTTGTTTTTACCTTTGCCTCTGAAAGACTTGCAATCTTCAATTAAAAGGCCAGGTGCCCCAGAATGGTAATCATACTTGGCATTGAGACCCCAAAGGAAGCTTTGTCGGAGATGATCCTGATGCAGTTAGCTCAACCACTCCAAATTTGCGTAAATGAGGAAACTTATTGCACGTACGTCATCAGAATATGATCAAACTTCTTCTCAAGTGGTTTTGGCCTTTACCCTTATACTCTGCCCGCTGGACTCTCTTGGGAAGCTGAAATTGGATGCCGACAAATGACGTCTGGAGGGAAGAGGTTGATAAATGAAGTTGATAAATAAAGTTGCTCGGAAAGATCTTGCACGATCTCCTGCCTACGTATCTCCATTGACCAATGGAGAATCAGAGCAGCGTAGTTCCCCTTAATAGGGATGAAAATAGCTTTGTTCAGAATTTCCATAACCAAGCTCATCTGAGTCTTCATCTGGTTGACTTCCTGTTTCAGCAGTTTCTAGTTTTGAAATAAAGCTTATACCTCTGCCCTGAATGGCCTCAGCTGGGTCTTCCTTCGATTACCTCCGCCCGGAGTTGCTTCAAATATATACCTTGATGATTGTGATTCAAGTTGTCCATTCTGATGAGAAATCAAGTCAGGAAAAGAATTTGTCTCTGAACACCTGTCAATAATGCAAGGATGTATGCAAATGCCATGTTGAATTATTTCTGAGGAATCTATCTGCTTTAATTCAAGTTTTGATACAGAAAAATCCAACAACATGATTCAGATATGTGATCCTCGGAAATAACTGAACATGTATGCAGAAATGCTATGATGTCATGTATGCAACAGACGTGTGATCAACAATCTGATGTTGGTGTTGAACAGTGAACCAACTGTCTGTATAGAATCACAATAGCGGCACCATCTCTGTATAGAACCCCATAACTGAGAACCCAATAACTGTAAAACTGGATCACATAATAGCATAGTCACTGATGGTGTTGAAGTTGAACAACGAGCCAAGTGTTTGTGGAGAGTCATAATAACAGTCACAATATCAGGGTCACCATGGTAATCACAGTAACAATCTCTCTGAATAGAAATCCCGGATCTCAGAATCAAAGAACCATAAAACACTGAACAATACTGGCAAAGTGGGTATGTTGAAGTTTAGGGTTCCTGCAAACCTGTAAACCCCTCCCAATCTCACGGGTGTGCTACTCGGGTCAACATCACGGACTCTCAAAGCCGAATAGCAATAATACGTTCACCATTTCCGAGAAATGGCTCATGACCAAATTAGGGAATCGGTTTGGCATTATGTACTAATCAGGGAGGCCTCAGCTGAGTCTAAGGAAACAAGCATCCCTCATTGGTCCCCAGCTTCAAGCACTGAATCGAGAAACAATAGTACATTCATCCTGAAGGGTACAATACTACCGTCATACGAACAGTTTGCCTTGACTGGATTCCTATGAGAGAACCAGGCCATCCTATGTGAGTTCCCAGTGGACCCTCGGATGCGAGTGGATTTGCCAACAAATGTGGTCTGCCACTGTCATCACTAGAGAGGGTTGTTTACACAAAGGTTCTCAATGATCGGTCCCCAGATGCACATAACTATCAAGGTCCTATCCCGAAGTGGAGGAAATCCCCACACAAGATATTTCCAAGACAGTCGCAATCTGGGCGTGAAACACATCGCCACTCATCATGTCACATGCGAGTACAATATGTCCACTCTAATCCTAGGGTGCACTCAAGCCGGGTACTTGGCTTATCTCTCAGAAACAATATCACCCGAACCCACCAAACAGAAAACCAGTCCAGACAGTCCAGTATGATATACATGATGCAGAAAATAAATACTGAAAACTGTAAATAAAGCTGTAAACAAAAGCGGTAAACAAACAACAATACGATATAACAAGCCACAACAAACAAACATCACCCAAAGAAACAGAAACAAACAAGCGCTAGGGGAGACTCACAAGGGAACCAGAGATCATCTGGTGTGCAGTCCCCAGCAGAGTCGCCAGTTGTCGCTCCCGGGATTTTCATCCTAGTACAAACGCGAAAGTGGCGCGGAAAGGTTAGAGTCGCCAGCCAGACATTTTTATCCCGACTGAATGGGAAAGGTAATGTTGCACAAACCTGAGGAAGAAGGAAAGGACAAGGTCCTGCGAACCAAAGATCTGAGTTCGGGAGTCGGTTACGAACTGGGAAGGTATTAGCACCCCAGATTGTCCGCCGTACCCGACGGGATCCACGCTTGCTTGTTTGTTTCAAAGGGTGAGAAAAATATAACCGCTGCTGAATAAAACCGCTAACTGGAACTGGAATGAAATGAGAAAGGAATAAGAAAGAAAATGAAAAGAAAGGGGGAAATGTAGGGAAAATAAAGAATGTGCTCGAACGGGCCCTACCCCGCTGCCTACGTACCTCATCGGGATAATGAGGATCAGAGTCGACGTAGTTCGCCTAACTAGGGGTAGAAAAGAAATTGCTTGTGAATTAAAGCTTGAACTGCCTATGCCATTGCTCAGGTGTTGCATACTCGGACGACGAGTGCGTAACCGTCTTGCAAAGTGACAAGTAGGAGCAAGTTCGCGTACGGAGCGAATGAGGTGAGAAAAGAATTCCCGAAGGAAAGACGCTTATTGTGTTTGTATTTTTTATGAAGCTTTTATGAGTGAGAGTTTGCATAGGTAAGTGTACCTAAGTCTTACTCAATGGGATGTGTACATCTCACATCATCCCGAAATGGAATGCGCAAGAGGCACACCTATCTATGGAGGAAATCCCCAAAGCTAGTCCCACAAGTGAAGGCTCAAGCACATTGGCCTATTACTATTATTAAGTGTTTTTGTGGTTTTTGATTAAGAAGTGCTTTTTAGCTTTTCTTTGTGAGGTACTCATGCTAAGACCTATCCACCACGAGTGATGACTCACACCTCGCCCCGAAATGGAACGCATGTGAGCATCTCATAGCAAAGTCTCATGTCACATGAAGGTACTCAACCTTTATTAAGTGAATTAAAATTAAGTTCGAAGATGAGAAGAGAGAGAGCGCCAAAGGATCTCAAAGGAAAAAATTCTAAAGGGGACTAAAGCAACCCTAAGTGTTAACATGCATGGATATCCTAAGGGTTAATGAGGTATTCTAATCCTAAGGAAGAAAAGGAAAAGAAGAAAAGAGAGCTTAGAAACTAACTTACTTCCTAAGGAAGTTAAGTTGTCTCTAAAGAAAGGGAAAGCCTAAAAGCAAAGCACAAAGTGCTAAGGCAAACACAATTAAAATGCATAAGAGATAGGAATGAAGTAATGCTTACCTCAATCTTCCCCCCTACAAAACAAAAGTTAGCATGACAATGCATATTGAAAGTAAAATCAAAGCATAAAAGCGATTAAGTACCATAAACGTCCTAGAATGGAACTAGGGTTCAAAATAAGACCTAAGTCTAAAGGTGAAGGTACCTAAAGGTTACATGACTTCTAAAGTCAGTAGCTACATGTTATAGGTCCCTAAGAATGCTAGGATACCTCACAAGATCAAACTATGTCAAACTATGTACAAAAAGTTCACCTAAGTTCACCTAAATGCAAGTTAGGGTTTATGGATGAAGTATGAATGCGTATGGCTTACAAGCATGAATTAGTACATGAAATGAACATCAAAGTCAGTAGTGAATGCTCATGAATATGTGTGAATGAATATACAATCATGGATGCAATGGATTAGGCATATGGAGCAATGAGAAGAAGATATGAGAAGAAAACGAACAAAAATCGCATAAGATCGCACATGATGAAAGTTAAGGAAGAATGGCATGTGAATATGCATGAAATAATTATGGGCCAGTAGAATACAAGGTATGAGATGCAATGAGAATTCATGAATAGGCATTAATGATTTGCACATAATTCAAGTTATTATTTAGAGGAGAAGAGAATCTATTTTAGGTTAAAGTTAATTCACATAAGTATGCACTTTAAAGCACCAAAACAAACCAAATGAGCATGGTTCAAAAAATGACCTATGACTGGAATTAAATACATACAAATGACCTATAATCAACTCTTAAAAGCTACCAAAAAGTTCCTCAATCAAATGGCATGAATGCCTTCTTAACACTTAGGTTATGCGACACATAAACACATGAATCAACCTAGGATCTAGGTGACATGGAAAAATAGCAAAAAGCCTTTAAAAATTATGAAATTAAATACCTGGAATGATATAGTAATTATATTACATTGTCCAAAAGTATTATACAAAATTATGCACCAAAGTGCCAAAACAATTCCTTGACTAGCAAGGTAACAAAACATGATCACCAAAAACAACTCCACAAAGTGGATCAAAAAGGGAATCTAAAATTATGAAAAAAATGCCTAAGGAGCATCAAAATGTCACAAATTACAGTGATTAATCACACACAAAAAATAGGTTTCAAACCTATGGGGAAAAAACGATTTCGGTCCCTTATGCCAAAACACTCCCTTTTGGGACAGCTCATGATCTAAAATCCAAATTAATTATTAAAACCACCCAAATCTGGAAACAAAAATATGACAAATTAATTAAGAGGATAAGGATCACTCATGAATTTTTCCAGAATTTTATCTCACTTAAAAATATTTTTAAAAATTGCGACGAAACGGGCAAAAAAGTGGATTTTAAGGGGAAGTGAAAGGAATCGATCCTAATGGTTCGTAACCTAATCCCTAAGTTCCGAAATCGATACATATCATCAAAAATCACAAATAAATCCAATGCCTCAGGTGGGAGGGCTCAATATGCACCTTAAGTTATATGATCCTAAGTCGCATACAACTAGAATGATGCATTAAAGTAGAGAATCGAGATTACTTACTTGGTCGAAGTGCCGATTCTTTCACATAAAAGAAATCCAAAAAAACTTCAAGCCAAGCCTTGTAATATCCCATGAGCAAAATAAATGCTCATCTTCCATAATTTCTTTGTGAAGATCCCCCATAATCGAAACAAAAACAACGACACAAAATATCATTTGAATCCAAAGGTATCCCACAAATAAAGTGGAATACCAACCAAACAACCGTCGTTAAGATCTTTGCGAGAACCTTGCATGAACTCAACAAACGCATTAGAAACCAAAAAGAGGTGCAACCGGAAGTTGCACCTATGCCTCACAACTCCAAATCAAGTAGAAATATGAATATACGAGTCATGGACATGCATTGAAATTTACGTTTCAAAACGGGGCAGCACTTATGCTCTAACATAAACAACATGCAAACTCAAACCGGAATCAAACAAATTTACATGCAATGAATGACAAATGATCAACAAACATATATACAAGTCAAAACAAGATCAATGCATCAAAATCGCACCAAACCGAACTTAAAAAGCCTTAAAACGAAAAAACGCGTCAAAAATCACCGACTCGGAATTGAACGAAAATCGCATGGTAACTTGCAAACGTGCCAACGGATTCAAATATGCAATCGGATTTTGAAAATTCCGCTCGGAAGTGATACTTTTTGGCCAATTTCGTCGGCTGGCAGTAGTGAAATAGTCGGAAAAAATTGTCCGAAATCGACTAAAGAGTTCACCAATGGCTCCGGAATAATCAACAAAGTCAATTTACACTATTCACATTCGCGAAAACGCGCTACGGTTAGGAAGTTATGACCAAAACATATTCTCGACACGCGACACATGAACAACATCAACAATTAAGCCTCAACCTATCATATTTCAAATTTGCACATTGAAACAAACATGAATTTAAAAGTCAAGCACTTCAATCAATATCAAGTCATAATAATTAGCTCTCTTAGGAATTTTGTCAAACACCTAACATTCACCGATTATTCTATGTCAACTTTACCAAGCTTTTTCAATCATGCACCACAACAATTATTAGGATAAATTAATTAAGAATCAATCAATAATCAAATCATGAATCAATGCACATAATCTCCACAAGATTAATTCAACTTCAAAATTCAATTCAAGAAACAATTCAACAATTATTCATGAATTAAAGTTTAAGAAGCTTACCGAATGAAGAATCGACGAAGAAATTGTGAATCCGAAGGAAGTGAGACGCGATCATGAATGGAGGAGAGGAGGAGAGGCCGCGCGGCTGCCGGTGGCGGAAGATGGTGGTCTTACGGTGATGAAGTTGACCGGAGGTGGTGGTTCGTGGCGGCTCGGCTACCGGAAGCTTGATCGGAATTGTTGTGTTCTTGAGTTCTTGATGAAGTTGTTGTTGTGTTCTTGAGAAATAATTGAGAGAATGAACTTTGATCCTTTAGAGAGAGTTTGTGAGAGTTTTTTGGTGTTTGTAAATTATGATTGAAGTTATGAGACAAATTGTGGGTCAAAAGAATATATAGTGGAGTGTAAAATGAAAGGCAAAAGGTAGAATTTCGGCTTAAGTGAAAATAACAATATCTTCGGCAAGAAATTTCGACTCTGAGCCTTCCACAATATCGTCCGCCTCTGAATCACGGTTGCAACACAAAAAGAACGGACGTCATACAATCAAAATCGAGTGCGATCGATACGTTTAAGCTGCAAGACGTCACTGAATAAGTTGTTTTTTCGACTTATTTGGTGTCCGCCACTCGAAAATGTGACGAGGTCAACCTCTTCGGAGCATAATCTCGACTCGACTTTGTCAGCAAAGTTGTAGATCTATGAGTCAGTGACCTGGTGTTAAAATCTAAGCTCAACCGGACAAACGACGAGGGAGATATGAATTTTCTCGTGAAACCACTTTCAGCATTTTTCTTCGGTTCAACACTTCAGTTTTGTGAAATAAACCAAAACGACAATCTTTGGAGCACCGTTCAAACTCACTTTTGTATTTGAAATTGAAGAGGATAAAATTTGTGAACCAACGCTTCAAGAACGGGTGACATCCGATGAAAATTGACCGAGTTATGAATTTTACAAAATCTGACAGACAGTGCACTGCATCAAAGAACCTTACTGGTAATTCGCATTTTCGAGATCCTTCCGCTCGGACCTAACCCAAACTGAATTCACATAATGAAGATAACATCTAAACGGAATTTTAGGCACCGAAACAACATCAATTCGATGAACGAGCCAAGAGTTATGAATTTTTTAGTGTTCAAAACTCACCGGTTCAGCACTGTTTTTCACTATGTCGACTCTAAAGACTCGCACATTCTGAGATCTTCTTCAAAGAATTAGTTCTCGGCCAAAACCCAAAAGTTAGAAAGGATATCAAGACGGAACTTTTGGCATATGAATATCTCATACATGTTGACCCAATCAGAAGTTACGAACTCTTGAATACCGCTAGCACAGTTAATCGGCGAAACCGAAATTTCAAAAACAAATAATTCCCGCCATTTTCCTTGATGAATTGGCCTCCGAGCCGAACACAAAAGTTGTAGAGAATACCGAAATAGTCTAAACTATTGAGTTTCAAGCCAAAATGAGTTTCCGAGCATAAGTTACAACTTTTGCAAACTGCACCATAAAACTGATATTCTGCTTAAACTCCTTTGAATCAACCGAGAACTTTTGGTTTCTTCTAAGATTCTTGTGCACGTTCCGCATGAAAAAATAAAGGCCAGTCGCAACCTGTGAAAGCTCAAATGGAGATGTATATTCATGTATGTTTATGATGCAATTGTGATCTAAATGCAATGCAATGTATGAAAGGATATGCTAAATGGCATGAAAATGAGAGGGCAAATTTTGAGGTATTACAGCGGTCTCAACAACGCCATTCATCTTTGGCCTGTAAGGAGAAGAGTTATGATGTTGAATTTTGAAGTCCCGACAAAGTTCTGCCATCATCTTGTTGTTCAAATTGGAACCATTATCAGTAATGATCGCTTGGGAACTCCATATCGACAGATGATATCCCTTTTCAGAAATCGAGCTACCACTTGCCTGGTGACATTTGCATACAAAGTTTCTTCAACCCATTTGGTTAAGTAATCAATGGCTACCAGGATGAATCTGTGACCATTTGAAGTAGTCAGTTCAATCTTTCCCATCATATCAATGCCCCACATGGAGAAGGGCCAAGGCGAAGACATTACATTCAAAGGATTCGGAGGCACATGCACTTTATCTGCATAGATCTGGCATTTGTGGCATTTCCTGGCATAGGCACAACAGTCTGCATCCATTGTGATCCAGTAGTAACCTGATCTCAATAACTTCTTTGCCATTGCATGTCCTTCGGCATGGGTACCGAAAGAACCTTCATGTACTTCGTGCATCAGTAGGTCTGATTCCTTCTTGTCAACACATCTGAGCAAGACCATGCCGAAGTTTCGCTTGTACAAAGAACCATCAGTATTGAGGAAGAAACTTCCGGCTAGCCTTCTTAATGTCTTCTTATCATTAGACAATGCCTCAGGTGGGTATGTCTGAGTCTTAAAGAAGTATTTGATGTTGTGGTACCAAGGCTTGTTATCGGTGACAGTGTCCATAGAGAATACATATGCCGGTCTATCCAGTCTGGATACCAAAATCTGAGGCACATAATTAGCAGCTTATACTTTGATCATGGATGAAAAGGTGATAGTCGGATTGGAACTTGATGGGATCCAATTTCACATTGCCATTAGGATATTTTATTTTTCCTTTTGTGAAATTTCCTCTTTCTAAGAATTTCTTCCTGATGTAACGCCTATTCACGACCACCTTTCAATCAATAAAGTGCATTTCATCCAAATAGCTTTTGTTTGCTTTTTCTTCATTTACCATTGTTGATGGCAAAAACGTCCAAATATTGTGATAGATATTGCATTGCGAAGACATTGATGCCTTATAATACATGCTTAAAGGTAAAACATTTGACATATACTTTAATTGTTAAGTAACATGGATGCTAAACTCAGACCATAGACTTGTGGCATGCAGGCTTATCTAATTTTCTCTTTTGCTGGAACTATCAGTTGCATTCACATATTTGTAGGTATGGAGTTAAAAAAAGCCATTGCTAACACACAACATCAGGGATATTTTTCCTCAACAGGCTTCATTGATCACGACTCCTAAGTAGGTCTTAGTGGATTACCCTTCTCCAACAGACCAACTAAAGGGGTTGGTACTCCTCGAGAAAAGGGTATCATTATTAAGAGATTATTTATATCTTTTATCTCCAGCAAGATATGCCTTAAAACTCTTATCCTTAGAAGAGAGAATTCTCCTTGATGTTCTCCAGTAAAGGTGGTTCATACCCCATCATCCCCAGTGAAGTCGCCAATTGTCGCTCCCAGGATTTTCATCCTAGTACAAACGCTAAAGTGGCATGGAAAAAGAGAAGAATCGCAAACCAAGCATTTTTATCCCAAGGAAAGGGAAAGGTAATGTTGTACAAACACAAGGAGAATTAAATAACAAGGTCTTGCGAACCAGAGAGAATGAGTAAGGGAGTCAGTTACGTGAATAGAAGGTATTAGCACCCCTTCACATCCGTCGTACTAGATGGGATCCACACTTGCTTGTACTGTTTCAAAGGGTGTTGGTATCTGCTATTGCTACTGAATTGGGAAGAAAAATAACGGGAAAAATGAAAATGAGAAACAATGTAGGGAAAAGAAAGAAATGTGCTCGAATGGGCCATACCCCACTACCTATGTATCTCACCGGGAATGAGAATCAGAGTCAATGTAGTTCCCCTAAAGAGGAAGGGAATTTGTTTGTTTGTATTTTTTATGATTGAACTACTTATGCATATGCTCAGGTGTTGCAGGTTCGTTTGTGTCGCGGTGAGAATCGGATACCAAGCTATTGAGTGAGCTTGAATCGTAAAACATTAAATGTTCACCACCGACTTTAATTTAATCCAAAAGGAAAAGGGAAAAAGATCGTAAAAACCCTAAATGAGGAGAAACTAGGTTCGGGGGTTGATTATACCTAGGGAAGGTGTTAGCATCCTAAGCATCCGCAGTATCCTACGGGAACCTCTTGTTAATATTTGTATTATTGTTGTTTATTGCTTGCTAAAACTAAGGGAACCTAAGGTTTTTATTTCTAATGGTGCTCGCACAACATCGCATCGATGCCTACGTATCGGGTATAGAATCAGAGCACTCGTAGTTCTCCTAAGGATTAACGAACACTTGGTTACGCTCAAGGTTCGCGGGGGAAGGTAAGTGTTATGGAAAACACTCACGTGACTTTAAAAAAGTCACAAAAAGTTGTAAAATAAAAAGCTAAGGACCTAATGGCTAAGGACCTAAGGATAAGGGATGGCTAAACTTCCTATGACATTGAGTCAACTGCAGGAGTTCTTTCCCTTTTGGATTGAAAAGCATAAACAAAAATAAATAAGAGAGGGTGCAAGCTCCTAAGACTAGGCAAAGGTTGCTACTTGCAAATAAATAAATCGAATAAAGTAAATGGAATGCAAGGATAAAGGGCTTAGTAACTGGGCTATGGCTCGATATGTGGATCGAGAATGCAGGGGTGGAAAACAAACGCAGTACGTCAATTGTTTAAGTTAGAAAGCTGTGAAGTGTAAGGAATGTGCAGATGGCGATCGTAAACGACCGACTTACGTGTGTGAGTGAAGTGTGGTGAATTTCACTTGGCGTTGGACCAAGGAATTATTATTTTGAAAATTAAATTAAATGGTGTAAACTTGCGAGAAATAAATAATAAATAATAAAGTGAACTAAATTATGAAAATAGAAATGAAATGGATTGAATAAATTAAATAGAAAAAATAATGAATTAAATGGAAAGAAAATAAATAAATATATGAAATAGAAATAAAATGCAATGGCCTCATAGGGGTCACGATTAATCGGAAACGATTTATCGTGATTTTTGTAATATCATCGGCCCCTAAAATGAGATAAAATAAAATAAAATGAAATGATACACTCAATCTCCTTTTTTAGACATTTTCTAAATTATCAAGAAAAACAAAAATAATAATTAAAATAAATAAAGAAACCATGATAATGAAACAAAAAAAGGTGATATAAAAAAAAGGGATGCATCGTAAATATTAGTGTGTAGTGAGCAGAAAACTCAGTTGGGCTTTGGTCCAAGAAACAAACACCATGATGTCTCAAAAAAAAAACAATTAACGACAAGTATTAAAATAAAATAAATATTATAAACTCAAATAAAAGGTTTTGACTCAAATTCAAAGGAAATGTTTCAGGAGACACACGAATGACGAAACAAAATCCTCTTCCCCTCAAGACATCATCGGCTACCGTTCACTATGATCTCCTCTACTCTATGTCTCTCTTAAATGAAACCGTTGTGACCACCCTTCAATCAAACTCATCTCTCCATCAAACTCAGGTTCGCGAATCGCACAGGTCCTCTCGGTAAGAATCGCGGCTTGCCTTTCTCAATCTCGCCGCGCCGGAAATGCCCTTTGACTCTCGTGACTTGTGTTTCGCGGTTTAAATCTCTCACTGTGTTCTCTGTGTTCGCGATTTGGTTTTTCAAAGGTGGTTTCACAACTTACAGTTTTTGAAAGGTTAGTTTTAATTAACTCTCACTCTCTCTCTCACGGTGTTCTGGATTTGGCGGTGGTTTTAGGTTTGGGGGTTTGAGGGCGGATTCGCTGGGATGAGTTATCGGCGGCTGAAGGGTTTCAAAAGGGGTTCGGTGGCCGTGATTGGAAGGTTTCGGAACTTTGGTCTCTCCCCGATTTCATTCATGGAGGTAAGTTTCGGTTACTGTTGGTTGTTGTTTTGGGCTGTGTTTATTGAAGGAAAGGGAGGAAGGTTTGGCTGTTCTGTGTTGTGCGGCGAGATGGAGGGTTTCGGTCAGTGGTGTAGGGATTGATTAACGGCGACAATGGTTTAATCGGCACGGTAGTGTTGGTGGCTGGTTCAGGTTTTTCTCATCGCGGTTTATCGTATTTTTGTCGGTGTTTCACAGTTGGTGGTGATGGCTTGAACGAGTTTTGCGATTGACTCTGCTTTATAAAGATGAAGATGACGGTGGTTTGGCTTTCGGTATGTTTTTGACGCGGCTGTGTTTGGACTGAAGGAGGTTTTTTTGGTTTTACGTGTTAATGGAGATGGCGGCGGTTTTTGATGGCCGAGTTTGAGAAGAGGGTTTTCGGCGGAGGTTGTTGGTGATGGGTTCGAGCGGCTGTTGTTTGGCTGAGTCAGTTTGGATTAACAGATTTGTATTTGGTGAACGCTTTTTTCACGGTGGCTTGGTTTTGGGGTTTTTCTTGGAGACCTCACGCTATATTTCGTGATTCCTTCTCAAGCGGCGATTCATGGTGTTTCAGGGTGATTTTACGGTGAGTGATGGTGAAGGCGGTTCTGTTTGTTGTTTATGGTGTTTGGAAGTGAGTATTGGGTGCTGCACAGGTTTGGGTGCTTTGGCTTGGAAGGGTGGTTTGAGATGACAAGGTTTGTTTCTCTTTTCAACTCATTTCGGTCTCTCTTAGTTTATGCTTGCTGGCCTTTTGGCTCATGGTTGTTTTTGGTGGAAGCGGATTTGGTGGAGGTTGAGGCTGTAAAAAGAATGCAAGTTTATGAGGCTTACTGTGTTTGGTTTGGTTCTGTGAAAGATTTGTATCGGTCTTTGCGGTTGAGTGGCGGGTTGTCTGTTGAAGGTGTATGGAGGATGGAAACAAGGAGGTGTCGGCGGTTATGGATGGTTTATGAATGGGTTGTTAACGAAGGATGTTGACACGGTTCAAGGTTCTGAGTTTGGGTTGGGTAAAAGAGGATTGTGAATGGTTCTGAAACAGGATGAAAATGTGAGGTTTGAGACTCTCTCTTTCAAACTCTTTCTGTCTCTAACTGTCTATTTCAAGGATTTCTAGTTTGTTGTTTTGATGATAGCGTTATGCAGTTTGTGGTTATGCAGGTTGAAGTTTGGTGGAGTTTAGGCTGCGGTTAGTTTGTTAGGCGGTGGTCTTGGCTAATGATGATTTCCGACGTCGGTTCGATGGTGGGTTCAGATTTGCGTTGAAGGGTTGATTTCTGGTGTTTGTTGAGGAACAGCGGTTTCGCGATTGGTGGATGCGGTAAGATTCAGAGGTGTTTTTTTCGGTTTTGGCCTGTGTTATATTTTTTTGGTTTTCGTTTGGTGAAGTTCCTGGGTTTATGTTGGTTAGTTGAAGTATGGAGAGTGGATCTATGGTAAAATAATTTTGTTATTGGATTTTGAATGGTTTGAGTGAAAACAGAGAGGTGTGTTATGTAGAAGTAGAGGTGGTTTGTGATGTTGTAGCAGGGTTTATCATGCAGCGGAAATAAGAATGAAAGGTTATGAAGAGAAGTTGAAAGCAGAATTTGTGAAGGTGTAGAAGTATGTGTTGTGGAATTCGGTAAATGCACTATGCAGGTTGTTGTGGGTGACGGCCGACGGTGGTGACGAGATGGCCGAATGGGGGCTGGTTCTGTTTATGGCTGGAGGGTTTGCGGATAGCAGAGGTCCTGTGTTCTGTGAGTTCACGGTGAAGGGAGTTTGGTTATGTGGCTGGGGTTGCTATTGATGATGGTGGTATGCTGTAGTTGTGAGTGAAAGAGAAAAAGCAGAGAGTTTGTTGTAGTGATTCTAAGTATATTTTTTTGAAGCTTTTTTTTTATATGTGACTTTTGTTTTGATATATGCAGATTTGACTTAAATGAAAATAACTATGAACAAAAAATGCTAAAAAGGAGGTGAAGGAAAAAGAACCAATACCGACCCGAACGTTATCGGGGTGAAGAGTCCACGAGTAGTAAGTCTCCTTCCTTTGATTGTTGTTTTTGCTGATTTTTGAAGTTGTTCTTGACTTTTTTTTGCTGATTCTTGGGACTGTTTGGGATGTCTTTGATGCTGATTTTTTGGTTATGTTTGATGCTTGTAACAGGGTCTGTTTGGGGCTTTTTGTGTAGTTTTATGCTGCTGATTTTTGGATGGGTTGTGGGGGCTGTTTTGAGTTGTGTTTTAGGCTGAGTTTGGGTGTATTTGGTGCTGTTTTGTAGTGTATTATGGGGCTGGTTTGTTTATGTTTTGGTGCTGTTGATTTCTTTTGAATGTAACAGTGTCTCTTTGAGCTGATTTGTGTTGTGTTATCAATCTGTTTTGAGGCTGAGTTTTGAGGACTGATTTGTAGTGCTGGGACTGAATTTTTTTTGCCTTGCTTGTAGGTGAAGGGTTGGAGGAAAGGGGACAGCAGTCTGAATTTTGCTGCTGTGAGTGGAGCAGGATTTTGGTTGGTGGCTGCATGCTGATTTGGGGCAGATTTGGAGCTGTTGCATTTGTATTGTAGTGCTGATTTTGTTTGATTTGGAGCAGGCTGAATTTTGTAATTTAGTGCTGAATTTTTTTGTACACTTTTTTTCTATGCAATTGTAATATAAAAATGTTATGGAATAAAAAAGTGGATTATTTACATTAAAGTTATGATTTGAAATTGAACACTAATGTTGAGAATGAGAACTTTAAATTAAAATCTAAACATAAACTTAAATTAGAAATGAATTAAAAAGATATTAAACTTAAAATTAAAAATAACTTATAAACTTAAATAAATAAACTTGTAACTAAAAAAATAATAAAAAAAAGAAAATTGGAATTTAGAAAATAAAAATGAATTGAAATTGACATGGAATAAATGGTTAAAAATTAAAATTTGAATTAGAAGTGAATAAAAAAAGGAATTAAACTTAAAATTGAAATAACTTAGAAACTTAAATAATTGAAATTAAAAAACTAACTTTAGAATTTGAGAAATAAGTTTGGAATTTAGAAAATAAAAATGAATTGAAATTGACATTAGATTTAGAAATAACAACTTGAAAATGGAATAAAATTAAAAGTTGAAGAATAGAAAATAAATTTAGAAAATAAAATTTGAAAATGAAATAAAAATTAGTTTAGGAATGAGGACTTGATAATGAAAAGAAATAACAAATAAGTTTAGAAAATTTTGAAAATTGAACTAAAAAATTAGAAATAGAAATTGAAATAAAATTTTAAAAATAGGAATTTACAAATAGAACGAAAATAGAAATTAAAATTAAAAATACGAAAATGAATTAAAAAAAAGTCATAAATAAATTAAATTAAAATGGAAGCTAGAAAATGAGAAGAAAACAACAGAAAATAAATCGGGAAAAATCCTTGCTAAATGCAATGAATGTATGATTATGGTATGAGCGATTAGGGGTAAAATTTGGGGTGTGACAGTTGCCCCTATTTAAATAACTTTACCAGATGGCGTGAATGACGATAGGCACTCATGAGATCATGGTGAAAGGTATTTAAATACAGAAATAACCGGAAATTTTGCCCCTAAGTGCAATGTTATGCTGGACTACAAATCTATCTAACCCTGCAACTCTTATGCAATGAAATGATGATTATGGTATGAATGATGAGAATGAGAATGTCGACGACCACAAGCCAAGACTCACTGGGGATGACAAACACTGGGGACGACAGACACTGGGGATAAAGAAACGAAAACGGGAAATATTCAAAGTGATAAAACAACAGGTTCAAGTGTAACTGTTGACACCAAAAATAACAAAAGACGGGAACAAAAGGAAATCCAAAACGTTGGATCAAACGAACACAGATAAAACAAAATGAAATTCAAAGTGACTGCACAGTGGCACAATGCGACCAACTGGCACTGAGAATACAAATAAGACAAGGAAATAAAATCGAAGTGGTTGACCAATGGCTCTATGCGACCAAATTGACTTTGAGAAGTAAAAAGGCAACATATATTCAAGGTGAATGCGCAGCGGCTCGATGCGACCAACTGCCACCAAGAATACAACAAAATAAACATTCAAAGAAAGTGCAGTGGCTCTATGCGACCAGCTAGCATTGGAAATGACAAACAGCTTATTCAAGGTGAATGCGCAGCGGCTCGATGCGACCAACTGCCACCAAGAATACAACAAAATAAACATTCAAAGAAAGTGCAGTGGCTCTATGCGACCAGCTAGCATTGGAAATGACAAACAGCTTATTCAAGGTGAATGCGCAGCGGCTCGATGCGACCAACTATCACCATGAATAACAACAAAAATATTCAAAATGAAAACGCAGTGGCTCGATGCGACCAACTGTCATTGGGAATGGTAAACACAATATTCGAAGTGAATGCGCAGCGGCTCGATGCGACCAACTGACACTAAGAATACAACAAAATAAACATTCAAAGAAAATGCAGTGGCTCTATGCGACCAGCTGTCACTGGAAATGATAAACACAATATTCAAAGTGAAAGCGCAGCGGCTCGATGCGACCAACTGACACTAAGAATAACAAAAGGCTTATTCAAGGTGAATGCGCAGCGGCTCGATGCGACCAACTGACACCATGAATAGAAACAAAAATAAACATTCAAAGTGAGTGCACAGCGGCTCGATGCGACCAACTGTCACTGAGAATAATCAACAAAAATAAACATTCAAAGTGAATGCACAGCGGCCCGATGCGACCAAACTGTCACTGAGAACGACAACAAGCTTATTCAAGGTGAATGCGCAGCGGCTCGATGCGACCAACTGACACCAAGAATACAACAAAAATATTCGAAATGAATACGCAGTGGCCCAATGCGACCAACTGTCCCGAGAAAAAGGAAAGACACGAAATTCAAAGTGAATGCGCAGCGGCTCGATGCGACCAACTGACACCATGAATAACAACAAAAATAAACATCCAAAGTGAATGCACAGTGGCTCGATGTGACCACTGTCACTGAGAATGACAACCAGCTTATTCAAAGTGAATGCGCAGCGGCTCGATGCGACCAACTGACACCATGAATAGCAACAAAAATACTCGAAGTAGAAGCAACAATAGGTCCGAAACCTATTGACACTAAAAAAGAAAGCCAAGATACACTCAAAGTGAATGCGCAGCAAGTTGAAAAAACCGGTTGACAATAAGAATGATAAAGACAAAGTAGTCAAAGTATTCAAAATGATAAATTAGCAGGTTCAAATGTAACTGCCGACACCAAGGATAAGGAAGGAAATCACAATGATTTAGTAGCGGCTCCATGCGACCAGCTAGCATTGGGGATAGAATGCAAATCACCCCAAGATAGATCAACGGCTCTAAGCGACCGGCTAACGCAAAGAAATAACAGCAAAATATGTTGGAGTTTTCAAATAAGATAAAACATCCAAACTCTGGAAATTCCTTCAGGAACCATCAGGAGAAAGGTACAAGTATGTACAAAATCAAATGGACTTGGATTTAAAACAAAGGTTTCAGGACCTGCTTAAAAGATTTGTGCCAATGACAATTGGATTTCAAGGAGATATTGGTGGTCATAAAGACAAAACCAACCACAAATAGAAGTCCGCAGGGGACACCAGCAATTACTGGGGATAATAACAAATGGTAAACCACTTCGGGTACCAACAACAGTGAATTTTCAAATTGAACACCAATGATATCTGGACTTGGAGTTAGACAAACGACAACTGGGGAAAGACAGATGCTAATGTCAAATGCGCATGATTGAGCATGATGCGAATGATCATGATATGCAAATGTTGACTCTAAAGAGACAAAGAGTTTTGACAAGACTCAAAGAGGAGTAGGCTCTCAACACCAATACTCAGGCGAGCAACATGAAAAACACTGGGGAGATGTCTTCGAACTTGGAAATCACACTTGGTCCAAGGATCCATCCAAGAGTGTTATCAGTTTTGAACTTCTATGGGAATTTCTGTAATAATAGTATAAAGGTGTTGTTGCAAACCAGGACTTCTTGGGGAAACAGAAGGTTTTTTCGATTTTCCAAAGTCAAAGAAACTTAAAAGTTTTTCAGTATGTTTTCAAAAAAACATTTTTTTTTTTTTAAAAAAACTTGTCATTTTCAGAGTTAAATTGTAATCAAGTGATGGCATTTTGCATAACAAAAGAAAATAAGAGTTTGAACAACAAAATTCATAGGCAAAGTTTGTATTTTATTCAAGAATGGTAGCTTGCCAATGGCAAAAACTCCATGGAAAATTACAATTTGAAAATGGCAATGGGGAAAGGTCTACATTGAATCCAACAACCACTACAATCCCTAATAACTAAGACTGCCCGACACCTTGCTTCCGACGAGAGCAATTGGATCGATCTTCCAGTATGATTCTTCAGTAATGGTAAACACCATCTGATACAGTCAAATGCCTTTGTCCCTAACTTTTGCCTGGACCGCCCTTTCGGGTTTTCAATCCACCGGGACGCTCTTTTTTGCCTAAGCCGCCCTTTCGGGTTTTCAACTTAGCGAGCTCTTATTTTTCATTTTTATCCCTAACTTTTGCCTGGATCTCCTTCATAGGTTTTGATCCACCGGGATACCCATTTTTGCCTAGGTCGCCATTTCTGGTTTTCGACCTATCGGGTTTTATTTAGGCATAATATTTTTTGACTGCATCAGAATTCACCGGGTGTTTCAGCTGTTCACCATCCATAGTTGTAAGGATTAAGGAACCTCCGGAGAATGCCGTCTTCACAACATATGGGCCTTCATAGTTAGGGCTCCATTTTCCACGCATGTCTTTGTGGACTGGCAAGATTTTCTTGAGTACAAGATCTCCTTCTTTGAATTCTCGAATGCGGACTTTCTTGTCAAATGCTCTCTTGATGCGCTTCTGGTACATCTGGCCATGGCACATGGCGGTCATTCTCTTCTCATCAATGAGGTTCAGTTGGTCAAACCTGCTCTGGACCCACTCAGCTTCCTCCAGTTTGGTTTCCATCAAGATTCTCAAAGATGGTATCTCTACTTCGATAGGGAGAACTGCATCCATCCCATATACCAGAGAGAAAGGGGTTGCCCCTGTTGAAGTGCGGACTGATGTTCTGTATCCGTGTAAAGCATAGGGTAACATCTCGTGCCAATCTTTGTAAGTCTTTACCATCTTCTGCAGAATCTTTTTGATGTTCTTGTTTGCAGCTTCAACAGCTCCATTCATCTTCGGACGATACGGAGAAGAGTTATGATGTTCAATCTTGAATGTCTCACACAGCTCTTTCATTGTTTTGTTGTTCAAATTGGTCCCATTATCTGTGATGATTCGGCTAGGGATTCCATAACGGCAAATAATTTGATTCTTGATGAAACGAGCAACCACTTGCTTTGTCACATTGGCGTAGGAAGCTGCTTCTACCCATTTGGTGAAGTAATCAATTGCGACCAAGATAAACCGATGGCCATTGGAAGCTTTAGGCTCAATTGCCCCTATCATGTCAATGCCCCACATTGAGAAAGGCCAAGGCGATGACAAAACATTCAAAAGTGTTGGAGGTACGTGCACCTTGTCAGCATAAATCTGGCATTTATGACACTTTCTGGCATACTTGAAACAATCTGATTCCATGGTCAACCAGAAGTATCCAGCTCTCAAAATCTTCCTGGACATGGCATGTCCATTGGCATGTGTTCCAAACGATCCTTCATGGATTTCCCTGATCAATAAGTCTGCTTCGCGTTTGTCCACACATCTGAGCAGAACCATATCATGATTTCTCTTGTAAAGCACATTGTTGCTGAGGAAAAACTTGGACGCCAATCTTCTTAAAGTCTTCTTGTCTAGATTTGTTGCGTCAGCTGGGTACTCTTGATTCTGCAAATAGTTCTTGATGTCGTAGAACCACGGTTTCTCATCAGTTTCTTCTTCGACCAGCAGACAGTAGGCTGGT
Source organism: Lathyrus aphaca (assembly GCA_963966055.1). NCBI lineage: Eukaryota > Viridiplantae > Streptophyta > Magnoliopsida > Fabales > Fabaceae > Lathyrus > Lathyrus aphaca. Next base: position 307,116,650 of record OZ014519.1, on the reverse strand, counting down.
GCAGTTCTTCGCTCGATTGTAATGAGTGGAGCTTCATTAAGAAATCTGACTTGAAACATAGAGGCCAACATAGCCAAGGCATCTGCAATTTGATTCTCTGCCCTTGGAACGTGATGGAAAGTGACTTCATCAAAGTATTTGATCAATTCCACAATGTGGGCACGGTATGGGATCAACTTCTCGTCACGGGTCTCCCATTCACCTTTGACTTGGTATATTACTAAGGCTGAGTCTCCATATACATCCAGAATCTTGATTCTGGTATCGATTGCAGCTTCGATACCCAAAACACATGCTTCATACTCTGCGATGTTGTTTGTACATTCGAAACATAATCTGGCTGTGAAGGGAGTATATCCACCATCAGGATTCATCAAAACAACTCCCACACCATGCCCCATGTAGTTAGAGGAACCATCAAACATCATCTTCCAACGAGAACCTAGCTCGGGACCTTCATCTGGACCTGGAACTTCACAGTCCTTTATCAACATAATATCTTCGTCCGGGAAATCGAATTTCAAAGGTTCATAGTCTTCGACAGGATGATCAGCAAGGTATTCCGATAAAACACTGCCTTTGATAGACTTCTGAGTTACATATTGGATGTCGTATTCAGATAACAACATGTGCCAACGGGCGAGCCTTCCGGTCAAAGCAGGCTTCTCAAAGATGTACTTTATTGGATCCATTTTCGAGATCAACAAAGTAGTATGACAAATCATGTACTGCCTGAGGCGTCTGGCCGCCCATGCCAAAGCACAACAAGTCTTCTCTAAAAGTGAGTATCTGCTCTCACAATCTGTGAACTTCTTGCTTAAGTAATAAATGGCGTGCTCCTTACGACCAGTTTCGTCCTGTTGGCCTAATACGCAACCCATAGATCCCTCGAGTACAGTCAGGTACATGAAAAGAGGCTTCCCTGGAGTAGGTGGGATCAAGATAGGAGGTTCTTGCAGATAAACCTTAATCTTCTCAAAAGCCAGTTGACAATCAGGACTCCACTCAATTGCTTGATTCTTCCGGAGTAACTTGAATAAAGGCTCACATGTAGCAGTCATGTTGGAGATGAATCTGGAGATGTAGTTCAATCTTCCAAGGAAACCTCTGACTTGCTTTTCTGTCTTTGGAGCTGGCATCTCTTGAATTGCTCTGACCTTATCTGGATCTACTTCAATTCCTTGCTGACTAACAATAAAACCAAGTAACTTTCCTGATCGGACACCAAAGGTACACTTAGCTGGATTCAGGCGCAGTTGGAACTTTCTGAGACGCTCAAATAACTTCAAGAGATGATTCAAATGATCCTCCTCACTCTGTGATTTGGCAATCATATCATCCACATAGACTTCTATCTCTTTATGCATCATATCATGGAATAGGGTGACCATTGCCCTCTGATAGGTGGCTCCTGCATTCCTGAGACCAAATGGCATAACCTTGTAACAATAAGTGCCCCATGGTGTGATGAATGTAGTCTTTTCCATATCGTCAGGATCCATCTTGATCTGGTTGTATCCTGAAAACCCATCCATGAAAGAGAAAACAGCAAATTTAGCAGTGTTGTCAACCAAAGTATCAATATGCGGAAGAGGGAAATCGTCCTTCGGACTGGCTTTGTTCAAATCCCTATAGTCCACGCACATTCTGACTTTGCCATCCTTTTTAGGGACTGGCACAATATTAGCTACCCACTCAGGGTACTTTGCGACTGCGAGGAATCCAGCATCAAACTGTCTTTTGACCTCTTCTCGAATCTTCAGAGCCATGTCTGGTCTTGTTCTTCGAAGCTTTTGCTTTACAGGAAGACAATCTGGTCGGAGAGGTAACTTGTGGACCACTATGTCTGTGTCTAACCCGGGCATATCTTGATACGACCATGCAAACACATCTACATACTCTCTGAGAAGCTTGACCAATCTTTCTCTGATGTCTGCCCCAAGTGTTGTACCAATCTTGACTTCTTTCTTGTCTTCATCAGTGCCAAGATTGATGGTCTCAACCTGCTCCTTATGTGGCTGAAGCTCTGTGTGCTCATACTCAACTAATCTTGCCAGTTCTTCGGGAATGTCACAATCTTCCTCACTTTCATCTTCCGCTTGGTAGATGGGCGAATCAAAGTTAGGAGGGACTGTAGAGTCATTGGATTCAACAGGGTTTTCGTTTATTCTGCATATGATAATGATTTGCTTTTATTAAAAGTGGAAAATAGAAAAAATGCAAGAGAAAAAAGCCTTTTTTTTTATATTGGTTTTGAAAGATTGCCATTTTCTTTTAAAAGTGAAAAGAGAGAAAAACAGTAAATTGATCAAAATAAGAGTTTAACAAAATGCCTTCATTGATAATAACTTTAAAAATGAGAAGGGGCCCTACAAAATACTCCCATAGCCTTGGGCAGGGCTAGGGAACTTGAAAACAAAAAAACAACAAATTACTTTGACAATGGAAAAAACTCTGGGATCTCGACTGCCTCCCAATTGTCCAAGGCTTCTTCACACTGATACACCAGATGATTCACATCTTCATCTTCAGAAACTCCATCAATTGCGTTGACCTGATAACCAGCACTGGAAAACACTTCTTGGATGGTCTTCAGACGGCCTTTAGCGGAGGTTGATGCTCCTTCCTTCACATGAGTTGGTTTGTAACCCAACCCGCAGCGATCTAGCTTCTGTTTGACCTCGATGACATCACCCCAACCTTCATAGCTTCTTTCTTCAATGGTGGAAATGGTACTCTTCAGCGATGCGAAAGATGGTATACCCTTCCCTTTCGGTTCCTCTACTTCCAGAAGGACAGCATTGGCTATCTCAAGAGCTTGGAAAGAAGTTTCCAAAGCATCTTCATCAGCCTCAATATAACTGAAGGATGAAAGGTTGCTAACCATGAGGTCTTCTTCCCCAGATACGGTTACCAACTTGTTATTGACTACAAACTTCATCTTTTGATGCAGGGTAGAAGTGACTGCCCCAGCCGCATGGATCCAAGGTCTTCCCAGCAAGCAACTGTAGTTAGGATTGATGTCCATAACCTGGAAAGTGATTTTGAAGACCTGTGGCCCGATCAGGATTGGTAGGTCTACTTCTCCAATGACAGTCCTTCTTGACCCATCAAATGCTTTTACAATCAGTGCGCTGGGCCTCATCTCTGCCCCTTGATAAGATAATTTTGCAAGTGTTCTTTTCGGCAAAACATTCAAAGAAGATCCTGTATCCACAAGAACTCTTGCTAAAGTATCCTCTTGACATTTCACTGATATGTGGAGCGCACGGTTGTGGTCCAAACCCTCCTTTGGAAGATCCTCCATACTGAAACTGAGGTTGTTACACGCAGTGATATTGGCGATGACACCATCAAACTGGTTCACTGTTATATCATGCGTAACATGTGCTTGAGCTAGCAACTTTTGAAGCGCACTTCGATGAGCCGGAGAATGCATAAGCAGTGATAGGATAGATATTTTGGAAGGCGTTTGATGCAGCTGATCAATCACCTTATAATCACTCTTCTTTATGATTCTGAGAAATTCGGCATCTTCTTCCCCCAAGACTACCTCTTTATCTTTGTTGACAACAGTTGGTATGACTTCTTTAGGCGGAGCCGTATTGGCTTGCTGGGTATATACACGACCACTGCGAGTCAAACGACCTGCACCCGCTATATCAGTACTTGCAACTTTTGAACCTTCCTTCTGATTAGCTTTATCAATCTTCTGATGAACTTTCCCTGTATCGTACTTCCAAGGAACTGCTTTGGTGTCTTCATAACGGAAAGAGTTACCCCTTTGTTCAAATCTTGGCTCAGGTACATTGAAGATTGGCACCACAGATTCTGGAGTATTGAAGATAGGTTGAGCTCCTGAAGATTCAGGCAGATTGAACACTGGCACCCAAGTAGAATTAGATTCCGGCAAGTTGAAAATTGGTTCAATTACTGCCACTTCATTCTTCTTCATATGACTGCTCACTTGCAAGACACCTTCATCAATCAAATCTTGAACATCTTTTAAGACCGATTCACATCCCTTCGGACTATCAACACAACCTTCACAATTCTGATGACAACTCTTTAGTATACCCGCCTCTACTAACTTCGCATGGAAGTCTCTGAGCGGGGTCTTGATTTCGGTGGCATTGAAAATCAAACCTTCTTCGGACTCATCAACAATAGCATTTATAGACCCATGCTTGGGTAAAGGATTATCTTTGACATTCGGACCAGTATTCCCAAATGACAGAATATTCTTCTCCATCAAATCTTTCACTATGTACTTCAAAGCATAACAACCCTCCAAGTCGTGCCCCGGGGCACCTTCATGGAATAAACAGTGAGCATTTGGGTTGTAATTTGGCGGGAGCGGACTTGGTGGAGGACCCAAAGGCCTTGGAGTAACCAAACCCTTCTTCAGCAGTGAAGGATATAACTCAGTATAAGTTATAGGGATTCGAGGATTAGGAGGCCTTCCACCTGGTCTTCTGTTCTGAAAATTGGGATTTGGATGAGGAGCTGGAGTCCTCGGCTGGTAGGCTGAAGCATTGGGTGCTTGTTGATAGCCCGGATTGTTGATCATTGGTTGATAAGGTTGAATCATTGGAGCCGCTTGTTGGTACATCGGTGCTGCTTGAGCTGGCCGATACATGGGGACTTGTGGATTAAATGCTGGTTGAACCGCCGCTACATAAGGATGTTGGGCATACTGTTGTTGATGAGCATACTGCTGTTGGCGAGCATATTGCTGTTGAGCCATAGGTGAAGGTCTCTGCCACAGCGGATTTCTTCTTTGACCTGCCATTATCGCATTTGTCTCACCTTCCTTCTTCTTGTGGAAGTTATTGGTAAATTTCTTGCCAATATTTCCACTACTAGTGCTAGAACTGCCAGATGCACTACTCATCTTTCCACTTTTCAAACCGAGTTCTACCTTGATTCCCACAGTCACTAAATCAGAGAAACTAGCAGTTATGCTTCCCACCATTCTCTCATAGAATTCTGGTCGCACAGTGTCAACAAACCAGTCAGCTAATTCTTTTTCAGTCAATGGGGGCTCTACTTGAGAAGCGGTCCCTCTCCACCTTTGAGCATACTCTTTAAAGGATTCAGACTCTTTCTGGGACATGCTTAGCAATTGCCTCCTATCGGGAGCGAGGTCCATGTTGTATTTGTATTGCTGGATGAAAGCATCTGCCAAGTCTTGGAAACTGCGGATCTTCGACTGGTCAAGCGTCAGATACCATTTAGAGGAGATTCCCTTCAGACTGTCTTGAAAGCAGTGGATCATTAACTTATCATTGTCTACCTGAGCAGCCATTCTTCGATAGTACATCAGGAGATGGTTCTTAGGACAAGTTGCACCCTCATACATATCAAAGGTGGGTATCTTGAACTTCGGAGGTATTACCAATCCAGACACCAGACACATCTCCCTGGCAGCAGCACCAAAGATCTGGTCCCCTTCAATCGCTCTTAACCTTTTTTCAAGGGTATCAAAATTCTCCTGCATCTTCACATGTTTCTCATCCCCGTTTTCAGACATATCTGGCGCTTCATACCCCTGATGGTCATTGAAGTACGGTTGGGCACGGGTGTGCACAATGTCTTGTGTAAAATTAGCAACTGCATGATTTTCTTCATTAGTCACAGGAACAGTTTGTTGAGCAGCAAATCCCTGAGGAGGAGGCACAAAACTTTGGAAGGGAAATGCCATACCCTGAGAGGGAGGTGCGAAACTTTGAGAAGCCAAGCCTTGGGACGGAGGGAAGAAACCCTGAGCAGCAAATCCCTGGGAAGGGGGTATAAAACTCTGAGTAGCAAAACCTTGAGAAGGGGGGAAGAAACCCTGAGCAGCAAGTCCTTGGAAAGGAGGAATAAAACTTTGAGTAGCAAACCCTTGTGAAGGAGGTATAAAACTCTGAGCAGTAAGTCCTTGGGAAGGAGGAATAAAACTTTGAGTAGCAAACCCTGAAGAAGAAGGAATAAAACTTTGAGAAGCAAAACCATGAGGAGGAGGGACGAATCCATGAGGAAGTCCAAAAGGAGGCCAGGTCACAGGGGTAATGACTGATGATGTAGGCTGGGTCGTTGCAGTGACAACTTCAGTCGTTGCAGTAACAATTTCTGACACCACAGTCCGTTGGGTATCCATCTTCGCTCGAATGACTTGCAACATTTCCATCATCTGACCCATATCTCCACGAATATCAGAAAGCTCTTCGTTAACTCTGTCCATCTCTACGTCTCTTTCAGCCATCCTCTTTCTGGCTTGAGCTCGAGTGTAGTACTTGCGTGAGAGCCTCAGTGTGAAAGCTGAATTGAGAGCAGATGACGGGGATGAGTTTTATGTGAAAAAATGCAAATGCAATGCCAAATGTATGAGTGCAATGCAAAAATGAAATTTTATTCAAGGAACTTAAGAAGCAATTTGCAAATACCAAGGAACACATAATAATCAAAAGGATATGATTTCATTAAATTCAAAAAGTGATACAAAGTCTTGAGTACACTTTCAAAAATCCCAAACAAAGTTTAATAAAGATAAAGACAAAGTCCTAAGGAGATTCTCCTAAAAGCCTCAAGTTGAGCTTCTCGATTTGCGCCTTCATCTGAGCCCTTTCAAGCATAAGTTGATCCACGATCGACTTCCAAGAAGTGTCCTCTTGAGTGCTGGAGGAAAATAAATCCTCTGGTGCTTTCCTTTTCTTGCTGGAGAGCTCTTCTTCTTCCTTCATCTTCAGTTGTCTTCTAAGTTCCTCATTCTCACTGCTGATGATCTGATGTCGATTCTTCCATGCATTCTTCTCTCGAATCTCTTTCTCCAAATCAATCTTCAGTTTCTCCGCATCATCCATAAAGACCAGAATGGGTTTCTTGAAGGTCATAGGATCCTGGCGAGGGTAAGGCATCTTCAGAATGATTGCCCTATCTTGTACCCATTGGAGATAGGGTTCCATAGAAACACAATTCGGCTTTCCCAAACTACTCCTCCCCTTCCTATGAATGCACTTCCAAGCTTGCATAATCTGTTTCTTGAGTTCTGGTTCTTCGTCATCCTTAAAGAAAATTCCTTCCACTTCAACACTCTTAGGCTTGTCCTTCAACGGGTACCCGAGTTGACGGCGAGCCAAAACCGGATTATAGCTGATTCCTCCCTTAGTGCCAAGAAGAGGCACATTAGCAAAATCACCACAACTATCAATAATCAGTGCTCCATCATAAACACGGTTGTACCAGCTAATGTCAGAGTGGGTAAGAGACATGATCCTTTGTGACCACCACAAACCATCTTTAAGGTTCCAAAATGAAGATGACTTAGGCAAGTGCGAAATAAACCACTCGTACAACAATGATGCACAACAAGTAATCATCCCTCCCTTATGGTGATTCCTCAGATGGATGGAATGGTAGGTGTCTCCGAGCAAAGTAGGGACCGGGTTCTTCTTCAGAAAGATCTTGATGGCGTTCAAGTCGACAAAGTCTTCAAAGTTTGGGAAAAGCAGCACGCCATATATCAGCAAAATAAAAGTCGCCTCAAAAGCTTTCATATCCTTCACACTAACAAAATTCTTGGCCTTTTCTATCAGAAACTTTGTAGGGAATCCAAAAATCTTTCCTTTATAGGTCATATTTGCCTTGACCTCAGGAACACTCAAATACGTCGCCTTTGCAATCTCCGCTTCTTCAGGGTCCTTCTCTAGAACAGGGAATGGAAACTCATCCTTAACACGTGATCCCACCAGAACTGAATACTCTTCCAAAGTAGGCGCCAATTGGTAATCAGGGAACGTAAAACAGTGGTAGAGAGGATCATAAAACTGGAGCATCACAGAGAGCAACCTTCCATCCCAATCAGTCTTAAGCAAAGCTAAAAGTCTCCTATGCTTCTCCATGAAGGCTTCTTGATCCAGAACCAAATCTCTTAATTTCCTTAGGTCTTCGAGTTTGGGAGTTTTGAATGTGTACTTGACAGTCTTTCTTCTTCCAAAGTCCATGATGATACCTATGATATTTGCAAAGATAGAGTTTCTGAGTTCCTTGAATAAATGGTAAAAATGATGCTTCATGATGCGTGAATGCAACAAACACAAACAAGGCTTAGGTTCAAAGCTTGCATGAGGTCAAAGGTTCAACCCTCCCAAAAGGTATGTACTATGGGTTTATTTGTACCTGTACAACGGGTTCTAAAAGTTCCCAGAATCACTGTCCCATCTATCGGATATTACCGACTTCCCAACTCGACTTGGTAATCAGTAATATTCTCAAGAGAGTCTCATCCGAGTGCAGTATCGCGTATCAACTATTTCGGATTTACACCCTCATAGTCATCGCACTACATCCCTAAAAAGGCCAAGTGGGGGTAAATGTTCTAAGGTCCTCAGCATTAATGGCTCTCAGGTCGAATATAGTAATGTTTTCACGACTGAACTCGATCAACAAAACTACATCCGAGGAGGCCTCCGCTGAGTGGTGGTGTCTCAAGTCAACTTGGTCGGGACTCAACCCCCTACAAGCTTTCTTGAATATACCACCGTCCTATCTTATTTTGCACTCAAGTCCGGGTTAGGACTTATCTCACCACACATGGAACACCCAACAAAAAATCCAAAATAATAACAAGCAATACAACAACAAATATACAAATATACAAGGTGGGCTTAACCCTCAAAAATAGAGTCCCCAGTGAAGTCGCCATTTCTGTCGCGGTGAGAATCGGATACCAAGCTATTGAGTGAGCTTGAATCGCAAAACATTAAATGTTCACCACCGACTTTAATTTAATCCAAAAGGAAAAGGGAAAAAGATCGTAAAAACCCTAAATGAGGAGAAACTAGGTTCGGGGGTTGATTATACCTAGGGAAGGTGTTAGCATCCTAAGCATCCGCAGTATCCTACGGGAACCTCTTGTTAATATTTGTATTATTGTTGTTTATTGCTTGCTAAAACTAAGGGAACCTAAGGTTTTTATTTCTAATGGTGCTCGCACAACATCGCATCGATGCCTACGTATCGGGTATAGAATCAGAGCACTCGTAGTTCTCCTAAGGATTAACGAACACTTGGTTACGCTCAAGGTTCGCGGGGGAAGGTAAGTGTTATGGCAAACACTCACGTGACTTTAAAAAAGTCACAAAAAGTTGTAAAATAAAAAGCTAAGGACCTAATGGCTAAGGACCTAAGGATAAGGGATGGCTAAACTTCCTATGACATTGAGTCAACTGCAGGAGTTCTTTCCCTTTTGGATTGAAAAGCATAAACAAAAATAAATAAGAGAGGGTGCAAGCTCCTAAGACTAGGCAAAGGTTGCTACTTGCAAATAAATAAATCGAATAAAGTAAATGGAATGCAAGGATAAAGGGCTTAGTAACTGGGCTATGGCTCGATATGTGGATCGAGAATGCAGGGGTGGAAAACAAACGCAGTACGTCAATTGTTTAAGTTAGAAAGCTGTGAAGTGTAAGGAATGTGCAGATGGCGATCGTAAACGACCGACTTACGTGTGTGAGTGAAGTGTGGTGAATTTCACTTGGCGTTGGACCAAGGAATTATTATTTTGAAAATTAAATTAAATGGTGTAAACTTGCGAGAAATAAATAATAAATAATAAAGTGAACTAAATTATGAAAATAGAAATGAAATGGATTGAATAAATTAAATAGAAAAAATAATGAATTAAATGGAAAGAAAATAAATAAATATATGAAATAGAAATAAAATGCAATGGCCTCATAGGGGTCACGATTAATCGGAAACGATTTATCGTGATTTTTGTAATATCATCGGCCCCTAAAATGAGATAAAATAAAATGAAATGATACACTCAATCTCCTTTTTTAGACATTTTCTAAATTATCAAGAAAAACAAAAATAATAATTAAAATAAATAAAGAAACCATGATAATGAAACAAAAAAAGGTGATATAAAAAAAAGGGATGCATCGTAAATATTAGTGTGTAGTGAGCAGAAAACTCAGTTGGGCTTTGGTCCAAGAAACAAACACCATGATGTCTCAAAAAAAAAACAATTAACGACAAGTATTAAAATAAAATAAATATTATAAACTCAAATAAAAGGTTTTGACTCAAATTCAAAGGAAATGTTTCAGGAGACACACGAATGACGAAACAAAATCCTCTTCCCCTCAAGACATCATCGGCTACCGTTCACTATGATCTCCTCTACTCTATGTCTCTCTTAAATGAAACCGTTGTGACCACCCTTCAATCAAACTCATCTCTCCATCAAACTCAGGTTCGCGAATCGCACAGGTCCTCTCGGTAAGAATCGCGGCTTGCCTTTCTCAATCTCGCCGCGCCGGAAATGCCCTTTGACTCTCGTGACTTGTGTTTCGCGGTTTAAATCTCTCACTGTGTTCTCTGTGTTCGCGATTTGGTTTTTCAAAGGTGGTTTCACAACTTACAGTTTTTGAAAGGTTAGTTTTAATTAACTCTCACTCTCTCTCTCACGGTGTTCTGGATTTGGCGGTGGTTTTAGGTTTGGGGGTTTGAGGGCGGATTCGCTGGGATGAGTTATCGGCGGCTGAAGGGTTTCAAAAGGGGTTCGGTGGCCGTGATTGGAAGGTTTCGGAACTTTGGTCTCTCCCCGATTTCATTCATGGAGGTAAGTTTCGGTTACTGTTGGTTGTTGTTTTGGGCTGTGTTTATTGAAGGAAAGGGAGGAAGGTTTGGCTGTTCTGTGTTGTGCGGCGAGATGGAGGGTTTCGGTCAGTGGTGTAGGGATTGATTAACGGCGACAATGGTTTAATCGGCACGGTAGTGTTGGTGGCTGGTTCAGGTTTTTCTCATCGCGGTTTATCGTATTTTTGTCGGTGTTTCACAGTTGGTGGTGATGCTTGAACGAGTTTTGCGATTGACTCTGCTTTATAAAGATGAAGATGACGGTGGTTTGGCTTTCGGTCTGTTTTTGACGCGGCTGTGTTTGGACTGAAGGAGGTTTTTTTGGTTTTACGTGTTAATGGAGATGGCGGCGGTTTTTGATGGCCGAGTTTGAGAAGAGGGTTTTCGGCGGAGGTTGTTGGTGATGGGTTCGAGCGGCTGTTGTTTGGCTGAGTCAGTTTGGATTAACAGATTTGTATTTGGTGAACGCTTTTTTCACGGTGGCTTGGTTTTGGGGTTTTTCTTGGAGACCTCACGCTATATTTCGTGATTCCTTCTCAAGCGGCGATTCATGGTGTTTCAGGGTGATTTTACGGTGAGTGATGGTGAAGGCGGTTCTGTTTGTTGTTTATGGTGTTTGGAAGTGAGTATTGGGTGCTGCACAGGTTTGGGTGCTTTGGCTTGGAAGGGTGGTTTGAGATGACAAGGTTTGTTTCTCTTTTCAACTCATTTCGGTCTCTCTTAGTTTATGCTTGCTGGCCTTTTGGCTCATGGTTGTTTTTGGTGGAAGCGGATTTGGTGGAGGTTGAGGCTGTAAAAAGAATGCAAGTTTATGAGGCTTACTGTGTTTGGTTTGGTTCTGTGAAAGATTTGTATCGGTCTTTGCGGTTGAGTGGCGGGTTGTCTGTTGAAGGTGTATGGAGGATGGAAACAAGGAGGTGTCGGCGGTTATGGATGGTTTATGAATGGGTTGTTAACGAAGGATGTTGACACGGTTCAAGGTTCTGAGTTTGGGTTGGGTAAAAGAGGATTGTGAATGGTTCTGAAACAGGATGAAAATGTGAGGTTTGAGACTCTCTCTTTCAAACTCTTTCTGTCTCTAACTGTCTATTTCAAGGATTTCTAGTTTGTTGTTTTGATGATAGCGTTATGCGGTTTGTGGTTATGCAGGTTGAAGTTTGGTGGAGTTTAGGCTGCGGTTAGTTTGTTAGGCGGTGGTCTTGGCTAATGATGATTTCCGACGTCGGTTCGATGGTGGGTTCAGATTTGCGTTGAAGGGTTGATTTCTGGTGTTTGTTGAGGAACAGCGGTTTCGCGATTGGTGGATGCGGTAAGATTCAGAGGTGTTTTTTTCGGTTTTGGCCTGTGTTATATTTTTTTGGTTTTCGTTTGGTGAAGTTCCTGGGTTTATGTTGGTTAGTTGAAGTATGGAGAGTGGATCTATGGTAAAATAATTTTGTTATTGGATTTTGAATGGTTTGAGTGAAAACAGAGAGGTGTGTTATGTAGAAGTAGAGGTGGTTTGTGATGTTGTAGCAGGGTTTATCATGCAGCGGAAATAAGAATGAAAGGTTATGAAGAGAAGTTGAAAGCAGAATTTGTGAAGGTGTAGAAGTATGTGTTGTGGAATTCGGTAAATGCACTATGCAGGTTGTTGTGGGTGACGGCCGACGGTGGTGACGAGATGGCCGAATGGGGGCTGGTTCTGTTTATGGCTGGAGGGTTTGCGGATAGCAGAGGTCCTGTGTTCTGTGAGTTCACGGTGAAGGGAGTTTGGTTATGTGGCTGGGGTTGCTATTGATGATGGTGGTATGCTGTAGTTGTGAGTGAAAGAGAAAAAGCAGAGAGTTTGTTGTAGTGATTCTAAGTATATTTTTTTGAAGCTTTTTTTTTATATGTGACTTTTGTTTTGATATATGCAGATTTGACTTAAATGAAAATAACTATGAACAAAAAATGCTAAAAAGGAGGTGAAGGAAAAAGAACCAATACCGACCCGAACGTTATCGGGGTGAAGAGTCCACGAGTAGTAAGTCTCCTTCCTTTGATTGTTGTTTTTGCTGATTTTTGAAGTTGTTCTTGACTTTTTTTTGCTGATTCTTGGGACTGTTTGGGATGTCTTTGATGCTGATTTTTTGGTTATGTTTGATGCTTGTAACAGGGTCTGTTTGGGGCTTTTTGTGTAGTTTTATGCTGCTGATTTTTGGATGGGTTGTGGGGGCTGTTTTGAGTTGTGTTTTAGGCTGAGTTTGGGTGTATTTGGTGCTGTTTTGTAGTGTATTATGGGGCTGGTTTGTTTATGTTTTGGTGCTGTTGATTTCTTTTGAATGTAACAGTGTCTCTTTGAGCTGATTTGTGTTGTGTTATCAATCTGTTTTGAGGCTGAGTTTTGAGGACTGATTTGTAGTGCTGGGACTGAATTTTTTTTGCCTTGCTTGTAGGTGAAGGGTTGGAGGAAAGGGGACAGCAGTCTGAATTTTGCTGCTGTGAGTGGAGCAGGATTTTGGTTGGTGGCTGCATGCTGATTTGGGGCAGATTTGGAGCTGTTGCATTTGTATTGTAGTGCTGATTTTGTTTGATTTGGAGCAGGCTGAATTTTGTAATTTAGTGCTGAATTTTTTTGTACACTTTTTTTCTATGCAATTGTAATATAAAAATGTTATGGAATAAAAAAGTGGATTATTTACATTAAAGTTATGATTTGAAATTGAACACTAATGTTGAGAATGAGAACTTTAAATTAAAATCTAAACATAAACTTAAATTAGAAATGAATTAAAAAGATATTAAACTTAAAATTAAAAATAACTTATAAACTTAAATAAATAAACTTGTAACTAAAAAAATAATAAAAAAAAGAAAATTGGAATTTAGAAAATAAAAATGAATTGAAATTGACATGGAATAAATGGTTAAAAATTAAAATTTAAATTAGAAGTGAATAAAAAAAGGAATTAAACTTAAAATTGAAATAACTTAGAAACTTAAATAATTGAAATTAAAAAACTAACTTTAGAATTTGAGAAATAAGTTTGGAATTTAGAAAATAAAAATGAATTGAAATTGACATTAGATTTAGAAATAACAACTTGAAAATGGAATAAAATTAAAAGTTGAAGAATAGAAAATAAATTTAGAAAATAAAATTTGAAAATGAAATAAAAATTAGTTTAGGAATGAGGACTTGATAATGAAAAGAAATAACAAATAAGTTTAGAAAATTTTGAAAATTGAACTAAAAAATTAGAAATAGAAATTGAAATAAAATTTTAAAAATAGGAATTTACAAATAGAACGAAAATAGAAATTAAAATTAAAAATACGAAAATGAATTAAAAAAAAGTCATAAATAAATTAAATTAAAATGGAAGCTAGAAAATGAGAAGAAAACAACAGAAAATAAATCGGGAAAAATCCTTGCTAAATGCAATGAATGTATGATTATGGTATGAGCGATTAGGGGTAAAATTTGGGGTGTGACAGTTTGGAATGAGTGAGTTTACTGTCTTGCAAAAGACAAGTCGAAACAGGTTCTTTCGTTAAGAGCGAAGGAGATGAGAAGAGAATTCCTGCAGGAAAGATGCTTGTTGTTGGATTGGAGCCTTTTCGAAGCTTTTTTATTTGAATTTGCATATGAGAGTATATTCAAGTCTCCTTACTTAGGTGTGTTTCTTCCTCATTCCTTCTTGCAGTGATGTAAGAAGTACACGCTCCATTGAATGAGACTTGAATACACTCTCCTATGCAAACTCAAATAAAAAGTCCTAAAAGGCTCCAAACCAACAACAAACATCTTTCCTGCGGGAATTCTCTTCACATCTCCTTCGCTCTTAACGAAAGAACTCGCTTCAACTTGTCTTTTGCAAGACGGTAAACGCACTCGTTCCAGACGAGCATGCAACACCTAAGCATGGGCATAAGCAATTCAATCATAAAAAATACAAACAAACAAATTTCCTTCCTAGTCAAGGGAACTACGTTGACTCTAATTCTCATTCCTGATGAGACACGTAGGTAGTAAGGTAGGGCCCATTCGAGCATATTTCATTAATTTCCCTACATTGTTTCTCATTTTCATTTTTCCCGTTCTATTTATTCCCAATTCAGAAGCAGTAGCAGATACCAACACCCTATGAAACAGTATAAGCAAACGTGGATCCCGTCGAGTACGACGAACGTGAAGGGGTGATAATACCTTCCCTTCATGTAATCGACTACCTTACCTATTATTTCTGGTTTGCAAGACCTCTTTCTTTCCTTTCCCCAGGTTTGTGCATCATTACCTTTCCCTTTCCATGGGATAAAAATGCATGGCTGGCGACTCTTCTCTTTTTTCGCACCACTTTCGCGTTTGTACCAGGATGAAAATCCCGGGAGAGACAATTATCATCAGATTCGAGTGAAGGAAGATTATATTTAGAAAACTGCTTTCAGGACTCTCTATGGACAATATGAATATGTAGTGATGCCTATCGAAGTGTCTAATGCGTCAGGTGTGTTTATGGAGTATATGAACCATATTTTCCATTCTTATATGGATGAATTTATCATGGTATTTATTAATGACATCTTGATTTATTCCAAGTCTGAAGAGGATCATGCAGAACACTTGAGAATTGCATTGCAGGTGTTGAAAGATAATAAACTTTTTGCAAAACTCTCAAAGTGTGAGATTTTGTTGAAAACCTTGAGTTTCTTGGGGCATGTTATTTCTGGTGATAGTATAGCGGTGGATCCTTCTAAAGTAAATGCAGTACCTTTATGGGAATCTCCGAAGACAGTAACAGAGATTAAAAGCTTTTTAGGTTTGGCAGGTTATTACCAAAGATTTATTGAAGGGTTTTTTAATTTGGCATTACCATTTACTCAATTGACTAGAAAGAGTCAAGCTTTTGTTTAGGATGCGGCATGTGAAGAAAGTTTCAAGGAGCTGAAAAAGAAATTGACTTTAGCACCAGTGTTAGTGTTACCAAGTCTGAGTGAACCCTTTGTTGTGTATTGTGATGCGTCTAAGATGGGCTTAGGTGGAGTTTTAGTGCAATATGGTAAGGTGGTGGCGTATGCTTCGTGGAAATTGAGGACACATGAGAGGAATTATCCTACTCATGATTTGGAATTAGCTGCGGTGGTTTTTGTATTAAAGATTTAGAGGCATTATTTATATGGATCGAGGTTCGAGGTGTTTAATGATCACAAGAGTCTAAAGTATTTATTTGATCAAAAGGATTGAATATGAAGCATAGAAGATGGTTAGAGTTCTTGAAGGACTATGATTTTAATTTGAGTTATCATCCAGGAAAAGCTAATTTTGTTGCAGATGCACTCGGTCAAAAAAATTCATATGTCAGCATTAATGGTGAAAGAAATGGAATTGATTGAACACTTTTGATATTTGACTATGATTTGTGAAACTACACCAGAGAGTGTTAGATTGGGTATGTTGAAGGTGAATAACGACTTCCTTGATGTGATTAAAGAGAACTACAGACTAGATGTGAAGTTAGTGGACTTGATGCCTACATGAGAAAATAATTCTGATAGTGATTTTAAAATGGATGATAGAAGTGTGTTGAGATTTCAGGACAAAATTTGTGTGTTGGATAATGTTCACTTAAAGAAGGCAATTTTGGAGGAGAGTCAACGGAGTAGCTTGAGTATCCATCCCGGAGCTACAAAAATGTATCAAGACTTGAAAATGTTGTTTTGGTGGTTTGGTATGAAAAGAGACATAACTTAGTTTGTTTATGCGTGTTTGACATGTCAGAAGTCAAAAGTGGAGCACCAGAAACCTTCAGGGTTTATGCAACTATTAGAGATTCTGGAATGGAAATGGGATAATATTACTATGGACTTTGTTACTAGTTTGCCGAATACGGCGAGAGGATTTGATGTTATTTGGGTAGTTGTGGATCGGCTTACAAATTCCTCACATTTTATACCAATTAATATGGCTTTTTTGTTGACGAAGATGGCAGAGATTTATATCAGGGTAATTGTGAAATTACATGGTGTTCCTTCAAGCATAGTGTCAGATAGAAATTTGAGGTTTACTTCAGAATTCTGGAAAATTTTGCAGGAGGCATTGGGTTCTAAGTTGAAGTTGAGTTCAGCTTATCATCTGCAGTCGGATGGTCAGTCAGAAAGGACTATTTAGTCGTTTGAAGATTTGTTGAGAACTTGTGTGTTAGAACAAGGTGTTGCCTATGATACTCATTTTCCATTGACTGAGTTCACATACAACAATAACTCCCATTATAGTATTAGAATGGCACCATTTGAAGCTTTGTATGGTAGGAGGTGCAAGACACCTCTGTGTTGGTATGGTATAGGTGAGAATGTTGTGCCTCGGCCTGAGATTATGCAACAGACAACTGAAACGATTCAGATGGTTTGTGAGAAGATGAAACCATCCCAGGGTACACAGAAAAGTTATCATGATAATCGAAGAAAATAATTGGAGTCCAGTGAAGGGGATCATGTGTTCTTGAGATTGAACTCGATGACAGGTATCAGACGTGCTTTGAAATCGAAGAAGCTAAATTATAAGTTCATTGGACCAGATCAAATTTTGTAGAAAGTTATTACAATGGTGTACATGGTGGTATTACCGCTGGAACTTTTGAACTTTCATGATGTGTTTCATGTATTGCAACTTCGGAAGTATATGTCTGATTCATCTCATGTCAATCAAAGAGATGAGGTAGAGATTAGAGAGAACCTTATTGTGGAAGTGATGCCGATAAGCAACGAGGATTTCAAGATGAAACAACATAGAGGAAAAGAGATTCCTTTGGTGAGAGTAGCTTGGGGTGGAGCCACTAGAGGAAGTGTTACATGGGAGACATAAAGCTAGATGCGAGAGTCGTATCCGGAACTTTTTCTATCAGGTACATTTTCGAGGGCGAAAATAAATTAAGTGGGAGAGAGTTGTAACACCCTATTTTATTTTACTAATATCCAGTGTTATTTTGTTGGATTTACTTTGTTTAGGACATTGTGTGCATGGTTCGGGTTAAAAATATGGTGATAGTGGGAAGTAGAAGGTGAGTTTAGTAATAATGGTATAAGAGATGTTATTATTAATATTATTATTATTATAACATTATTATTATGATTATTATAAGTATTATTATTAATATTATAATTATTAATTAAAAATATGAATTTAGTTAGTAATTGGGTGAGGGTGAGTAAAACAAGGGAGACTAAGTGATTAATCCAGTTAGGCGCAGAATTAGTCATAACTGAGATTTTTCTTGGAGAACATTGGAGAGGAAAGAACATAGGAGAACTAGGGCAATCTAAAGGAAAGATTTTCGCAGGAATTGTTCATCAGAATTTCAAGGTAAGGAGGAGAATGGATTCATAACGGGTATTTATACCATGTAAGGGTAGTGAGGAGTCCTTACCCTCATAGGAATTTGTATGAGTATTTTCTCTATTTTGTTGATTTGTTGTGTGTATGATTTATGGTGAAAGATTGTATGATTCAGATTGTGGTTGTCATGAACTGTATGAATGGTTGGTATGATTTTGTCATATAACCTTGATGTTTGCAGATTTGGTTTTATTGCAGGTAGAGATGACAATATAGATCTAAGAAAAAACCATTAGATCAGTAGTAATAGGAAGAAGAGATAATATTATGTTAGAAAAAATAAAAGCAATGTAGAAACAATTCTAGGACTGGTTTGGAGTGGAGCAAGTGAGGATCCCGTAGAAAAATTCAAATTGGTGTAAGAAAACTGATTATTACACAACTTCTGCCCATACACGTAACAAGGAGTCAGGAGCAGGCATTACGCGTATGGGAAGCCATTACACATGATGGATGGCCAAAAAGCAGGATTTGACACGACCCTCTGATGAAATATATAGGATACGCGTAGGAGTCTAAGGCATCACGTGTAATAGGAGAGGCATTACGCGTAATGGAGTAGGTAATGTGATGTTACACGTTGGGGTGTAATGGTTGGTGGGCGAGCTGGGCAATACGCGTATGGCCATAGCCATTACGCGTATGACCAACAGAGGTGCAAATTTTTACCAGTTTCACGATTCTCTCACGTTTTCGCATCCGATGCAATTTCTTTTGGTCTGAGAGGTCAGGATAGATGTTGGGACTTGTAAAACTAATAATAATGGTGAGAATAAGGGAAAATAGAATTTAGGGGATTGATCGGTTACTTAGCGGATTGGTATTGTTGGATTATTTCTGGTGTGTATTAATGTTGGTGCTCATTATGGTGATTATGTATTTCTTATGTGATTAAGAGGATCGTTTTCATGTATGTAATTATTATACATGTGTTGTATGCATAATATTGTCATGCATTTCACAGTGTTTTGGTGAAGAAGAATCATGTTTCAGGAGGAGCATAAGTGATTCGTGGTGTGGATAAATCTTTTCTCAGGAGGAGCGTACGTGATTTATCCGGATTTTGTTATGAATCAGGTTCGATTGAATGAACCATGGTGTATTGGTACCACATGCATTATGTCAGTTGTGAGTCACATTGCATTATTTGGTGTTTGGTGATTGTGTGTGATTTGTGTGAGTACTACTCTTAACATGTATGATACACCGTTAATTATTGAATGTAGTTCTCACCCATTTGTTGTTTTGTTACGTCTGTACTTCCTTGGAAGTACAAATAATCAAGGTACTTGAGTGTGCATGAAGTTCACATTGCTTGTTCGAGTCTTAGGAGTCGCTCTGATACGTAACACGAGAATTTTGGGGAACTTATTTTATTTGTTATTTCATTGAATTTTGTTACATATTGTTTTGAATAATAACTTTTGAGGACCACTCTTTTATGTGGAGTTTTTGATTTGTATTGGTAAATGTGTCGTGAGCTTAAAGATAATTAATGATCTTCTGATGTTCTTATTTGTTAATAAGAAAAGAATAAATGAAGCAATTAAAACTTCATAGTTTGTTTTGAAACATGTGGCATCCTACTTTTTAAGAAAAACTATGATAATTTCATTTTATATACATATTTTCATAAATGGGAGAGTGGGGTGTTACATTAGACATGTTTGTATCATGTTTCTCGTATGGCTGAGGAGACTTAGGCGGGGTCAAGGTCTCATTTAGAACTTCCAAATCATATAACCAATTTTCCTTATCGTGAACACTTGATTTTCATGGTTTTGCAAGGTGAAAGCATGAACCATGTCATTACCAATTAATTGCTCAAATTTCACTGGAACGAGGTTCGCAATGATCCTACGGTTGAAATAAAAATTAATATCCATTAGGTGAATACCGCAAAAAATAAGAGAATGATTCAAGTGGTAACGCATTCCAATGGCTTCAGCGATTATTGTTACCAAGCCACCTACTATAATAGGCTCAAATGGGTCACGAGAAAGATGGATAAAGTTGGCTAGCATAAACAGGGCAACATTGAACGACTTCCCTTGAGAAGTACAAAGCATGATGTACAACTCATCTCTAGACACATAAGTAATATTCTATTCCTTACTGAAGAGGGTGTGAGCAATGATCTTGCGGAAATAGCTTTTTCCCGAATTATGAATTCTCTCAGAGAATCTACCATTAGGCCCAACATTGTAATCACCAGAAATGGTTCCCCATAACTGCTCGAGGTTGTATCTAGTGAAGGCATCCTCAGGTGTCTTACTCACTGCATCTGGCCCATTAGGAAAATCCGATAATTTAGCAAGCTCGTGATGCGTGAAACGATACTTGTTTCCAAAATGCCTGAAGGTGGCGAATCCCAACCCACGATTAAGATCATAACAGAGGGAGCTAAGGAACTCCAAGGTTAGATTGTCGTAGGTGCTGAATTTATTAGTGATAGTAAAGTTCGTCAATCCTATCTGATTATGAAGATAGACAACACTATCCTGGATGCTAAGAATGATCATGGAGAAGTCATCAGGATAGTGTTCGCACGTGGATTTCTTGCAGAAAATTTGCTGGTCTCCTTTGTGCGAGGTTTACTTGCAGGATCGACCAAACAAGTCCCAGGAATGCTCTGTGTGATTAGTTATGCTGCAAACTTTTGTAATGTAGAATGGTAATGGGGGTTCTTGTGTATTGTAGATGTTTTGATTGGATATATTTTGTGGTAAAAATCTTGTGTGTTTAGGGATGTCATAAGCAATGTTATGACATATGATTTAAGCATTATGCAGGTGTATAGTGTATTTGTGCAGCTGTTTGTTTTTAGGATGTCAAGACTGATGTCATGACATCTGTGATGGGGCCTGAAGACCTAGTTGAATCCTAATTTGTGTGCGCATCTTGCTGCCTTTATTACTGAGATTTTATTGTGATTTTCAGTGTGTTTGCTTCAGAAGGAAAAGGAGGATTCAATTTGTTTTTATTATAGCAGAACATTTGTTCTTGCTATTTTTGTTCCTGTAATTTAGGAACTATTTATTCTGAATTGTGTGCAAGTTCAGCATGCCCAATGCCCATTGGAGTTTCTATTTAAAGTTTCTATTTTCATGTGTGTGTTAGTCTTTCTTGTGAGCCAAGCAATTGTCTTTTGATGATTGTTTTGGATTAGGTGTTCATTTGTATTTTGTCCCCTCAAAGCTTTTAAGCAAGAGTGTTTGTATTTGACTGGAGATTTTAAGAAGGTCAAACATTGTCTTGAAGAGTGTCTTCATTTTCTTGGTGTTGTTATTTAAGATCACTGACTATGATTGTGCAGGAAGTGAGAGGGGTCTCATATCTAGGAGTTCCTAGGTAGAACTGTCATTGGGTAGGGATTAAGTGAAAAGATTGCAAACTGTAGGTGTTTGTTGTGGATCTTTGAATTGATACTACTGATAGTGAAGTTCCTTCCTAGCTTGGTAGCCCCCAGAGTAGGTGTGATTGCACCAAACTGGGTTAACAACTTTTTGTGTCATTTATATTATGTCTTTGTCATTTACAGTTTTATTGTTGTTAAGTGTCGTGACATCGTGTTCGACATTGTGTGGTTGTTGCCAGAATTTCAATTGGCATCAGAGTAGGCACTCTGTCTATTTTACTAGGTGAGATCTAGGGACAATATTCTGGTACCATGGACAAGGAAGAAGGATTTAGACACAGACCACCAATTCTAGATGGTTCTAACTATGATTACTGGAAACCTTTCATGATTGCCTTCTTAAAGTCTCTGAACAAGAATGCTTGGAAAGATATGGATAGAGGATGGGAACATCCTACCATCACTGATAAAGATGGGAATATAACTTTGAAGGTTGAGGATCACTTGAACAAAGAGGAGGATAAGTTGGCACTATGGAACTCTAAAGCCTTGAATGCTCTGTTTAATGGCATTGATAAAAACATATTCAGACTTTTGCATCATTGTCAAAATGCCAAGGAAGTATGGGACATTATTAGAACCACTGATGAAGGAACCTCTAAAGTCAAGATGTCAAGACTTCAGATGCTTACCACCAAATTTGAGAATATGAGAATGAAGGAAGATGAGACTGTTCATGATTTTCACATGAACATTTTGGATATTGCTAATGCCTTAGGAGCCTTAGGAGAAAAGATGTCTGATGAAAAGCTAGTGAAGAAAATTCTCAAATCACTTCCCAAGAGATTTTCTATGAAGGTGACTACAATAGAAGAAGCTCGGGACATTTGCAACATAAAGGTAGAAGAACTTATTGGATCCCTTCAGACTTTTGATGGGACTCAATGATTACCTGAAAAGAAGAACAAAAACATAACTCTTGTGTCAAATCCGAGGAGGGAGTAGAAAGAGGTAAGGTGGAGAATGAGGAAAGTCTGAAAGATGTTATTGTCATGATGGGAAGACAATTCAACAAGGTCATGAAGAGGATGAATTTTGGGTCAAGATCAAATGTCAAGAACACAGCCTCTGACATCAGCAGATCAACTGAGTCAAACAAAAAAGTTGAAGAGAAGTTAAGTCAAAGCAGAAGAGTTCAATGCCATGGGTGTAATGGTTTTGGCCATATTAGAGTTGAATGTCCTACCTACCCGAGGGGGAAAAATAAAGGTCTGTCTGTTACATGGTCTTTCTGAGATTGATTTTGAAGAAGAATAAGCTAAACATACCACTGTCTTGACAGGGACATGTATGACTGATGAAGACTCCAAGGAAGAAGAGTTGACGTCTGAAGAACTTGTTGATATGTATAATAAAATATACAAGAGATGTGATCAAATGCTGCTAGAAGGAGAAAACAAACAGGATATTATTGCAACTCTGGAGGTTGAAAGGACATAGAATCTCTCTACTATATCTCTTCTGAATGATGAAGTATCTTTACTGAACTTCCAGCTTAATCAAATGACTAAGTCAATCAGATTGTTGAACAATGGATCTGAAAAACTTGATGAAATTCTTCATATAAGAAGAAGTTCTAAAGACCTATCAGGGATTGGATTTGTTGGCTCTAAAAATGAGTTTTTCAGAAGTAACAAACCTAAGCCTAAGGATAATGTTTCTAATCAAATGTTAAAACGTGTATCTCAAGATCATGAACTTAGAAAACCTGCTCAACAAAGGAGAAGGTATCAAAGATGGAGATGTCAATACTATGGCAGGTTTGGACATATAAAAGCTTTAGGCTTCATGGATATCCTGCAAAAAACTCATAGCCCAAACCGAAGCATAATATTGTCTTCAAGAAACATCAATGGACTCCCAAGAATGTGGCCTTGATAACTCATACATCTCTTAACGTTTCAGCTAAAGAGGATTGGTACTTTGATATTGGATGTTCTAAACACATGACTGGAATAAAAAATCTAGTGGTTGACATCAAACCACATTCCACCAGTTATGTCACCGTTGGTGATGGAGCTAAAGGAGAAATCAGAGGGGTAGGAAAACTAGCTTGTTCAAGTGTCCCAAACCATGATGGATTTCTACTGGTGAAAGGTTTGACTGCTAATCTCATCAGTATTAGTCAGTTGTGTGATCAATGGTTCAGAGTCAACTTCACAAAGTGCATTGTCACAAATGAAGAAAATGAAGTAATCATGAGGGGAGTCAGATCTAGAGACAATTGCTATCTTTGGATAAATCAAGACATCAATTATACTTATGTTTGCTCTCTATCCAAAGAAGATGAGGTAAAGTTATGGCATCAAAAGATGGGTCATCTTCATCTAAGAGGGATGAAACGAGTCATAACTTTGGGAGCAGTAAGAGGAATTCCAAAACTTCAGATTGATTAAGGTAAGGTGTGCGGTGAATGTCAAGTAAAAAGAAAAGCAAGATGTCACATCCAAAGGTTTGACATCTCACAACCTCCAAAGTTTTGGAGTTACTTCACATGGATTTGATGGGACCTATGCAGGTTAAAAGTCTAGGAGGAAAAAGATATGCTTATGTGGTGGTGGATAACTACTCAAGGTTTACATGGATAAAATTTGTCAGAGAAAAATAAGATGTCTTTGATGTGTTCAAAGATCTGTGTCAGAGAATTCAAAGGGAAAAAGATAGTTGTGTGATAAGAATCAGAAGTGATCATGCTAAAGAATTTGAAAATCATAACTTCTCTGAATTTTGTTCTTCTGACGGTATAAGTCATGAATTCTCTTCCCCCATTACTCCTCAGAAAAATGGGGTTGTGGAAAGGAAAAATAGAACCATTCAAGAATCATCTAGAGCCATGATTCATGCCAAGAAACTTCCTCTGTAATTTTAGGCTGAAGCTATGAACACTTCCTATTATGTTCATAATAGAGTCACTCTAAGAAAGAGAACTCCTACCACTCTTTATGAGATCTGGAAGGGAAGAAAGCCTAATGTCCAATTCTTTCATGTTTTTGGGCGTAAATGCTACATTCTGGCAGATAGAGAGGAAAGAAGAAAAATGGATCCTAAAAGTGATGAAGGAATATTTCTAGGTTATTCTACTAACAATAGAGCCTACAAAGTTTTCAAATCTAGAACCAGAGTCATGATGGAATCCATAAATGTGATCATTGATGATTTGTTCAAAGAACCGAATGTCACATATGATATTGGAACATTCTATGATACTCCTACAGAATTTGCTGACAATGAAGATGATACCAATCCAACTACACCTGTTACTGAGCAAGAATCAGCAGACAAAGTTCCATCAATCAGAATTCAGAAGGATCATCCTAAAGACCTTATTATAGGTGATCCCAACAGAGGAGTTGTAATCAGATCAAGGGGAATTGTCTCTAATTCGTGTTTTATATCCAAGATTAAGCCTAAGAATGTCAAAGAAGCATTAACAGATTAATTTTGGATTAATGCTATACAAGATGCGCTACTGCAGTTCAAGAGAAATGAAGTATTGGAGCTGGTACCAAGACCTGAAGGAACCAATGTCATTGACACAAAATGGGTGTACAAAAATAATTCTGATGAACAAGGAATTGTGACAAGGAATAAAGCCAGACTTGTTGCTCAAGGATACACTCAGATTAAAGGTATTGACTTTGATGAAACGTTTGCTCTAGTGGCAAGACTCGAATCTGAAAGATTACTTTTGGGAGTTGCATGCATTATGAAGTTTAAGCTATACCAAATGGATGTAAAGAGTGCTTTCTTTAATGGATACTTGAATGAAGAAGTTTATGTGGAACATCCTAAGGGATTTGTTGATCCAAATCTTTCTAATCATGTCTACATGTTGAAAATGCCTTGTATGGATTAAAATAAGCTCCAATAGCTTGGTATGAACGATTAACAAAGTTTCTCCTCAAGATTTATGTGGACGACATAGTGTTTGGTGGAATGACAGATGAAATGGTCTAACATTTTGTCAAACAAATGCAGTTTGAATTTGAAATGAGTCTTGTTGGGGAATTAACCTTTTTTCTTGGCCTACAAATTAAACAAATGGAAGACTCCATTTTTCTCTCTCAAAGTAAATATGCCAAAAACATTATTAAGAAGTTTGGAATGGAGAGTGTCAGCCACAAAAGAACACCTGCTCCCACTTATTGTAAGATGACTAAAGACAACAAAGGAGTTAGTGTTGATCAAAGCTTGTATAGAAGCATGATAGGAAATCTGCTGTATCTTACTGCTAGTTGACCTGATATTGGCTTTGCTGTTGGAGTATGTTCCAGATATCAGGCAGAACCTAAAGTCTCTCATATCAATCAAGTTAAGAGGATACTAAAATATGTGAATGGGACTTGTAACTATGGGATGTTGTACTCTCATGGTAGTCATCCTATTTTATCTAGATATTGTGATGTTGATTGGGCTGGAAGTGCAGATGACAAAAAGAGTACTTCTAGTGGATGTTTCTTTGTAGGTAACAATCTTATTCCTGGTTTAGCAAGAAGTAGAGGTAATTAAGTTGGATCATGTTGTTATTGAACTACAGTTAGCTGACATATTCACAAAGCAATATAGTATTTTAAGACATCACCTTAAAGAGAAGACTCCTTATTATCAAATATTGAAGTAAGATAGATTTGGCATAATATCTTTCTCTTCAATACTTGATTTTTATACCAGTATTCAAATGCTTCTTTAAAAGTAGTAATGGCCAGTAGATCCAAATTAATCTTTCTTATGAATCCTGCACTAATGTCAGCTTCAAATGAATATGCAGTGAAAACCTTATGATATTAGGTTCTAGTAGTGTTTATCTTTGCTTTTAAATTTGGGAAATCAGTTGAAATACGAATATTTCAGAAGCTTTTGAAGTTACTCTTCAATTAATATATGTCACATTCCATTCAGCTAATTAAATAAATCTTCTGATTAGGGAGGTTAATTCGTCAGCATCAGACATTCTATGTGAAGTATCCTTCAATAGGATTTACGAAAGATAAGATGTTAGATAGATTTTCATCATCTAATTACATTTATTTCCTTTGGAGATTGCAAGATAAACCTGCAAGGCACAATAAACTCAATTTGTATAACTTCATGAATAAATGTGACCTCATGTTTGAATTCAAAACAATCTTCTCAAAATTTTCTTGGAAATATTATATGAAGTGTAACCGGACAAGCTTCAAAACTGATTCCCACAAATATGAGCACAAGGATTCATAGATAGTCTGAGCATTAGACATATCAGTGATATTGATATACTTAGAATCAAGATAGAGCACCTACTTTTGAAGATATTTTCATTAAGCTTCTTCTAAGTTGGTGATACAGACTTTCAAACTTTGATCACCCCTACACCATCAAATTCTATACATATTTCTGAAGGATATCCTATAGACCTTCATCAAAACCCTTTATCAAGAATAATGAATTAAAAATATATTCTGCTTTTCCATAATTTAAATTCAATGGAATCACACTTTGAATATGATAGGAAAAACACTGTAATATTTTTCATGTGGAACTTGACTCCTTCTTGAAGGAAAGTCTTTAACAAACATAATTTTCTCATTGGATCATTATTTGTGCCACTATTAAGTGTTATGCACAGATCAAGCTCTGAGACCAACTGAAGGTGTGAAAAGTACATAATAAGGGGGGTTGAATTGTGTTTTTCATTATCTTAGTTTGCATTTGATCAGAGTTCAGAATCTAAACTAGTGTGTAGATTCTATGTATTCTTAGCAGCGAAATATTAACATAAGTAAATAAATAATAGTAGAAGACACAAAGATTTATATTGGTTCCTCCCAAAACTAAGAGTAGTCCAATCTCCTTACTTCACAAAAGATTTTCACTATAATCAAAACATGATTACAATCGCTTATGAATTATGCATAAGACTTTTACACTACTTAGACCCTAGGTTCAAGACTTCTTTCTCAAACCCTTCAGGCTCAAGACTTCCTACTCAGACTACAACCTAAGAATTCCTTGCTCAGGTTCCACAAACCCGTAACTTCCTACTCAGAAACGCATCCTAATAATTTCCTTCTTAAGTCCCTTAGACTCAAGACTTTCCTTGTCATACCGCAACCTAAGACTTTCCTTGCTCAGGTTCCATGAACCTTAGACTTCCTTCTCAAACAGTCCATTGTTGGAACACGATTTTTTCTTGACTTAATTCTCTTTAGTTTTGATGATAACAAATAATTAAAACAAAAAATGGTTTATTTGGTGTGTTTTTTATTTATTTTAGGTTCTACATCAATGTACATAAATATTTGGAAACTGCTCTACATGAGCACACTTGAGAGTTTCTTCATTGCTAGCTTCTAGTGGACAAATATAAAGAACAATTACTTGTGTGATTGAACATAGACTCTGAACTAAAGGTCTCAACATTCAAATGAGTGATTACACTTGGTTATTGTATATTATCTTCTGGTACAATTCAGAGTTGGTGATAAAGTTATGGTTGCTCATACTACTGTAAGACATGTTGTATTGCCTTATCATCTAGTCAGCTAGAGTCTACTTGGTGCTAGACTCAAGAAAAGCTGAGCAGTTATATAGACGACTGCTATTAACAACTTTATTAGTAAAGATCCTCTTGAAGACTCAAAGGTTAAAAGAATTATCCATTGGATTCAGAATATGATGCGTATCCATCTTCAATGGCTCTTGTATTATGGAGGAAAGCAAAGTCAATTGATCAATTTATCTTCTAAATGACTAGTTTATATAGGTTGCTATAAATATGTTGAATATTCAAAGATTGGATTTTAAACAAAGTTTCTAGACATGAATGAGTAAGAAGATCAAGCAATTATTAACTCATTGTAATATGCAAAAAATTTGTAGGTAGTTGTAATTATAAAAGCCTTAAGATTTCTTACAATCGAATATCTTAGAAATATTAAGTTATTTAGGTCTTTTTATGGTGATCTCCAGTACCTATGATACCTATATCATGTACACATTGTTCTCTATTCCGTTGAGCCTTCAGTAGTTTAGATTAAAGAATCTTGTTATGTGCTTGAGCAGAAGTCTTGAGCCAAGATGCTTACGGCTTAAATCTCATTTCTTGAGTACTTGAGTTATAAAATTATTATTCAACTAGTCTGATTGAGCAAGAAGTCTCATGTGTGGACCTGAGCAAGACAAGACTCAGTCTGGATGACCAGAAGAGCATGAGGCTCGGTCAGAGGATGAATAGTTAGCCATGAACAATCAATATATGCAAGGGAAGTATCTGCCAGAAGATCTTGAAGTAGTATGCTTGGATCAGAAGGCTTTATCAAGGGTAAGTCTTAGACATGTGTTCTAAGCAAGGAAAGCCTTAGACCATGGGTCTGAGTAATTGTAAAGAATTATGCAGAAGCCCAAGCGGTTATAATCTGAGTGATTATAATCAAAAGCTCTTGTGAATCAAGGGGAATGGACTACTTTCAATTAAGGGAGGAACCAAGATTAATCTTTATATCTTCTGTTGATTATTTACTTTACTTCTTTTATATATCTACTGCAAATGAATTAGACAGAATTTGAACACCAATTCTAATTTTGCATCTCTGACTAGAAATGAACTTAAAGAAAAGTGAAACACAATTCCACCCCCATTCTTGTTTACTTTTAACACCTTCAGTTGGTATTAGAGCATGGTCTATACTTACCACTTAACAGGGGTGTTGATAATGATCCAATAAGAAAAGTATTTTTCTTCTTCAAGAAGGAATCAGATGCCACATGAAAAATATTAAAGGCTTTTCCTACCATATCCAAAGGGTGACTCCGCTGGATTAAAATGATGGAAAAGTTAAAAATAATTTTAACTCATTGGTTTTGATAAAGGGTTGCTGAAGCTATGTAGAATATCCTTGGAAAATCTCTTTCATCGACTCAGAAGAAGCTTATTGAATAATATTTTGAAGATAGTTGCATACTGGTAGGTGCTCTATCTCACTTCTGAGAATATCAACATCATTGATATGTTTGGTGCTTGGACTATCTTTGAAATCTTGTGATCAGATTTAGTGACATCAGGATCTAGAAGCTTGAACATTTACACTTTATCTAGTATCTTCAAGCAAATTTTGAGAAGATACTTTCAGACTTACATTCATGGTAACAGTTATTTAAGTAGCTTACTGCTTGAATTTACTGTAACTTGTAGGTTTGTCTTAAATGACTTCAAAGAAAATAAATGGTGCTAGATGATGAAAGTCCTTTAACATAGTCTATCTTTCATATTTCTAGCTTAATTCCTTGGAAGTACTAATGATAAGATGCATATGTCTCTTATCAGAAGAACTTCCTCACTAGCTGAATAGATAGTTGGTGATGACTTTCTGAGTCTGACGGTTACTAACTGCAAGTGCACAGTCTATCATGTAGTTATAAAAGATATCGATCCCACAAAGACTCGATAATCAACCTAGTGTTGTCGAGTGTTTCTATGTTTATCTAAAGCGAGCGATGTTTTTGGTTTTAAAAGGTGAAGAATTAAGTTAATTAAATTAATAGTAATGATATAAGTATCGGTAGGTAATTGATTCGCGTTCATGAATTAAATAAAGGGTCGTCTTATTAAGGTTTATTAAGTTATCTCTCTGTAGAAACTTTCGGTTTAAAATTCGTTGACTCATACTCTCGTGGTCTTTCCTATTACTATACTCCTATATTCAATTGAGCGCTCTCGTTGTGTCAATTCAAGTTAGAAATACGTTTTGGAAACTTAAAGGTTCTAATTGGTTTTAAAGTGCTTCCGCTATATTTAAAACTAATGCCCGATTTCAGCTATCTAATTAGAATCTCACACTCACGTGGTCTTAATCCTAATCTTTTATACTTTCTTACTCTCGTAACGAAAGTTAATTAAAACAAGAAATCGAAACCAGAAAATAACTCAATTTAAAGCATTAGCCTAATTCTACCGAATTCATTCCGATTAGAAAATTACATACCGATTAACGGTTTAGCCAGACATATTAAATAAAGGAAAGTAGAAGGAGAAGAAATACATAATATAAATAAATGAGGTAATAAATAAACAATTAAGTATTAAAATTAGAAACCTGGTTGCAATGTTCTTGATCAACCAAACTTCTGAAAAATTGAAACGTACACAATAATTCATGGGCTGGAAATAATAAAAATGGTGATAGTTTCCTAATGATGGAAACTATCACTAAGGGTTAGTAAAGGAAAATAAAAACAAACTAATACTGAAAATAAATGGCGAGCCTCGAACGAAAGAAAAAATGCAAAAATTGGACTGAAAGAAGCTCTCCTTTGCAAATTGGCAGAGATCTCAATATATAGGCAGTGGCATAGGGTTTGTTGAGAAATTGTAGGATTGGACTTTGATTGGTCTTGAGACTGAGTTGCATAGACTTGAATTACTAGGGTGGAGAAAAATTCTCTGGCTTGAACGAATTATTCTCATAATGGCTCTTTCATTTGACTTATGTTTCATTTGTTACATATTTTACGTTTCTGGAACTTGTAATACCTCAAAATTTCCCCCTCACTTTATTAACATTTAGAATATCATATTGCATACTCAAATTCATGCCATAGCAAAAAAAAAAGCATTGCATCATGTTCATCATAGCTGAGGTATAGGTTTGTGATCAGTGATTGAAGCAGTTGAAGGCCATACAAAGACAACCAAGGAGCCAAAGCTTCTCAACCTTGTGAAAAGGTTTCACAATATCCCACAAGTCTTCATTTGATGCCTCAAGTCTTGAAAATAATTGAATTGATCAAAGGAGGCAGGCAGTGCAACATCTCTTGATGAAAAAGGGCCAAATTAGGGTTTATATTCTACTGGGCTTCTCAGTTAAATTTTGATCCAAAGTTGATTCCATTGTTTTCTACATGATGTCAAGTGCCTAGGGTTGAAATTTCATCCATGGAATCATTTTGGAAGAGGTTCAATTGGTCAAATGATTGAAAATCAGGGAATTGGGGAAAAGTCAACCATGCTGAGGAAAAAGTCAACTCCTGACTTTTTCAGGTCAAAATCATGAATTTAGGATTAAGAGGATCCTATGGTTCAAATTTGATCAATAAATAAAGGAGGAATCCAGAGAAATCAAGAAAACCAAAACTTACCATTTTTGGAAATTTAGGGTTTCCAAAAATGGCAAGTTTTGGCCATTTTTGCAGCCACTTTGAGAGAGGCCTTCTCCCAAAATACAAGGGCTGTGAAAATTCTACCTTGATCCAATTAAATAGGGCATCTTAAGCTTCAAATCTATATGTGGAAATCACGCATATCATTAAAATTGAGAGAGATATGATCATGCAAAGTTTGAGCAAAGTAGAGCAAGAACTAGGTCATGGGCGAGGCAGCCTGTTGGCCATCGCGCGTGCCCTGCCTAGCATTCTATCAAACAGGTCTTGTGCTAAATGTCAAGCTATTTTTCTCCATTAAAAAGGCTTCAAATGTAATTTCTTTGAACTACAAAGTTGTTTATTGCCATGTTTCCTACAACTTTGGTGTTCAAAGAGTTTTTATTTGGTCATTAGTTTGAGAGTTATGGGAGGGAAAAGTATGAATGTCGAAACTGGTCAAGCATAAGCACCATGGCGCATGACAAGGAAATAGGTGTAGGGTAGTTATGCAGAATCACGGCATGAACTTCAATGGTATTTTTGAGTTACTTAAAGACCATGTATCATCTTGGACTGAATATCAAATAGATTCTATGAAACATACTCTTCAATTTGATCACAAACACTGCTTCATTTGAATATACATGAAGAAATCTCCATTGGAAGATCACCATATACAATTGTTTTCTTGCACTCCAAGCCATCAAATATTGGGATGAATTAAAATTAGTTCAGGTTGTGTACCACATTCAGCTTGTGTGGATCATAAGTTTACTTCACCTGGAGTGCAGGTGATTCTCTACTCATGAGTGCACATCATGCTGCCATGTAATTCACAAAGAGGTTAGCTAATTAAAACTCCAAGCATTGAGTTCATGTTGTAATAATCAGCTTCATCATATCTTTCACTCAGCCTCATCACAGTTAGCATGAGCACCATCACAAGCAATCAAATTCGAGCTAATCGTTGGGCTGCACAACTGAATTGCATCACACACCTTCAAGTTGCACCATCCACCTCTAACTAAATCAACCACAGTTATAACTGTTAAATGAGAGAGTTAGAGGCTAACCCCACATATATAAGCCAAACCTCTAACTGAATTGCATTATCATCATCATTTGCTCGAACCACATCACAAGCTGCATCATTCTCTCTGAACTTTCCTCTAGTTTGGTAGAAGTATTACAGTGCATTTTTGCTCTGATCAGTTCCATCTTCATCAATCTAAGCTCAAGATCCTTCAATCCATCATGTTAATCTTTCCATACTTCAATTCTATGGATCAATTGGTGTGAGATATCCAAGGATTCAGCTCTGCATCACCACTGCATATGCCTGAATTTTGTTGAAGTGTTCCATTGTTCTTCATCAAGTACATTGCTCTCTGCATCAAGACTTGTTCATCATCATCTTCTGATCTTCATCCATGGAAGAATTGGCTTGAAAACTGAAGAATTAGTGCCGTCACGATATTTTAAGTTCTTTCAATTCTTCAAAGACCCAAGCATTGAAGTTGCTCCTTTCATACAATTTGAAGTTAAGAAGCAACAGTAGGAGCTCTTGGATCCTCCTCTCTGGTTTTCTCAATAATCAAAGCTCTGCACCTACAGGTTTGAATTTATGATCTGAAACTTGAGAAGCCTTGAATAATGAACTTAGGTTTCATAAATTGAATGTAATTAGCAAGAACGAACTGCTTTGGTTAGTAATTAGGCCTTGTAGAGGAATGTGAAGATTTTTAAGGCAAAATACTTCTCTTCGAATCTTTGTGCTCATATGTGATATGGTGTTTTTAAGTTCATATTTGAGACCTCCATGATCATATATTTCGTTTGATAGGTTGATATTGCTTTCTTTCTTCTTGTGTCTTTGAGATTGGCTGGAGAAGATTAGCGGATTCTTCTCCGGCCGGTGAGGGTTCACTTAGGGTTTGATTTCCAGGTTATAACACAACCGTTGGATCAATTTGATCAAAGGCTTCCCATCTTTCTAGCACATTAATGATTGTGTGCCCCTCACGTGCTAGGGTTAGGGTTTGTGAGTGTTACCACGTGTGCATGCTCAGCCTCCAACCGTGTGCCATTAAGTCTGGTCCATTAGATTCACATACTCTGACTTGTGATAGACATATGAGATTGATCAGAGGGTTCAGGGAGAGTCAACA
Source organism: Lathyrus aphaca (assembly GCA_963966055.1). NCBI lineage: Eukaryota > Viridiplantae > Streptophyta > Magnoliopsida > Fabales > Fabaceae > Lathyrus > Lathyrus aphaca. The sequence goes on along the minus strand of OZ014519.1, from coordinate 307,082,962 downwards.
ATTTGACTAAGGACTATGGCAAGTGTGTGTTCAACTGAGTTGGGATTGGGCTTCATCCTCCTATTTGCACCCCACACGCGTGTGTTTCAAGCCCAGTTCAATTCACATTCTTGCTATTTCAACCCCCAGGCCCAATGCTTTTATTCCATTTTAATTTCTTTTTTCTTTTTTATTTCCATTTTCGTTTCCTATTTTTAAAAATACTAAATCAATTCAAAAAATTCCAAATAAATTCATGGATGATCTTTACATTTTCTTGAATTTTCCATATGTGTTTTTAATTCTATTTTTGTCCATTTTTGGGTCAGAATTAATTTCACAATTAATTTCTTCCTATTTTCTCTATTTTTGACCAATTGATTTGTCAATTTTTTCTCTCAAACCATAAATGATAAATTGTTCATTATTTTTGCATTGTCCAAAGGATACATCAAACTTCCCAAAATATTTTTATATTAAATTTTAGGTCATGTTTGGTCACCTTTTGAGCTCATCCTTTCACATTGAGTACCATAAACCCTAATCCAATTCTAGCATTTGTTTGACTAGTCAAAAATATGAATTTTTGGGAGATTTTTCAGACATGAACCATCTTCTGGATTGTGATCTTAAATATCAAGTTTCATAATTTTTCAAGGTCATTTGGTATTTTTCTAAGTTGCTTGAACTATAAGTCACATTTTTGGTCTTTTCCTTTACTTCCTTTGATCCAAATTGAATAAGGCATTTATGCCATTGATTTGAGGTCTTGATTTTGAGTCTCATAGGTCATGTTGAATATCCTTAAATGTTGTAGTCCCATTTTAAGTCCTTACCTTTTGATTTTTAGGGTTTCTTGAACCATAATCCATGTGTGTCCTTACTTGACCTAATTTCTTTTCTCCTTCCATCTTAGCTTCTCAAAATTCAACTTGTAAATAAGCTAACCTTGTAATATCATTGCTTTGTGTCTCATAAGTGTACTGTGATCATATCCATGTGTTTACTTCAAGCTTAGAGCCCTTGTATCCCTTTGAACATCATTTGTCATCATAAGGTCTTAAGACCCTAATTTTTTACCTTTAACGATAATGACTTTCTTACCAATTCCTTTGTGAATAATTTGTGAATCTAATTTCCATTTTTTCTTTTCATCAAGCCCCTGGCTTTTGTATGGGGAGTTCAAGCTTCCTTGGTCATTTTTTGATTTTTCATCCTAAGTCATTTGCTTCACTTCCAAAACCATGTGTTCATATCCATTCTTTCATCTTTCAATATTATGTTTAAATCTCCTTAACTTGAATCTCTTATTTCTCATATGATCTAATCTCATCCTATAATTTCATTTAGTGTTAAGTTCTGGACTTTTCACTCACCTTTGATTTTAGGAGATTTTAACACGATAAAACCCTTAGGTTTCCCTTTTAACTCCATCCTTAGGTTTCATTAGGGTTTAATAACACTTTAGGGCATAGTTTGAGTTGGGTTCACTTCATCCCTTTAGATACTTTTAATATGACTTAACTCCTTCCATTAGAAGTTAGCTAACATGTAGAATGCTTTATAACTTAGTTTTTAGGCTTAGAAGTTCATTAGTGCTCTTATTAGCTAGTGTGAGTTCTTAATTGAATTTTGCCATGTTATAATTGTTCAAATTGCTTCATCATGCTAACATTTGTTTTGTAGGGGGGAAGATTGAGGTAAACATCACTTCATTCCTATCTCTTATGCATTTTAATTGTGTTTACCTTACACTTGGTGATTTGTTCATAGGCTTCCCTTTTGTTCTTTAGATTCAACTTAACTTCCTTAGGAAGTAAGTTGAACTCTAACTTGCTTTTCTTTTCCTTAGGTTTAGACTACCTCACAAACCATAGGATCACTTTTTGTACATAATGAGAAAACATAGGGTTGTGTCTTAGTTCTCCTTTAGCTTTGACCTTTTGCCTCTTGAGTCTCTTCTCTCATCTTCAAACAAGATTAAAAAGACACTTAATAAAAGAATGAAAAACCTCTTGTGTGTAGCCTTATTCCATGGGGCACTTACATTCATTCCATCTTGGAGTAGTGTGGGTTTGTCTAGCATGATGTACAAGTCTGATCAAGAAGTTATTTCACAAGGAAAACCTAAAAGACAGTTCTTCACAAAGCTACAAAAACATGTAATAAGTTCAACAAGCCAGTAGACTTAAACCCTAATCCTTGGGAACATGTCTTGGATAAATTATCCTTACTTGGTGTGCTTGTTCTATTATTCCATCTTGGAATGTATTAGCAAGTACACATTCCATGGAAAAGAGTTTGAATTCACTTCCTTGTGCCATATTCATAAAAGCTCTTAAAAAGAAAACAACAAACAATAAGCGACTTTCCTGCAGGAATTCTCTTCTCACCTCATTCACTCTAAGCGCGAACTTGCGACGAATTGTCTCACATGCAAGAAGGTAAACACACTCGCACAAGTCGAGCCTGTTACACCTGAGCATAGACATACGCATTTCCAGCATAAAAAACACAAACAATTAGTTCCTGCCTTAGTTAGGAGAACTACGTCGACTCTGATCCTCATTTTCTCGATGAGGTACATAGGCAGCGTGGTAGGGCCCGTTCGAGCACACTCTTTATTTTCCATACATTTTCCCCATTCTTTCTTTCCATTTTATTTTCCAATTCCTTTTCTCATTCCCATTCCAGTTAGCAATTCTTTCATTCAACAACAGTTTTAATTCTCACCCTTTGAAACAAACAAGCAAGCGCGGATCCCGTCGGGTACGGAGGGCGGTCTGGGGTGCTAATACCTTCCGAGGTTGTAACTGAATCCCGAACCCAGATGTTTGGTTCGCAAGGCCTCGTCCTTTCCTTCTTTCTTAGGTTTGTGCAACATTACCTTTCTCATTCATTTGGGATACAAATGAATGGCTGGCGACTCTACCTTTTCCGCGCCACTTTCGCATTTGTACTAGGATGAAAATCCCGGGAGCGACAGCTGGCGATTCTGCTGGGGATCGAACCCAGAATCTTTGGTTTCCCCTTCGAGAGTCAATCCTAGCGCATGTTTATTTTTGTTTCTTTGGGTGTTTATATCTATGTTGCTGTGTGTTTATTTACTGTTTTCATTTACAGTTTACTTTACAACATTTATTTACTGCTTTCAGTATTTATTTTCACTTGCATCATATACTGGAATGTGCTGGTTTCATTTTTCTGTGGGATGTGCTTTGTTACAGTGAGATGAGCTTGTAACCGGGGCTCGAGTTCACCTTAGGACTTAGAGTGGTTCTACTTTGGCTTCATGGCATCTTACTATGTTGGTAGTAGTGAGTTCCACACCCAGACTTGCGACCTTCTTGGAAATGTATTGATGCCAGAATCTTTCTGGGGCAATACACAACCTTGATAGTTATGTGCAGTCAGGGGACCGATCATTGAGAACCTTTGTGGAAACATCCTTCTCCAGTGATGACAGTGGTAGACCATATTTGTTGGGAAACCCACTCGCATCCCAACGCCCACTAGGAACTCGCATATGATGGCATGGTTCTTTCATAGGAACCCGGTTAAGGCAAACTGTTCGTATGAATATAGTATTGTACCCTTTGGGATGAATGTACTATTGTTTCTCGATTTAGTGCTTGAAGCTGGGAACTTATGAGGGATGCTCGTTTCCTTGGACTCAGTTGAGACCTCCCTAAGTAGTACATAATGCCAAACTGATTCCCTGATTTGGTCTTGAGCCATTTCTCGGAGATGGTGAACGTATTATTGCTGCTCGGCTTTGAGAGTCCGTGATGTTGACTCGAGTAGCACACCTGTGAGATGAGAGGGGTTTGCAGGTTTGCAGGAACCCTAAAACTTCCAACATACCCGTTTTGTCAGTATTTTTCAGTATTGTGATCTGGTTCCACATGGTCCTTTGGTTATGAGATCCGGGATTTCTGTTCAAAGAAACTGTTATATTATTATGACCCTCCACAGACACTTGGCTCGTTGTTCAACTTCAACACCATCAGTGACTATTCTATGATGCGATTCAGTTCTACAATTATTGGGTTCTCAGTTATGGGGTTCTATACAGAGATGATATTGATGTTGTGGTTCTATACAGATAGTTGGTTCACTGTTCAACACCAACATTAGACCATTGATCACATGCCTGTTGCACACATAACATCATAGCATTCCAGCACACATGTTCAGTTATTTCTAAGGATCACATGTCTAAATCAGGCCATTAGACTTTTTCTGTGTCAAAAATTGAATCAAAGCAGATAGATTCTTTAGAAATAACTGAACATGGCATTTGCATACATCCTTGCATTCTTGACAGGTGTTCAGAGACAGATTATTATCCTAATTTAGTTTCCCTTCACAATGGACAACCTAAATCACAATCATCAAGGTATATATTTGAAGCAACTCCGAGCGGAGGTTACCGAAATGAAGACCCAGTCGGGGTAATTCAAGGCAGATATGCAAGCTTTGTTTCAAAGTCAGAAACTGCTGAAACAGGAAGTCAACCAGATGAAGACTAAGACGAGTTTGGTTATGGAAATTTTGAACGAAGCTATTTTCATCCCTAGTGAGGAGAACTACGCTGCTCTGATTCTCCATTGGTCAATGGATATACGTAGGCAGGAGATCACATGAGATCTTTGCGAGCAACCTTATTTATTAACTTTATCAACCCTTTCCCTCCAGACGTCATTTGTCGGCATCCAATTTCAGCTTTCCAAGAGAGTCCTAGGGGCAGAGCATAAAGGTAAATGCCAGAACAACTTGAGAAGAAGTTTGATCATATTCCGATGTCGAGCACGCAACGGGTTTCCTCATTTGCTCAGATTCAAACTGATTGAGCTAGTCGCATCAGAGTCATCTCCGACAAAGCTTCCTTTGGGGTTTCAATGTTGAATGCCAAGTGTGACTACCATTTTGGGGGCACCTGGTGTTTTAATTGTAGATTTCAAGTCTTTCAGGGGAAAAGGTAAAGACAAGTTCCCAAATTTTATTGACTCCAAAGACTATTGTGTTTGCACCAGGTAAAGGTGGGAATATGGCACCAAATCAGTAATAGAATGAACATCCAGACTGCTGACTGCTGAAAGTCTCCGAAAGCAATAAGTCCAGACGAAGTCATACCTCCTCAACAATGACCACCATGATGTGAAGGATAGATGCAAGTACCACTCAGAGGCATTTAGGCATACCATTTGACAACTGTGATGTGTTCAGGCACAAGGTCCAAAATTTGATCAACTCAAAGATCATCATGCCAGAAAGTCTGCTCACATACTGAAGTCTCCTCATCAAATGGACCTCCCAATTTGCAAAGGCATCTTCAGAAGCAATAAGTCCATACGGAGTCAAGTCTCCTCAATGACGGCAATGTTCAGCTTCTTTATTGCATTTGCATTTGTAGTTTCTATTGTTTGTTTAAACATTATTATTATGCATGCATGAAACTTATTTGTTTTTGAATGATTAATCATAATAAAATGCATATGTTTTTCTTGAAGTAATCCATTCGTATTCACTCATGATTTTGTTTATGTGCATTGCAATACCAACTGTTGTGCTTAAACTCTGTGAGGGAGGATGACGAAATGAAAACACAAAAATCTCTAATTGTGTGCTTTTGAGAAAGACCCTGTTGATGATGTACAGGCATTGTTTCAAATCTTAAACACCAAAGATATAAGTGAGATAGACCCTCGCCAACCCATTTGAGCCTTGAAGTAGGAGTTTCTTTTCGCATGAAAAAACCCTTGCATTTAACCTAGGGGCAGGGTAGGCGCTAGTTAGTTTGACCGAGCGTTCGAATTTTAAAAAGGAGTGTACATCTAAGGATCCATTACCTTTCGTTGTACCAAATCAGGAGGTCTAAAGACCAGAAACCACAATGGTTATCCCAAGCAAGAGGTCCAGAGACCGGAAACCACAATGGGTATCCCTCATCAACCAAGAAGTGAGACAGTTACGACCCTTTCAAAGTAATCAAGACAACCAATGTCACACGATTTGTTCAAAAAAAATGAAAAAAAGAAATGAAAAAGCTCGCTAAGTCGAAACTTGAAAACAAGCAACTTAGGCAAAATTTAGGGCATCCCGCTGGACTTCGCAATCAAATATTCACTAGAATCAGTCCAGGTAAAAGCTAGGGATAAGCAAAATAATGCAAAAGTGAAAGACAAAAAGGATTACACAAGAAAGATCCTCAAACAAGAACAAAGTCATGTGATATAGATACAAAAGACAAATGGGTGACTGACTCCAAACGACAACCTGATTGGTGCTTAAACTGTTAGTGTAATTGGTTCCTCAACCATCACAAAACCCTTTTTGAGAGGTGAGCGCTTGTGAAACCTAGTTGAACATAGGAATGGAGAACATCACAAAGAGGAGGGGCACAAATAAATTTGGAGCCTATATCCTTTGTTTCTATAACCGTGAACCAGGCCACGATACAACCCTCAAAAGTCCTGACTAAAACAGGATTATTTTAAGAGTGTACTACCACCAGATTGGGTTCCTGACTCCCTTGAGTTGTGCTAAAAGACCTGTGTTGGTGTTTGTCACTCCCGAAGATTTTTATCCCGGTACAGGCGCAAACGGTCGGCGAAAGGAGAAAATGAAATGAACTGAATAGAGTCGCCAGCTAGGCATTTTTATCCCGAAGGAAAGGTAATGCTGCATAAACCTAGAAAGATATGGATAAGACGGTTGCGAACCAGAGAAACTGAGAAAGGGGGTTGGTTACAACCTGGGAAGGTATTAGCACCCAGATTGTCCGTCGTACTCGACGGGATCCACGCTTAAACGTTTGTGTTTAAAGGGGTAATGTATGTGCTATCTGTGTGCAAAAGCTGGAAAAGAAATATACAAGTGTCAGTGCAAAAAGGGTGAATGCTCAGGAACTGAGGCTTAGAAAAGAATGCTGAAAGAGGGGGATGACAAAGAGACTTTTGTTCGATAACAGTTAAGTTTTGCCTACGTATCCTCTCGTACAATGAGGAAGTCAGAACACCGTAGTTCGACTCAAAGAGACTGAAGATAAATTGACTGATGAACTGCTTGCTTGTCTATGCTCAAGTGTACGACTCGTCTGGCTCGAGTGGTTACCTTTAAGGTATACATTCTGACTTTGTGATTATGGTTTGGTTTGTGACCTTCCTCTTTTGTTTGTGACTTGTTTGCATCTTCTTAACTTCATCTTATGCTTGTGTGGTCAACTAACTTTTATTTTGTAGGGGGTTATGGTAAGTCATGTGTGTGGGTGGGAACCCACATACAACTTCTTCCTTCATCTCTTTATGATTTCAAGTTGTGTTTGCCTTAGCACCTTGTGCTTTGCTTATATAATTTCATCATCTCCCCTCTTATAAGCAACTTATCTTCTTTTGAGAAGTAAGTTGTCTTCTAACTTCTTTTTCTCCTTTTCTTCTTCTTTCTCTTCTTTCCTTCTTCTTCATTAGGATATAACTCAAACCACACTAACTTAGGTATCCCATGCTTGATAACTCTTAGGATTATTAGTCCCCCCTTTAAACTTTTACCTTTGGTTCTCTTTGGTGCCTCTCTCTTCTCATCTCAAAACAACAATTTCAAAACATCTTAATAAAGGATAAGTCTTCTCATGTGCCAAAGGACATTACCATGGGGTACTTGCACACATACCATATGGGGATGAGGTGTAGGTTACCTATCATGATGAATAAGTCTTAACATGAGATTACTTCACAAACAAAAATCTAAAAAACACTTCTTAATCAAAAACCACAAAACACTTAATAAAGTTCAATAGGCTAGTGTGTTTGAGCCTTCATCTTTGGGCCTAGGTTTGAGGATATCCTCCATACTTAGGTGTGCTTCTTATCCATTCCATGTCGGGATGATGTAAGAAGTACACATCCCATTGAGTAAGACTCAGACACACTCTCCTATGCCAATTCACAAATAAAAAACCTAAAAAACACTGAGCTAACAATAAACGTCTTTCCTTCGGGAGTTATCTTCTCATCCCATTCACTCATAACGAAAGAACTTGCTTCTACTTGTCTTTTGCAAGATGGCAACACACTCGTTCCAGACGAGCCTGCAACACCTGAGAATAGACATAAGCAGTTCAAGCTTTAAAAAACACAAGCCAAATTTCTTCCCTAGTTAGGGGAACTACACCGACAATGATCCTTATTTCCCGATGAGATACGTAGGCAGTGGTGTAGAGCCCATTCAAGAACTCTTTTATTTTCCCTACATTTTCCCCATTTCTTTTCTTTTCTTATTCAGTTACAGTCTCGGTTTTTGCAGCAGCTTCATTTCTTTACCCTTTGAAACAGACTAACAAGCGTGGATCCCGTCGGGTACGGAGGACGATCTGGGGGTGCTAATACCTTCCCAGTTCGTAACCGACTCCCGAACCCAGTCTTTTTGGTTTGCAAGACCTTGTTCTTTCCTCTCTTCAGTTTGTGCAGCATTACCATTCCTTCGAGATAAAAATGCATGGCTGGTGACCTTAACTTTTTTCGCGCCACTTTCGCAATTGTACCAGGATGGAAATCCAGGGAGCGACACATATTAATACCTTTTTCAAAAGACTTTAAAAGATGCAAAACTCATTTAATCTTTTTTTGTGCCCTCGTGCACTTGTCCTCTTAACCATTTTCACATGTTTAGATATAATTCATTCTTTTTAACGGAATTATTCGCTAGTTAATGACGACTTATCTTTACATTTTAAAATCAATCCAACATATTAATTTTTTGCTATTTGTACCACGAACTACGAGGTTTTGATCTCACATTGCACACCGTGGGTACGTAGGCATGAGACGAACGTCTCGTTAAACACAAAAATCTTTAAAAAATATTTCTCTTCTCATCTCTTCAATCTCTTTTAACAAACCATTTTCAAACCAAAAGCAATAAATATTTCATTGGGCTCATGTGGAGTACCACATACATTTTGGGTGCTTAAAACCTTCCTAATTTGTAATATATCCCCTTACCCGTTCTCTGCTCAATTCTTTTATCTTTTTGCTTTTAGATTCATTAGGAATTATTCGCTCTTTTTACCTTTTCCATTTGGAATAAAATAAAGGCATGGTGCCGAATCTGTTTACTTTGAGTTAAGTTAGCCAATAGCTAACGCTCATGATTTTACCGCTACAGAAAACTGGCGACTCTGCTGGGGATAAATCTTTAACTGGATTTGGCCTACTTTGATTTAATTATTACTTTGTATTCCGGACTGACCCAACCATCAGAATTGGGCCATATTTATCTCGTGGCCCAACGGCCCAAAAAACCCGACCATGCTCAGAGCTATGAAGTTGACTGCTCGACCTGCCCTCGGTCGGACAACTACACTGCCGGGCGAGGAGCCTGTCGAGCAAGCTCTTTCTCACCTAAACGGCTAGTTCCTAATCACCATCGATTATTGCAGGATCCGCGATCCGCGCCCAACATTATGGGCCAATGAGCACCCACTTGGACCAGTATATAAATCCTCTCATTTGAGAGGGCCAGGTATTAAAATCTAGACCCAAAAAATATTGTACTTGCTCACTCGTTGCTCATTTTCTGACTTTAGCAGGTACACCCCCATCTTTTCTCCATCATCAACAGCACTTGTCCACACTCGACGCGGCCATATCGGATCCTGATCTCTAGGTATGATCAGGTGGCATCGTCTGTGGGAAACAAACTTCCCCGTTCTTCACTAACGACATACCGTGCGAAGCCCGCACAGTTGATGGTGTCCTCATTACTCGGCGGGGGAGCAACCTCTTCACCCCCTCACACGAAGAAACCGTCCTAGATCGTCAGGACAGAAAGACTGCTTCGCCATCTCCCGAGCGTGATCAACCGCTTGAGAGCCAACCAGAGATCATACCTTCCGTGGCCGCCCCCACCGGATTAGACTTCGCTGCATTGGTTTAGACAATCAATCAAACACATCTCCTGCTCCTGGCACACGGTGCCAAGATAGCCCATTTGGAGGATGTCGGTCGTCGATCATCTCGATCACCCAAGAGACACCGAAGCCAACACAGCCTTTCCCCCCGAAGGAGGAAAGATACGGGCCACCACGACGAATCCTCTATACGGAACTGCAGTCGGTCACCCCCACGAAGACCTCGATCACCAGTACTGACCAAGAATCACCACGGGTCACAAGAGGACGTCCGTTGTTCCCCTCCCCGAAAAGGAAGACGATCTCAATCTCCATCCCCGAAACGATCAAAGAAGAGTAGGTCGAATTCTCCATCCCCGCGGCGAGACTGGAAGCGTCGGTCAAGATCCCGCACGATCACCTCTAGCGACGATGATGATATTAGGGGACCCCTATCCTCTGAGATCATGGCCGCCAGATTACCGAGAGGACTCGAGAAGCCCCCTCCATTGGGTTCGTACGATATACCCCGACGAGCATATCGAGAACATCGACGCTCTACTCGACTAAAGAGGCGTCCGAGGAGCAATCAAGTGTCGTCTCTTTCTGACCACCTTAAGGAAAGGGGCGATGACTTGGTATAAAAGTCTTGAGCCTGAATCCATCACTTCTTGGAGATAACTTTATCGAACCTTCTCCAGGCACTTCACCGCTTCCAGGCGCCATCCAAAAACGGAAGCATCTCTTGAGGCCATAATCGAAGGCAAAAACGAACCTCTCAGAACATACATCGAGAGGTTCAATAAAGAAGTCGTCCAGGTCTCAACCACGGATGACAAGAATAAATATTTGCTGGAACGTGGATTGCGCCCGTCTACCGACTTTTACCGCGCGGTGGGTATTGAGACACCTGCTACTCTGGAGGCGTTCCTCTTGAAAGCCCAAGTGTATATCCAATACGAGGAAAAGCAGGCAGCTAGTTCCGTCTGCAATGCTCGGCGACGAGAGGACGCGAACCTTTCCAAATCAGATGAGCCATCGACATCTCGTCGGGGAAGCGACAAAAGAAAGGAAGATCGCTCCCGTGAACCGCAGGAGCAGAGAGGACCGGTGGGTTGATTTCGTGAATATACGACCTTGCTGGTGTCGAGGGAGAAAATATTGCTGAATGTGCTAACTCGGAGTTCCGCCAAGCGGGGATGCGCTTCCCCAAGCAGCTACCCGCCAAACCGGGCACCGATAAAACCAAGTACTGTCGGTTTCACAAGAGCCATGGACACAACACTGAGGATTGCATCCACCTGAAAGATGCAATAGAGATACTCATCAAAGATGGCCACCTCAAACAGTTCACTAAATCCAAGGATACCTCTAGGCCGGAGATGCAAGAAGCCATCAAGATCGAGAAAGTAGCGGCAGTCCCCGCAGACACCAACATGCAAGTGGCCCTCAGCATCTATCGCTCGGAAGACTTCTTTCTACCCGACCGTCCAACGAGTACATGTTATCTCTCTTCGCATAGCCCATGGGAAAACTTCCCTTCCGCCATGGTGATCTCGGGCGAGGGGTTCAATAAGATCACGGTTAGTTCCGTAAAACGGAAGTTCGACCAGCTAATTGCGAAAGGGCCGGCCCTAAATGCCACATTGGACCCCCCAAAGACAATTTAGTGCCCATCTCCTTCTATAAAGAAGAACTGTTAGGAGGAGCTCCTAATGCCAGCATTCCACTGCTCATCCGAGCCCAAATGGCCAACTTTGACGTCCGCAGGATACTGGTCGACCAGGGTAGCTCATGCAACATCATGTACTCGCAGCTATTCGCTACGCTCCAGCTGAATGAAACTCATCTGACACCATACGTAGGATCGGACCTACAAGGTTTCAACGGTGCAGTATCACAACCGTGGGGTTGCGTCGATCTCATAGTCACATTCGGAGCCGCAGAAACTGCTCGATCAATCTGCGTCCAGTTCTTGGTCATCGATTGTCCTTCTCTATACCAATCCATTCTAAGTCGACCAACTCTGGCCAAACTCCTAGCCGTCTCATCCACCGTCCATCTAAAGTTGAAATACTACACCACTTTAGGAAGACTATGCCCGACGTTATTTCGAAGAGACCTCTAAAGGCCTTAGCTCGATATCGTACCAGCCAAAAGCCTCTACTTCAGCTTGCTCCCTGAACACTAATGCACCCACACCTCTCCCCTGGGTCGATTACATCGACCTCGATTGTAGGTTTCCAGATGAGGCCGAGAATTCTCAGTAGCCTTCATCTTCATTAGCCCGACCTATCCCCGACAGTGAATTCAAACTGATCCCGCTGGGAGAGGACCCGAGCAGATATGTGAAGATTGGAGCACACCTCCCATAATTAGCAAAAAGACAGCTAGAAGCATGCCTGAGGGGGAAAGTCGATCTATTTGCATGGGGCGCAGCAGAAATGCCCGGGCTCAATCCATACGTATCATGTCACCATCTTTCCATCGATCTGAATCACAAGGCCATCGCCCAACGGAGGAGAAAACAGTCGACCGAAAAAGCTAAAGCGGACGAAAAAGTTGTAGAAGACTTCCTAGAGGCAAACTTTGTAACGGAGGCCAGGTACACCACCTAGCTTTCCAATGTTGTACTTGTGAAAAAATCTAATGGAAAATGGCGAATGTGTGTTGATTATACTGATCTTAATCGGGCTTGCCCGAAAGATGCTTACCCTCTGCCAAATATCGATAATATGGTCGACAACTCGGCCAGTTTCAAACTACTCACATTTATGGATGCTTATTCAGGATATAACCAAATTCCCATGGATGTGGCCGACAAAAAACACACGGCCTTAATGACCTAATCGGGCAATTACTACTACAATGTTATGCCATTCGGCCTAAAAAACGCGGGCGCCACTTATTAGCGCATGATGAACAAAGTTTTCCGAGCTGAAATTGGGGACATGCTCGAAGTATACATGGACTACATGATAGTCAAATCCCAGGAAGAAACAGATCATGCTTCCCACCTACGAAAGGTGTTTGACCAAGCTCGAAAATGCAAGATGCGTTTCAACCCTGAAAAATGTACATTCGGAGTCCGGGCAGGTAAATTCCTCGGGTTCTACTTAACCGAGCGAGGGATCAAAGCCAACCCGGATAAATGTCGAGAATTCACAGAAATACCAACCCCAAACTCCAAAAATCCATACAGTCACTGAACGGAGTGCTTGCTTCCCTCGCTCGATTTGTGGCTAAATCCGCCCAGCACGCGCTCCCGTTCTACAAACTCCTCCGCAAAGAGTCAGTTTTCGAGTGGACCGATGAATGCGAGTAAGCCCTGGCTCACCTAAAAAAAGCACTATCCGAACCATCGGTACTTCCTAGACCCAATAAAGGTGAAACGCTATACCTTTACCTCGTTGTGTCGAACGAGGCCGTTAGTGCAACCCTTATCCGAGAGCTCCCCGAGGGGAAAAACCCATATACTTCACGAGCAAGGCATTGAACGGCCCCAAACTCAGGTACCTGCAAATTGAAAAGGTATCTCTAGCCCTACTCTTCGCAGAAAGGAGGTTACGACACTACTTCTTGGCCCATATTATCGTCGTCAGAACAGACCAACCCATCAGACAGATGCTCGGAAGACCAGACATGGCCGGTCGAATGCTTAAATGGTCGTTAGAATTGGCCGAGTTCGACATCAAATATGAAGGATGGCAGGCCCTCAAAGCTCAAGCATTAGACGACTTCGTAGCAGAACTTACATTCAACGAGCAAACAACAACTCCATCTAAATGGACCATTTTCGTCGATGGAGCATCTAGCTCGACAGGCAGCGAGGTCAGGGTCATGTTAGAGAGCGAGGATGGAACACTTATCGAAGCATCCTTAACCCTGTCTTTCCCTACATCCAATAATCAGGTAAAATACGAGGCATTCTTGGCCGGATTACGCCTTGCTGACGACCTGGGAGCAGAAGAGATAATAATATGCACAGGCTCACAGTTGGTCGCTTACCAAGTACGAGGCGACTTTCAAGCTAAAAACGACAACATGGCCGAATACTTAGCCTTGGTCAAGGAAAAGCTAAAACGATTCACATTCGTAGAAGTCAGGCATGTCCCGCGCGAGAACAACATCCGAGCGGATATATTGTCCAAACTAGAGAGCACCAAGAGAAAGGGGGGCAACAAATCCGTCATACAGGAGATACTCCCTCAACCCAGCATTAGAAAAACGTCAACGCCAATAGACATCAACATCATAGGCGACACTAACTGTTGGATGACCCCGATATTTAATTACCTGACCAAAGACGAGTTACAAGCAGACCCGAAAACGGCCAGCACCGTGCGACGTAGGTCGTGCTCGTACACGATGGTCTGAGGGAAGATGTATCGCTGAGGATTCTCCACACCACTCCTCAGATGCGTCGAATAAGAAAACGTCCCACATGTGTTGAGAGAAGTCCACGAGGGAATCAACACGCAACACCCTGGCGGAAGGTCACTCGCTCGTAAGATCCTACGAGCAGGATATTACTGGCCAATGATGTAGGACGATGCGAAGGAGCACGTTAAAAAATGTGACAAATGCCAACGACATGGTGACATACACATTGTAATACCTCAAAATTTTCCTTCATACTTATTCCCTTAACTGGCATATCGTTTTGCATTCATCTACATTTCTCACTAAGTCATTAACAACATATTATTGCATTTCATTGTTTCATAAGGCATGTGATCGAGGCTTATCCTTATGGTTTGAGTTTCCTATTATATAACCATTACACTTAAGGTTGATACCAAAGGTGAATTTTTACCGTCGTAATCGTTTACTCAAGATACAAGTTGTCATGGATACAAGATCTCCAATAAAGGTAGGGATTTAATATGGTATGGCAAAGGTTTTCTTTTACATGCTTGGTGCTTTGTTTACGTGTTCATCTTCAAAGTTTCCTTAGGGTGTTCGTTTTAAAATCATTGGTCACCCAGTTAGTGAATTGCAAGGCACATATCGTGACAAGAGATACAAAGGATTATTGTGAGGTTTGGTTAATTGATAGACGATCCAATGCCATTTGACATTAAAGTTTAAGTGAATTTGTTCCTATTGGAAGTTAATTTGGATTCATGACCTCGAAGGAGATTAAAAGTTGTTCGGCATGCAAAGTTTAAGATCCATTCAAAGTTCAAGTTACAACAATCCAAGTTCATTCAAGTTCATCCATTTTTTTTATGAAGTTACTACATTATCCAAGTTCTATCAAAATCAAGAGATTTTTCAAGATATTTTTCAAGAGATTTTTCAAGAGATTTTTTCAAGAGATTTTTTCCATTACATTCATTCCACCCTTCACAATTCAGATTTTATAGGAGAAATCTCTTGATATTAGGAACACGTTTCCTAATGAATCATAAACTTTTATAAATAATGTTGATGTGAAAGTTGTCATAATCCTTTCAAAAGAGGATCAAGGTTCAACCCAATCAGCCGCATACTAGCAATACCAAGTGACTATTTGGTTAAATTATACAAAAATAACAATAAGGTCTAATGATAATACATAATTTTCAAAGGTACTCTCAAACATGTTACGAATGTGACAAAATCCATGCATCCAACTCTACTTTAACCTCAGGTGATGTCTGATCACTGCTCGCTTTTCATCTAAAACATAATTGGACTTTGCAAACTGGCTACTGTTGAAGAACGGCTTCAGATCATATATCATGCTCATGAGCCTACAGTGTTGAACAAAAGGATAGTCAGCCACCATCATCTGAGTTAGAAAACAAACGTAATTAAAGGACTGGTGTCAATTACCTTCACGAAGAGATCATCTACTTTGACTTCTACATGCGTCAGATTAGAGCTCTTTTGCAGTACTTTCTGCACCCCAAACTTCTGGGTTGAAGTGAATGAATCAAGTAGAACACGAATTGCCATGTCCATGTCCTCTGGTGTGACATGCTGTCTGAGATGCATTCTCGCATGAGTTGCAGACATCCTTGTCATTGATTCAATGTGCCTTATGGCTATGGGGATTCCTTGACCGTGAGATGATTCCCTCCGGAGTTTTGCATACACATGAGTAAGTTTATCCAAATCAGCGTCATTGAATCTTGGGAAAACATTCAATTCAGCATATGTAACGTACCTCTTCAGCAGATCTTGAGGAAGTATTTCTGAGTCAGTTGGCATGTCAGGTGCATCCTGGGACTCACTAAAAAACTTCTCATCATTGTTAGCACCCTTGGGTTGTGACTTGAAGTGACTGTCAACAACAAACTTTGTAAGCATTTCATCGGTGACAGGATCCTTGTGAACTGCAGCAGTGAGACCCACAGCAGAAGCTCCTTTTCCAGTGGTGTATAGAGCTCTCTGGCCAGTTTTTTCAACATACTCAAGAAATCCACAACCTGCATATCAAAGAAGAAAAAAACTCAAAATTCAGAGTCAGTGTAATTATGGGAAATGTCGCTCCCGAAGATTTGCATCCAGGTACAAGCGCGAACGGTCGGCGAGAGGGAACAGTGAGAACACACAGCCGTGAACTCACTGGAGATGAATAGAGTCGCCAGCTAGGCATTTTTATCCCGAAGGAAAGGCAATGCTGCATAGACCTAGAAAGATATGGATAAGACGGTTGCGAACCAGAGAGACTGAGAAAGGGGGTTGGTTACAACCTGGGAAGATATTAGCACCCAGATTGTCCGTCGTACTCGACGGGATCCACGCTTAAAAGATTTGTGTTTTAAAGGGGTAGTGTCAGTGCAATTTGTGTATAAAAGAGCTGGAAAGAGATGTACAGGTGTCAGTGTAAAGTGTATAAGTGATGTGAAGTATGAAAGTGTCAGTGTAGGAATGGAGTGAGATGAATTGCTCATGATAATGAGGCTTAAAGAATAAAGCTGGAAAGAGGGGGAATGTACAGAGACTTTTGTTCGATAACTGTTAAGTTATGCCTACGTATCCTCTCGTGCAATGAGGAAGTCAGAACACCGTAGTTCGACCCAAAGAGACTGAAAGATGAATTGACTTGTGAACTGCTTACTTGCCTATGCTCAAGTGTATGACCTGTCTGGCTCAGGTGCTGACTGTCTTGCATTAGACGGAAGAAGCAAGTTCTCGTTTGTGAGTGAAGATGATGAGGAAAGAATCCCGAAGGAGACGATTATTGTTTGTTTTTTGTGTTTTTAGTCTTTTATTGCTTTTGAAGGTTTGTCATAAGTTAATGAGCTTAAGCCTAAACCAATGGGTTAGTAAACTCATCACATCCTCCCTCTGATTAGGGGTAATGAGAATACCTTAAGTGTGAAGTCAGATTCTCACACTTAGTCACCATGATGTAGGATTAGGATCATTAACCTACTTGTGATTATTTAGATGTTTTTGGTTTTTGTTTAGTGTTGAGTAATGAGGTTAAGCCATAATCAGGGATTAAACAGACTCATTACACCATCCTAAAAGAAGGATGATAGATGAGAATGTTTAAGCTGAGGAAAACTCCTCAACTTAATCCATGATTAGGGATTAAACTCATGACAAAACAAGCCTTTGATTAAGTGGATTTTATTTAATGGTATGATGATGAAGTGAATTTTATTGATTTGTAAGACAACTTGAGGGGGACTTGTCCATTAACACTAGGGTTAGTCCTTCTTAACCAGTTAAGGAAGAATTAGAACCCTAATGCAAGGCCCAAGTTACAAGTGTGATGTCTTGATGATTATTAGATGGATTGATTAAGAGATTTAAACACCTTAAGGGTTCAAGACTTAGGATTAAAGTTATACACTCCATCCTAAGAGAAGGATGCAGGCATAAGCTTAATCACAAAGCCTTAAAGCCTTTAGGGTTTAGTCCCTGATTATGAGATGAGAAGAGAAGACTCAAAGAGAGACACAAAGGTAAAACTAATGGGGGAGACTAATCAAAACCCTAATTCATTATCATGCTTGGTTGTTCCTAAGGTTTGTGAGGTTTACAAGAGAAGATCTTCAATGGAACCACCAGGAAGCAGATGAAAGGATCAGGAGGAGCAAAGTAACTTGCTTCATTGAAGAAGACAAGTCACTTGAGGAAAGAAAGTGGGAAGGAGAAGAATGAGCAAGCTCAAACTCAAACACATATAAGAATGCAGCAATGGATGCAAGAGAGATGAAAAGAAAAGTTATGAGAAGTGAAGGCAAATTCACTTCTCAAGTTTACTTACCACCTGAAATGTTAGAAGGAAATGCAAAAACAATGCAAGATGAGATGAAATGGCATGATGCTAAGCAAAACCAGAAGCATATTGATGATGATAATGATGCTATGAGATGCTGCAAACATGAGGCAAGGCATGGGGATGTTCATACAAGATTATGAATGCAAATGATGCAAGCTAAGGAGCATGAACAAACATGAAATGTTATGAAGCATACAAAACAAATGACATGGCAAATATGCAATGCAATGATCAAACATGCTTTCTATATGTCTTAAGATGTCAAATGGATCACAAGAATGCACAAAATGCAAAGACAAGTCATGTTATGCAAGGAAATGCAAGAAGGATGCAAGAGAAAGCCCAAATTAGGGTTCATGGATCAAACATCAAACAAAAACCCAAAACAGAAGCAAACCCTAAGATAAAAAATGGAAAATGCTACCCAAAGAAACCCTAAACCTATAATGAACCACTGCCCAAAGGGGAGCTCTCAACTCTTAACCAAACTCAAGATATGAATTTTCTAAGTTATTAGGGTTTTTTAGGGTTCTTAACAAAAGAAATGCCAAACAATTAGAAAATGAAGAAACAAATCATGGCCATTTTACCCTAGAAACTACATGCTAAACATAACACAATGCAAGAAGAATCAATGTCTCAACCTTCTCCAATAGGCAGAAATGAATTTTTAAACTTATGATCAAAATAATGCATAAAAAATGATTTAATTCAATGAAAAATTCTTAAAATGCATCAAGATCAAAAAAGAAATTTGGTTTGAAGGTTGGACAATGTTTCTAAATGTCTTAGAACATTTCATGAATTTTTTTGTAATTTTTAAATACCTAAAAGTATTTTTAATTAATTAATTCCCATTAATAAATTAAAAATAATCTTTTAACTATTTAAAAATACTTTTTTAATGATGAAAAATGAAATAAAAAAATTTTTGGGTCTTAAAAATTAATAAAACTCTTAGGAAAAAGTTTCATAATTTTTAAGACATTTTTGCTATTTTAAATTAATTATGCAATTTAAATGAAAAGAAAATGAATTAAAATAAATGAAAATGAAAAGTAAAACAAATGGAAGGCTGAGATTGATTCTGGGTTTGAAAACGTTGACTGGCGCGCGAATGAAGGGTGTGGATTGCATCTGGATTAATTAATTTAATTACGAATTAATTAAAGCTAATGAGAGAGATTAGGGCAAATGAAATGATCTGGGCCATCCAAAAGAGAGGGAAGTCAACAGGTCAACGCACATCCATGGCTCAAATTCAAACTGGAGTTAATGACCTGAGATTAGGGTTTAATGACTCAGGTGGCCGGAGAAGACTTCCGGTCGTCTTCTCCGGCCAGCACCTCACCGGGAAACTCACCAACTCCCTCAAAACGTAACAAAAACAAAATCTATGAATTGGGAAATGATCTCCAACCTCTCACGAATCAAACCCCTCTCTCAAAACAAATTTATTCTTCCTAAACAAGCTGAATCGAAGAGAACAAGTTCTAGGGCACGCAAGCTTCAGAGAGAAATTAAATACTCAAAACAAAGCCATTTCAAAAACTAAGAACATCAGGATGATCAGTGAATCACATAGAACAAGTTTGTAACAAGAAAAATGATTTCTGGAAAAATAATTTTCGAGCTACCTGAGATTTGGAGCTTTCAACTTGAGGACTTTCTGGCCACTTCCTTCAGTGCAAACTGCTCCACTTGGTCCCCAGAAGATGTTTGAATGCTCAAAAGAAGTTTGTGTTGGCTGGATAATGAGATTCGACAGCTTCTGCTCAAGCTTGATCAGAAATGGCAATGGTGTTTCTGGAGGTTTCAGGCCATTGTGAATGGTGGTTTATGGTCCTGAGGATGAATGGAGAAGGTCTGTGGTGTTTGTTTGTGCGTTTGTGGTTTGTGGAAGGAGATTCGATTGAAACTGCAAAATGAAGTGAGAAATGGCAGTGAGATGTTCAGGCTGTTTCAGGCTTGTGTTCTTGGTGCTGGGTGGTCTATGGAGCAAGGTGAGTTGAATGATGGAAATGGTTGAAGTGTTTGCAAACTGGACAGAGAGATTCGAAGGCTTATGCAATGTGGGGTGATTTTGTGAATGTGTTGAATGTGGATGCTTCAGCCTTGCTTTAAGTGTGTTATGGCCAGCATTTGATCCACATAAACAAAGCCTATTGGTCAGTTGATGTGACTTGGCCTGCTGTGATAGGTGTGGCTACTTTTGCCAAAATGTCAACTTCTTGTAAGAGAGGCATGGGTCATGTTTCAGCCAAGTACAAGAGGTGTGGGCTGCGCAGCAAGGTGAGGGGGAAAGGCTAGGAGTGGTCAGCAAGCTAGGCAGCAAGTGGATGGAAGTGATCATGAGTTTTTGCAACTTGGCTTCCTTTGTTCACATGTGAAAAATCTTGCTCCAAAGGCCATACAAACATGTGATTCCTTTGGTTCAAATCTGATTTTGGGACTTAGAGAATGTTTATGTGCTGGTTTGAAATGAATTAGAAGTTGCAATTTGACTTAGCACATGATTTTGCAATTTTCACACTTGGTGCATATCTTGAAAATAAGTGATTTTTGGCAACTTTGTCTTGCCATAACTTTTGATCCAAGAAGAGTTTGATCATGTTCTTGTACTTTTTGAAAAGGGAAAGGTGAGATCTACAACTTTCATGACCAAAGTTTTTCCATTTGAAGCATTTTTGGATCAATAATCAAAGCTTGAAAAATGACCTAAAATGATGCATTCTTGAAAAGTCAACTATGCCCAAAAAGTCAACATTTGCAAAAACCCTAAATTCTTGATTTCTATGAACTTCAACCTTCTTCCATGATCAAATAAAGATCATATACACTCAAAATGATGAAGATCACCCATTGGTTGGGTCATTGGGGGCCTCAGATGCCCTAATTTTACACTGACTTGTCTGAAAAGTCAACTCTTGATCAGATGACTTCCCCATGGAATTTCTTCATGAAAATTGATATGCATACTCTCTATGCCATATAGAGATCAATGGAAACAAGAATGACCCAAAAATTTGGAGTTATGGCCTCTGAAACCAAAACCCTAATTTTCAGTCAACTGTGCAGTCTAGCCTGGCTCTGCATCCACTTAAACCCTAGCTCTAGTGATTCCTTTGAAGTTTTGACTTTGAGAGGATGTATTATGATGATTGAACACACATGGACCCCTTTGAGTTGATTAGTGGCCTTTGGAATGGCTCAAGATGCTTTGGGATTGCTCAGATCACAAACCCTAGGTGCAGATGCCCTAGAAACTATCCAGTGAATCAAAAATGTACTATGAGATGATATGATGGTGTTTATGCATATGAGATGATCACAAGCCATGATGTGAATGGGTGAGGGCAAATTTGGGGTGCTTACAGCTGCCCCTATTCAAACATGAGTTAGCTGTGCGGGTTGTAAGCGACGGCTTAACAAGCAAACAAGATAACTTGTGGTTGAATACCAAAGACAGTCCAAAATTTGCACTCACAGAATGAAGAAGAAAAGGGATATAGATTGCAAAAGGAAAATAAAGTATATTGTAAAGTGTAGGCGACGGAGGACGACCGTCGAGCAGAGGACGACTGCTGGGTAAAGAGCAATGACGGGGACGGCCGACATGCTGGGAAAAGTGCGTGAAGATAAAGCAATGACGGGGACGGCCGACATGCTGGGGATAGAAGGTAAAGCCAAGACGGGGACGGCCGACTAGCTGGGAAAAATAAAATCATGATGGGGACGGCCATCAAGCTAAAGCTGTAAAATTCTCTGGGGATTAATGAAACATGACGGGGACGACCATCAAGTTCATAAAGGTAAAGTAACCAACGATGGGGACGGCCATCGGGTTAAAAGGAAAAGGGACCACGACGGGGACGGCCATCGGGTTAAAGAATAAATGAAATAAACAGATGATGGGGTACGGCCATCAAAGGTGAAGGACGATCACCTAGCAGGGGACGGCTGCTCTGTTGGGGATAAACGAAAATATGATGGGGACGGCCATCAAAGGTGGAGGACGACCACCTGGCAGGGTACGGCTGCCGAAAATATCAACGATGGGGACGGCCATCGGATAGAAAGGGTCAACGATGGGGACGGCCATCGGACGAGCATGATGGAGGACGACCATCAAGAAGTGGAGGACGACCACTCAGCAGGGTACGGCTGCTCTCGGGGTTTATCATGACATAGGACGAATGCCAGATAACCAAAATCAACAATGGGGACGGCCATTGGATAAAGTGATGAAGGACGATCATCAAAAGGTGGAGGACGACCACCTAGAAGGGGACGGCTGCTAAAAATATCAACGATGGGGAATGCCATCGGATGAGCATGATGGAGGACGACCATCAAGAAGTGGAGGACGACCACTCAGCAGGGTACGGCTGCTCTCAAAGGTATCATAACACAGGACGAGTGTTAGATAAAAAGAAAATTTGTTGGTGATCTACTGGGGATAATGTAAACACGGACGAGTGTTTATATCCAAGAAACAAAAGGTATAAGTGTTTGGTATTGTGTATAGATTAAAGATGCGGACGAGCATCCTTGAGACTATGATACGGACGAGTACCATGCAGAAACAAACTGACACATGTCCAGAGATGATGATACGGACGAGTATCAACTGGTTAACAAGGAACACGGACGAGTGTTGATTCTGAAAGGACTCTTCTGGGGAATAGTAGACACAGACGAGTATCTATATTCAAGAAGACATAAGTGTTTGACACAGTGTATGGATTAAAGATGCGGACGAGCATCCTTAAGACTATGATACGGACGAGTATCATGTAGAAACAAACATTAGACGCACTGTTCTGAGATGATGGTACGGACGAGTACCAACTGGTTAACAAAGAACAAGGACTACTGTCGAATCTGTGGGGATAGTGATGATGTATACAAGATACGGACGAGTATCTGTATAAGTGTACCAATGAGTAGTGAGTATATGTAATGTATAGATGAGTGTTTATCTGCTGGGGAGAGTGACACAGACGAGTGTCAAAAGAGAAAAGTATAATAATAACAAGTATATGGGTGATGAAAGTGTAAGCGACTGCGCTGGGGATATGACACGGACGGGTGTCGAGAAAGTGTATATAAGTATATGTGAGTGCAAAGAGGATGTCTTTGGCTTTCTGCTGGTGATATGACACGGACGGGTGTCCTGAAGTATCCGTAATACGGGTGATCTTGTTTGTAAAGAGTGTTCGGGCGACTTTACTGGGGAAAGATGACACGGACGGGTGCCAAAAGGAGTACATACTGGTGTTTGTGATTGTGAGGCAGCTGCTTTTGCTGGGACCCTGGTGGGGATTTTTCTGTATCATGATGATGAACGGTTTATTATTCACAAGTGTTCAATTCAGAACATGGCTTATGATTATGCTATGCGTTTGATTTTTGCCGTAATGCTCCGTATTAGACGGAATGCTACGCTCTGAGGGGATAGTATGATGCGAATGCTATGATTATGCAAAGAGGCACCGATCCGGGATTCGGATCCCGTTGCTGCGAAGATCTCCGGTCGATCTGCCTGAAGTGAATATCCCAGCTGGGGATGAGATCACTGGTAGATCTAGTGATGTATCTGCTTGGGGATATAGGTCACTGATCGACATATCCTTATAATACGGGACCCAGCTGGGGTTTGTAGAAGCTTTCTTCACTCTGTTGTGATCTTCTATGCGCTGCTCTTCTGGATAGAGGCTGGAACTCTGTGGGGAGATGATTCCCTGGCTTTTGCACTTGGCTGCGGAGGAAATGGCAACTCGGCTGGGGAATTGTGAGAGGCAACTCAGCTGGGGATAACAACAAGAGGCAACTCAGCTGGGGGTAGAGCATTTCGGATGCCGAGATTGAGCGTATGTTGATTTGGCAACTCTGCTGGGGAAGTGGGCATTCTCCAGTGCCACGTGGAAGATAGACCGAGTTGATAATGATTCGCCTGCTTCCTAAGACGTAACTTGCATGCCCCAGGTTGCATTCTGGATACCTGCAATCCTGCAAAGATAAGGAAACGCACAAAAGGTCCCGAGGTATCCTTTATTGGATTCCGTCATAGGAATTAAGTACTTTCGAGAGTAAGTATATTCCCTGCAAGCATGCGTTTTATTATTATTATTATTTTTTTTGGGAGAAAAGCATCTGTACTTATGCAATTGATTTTTTTGAGACATCAGACATCTTTTGCAAATAAAATGTAAAAAACGAAACACGACTGAAAATCAGATTTTATTAATTCATGTGCCCTGAATTGGCAAGATACAGTCAAAGAAACATGTCTCCTGAAATGAAGAGACTGTTACAAATTGAGAAATAAAGTGCTGGCGATGCTGACGACGCTTTCGAGGAGCTTCCTCCTTCTGCTATGACTCGTATGACAATGACGTTCTTCTCGTCTTGCTTTCTGGAGAGAGTTGATTCTGATTGAAGCTTGATCCTTTGTAGCTCACCAAGTTGTAGATAATACAGACGAATTCAGAATGCAGTTGTTCGCTTATTCCCTTATTTTGCATGGATCGCCCTTTCGGGTTTTCAATCCATCGGGATACCCATTTTTGCCTGAGCTGTCCAATGCGACTTTTCAACTCAGCGGGTGTACATTTTTTTGTTTTATTTCCCTCATTTTTGCCCGAGTCTTTTATTCTGTTTTTGACTCGCCGGGATGCCCTATTTTTGCCTGGACTCACATTCTGTTTTTTATGTCCAGCGGGTCATTTTATGCGAAGTATTTTTTAACTGCATCTGAATTCACAGGGGATGGGAAATCTTCATCATCCATGGTGCTGAGCATCAGTGCTCCACCAGAGAAAACTTTCTTTACAACAAATGGTCCTTCATAATTTGGAGTCCATTTGCCCCTGTGGTCTGTATGAGGAGGGAGGATTCTTTTCAGCACAAGATCTCCTACTTGGTACCCTCGGTGCCTGACTTTCTGATCGAAGGCTCTCTTCATTCTCTTCTGATACAATTGCCCATGACAAATTGCAGCCAATCTTTTCTCTTCAATCAGACTCAGTTGCCCGTATCGGGCCCGAATCCATTCTGCTTCACTCAGTTTAACATCCATTAATACCCGTAACGAGGGTAGTTCAACTTCAACAGGTAGGACTGCTTCCATACCATATACAAGCTGATACGGTGTTGCCCCTGTGGACGTTCTGATTGAGGTGCGGTACCCATGCAAGGCAAATGGTAGCATTTCATGCCAGTCTTTGTAGGTGACTACCATCTTCTGCACAATCTTCTTGATATTCTTATTTGCTGCCTCAACAGCGCCGTTCATCTTTGGCCTGTAAGGAGAAGAATTGTGATGCTGGATCTTGAAGTCCCGGCACAGCTCAGCCATCATTTTGTTGTTTAAATTGGAACCATTATCAGTAATGATTCGCTCGGGCACTCCATACCGACAGATGATATCTCTCTTCAGAAATCGGGCTACCACTTGTCTTGTAACATTTGCGTACGAGGCTGCTTCAACCCACTTGGTGAAATAGTCGATGGCGACCAGGATGAATCTGTGACCATTCGAAGCAGTTGGCTCAATCTTGCCAATCATATCAATGCCCCACATGGCAAAGGGCCATGGTGAAGACATGATGTTCAGAGGGTTGGGAGGCACATGCACCTTATCTGCATAGATCTGGCACTTGTGGCATTTTCTGGCGTAGGCACAACAGTCTGCATCCATTGTGATCCATTAATAGCCTGATCTTAACAACTTCTTAGCCATAGCATGTCCTCCAGCATGGGTACCAAAAGATCCTTCGTGCACTTCATGCATCAACAAATCTGCTTCCGTCTTGTCAACGCATCTGAGGAGTACCATGTCAAAGTTCCTTTTGTATAAAGACCCATCAGTGTTCAGAAAGAAACTTCCAGCAAGCCTTCTCAAAGTCTTCTTATCATTGGAAGATGCCCCAGGCGGGTATGTTTGATCCTCCAAGAAGCACTTGATGTCGTGGAACCAAGGCTTATCATCCTTAACAATATCTGCTGCAAATACATATGCTGGTCTATCAAGTCTCGACACTGATATCTGAGGTACAAAGTTAGCAGCTTGAACTTTGATCATGGACGAAATGGTAGCCAAGGCATCTGCGAACTGATTCTCGTCTCGAGGGATATACTCAAGCTTGACCGTTGTGAAGAACGTCAATAACCTTCTTGTATAATCCCTGTAAGGTATCAGATGATCCTGGTGGGTGTACCATTTCCCGTTGGTTTGATTGACTACCAGAGCTGAATCTCCGAATACGGTTAATGTCTTGATCCTGAGGTCAATGGCTTCCTCAAGACCCATAATGCAAGCTTCGTATTCAACTTCGTTGTTAGTGCAGTTGAAAGTGAGTCTTGCCGAGAAAGGCATGTGAACTCCTTTAGGTGTAATGAGTACTGCACCAACACCACGACCATTCATGTTAACAGCCCCATCAAACATCATAGTCCATTCTTCCTCCGGGTCGGGCCCTTCAGTGTGAATTGGCTCTTCATGATCTTTTGCTTTAATGAACATGATGTCTTCATCAGGGAAGTCAAACCTCATAGGCTGGTAGTCATCAATGGGTTGCTCAGCAAGGTATTCAGATAGTACACTGCCCTTGATGGCTTTCTGAGATGTGTACTGTATGTCGTATTCTGTAAGAATCATCTGCCATCTTGCAACCCGTCCGGTAAGAGCTGGCTTCTCGAAAATGTACTTAACTGGATCCATTTTTGAGATTAATAAGGTAGTGTGGGTCAACATATACTGTCTCAGTCGGCGAGCAGCCCACGCTAAAGCACAACAAGTTTTCTCGAGCAGTGAATAACGCTGTTCACAGTCGGTAAACTTTTTGCTTAGGTAGTATATTGCATACTCTTTTCGACCAGACTCGTCATGCTGGCCCAACACACACCCCATTGACTCTTCTAATACTGTCAAGTACATAATCAGAGGTCTTCCTTCAACTGGCGGCATAAGGATTGGAGGTTCTTGTAAATATTCCTTGATCTTGTCAAAAGCTTTCTGGCAATCTTCGTTCCACCTGACCGTTTGTTCTTTTCTTAACAACTTAAACAAGGGTTCGCAGGTTGCTGTGAGGTGAGATATGAACCGCGAGATGTAGTTCAATCGACCTAAGAACCCTCGAACTTCTTTCTCAGTTCTCGGTGCAGGCATTTCTTGAATAGCCTTGACTTTATCAGGGTCAACCTCAATCCCTTTCTCGCTTACAATAAAGCCCAGCAATTTACCGGATCGCACCCCGAATGTGCATTTGTTGGGGTTCAGCTTTAGTTGGTACTTCCTCAGACGCTTGAACAACTTCAGCAGATTCACCAGGTGATCTTCCTCTGTAAGGGACTTGGCAATCATGTCATCCACATAACACTCGATTTCCTTATGGATCATATCGTGGAATAATGTTACCATAGCCCGTTGATACGTTGCACCAGCATTCTTGAGCCCAAATGGCATTACCTTGTAGCAGAACGTGCCCCAGGGCGTGATAAATGTTGTCTTCTCCATGTCTTCAGGTGACATCTTGATCTGATTATATCCTGAAAATCCATCCATGAAGGAGAATACCGAGAACTGAGCCGTGTTATCCACCAATACATCAATGTGAGGTAATGGGAAGTCATCTTTCGGGCTGGCTCTGTTCAGATCCCGGTAGTCAACACACATTCTCACTTTGCCGTCTTTCTTAGGCACAGGTACTATATTAGCAACCCACGGCGGATAGCTAGTTACAGCAAGGAACCCGGCGTCCCATTGCTTTTGTACCTCTTCCTTGATTTTCATAGCCATGTCTGGGCGAGTTCGGCGCAACTTCTGTTTGACTGGTGGGCATTCTTCCCTTAGAGGCAGCTTGTGCACAACAATGTCGGTATCCAACCCCGGCATGTCTTGATACGACCAAGCAAACACATCAACATACTCTTGAAGCAGATCTATCAGTTGCTTTTTCACTGAGTCTTGCAGGCAGGCCCCGATCTTGACTTCTTTCACGTCTTCCTCTGTACCAAGATTGATCACTTCGACTTCCTCCTGATGAGGGATAATAACCTTTTCCTCTTGTCTCAACAACCTGGCTAGCTCTTCAGGAAGCTCATATTCTTCATCAACCCCTTCATCAGCTTGATTGATTGGATTGTCAGAGTCATACGATGTCATAGCCATGCTGTTGTCGGTGCTGTCAGGAAGGCACTCTCTGCAAGGGTTAAGTTGGTTCGTTTTAGTGATTGATTTTAATCTTGCTTTAGAAAAAAGTGAAATGAGGTTATCATTTTGAAAACACCGCCATTTATTTTTTTGTACAAAAAGAGAAATGGAAAAACAGTGAACGAAAAGAAAAAGACTCGTTTGCAAAAAGATGTCTGATATTTCATTAATTTAATCTTGTTTGCACAAAAGTACAGATGGCCCTGATTACAAAATGAGTCTTGTCATCTTGGGCAAGATGCAAGACTTTGATGCATGCTATGAAAATACAGGAAATAATAATTACTCTGCATGAGTAACTCTTATAATTTCCTGGGAAGACCAGTTCGAGACACTGCTCCCCGGGATCTTTGGACGAATCCAATTCTCCAGATTGCGCTCCTCTTCCAGCTCGTCTTCCAGACAGTTGATAGCATCGGGGGTAAGCATCCCCCCACTGACAAAACCAGGCTCTGCAGCAGCCTTTACTGGATGTTGAGTTGGTCTGTAACCCAACCCAAATTTGTCTTCTTTTTTCTCCACTGATAGCAGTTTGCCCCAGCCTTGGGCAGTTCCTTCCTCAACAACCTTTCGGGCTTGTTGGTATGATGACATTGGAGTACCAGATACAGCAGATGCCTCATTCACATTCAAAGCTTCAAACCCCTGGCTCATTGTTTCATGGATCTCCCCATCCATTTCAATGTACTTATAGGTTGCCAGGTGGCTGACAAAAATGTCCTCCTCTCCACAGATTGTGACAACTTGGCCTTCCCACTCAAATTTTAACTTTTGGTGAAGGGTAGACGTTATTGCGCCGGCGGCGTGAATCCAGGGTCTACCCAACAAACAGCTGTAGGCGGGCTGAATGTCCATCACATAAAAGATAGTTTTAAAGGTCTGTGGGCCAATTGTCACGGGTAGCTCAATCTCTCCCAGAACCGATCTCTTCGAACCATCAAAGGCTCTTACCACCAGGTTGCTGGGTCTCAATGCCAACCCATCGTATTCTAACTTCACCAGAGCCTTCTTTGGCAAGACATTCAGGGAAGAACCTGTGTCCACCAGCACATGAGAAAGGACAGCTCCTTTGCATTCCATGGTTATGTGCAAGGCTTTGTTGTGGTTGCGGCCATCCGCTGTCAGGTCAGAATTGGTAAACCCTAGCCCATTGCTAGCAGTAACGTTTCCAATCACGGTTTCCAATTGGTTGACAGTAATCTCCTCAGGCACGTAAGCTGCGTGCAAGACTTTAAGTAGTGCATTCCGATGGGCTTCGGAGCACATAAGCAGTGAGAGGATAGAGATTTTGGATGGCGTCTGGTGAAGTTGATCCACAATTTTGTAATCACTCTTTTTGATGATCCGCATAAACTCATCAACTTCCTGATCGAATGGAGTTTTCAGGGTTTCTTTGGCAGCTGGATCTTCCTGCACCGGGCCTTTTCCCTTTGCCTTGGCAGCAGCTTCCACTTCGGCAGTAGGTCTTTGAACTTGTGAAGCAAAGAGACGTCCGCTTCGAGTGAAGCCTCCGCCTCCCCCCACATTATCTACTTGTGGTGCAGGTGCTGATGTTTCAAGAGTGATTCTTTTCCCTTCACAATACACGTCAGAGCCATAGTGCCAAGGGATGGCCCTATTGCTTTCATATGGTACTGGTCCAGGCACCGTGACAGTGACTGGACTGATTGCTGCTGCTGAAGGGACTGTTATTGTTTGTGGATCATAAAAGATTGTAACTGGTGTTCTGGCGGGAGCAGCACCTTCTGAATGGTAGGCGGAATTATTTTCAGGATCGTAGAATATGGTAACAGTGGAGACATCTTCATGATTGATTGCTGGTGTTGTAGGAGGTACTGTTGGAAGGACTGATGTTGTTGTTGATGGAGATTCGAAATGGAATGAAGCTGAAGTTGTAGCAGGAGAAACTGTTGAAAACTGATCATTTGGAAGGACAGATGAAGTACTTGTTGATGTTGCTGGTGAATTGTTGGGAACAATAGTTGCTGCATTTGTAGGAGGATCTGAAACCGTTGCTGATGAAGTTGTTGGGTTCGTCGGGAATGATGTAGTGATCTGTAGCAGGCCACTCTGAATAAGGCTGTCAATGCCATTCCTCAGGTCCTCACACCCATTCCATGAAATATTGCAGTAGGGACACCCTAGTTCACACCCCGGAAATATTTGGTTTTCACGGAGTTGAGCTTTGATTTCCACCAACGGTGTCCTGATCTGATCCACACTGGTTATTAAATAAGACAGTCTGTCTTCTTCAATAGCGTTAATTCGAGGACCACCATGGTTTGGCATTGGGTTTTTATTGACATTGGGCGGCGGTGCAAAATTCAGAGCCTTGGAGTCTACCAAGTCTTGTACCTTCATATGCAGAGCCCTGCATTTTTCTGTACTGTGACCAGGTGCGTTTGAATGAAAAGCACACCTAGCATTAGAGTCATAGTTCCTTGGTAAACTGTTGGGATCCGGAGGTGCCAACGTTCTTAGCTCAACTAGGTTGAGTTTCAGAAGTTGTGGCAGCAAGGCAGCATACGGCATTGGGATCGGGTCGATCACTCGGTTAGCTTGGGATGGCCTCTGTTGGAATGGCCTTTGTTGATTGTTGCTGTTGTTGTTGTAGTTTCTTGGAGGATATTGATTCTGCTGATACTGAGGCTGTTGTTGGAAGTTTTGTTGAGGAGGTTGATAGACAGGTTGAGGATGAGCTGGAGCAGGAATGGTGACTGCTGCTATTGACCTTTGAACATATTGGGGCCTACCCCTGTTGGTGTGAATGGCATTGGTCTCGCCAGTTCTTCTCGGGCCTGCAAAAGGCTTTCTTGTACTACTGGACGAGCTGGCACCATTATCAGAAATCTTACCCATCTTTAACAGGCTTTCAATTCTCTCCCCAGCTATAACAACATCTGCGAAGCTAGTGGAAGAGAAAGCAGCCAACCTGTCAATATACGTTCCCTGGAGAGTGTTCATAAACATGTCTGCCATTTCTCTCTCAGACATTGGTGGTTGAACAGCAGCAGCCAATTGCCTCCATCTTTGGGTATATTCTCGGAAACTCTCCCTTGAGGACTGTGACATTCCCATTAGGAGGGTCCTGTTGGGTGCCATGTCTAAGTTATACTGATACTGTCTGATGAAGGCCTCTGCCAGGTCCTTCCAGCATCTAACAGTTGCCCTTGTTAGGTGAGAGTACCATTCTCTCGACGCTCCAGTCAAACTGTCTTCGAAATAGAACATCCAAAGCTTCTCATCCATTGTATAGGCCTTCAACCTTCCCAGAAATGATTGCAAATGAGTCCGGGGGCATGAAGTCCCATTATACTTTTCGAAACAAGGAGGCTTGAACTTATGGGGGATCCTGACCCCTTCCACCAAACCCATGTCCATGACGTCGAAACCCAAAGAATTTTGAGATTCTAAGGACCTCAACTTTTCAGCTATCTCTTCCAATCGTCTATCATAAGTCTCTTCTCCAGCACCCATTACAGTAAATTGGTCCTCCTGAGGATCTTCTTGAAGTACTCTGGCTGCTGTGGCTGTCCCTTGAACGTTTGCAGGAATATTGATTTCAGGATGGAGATGTGGACCAAACACAGGGGGGTTAACATGTGGCTGCACCCTTTCATTGTTACTTGTGCCAGCAGTTCCCACATGGGGCTCATCTTGATTCCTCCCTTCTACCAAAGCTCTGAGCCTCTCCTGGCTTTGAGCTAAGTTGTTCATCACTTCCATGAACTGTGTTATCTGGGTTCTCATCTCCAACCTTTCGTTGGCCATCTGGTTTCTGACCTCCGTAAGGTCCTGCTGCATCTGATCCATCTGAATTCCCGGAAGGTTGTTTCTAGTTGGGTACCTGTGTGGCCTGTTGAGGGGAAATACCCGGCGGCGAGCAATAATTCCTGAGTATCACAACAGAGGTTAGCAACAACAAAACAAAAACCTACAAAACAAAAAGAGGGTTAGCATGCAATGCAGTTATGCTTATTTGTTCTCAAGGTATCCGGTTTGGCCTTCAGTTTTGACCCTTCCAGACCCTTGAAGATGCTGCCGTTGAAATTGCCTTTGAAGTGAACTCAGATGGAAACCAACACAAATATATTACAAAGGTGAAATAATACAATTTGTTCATTTTACAACACAAGCCCTTAAAGGGGTCATCACAAAAAGGCAAAAGTACATGGAATAGGAACAACAACAAGCAAATGATCAAACTCCAAGGCCAAACTCATCCTCACGAACTTCCTTGAGAAGTGCTTCGGTCACAGGATCAGCCGGGTGCTCCGTGAGACTTCTGATGAGAAGGTTTCTTGCTGCAACAGCTGCAGTCAACTTCTTGTTCTGGCTTTGATCTTTGGACTTCTTCACTCCTGCTTTGATTTTCAGCTCTGATATTTCCTCCTGGGCTGCTGCCAGGGCTTTTTCTATCTGTTCCATCTTGTCCTGAACTCTCTTGTCTTCTAGAGTACGGGCCTCAGTGATCCGGACCCACCTGGCCTGACTCTCTTTTAAGTACAAGTCTGTTCTTGCTCTTTGGAACTGGGCTTCTTTACAAGCATTCTTCAGAATCTGCTCACCAGCCTTAGACTTGTTGATATAATCCCCAGACTTTTCAATCTTAGTCAGATGCTCTATTCTCAACTTCTCCAATCTTTCAATCTCCCTCATACCTTCACTCCTCTCCCGGAGGGTCTTCTGCAAAGCCTGGGTTAGCTTCTCATTTCTTTCCTTTAAGCCCTCAAACTCCTCCAAACTGATGGTGGCAGGGGGTGGTGTTGAAGATGACTCAGGCATGTCTTCTATGGTGAAGGGCAATCCAGAGAATTGGGCCCTGGCATGGGACCACTCATAATATTGGACTGATGCCACATTATTGCACTTCCCCAGAATGGTGACTCCCTTGGTTTGAACATGATCCCAGGCCCAGGCAGCCTGTCTAACAGTTGCCAGACTAATCTTGTTCTCACAGTAGAGGGTCTCAACCAAGTCTTGTTCCCTAGGAGTATGAACTAGTGCATAGCCCAATTGCCTCTTGAACAGCAGAGGGTTGTAGTTGATACTTCCCTTAACTCCTATTAAGGGCACATTGGGGAAGTGCCCACAGCTTGTAATGATATCTCTGCCCTTGGTGCTTTGAGTACACCATCTGATGTCTGCTGAAGTGAGAGTAGTGAGCCTCTTAGCCCAGTTGCTCTGCTGATGAGGGTTTAGAAAGGAATCTGTCCTGGGTAGATGCTTTAGAAGCCAAGCATGGAATAATGGAGCACAACACCTCACTAGCCTTCCCCTCTGCTTCTCATTCTTCTGGTGCACTGAGTAATAGAGATCTCCTAGCAAAGTTGGCACTGGGTTTTTCAGGATGAGCAAATGGATTGCATTCTTGCTAATGAATCGGGGCTCATCTGCAAACAACACAATTCCATATACACTTAAGGCCAACAGAGCACAAACAGCTCTCCATTCCCCCTGGGAAGCCTTCAGACTAGCTTGAGAAATCAGGAAGTCAAGATGAAAACCAAGGATCCCAGCTTTAGAGGTCATATGCTGCTCAATCAAAGCAGGTTCCAGGTGCAAAGCTTTTGCTATCTCTCCATTGCTGGGAAAGACCATTTCAGGGTTGAAAGGGATTTCCTTCTTGATAGGCAAACCAATCAGAGATGAGTATTCTTCTAAAAGAGGCCCCAACTGAAAGTCTTGAAAGGTGAAACATCTCAATGGGGGGTCATAAAACTGAATGCAGGTGTGGATGAGGCTCCTCTGGGATGGGTCCAGATCCATAACTATGTCCAGTATATCTCCATAACTCTCCCTGAACAAGGGTATGTGATCTGGAGTGATCAGGGTTTGGATCCTCCTGATGTCTGATAAGTCTGGTTGGAAGAAATGATAGGTGATGTTGCTTTTCTTTGGAGCCATGATGCTGAGGACTGAGTAGGATAAGTGCTGATGAAGATGCTGAGGAGTGGGCCACTGGCTGGCTAGTGCTAGTAACTGAAGTATATGGTTGACAGGCTGAAGCAAGTGCTGGTGGAGACAGGTCAATATAGCAGATGGGGTCAAAACCAAAACCAGATGAAAATGGATACCCTGAAACACAAATAAGCAAATGTTAATATGATGCAATGGGTATGTATGCAAATGATATGCAAAGGGTTTGTGACTGAGCTGGTTCTGATCAAAATGCCCTGATATAGATCCATGTGTGTTCAAGAATCCCAGATGGAGGTCTAAAAATCCAGTAACCAGGGTGGGGGGACTCAAATAAAGAGCCACAAGTCCAAGGTTTTAGAATCACAAGAACTGTCCAACATGGAGTATTCTTAACAAAGTCAAAGTAACAGGGTATTCTAAGGTCAAGGTACCTGCAAACCTGTAAACAGCCCAACCCCCCTCACAGGTGGTGTTCTAAAACAAGGATCCTCAGACTTGGATCAGTTATAAGAAGTGTAAACACTTCTAACCCGGAGGTACAGTGTTTACAATAACCATAACAATTCCTCCTCTAATTCACCTCAGTTTCTGAAGGTCAATACTAAAAGGTCATCCAGACTTAGCAGGCTTCCCAGATAGCCCTAGCATTGCAGGAAATCTGCAACACAGAGTTCTCAAGAAGAAACCCATATCTGAACCGTGTTTCATATTCCCGCACCAGACCGAAATGGAATGGGAAAGAATATGATTCACTCTAGCCTAGGTGTCACTCAGGTCCCAGGTATAGGACCTTAACTCTCAATGTAACACCCACCCACCAAAACAAGAAACCAGATCCAGCCAGCAACAATGACAGTATGATATATAAATGCAATAAAGAAAGCAGTAAAGTAACTGTACATAAAGCAACAAAAAATAAATACAAGCACAAACAAGCACATAACACCCCAGTAAACACAAATCAATCAAGCGCTAGGAGGAACCCACAAAAAGAACCAGAAGCCCTGGTTGCAGTATAAGGTTCCCCAGCAGAGTCGCCAAGCTGTCGCTCCCGAAGATTTGCATCCAGGTACAAGCGCGAACGGTCAGCGAGAGGGAACAGTGAGAACACACAGCCGTGAACTCACTGGAGATGAATAGAGTCGCCAGCTAGGCATTTTTATCCCGAAGGAAAGGCAATGCTGCATAGACCTAGAAAGATATGGATAAGACGGTTGCGAACCAGAGAGACTGAGAAAGGGGGTTGGTTACAACCTGGGAAGGTATTAGCACCCAGATTGTCCGTCGTACTCGACGGGATCCACGCTTAAAAGATTTGTGTTTTAAAGGGGTAGTGTCAGTGCAATTTGTGTATAAAAGAGCTGGAAAGAGATGTACAGGTGTCAGTGTAAAGTGTATAAGTGATGTGAAGTATGAAAGTGTTAGTGTAGGAATGGAGTGAGATGAATTGCTCATGATAATGAGGCTTAAAGAATAAAGCTGGAAAGAGGGGGAATGTACAGAGACTTTTGTTCGATAACTGTTAAGTTATGCCTACGTATCCTCTCGTGCAATGAGGAAGTCAGAACACCGTAGTTCGACCCAAAGAGACTGAAAGATGAATTGACTTGTGAACTGCTTACTTGCCTATGCTCAAGTGTATGACCTGTCTGGCTCAGGTGCTGACTGTCTTGCATTAGACAGAAGAAGCAAGTTCTCGTTTGTGAGTGAAGATGATGAGGAAAGAATCCCGAAGGAGACGATTATTGTTTGTTTTTTGTGTTTTCAGTCTTTTATTGCTTTTGAAGGTTTGTCATAAGTTAATGAGCTTAAGCCTAAACCAATGGGTTAGTAAACTCATCACATCCTCCCTCTGATTAGGGGTAATGAGAATACCTTAAGTGTGAAGTCAGATTCTCACACTTAGTCACCATGATGTAGGATTAGGATCATTAACCTACTTGTGATTATTTAGATGTTTTTGGTTTTTGTTTAGTGTTGAGTAATGAGGTTAAGCCATAATCAGGGATTAAACAGACTCATTACACCATCCTAAAAGAAGGATGATAGATGAGAATGTTTAAGCTGAGGAAAACTCCTCAACTTAATCCATGATTAGGGATTAAACTCATGACAAAACAAGCCTTTGATTAAGTGGATTTTATTTAATGGTATGATGATGAAGTGAATTTTATTGATTTGTAAGACAACTTGAGGGGGACTTGTCCATTAACACTAGGGTTAGTCCTTCTTAACCAGTTAAGGAAGAATTAGAACCCTAATGCAAGGCCCAAGTTACAAGTGTGATGTCTTGATGATTATTAGATGGATTGATTAAGAGATTTAAACACCTTAAGGGTTCAAGACTTAGGATTAAAGTTATACACTCCATCCTAAGAGAAGGATGCAGGCATAAGCTTAATCACAAAGCCTTAAAGCCTTTAGGGTTTAGTCCCTGATTATGAGATGAGAAGAGAAGACTCAAAGAGAGACACAAAGGTAAAACTAATGGGGGAGACTAATCAAAACCCTAATTCATTATCATGCTTGGTTGTTCCTAAGGTTTGTGAGGTTTACAAGAGAAGATCTTCAATGGAACCACCAGGAAGCAGATGAAAGGATCAGGAGGAGCAAAGTAACTTGCTTCATTGAAGAAGACAAGTCACTTGAGGAAAGAAAGTGGGAAGGAGAAGAATGAGCAAGCTCAAACTCAAACACATATAAGAATGCAGCAATGGATGCAAGAGAGATGAAAAGAAAAGTTATGAGAAGTGAAGGCAAATTCACTTCTCAAGTTTACTTACCACCTGAAATGTTAGAAGGAAATGCAAAAACAATGCAAGATGAGATGAAATGGCATGATGCTAAGCAAAACCAGAAGCATATTGATGATGATAATGATGCTATGAGATGCTGCAAACATGAGGCAAGGCATGGGGATGTTCATACAAGATTATGAATGCAAATGATGCAAGCTAAGGAGCATGAACAAACATGAAATGTTATGAAGCATACAAAACAAATGACATGGCAAATATGCAATGCAATGAT
Source organism: Lathyrus aphaca (assembly GCA_963966055.1). Classification (NCBI taxonomy): domain Eukaryota; kingdom Viridiplantae; phylum Streptophyta; class Magnoliopsida; order Fabales; family Fabaceae; genus Lathyrus; species Lathyrus aphaca. The sequence goes on along the minus strand of OZ014519.1, from coordinate 307,045,699 downwards.
CAAACATGCTTTCTATATGTCTTAAGATGTCAAATGGATCACAAGAATGCACAAAATGCAAAGACAAGTCATGTTATGCAAGGAAATGCAAGAAGGATGCAAGAGAAAGCCCAAATTAGGGTTCATGGATCAAACATCAAACAAAAACCCAAAACAGAAGCAAACCCTAAGATAAAAAATGGAAAATGCTACCCAAAGAAACCCTAAACCTATAATGAACCACTGCCCAAAGGGGAGCTCTCAACTCTTAACCAAACTCAAGATATGAATTTTCTAAGTTATTAGGGTTTTTTAGGGTTCTTAACAAAAGAAATGCCAAACAATTAGAAAATGAAGAAACAAATCATGGCCATTTTACCCTAGAAACTACATGCTAAACATAACACAATGCAAGAAGAATCAATGTCTCAACCTTCTCCAATAGGCAGAAATGAATTTTTAAACTTATGATCAAAATAATGCATAAAAAATGATTTAATTCAATGAAAAATTCTTAAAATGCATCAAGATCAAAAAAGAAATTTGGTTTGAAGGTTGGACAATGTTTCTAAATGTCTTAGAACATTTCATGAATTTTTTTGTAATTTTTAAATACCTAAAAGTATTTTTAATTAATTAATTCCCATTAATCAATTAAAAATAATCTTTTAACTATTTAAAAATACTTTTTTAATGATGAAAAATGAAATAAAAATATTTTTGGGTCTTAAAAATTAATAAAACTCTTAGGAAAAAGTTTCATAATTTTTAAGACATTTTTGCTATTTTAAATTAATTATGCAATTTAAATGAAAAGAAAATGAATTAAAATAAATGAAAATGAAAAGTAAAACAAATGGAAGGCTGAGATTGATTCTGGGTTTGAAAACGTTGACTGGCGCGCGAATGAAGGGTGTGGATTGCATCTGGATTAATTAATTTAATTACGAATTAATTAAAGCTAATGAGAGAGATTAGGGCAAATGAAATGATCTGGGCCATCCAAAAGAGAGGGAAGTCAACAGGTCAACGCACATCCATGGCTCAAATTCAAACTGGAGTTAATGACCTGAGATTAGGGTTTAATGACTCAGGTGTCCGGAGAAGACTTCCGGTCGTCTTCTCCGGCCAGCACCTCACCGGGAAACTCACCAACTCCCTCAAAACGTAACAAAAACAAAATCTATGAATTGGGAAATGATCTCCAACCTCTCACGAATCAAACCCCTCTCTCAAAACAAATTTATTCTTCCTAAACAAGCTGAATCGAAGAGAACAAGTTCTAGGGAACGCAAGCTTCAGAGACAAATTAAATACTCAAAACAAAGCCATTTCAAAAACTAAGAACATCAGGATGATCAGTGAATCACATAGAACAAGTTTGTAACAAGAAAAATGATTTCTGGAAAAATAATTTTCGAGCTACCTGAGATTTGGAGCTTTCAACTTGAGGACTTTCTGGCCACTTCCTTCAGTGCAAACTGCTCCACTTGGTCCCCAGAAGATGTTTGAATGCTCAAAAGAAGTTTGTGTTGGCTGGATAATGAGATTCGACAGCTTCTGCTCAAGCTTGATCAGAAATGGCAATGGTGTTTCTGGAGGTTTCAGGCCATTGTGAATGGTGGTTTATGGTCCTGAGGATGAATGGAGAAGGTCTGTGGTGTTTGTTTGTGCGTTTGTGGTTTGTGGAAGGAGATTCGATTGAAACTGCAAAATGAAGTGAGAAATGGCAGTGAGATGTTCAGGCTGTTTCAGGCTTGTGTTCTTGGTGCTGGGTGGTCTATGGAGCAAGGTGAGTTGAATGATGGAAATGGTTGAAGTGTTTGCAAACTGGACAGAGAGATTCGAAGGCTTATGCAATGTGGGGTGATTTTGTGAATGTGTTGAATGTGGATGCTTCAGCCTTGCTTTAAGTGTGTTATGGCCAACATTTGATCCACATAAACAAAGCCTATTGGTCAGTTGATGTGACTTGGCCTGCTGTGATAGGTGTGGCTACTTTTGCCAAAATGTCAACTTCTTGTAAGAGAGGCATGGGTCATGTTTCAGCCAAGTACAAGAGGTGTGGGCTGCGCAGCAAGGTGAGGGGGAAAGGCTAGGAGTGGTCAGCAAGCTAGGCAGCAAGTGGATGGAAGTGATCATGAGTTTTTGCAACTTGGCTTCCTTTGTTCACATGTGAAAAATCTTGCTCCAAAGGCCATACAAACATGTGATGCCTTTGGTTCAAATCTGATTTTGGGACTTAGAGAATGTTTATGTGCTGGTTTGAAATGAATTAGAAGTTGCAATTTGACTTAGCACATGATTTTGCAATTTTCACACTTGGTGCATATCTTGAAAATAAGTGATTTTTGGCAACTTTGTCTTGCCATAACTTTTGATCCAAGAAGAGTTTGATCATGTTCTTGTACTTTTTGAAAAGGGAAAGGTGAGATCTACAACTTTCATGACCAAAGTTTTTCCATTTGAAGCATTTTTGGATCAATAATCAAAGCTTGAAAAATGACCTAAAATGATGCATTCTTGAAAAGTCAACTATGCCCAAAAAGTCAACATTTGCAAAAACCCTAAATTCTTGATTTCTATGAACTTCAACCTTCTTCCATGATCAAATAAAGATCATATACACTCAAAATGATGAAGATCACCCATTGGTTGGGTCATTGGGGGCCTCAGATGCCCTAATTTTACACTGACTTGTCTGAAAAGTCAACTCTTGATCAGATGACTTCCCCATGGAATTTCTTCATGAAAATTGATATGCATACTCTCTATGCCATATAGAGATCAATGGAAACAAGAATGACCCAAAAATTTGGAGTTATGGCCTCTGAAACCAAAACCCTAATTTTCAGTCAACTGTGCAGTCTAGCCTGGCTCTGCATCCACTTAAACCCTAGCTCTAGTGATTCCTTTGAAGTTTTGACTTTGAGAGGATGTATTATGATGATTGAACACACATGGACCCCTTTGAGTTGATTAGTGGCCTTTGGAATGGCTCAAGATGCTTTGGGATTGCTCAGATCACAAACCCTAGGTGCAGATGCCCTAGAAACTATCCAGTGAATCAAAAATGTACTATGAGATGATATGATGGTGTTTATGCATATGAGATGATCACAAGCCATGATGTGAATGGGTGAGGGCAAATTTGGGGTGTTTACAGGAAACTTAGTGAAAATTTCAATTTTGAAGAACTTCATAAAATCTCCATGCTCTCTCTCAATTAATCTTCAGCAAGAACCACATTTCCACTTCAATGCTACATATCACACAAAAAAAATCAATTTCAGAAAACTTCACAAAGACCCTGCTAGCAAAGAGAATGATAGCTAACAAAACTTGCATAACAGAATTTCACCAATATCAGATCATAACCGAAAAAAACTAATCCTAACTGTCACAACAGAATTGAAACAAGTTCATAACAGAACTTGTAACCGATTCTAACAGAAATCAACAAACTTGCATAACTAACCATTCTTCTGGAAACTTCACCTGAGTTCTCATCTTCTACAAATCAGACTCCTCACCATTCTTCACAGTTTCTTCTTCACACTTATTCTTCTTCACCCTTTTTTCAATCCTCTTCCACATCTTCTTTCTTCCATAACCTCCTTCTTCCCCAAAATTCTTCAGCCATTTTCCTCAATCTTCTTCAATCTTCAATCCTCTCCCATAACTTCTTCCACTTTTCACCATTTTTTGTTTCAATTTTTCAATCATTCTCCTCCTCCCAACTTCAATCTTCTTCCTCAGTTGTAAACGATAATAGTATCCTACAAGATGAAACCTTCATCAATCTCTGCGGATTCATCCTCTTCACAAACTACTACCTCACCTCTTCTTCAATCTCTCCGAGTCCACTCTGCACCTTCAAGAACCTGTAAATGGTGATAGAGCTCTCCATTACCAAGGCCTCAACAATCCTTATCAACATCACAAATTCACGGATCCTTCATCTTTAACCACTGTGTCCAACTCCCGTGACTTCTCAACAAGCTCCTTCAACCTTGATCTGCGTCATCACCATTGCGCCTTGATACCTCCATTATCTTCACGACACCAATCACCACCTGCAAACATCACAGAATACGACGGGAGGTTAGCGAACAAACAGTAAAAAAGTCCAACTCGCACAAAGAAGAGAGGCAAACGGAACGCAGCTTAAATCGTCAGATTCCGCTTTGATTGAAGGTACACATTGAGCTGTTATTGATTCCGTTTTATTTCGCTTCGGAGTAGCGTCAATCTATAGATTTAGGAAGAAGACGAAGAAGAAGGGCTAGCTAGAGGAGGAAAGCTTAAGTTAGGGTTCTTTTTTCGTTGATTATGTTTGATTGAGTGAGGATAATTTATGAGGTGAGATGAAGAAGAAGGTGAGGCCGAGAGAGGGATGGTGTCGGACGGCGAAAGTTGATGAAGAAAGGGAGTGTGGTGGCCGGAAGGATAAGAAGATGACGGTGGGAATCAGAGGGGTGAGGAGAAAGGTCTAGCTGCGGCGAAAGAAATGGGGATGAGGAAATTAGGGTTCTTCATCCCTTTTTGTTCCTCTTTTCTGATTTTCATTTATTAATTGTAATTAATGGGTTAATGGAATCATCAAGAGACATTAAGAGGATATATTATTAATAATATATTGAAATTAAAGTTAATTAAACGTGTTTAATCCTCATCAACCCCACCCTTAGTGAGCCGTTAGAAGCTGAAAGGTATATTGGTGAATTTTGGGGTCCAATCCGGCGGTGACACTTGTCACCGTCCGATTGGACCACCTTTCATACCCCTTTTGCTATTAACACCCCATTCTAAAGCCCATAATAGAAAATCAATCACAAAAATCTTCTTTCAACACCTCCCTCATATTCCTGCGAATCTGGGCCTTATTATTTTTGCTAATCACACCCCTCCTTCTAGGCCCATACAAAAAACAACACATAAATTGCTTGTTGCACACCTCCCCTGGTTTTTAGCGCATATGGGCTTTTCTCATTGCTATTCGCACACCTGATTTGGGCCCAGTTAAGAAAAACATTAGAAATATTTCTTTATCCACCCCCCATTTATTTTCTTTAGATTTTATATTTTTAGTTTTACTTAGTTTAGAAAACAATTCCATAAAAATAGTAAAATGATTAGAAAAATTCTATAAAAATTTAAATAGATTTTTAATTCACTTTAGAAATAGTTGGCATTTTATTTTTCTGATTTTGCTTTATTTTTGATTTTATTGTGAATTTTTCATGTAAGTAGTTTTAATAGATTTTCTTCAATTGTACATAAATTTATAGATTTTATTTTAGGTCTTCCAGTAACTTTTTTTGTACCTTATTTTTACCATAGTTAGAGGACTCATAGTAGTACTTAGGGTAATTTTAGTGGATTTTTTAAGGCATTTTATCTTAGGTTTTAGTGGCTTAATCCTTAGAAAATAATGACTAATTCTTAGGTAGAAATAAACAATTTTTAGGCATAGCAAAATTCTGATTTTTTAGGATTCCTTTTAACACAATGTTATAGGTAGTTTTAGGACCCCATAGATTATATTTCATAATTTTTCCAGAAGTTTTACTATATTTTAGGATATTAATTCTTAGGCCTTTATGCATATAATTTCTATTAGTTTAGGCTAGAATATTAAATTTTCATAAGAGAAATAGTTTAGTTAGATTTAATCCTAGGATTTGATATGGATTTAGGTTAGTTTAGAGTCTGATTTTTAGAATGAAAATATTAGGTAATGACCTTAGTTTAGGACTTAGGCTTAAGATTCATTTTAATGAGACTTAGAATAAAAATTAGGACTATTTTAGGATTATACCTTTAATTGTTTTGCCTTAGAATTTTATTCTTGCATTTAATTTTTAATGCTTTGTATATTGATTGATATTTAACTTGCTTATAGGTTTTCCCTTGGCTTTAGAATCAACTTATCTTCCTTAGGAAGTAAGTTGCATTCTATTAGTTCTAGGTGCTTTTTTCCATTAGGTTTAGAAACTTCACAAACCATAGGACCTCACTTGTAAATAAATAAACAAAAATTAGGGTTGTGTCTTAGTCCCCATTAGATTTTTCCTTTTGCAATTTGAGTCATTCTTTCTCACCTCATGAAGAAAAGCAATAAAACAAGTAATGAAAAACCGAACATTCTTGTACGACACGAGACTTTGTTGCGGAGTGTTTATACGCGTCCTGTTTCGGGGCGAGGTATAAATACTTCCCGCGGTGGATAGGTCTTAGTACGAGACTGTTCACAAACAAATTCAAAATACTTCTCATAAAAGACAAAAACAAACAATAAGTGACTTCCTTGCGGGAACTTCGTTTCTCATCTCATTCATTCTAATCGCGAACTCGCGACGACTTGTCTTTCATGCAAGACGGTAAACGCACTCGTACCAGACAAGCCTGCAACACCTGAGCATAGACATACGTAGTTCCAGCTGTAAAAAACACAAACAAATAGTTCCCTCCTTGGTTAGGCGAACTACATCGACTCTGATCCTCATTATCCCGATGAGGTACGTAGGCAGTGGGGTAGGGCCTGTTCGAGCACATTCTTTATTTTCCCTACATTTTCCCCATTCTTTCTCTTTGTTCTCTGTTCTTATTCCTTTCTCATTTCATTTTCCATTCCAGTTAGCAGTTCTTTGGTTAGCAGCAATTATTTCTCACCCTTTGAAACAAAACAAGCAAACGTGGATCCCGTCGGGTACGGCAGACGATTTGGGGTGCTAATACCTTCCCAGGTCATAATCGACTCCCGGACCCAGATCTTTGGTTCGCAGGACCTTGTCCTTTCCTTCTTCCTCAGGTTTGTGCAGCATTACCTTTCCCATTCATTCGGGATAAAAATGCTTGGCTGGCGACTCTACCTTTTCCGCGCCACTTTCGCGTTTGTACTAGGATGAAAATCCCGGGAGCGACAGCTGGCGACTCTGCTGGGGATCGAACCCAGATTCTCTGGTTTCCCTCGTAGAGTCAATCCTAGCGCCTGTTTGATTTTGTTTCTTTGGGTGTATATCTTTTTGTTGCTGTGTGCTTTAGTTTAGCTTTATTGTTTTTATTTACAGTTTTATTTTACAGCTTTACTTTACCGCATTTATTTACCGCTTTCAGTATTTATTCTCCATGCATCATATTATACTGGACTGTCTGGCTGTGCTGGTTTTCATATTTTCTGTGGGATGGGAGTTATTGTGAGATAAGCCAACTACCCGGCTTGAGTGCACTATAGGATTAGCGTGGACACGTTGTGCTCGCATGGTTACATGATGAGTGGCAATGTGTTCCACACCCAGATTGCGACCGTCTCGGGACTATTCTGTGTGGGGGTTCTTATCCACTTCAGGGTACAACCTTGATAGTTATGTGCATCTGGTGACCGATCTTCGAGGACCTTAATGGGAACACCCCTCTCCAGTGATGACAGTGGCAGACCACATTTGTTGGCAAACTCACTCGCATCCGAGGGTCCATTGGGAACTCGGATAGGATGGCTTGGTTCTCTCATAGGAATTCAGTTAAAGCAAACTGTTCGTATGACGGTAGTATTGTACCCTTATGGATGAATGTACTATTGTTTCTCGATTCAGTGCTTGAAGCTGGAGACTCGTGAGGGATGCTTGTTTTTTCCGGACTCAACTGAGGCCTCCCGGAGTAGTACATAATGCCAAACCGATTCCCTGATTTGGTCCTGAACCATTTCTCGGAAATGGTGAACGTATTATTGCTATTCGGCTTTGAGAGTCCGTGATGTTGACCTGAGTAGCACACCCGTGAGATTGGGAGGGGTTTACAGGTTTGCAAGAACCCTAATACCTTCAGCATACCCACTTTGCCTTTGGTTCAGTTTTGTGATCTGGATTTCTGGTTCTATGATATGGATCCCGGATCAGAGGGATTGTTATTGTGATATATGGATTTTGAGACCTTGCACCGACACCTGATTATATGATTGGCACATCACAGACACTTCACTGATCACATGCCTTGCCTTGCATAAGCATCATATCATCATTAATCATTTGTGTTTCTTTTATTCTCAGGGTCTGCATTACTCCCGGTTCCTGGTCATATCACTGCTTCAGAATGGAAGACGTTAGAAAGAGAACTGTGCACTATAAATTCTTTGATACCAAGATGGACCTGATCAACCAATTGGTGTCTTTGATTACCCCGGGTCATTTGGGTTACTTCAAGGAAAAGTATGGTGATATTCTGGATTTGGTATTCAACCTGGATAGCTCTCAGAGAAGCGCCATTCACACTTTGTTGTAGTATTACGATCCACGGCTCAGGTGTTTCACATTTCATGACTTTCAGTTAGGTCCTTTGCTGGAAGAGTATGCTGAGATTATGGGAGTGTCAATCAAGGATCAGATTCCTTTCAACTCAGAGATGACAAGACCAACTCATGCTGACATTGCTAGTGCTCTTTATTTGAGCCCATCAGAGGTATCTGCTAATCTGGTTGCCACCAAGGCAGGAGTACTTGGTTTTCCCTTAGAGTTTCTGGTCAGAAGAGCTGAAGAATGTGTCGTGGAAAAGTAGTGGGATTCAGTTTGCGCTATCTTGGCATTATCTGTGTATGGGATAGTTTTGTTTGCTGATATGGAAAAATTTATGGACATAAATGCTATTCATTTGTTTGTGTTGAAGAATCCGTTGCCCACTCTCCTAGGTGACTTGTATTATTCAGTGCACTATAAGAATGAGAAGAAGCGAGGAGGTCTGGTTAGATGTTGTGCTCCATTATTCTACAAGTGGGTTATGAGACACTTGCCTGCTACTGAGAGTTTTATTGATCCTAATACTACTTGGGCCCAGAAGCTGAGTACTTTGTCTGCTAGAGATATCAGGTGGTTTACTTTGAGGTTGAAAGGAAAGAGTTTCATTACCAGTTGTGGAAATTACCCTAATGTGCCTTTGTTGGGAGTATCAGGAGGTATCAACTACAACCCCATTCTCTTAAGAAGATAGTTAGGGTATGCGCTCAAGGAGATTCCTGATGAATCTGAGTTATTCCAAACTTTTTACTTCCCGGTGAAAGACAATCTTCCGTTGGTCAGAAAAGTTGCAGGTTCTTGGAAGGTGATCAAAAGAAAGGAAACGGCATGTCTAGGAAAAAGCAACAATCGGATGTTCCCTGAATTTGAAGCTTGGATAAAGGAAGAGGTTCAAACGGATCTAGTCCCTTTTTCTGTACCAACTCCTCCTCCAACAACGGTGCCTTTAGAAGATTATCAGAAGTTGGAAGCTTTGGTCAAGCAGCTTAGGGTTTAGAATCAAGAGGCTTATAATTCTTGTCAGAAATTGATGATTCAGAACCGTCAGTTAGAAGATAGAGCTATACAAGCTGAGGAAACAGTTCGTCTCAAGAAGAAGGACTTCGAAGAGAGAGAGAGAGCTTTACTTCAAGAAAAAGGGGTTAGCTGAGACTCACAAGGCGGCCCAGCGCCGGAAAGAGAAGAAGGATCTGAATGAAGCCAATGAAGTTGTTACCTTATGGCAGGAAAAATGGGAAGACAATTTGAAGAAGAAAAAGGAGCTGGATGTCAAGCATAAGGTGGAAATCAAAAGTCTTCAGGATTCCTTGGATGGACAGAGAGAGCTCCTTCAGAAGGCTTATCACCAAGAGAAGGGTCGTCTCCAAAGTTTAGCAGAAAGTCAACAAGCATTAAAAGAAGCTCAAAAAGAAATAGAAGACTTGAAATTGAAAGCTGATGTGAAGAGGTCAAAGGCTGAACCGAGTCCAAGCAAAGAGAATGAGACAACTTTCCTGCAGCAGATTGAAGAGTTACATGCTTCCTTTGATACGAGGGATCTCCTCATCCAGAGACTCATCCAGGAGCCTGATCATCCGGATATCATTCAGTTGTTCCAGAATGTCAAGCGTCTTAGCTGGAGGCTGCAAGATTTAGAGTTCCCTAGGGTTTAGTTTCATATTATTGTACTTGGATTACCCACAGGCTTGTTGTGGGATTCCTTTTATTTGATGTACTTTGTTGTTCTTTTGATTGGCACCCTTCGGGGCTTTGTTATTTCAGACTTCAGTTTATGTGATTGAATTGCTTTGAATCTCTTGTTCGTTATTGGTTGCACTGACACGGTGTAATGAGCACCAATTCTCCACGGCCATCATTGTATTTGAAAATTGCTTGGATCTTCTTCCCAATTATTATTCTCTTAATGCCAGGACCGGAAACAGGGAAGGACTTGGGAATAAAAGGAACACATTGCATTGCATACGCATCATTTGCATTTCTTCTTTGTTTTTGCAGGTTTTTCTACAGGATGCTTAATTTATCTGTGTTTCAGGAAAAGATTGCGAGAGCTGCAAAGACCCAGCATCTCCGACAAGATATCCCGCATCGCTACGCAACTCGCAGCAATCAGAGGACAGTCATGGATGCTATGCAAACAGAGCTTAATGAGTTTCGCACCAGAATGGGAGAGTTCATGACCATGATGCAAGGGATGGCTCAGGGACAACAAGAGTTAAGGAATGAAATTCAAGGGCTCAACCTTCCTCATATTAATACTCCTGTGGCCACTTCTGACGGGCAAGGGGCTCCTCCCAACACCAGCAATGGCCCAGGTGGACCTCATATTCTAGAACCAGCTGTCGCTCCCACCAAATGACACCAGGTCAAAAGGGGTACAGACGCAAATGGTCGGCGAAAGAGGAAGAAATGAAAAGAGTCTCCAGCTAGGCATTTTCATCCCGAAGGAAAGGTAATGCTGCATAGACCTAGAAAAGATAGATAAGACGGTTGCGAACCAGAGAAACGGAGAAAGGGGGTTGGTTACAACCTGGGAAGGTATTAGCACCCAGATTGTCCGTCGTACCCGACGGGATCCACGCTTGAAAGTTTGTGTTTCAAAGGGGTAGTGTCAGTGCAATCTGTGTATCAAAGCTGGAAAGAATGCAAGTGTCAGTGCTAGAAGAAAGTGAAGTGAAATATGTGAAGTGTCAGTGTAAGAACAAGAGTGCAAAGCTCAAGATGACGAGGCTAAAAGAATAATGCTAGAGGAGGGGGAATATACAGAGACTTTTGTTCGATAACAGTTAAGTTATGCCTACGTATCCTCTCGTGCAATGAGGAAGTCAGAAAACCTTAGTTCGACTCAAAGAGACTGAAAGGTAAATTGACTTGTGAACTGCCTGCTTGTCTATGCTCAAGTGTATGACCTGTCTGGCTCAGGTGCAAACTGTCTTGCATTAGACGGAAGAAGCAAGTTCTCGTTTGTGAGTGAATGAGGTGAGAAAAGAATCCCGGAGGAGACGATTATTGTTTGTTTTTGTGTTTTCAATATTTTATTGCTTTTGGTGCTTGTCATAAGAAAATGAGCTTAAGTCTAAACCAAGGGTTAGTAAACTCATCACATCCTCCCTCTGATTAGGGGTAATGAGAATACCTTGAGTATGAAGTAAACACTTCACACTTAATCACCATGATGTAGGATTAAGATCATTATCCTACTTGCATTTATTTAGATGTTTTTGTTTAGTGTTAAGTAATGAGTTTAAGCCATAATCAAGGATTTAATGGACTCATTACACTATCCTAATAGAAGGATAATAGATGAGAACATTTAAGCTGAGGAAGGCTCCTCAACTTAATCCATGATTAGGGATTAACCTCATGACAAAACAAAGCCTTTGTTAAAGTGGATTTTAGTTAATGATAAGATTAAGAAGTGGATTTTATGGTTTGTAAGACAACTTGAGGGGGACTTGTCCATTAACACTAGGGTTAGTCCTTCTTAACCAATTAAGGAAGAATTAGAACCCTAATGCAAGGCCCAAGTTACAAGCTTGATGTCTTAGTGATTATTAGATGGATTGATTAAAGGATTTAAACACATTAAGGGTTTAACACTTAGGATTAAAGTTATACACTCCATCCTAATAGAAGGATACAGGCATAACCTTAATCACAAAGCCTTAAAACCTTTAAGGTTTAGTCCTTGATTATGAGATGAGAAGAGAAGACTCAAAGATGACACAAAGGGAAAACTAATGGGGGACTAATCAAACCATAATTGTGATCATGCTTGGATGTTCCTAGGGTTTATGAGGCTTGCAAAAGATCTTCAAGAGAAAAGCCACCAAGGAAGAAGCAAAGATGGAAGAGAAACAGAAGAAGCAAGTCAACTTACTTCACTTAAGAAGATAAGTTGCTTGAAGAAAGAGAGTGAGGAGGGAGCATGAATGAGCAAGCTCACTCTAATACAAAAGTAATATGCAGCAATGATGCATAAGAGAGATGAGAAGAAATTATGAGAAGTGAAGGCAAATTCACTTCTCAAACACTTACCACCTGAAAAGTTAGTGATAAGCAAATGAAAAGGAATGAAAATGAGATGAAATGCAAAGATGAAAGCCAAATTCAGAAGCATAATCATGATGAAAATGATGCTATGAGATGGTATGAAAGCAAACCAAGAGATGTGGATGATCATACAAAGGATGGGAATGCAAATGAGGCATGTAAGAAGCATGAAAGTTCATGAATACATATGACATGAAATGAAAGCAAAAACAAGGCAAATGGAGGATGAAATGATCAAACATGATTCTAATATGTCATAAGATGTCTTATGAATCATGTGGATGCACAAAATGTCATGGCAAGCTCATGTATGCAAGCATATGAAGAATGAATACAAATGAAGATGCAAATTAGGGTTAATGAACAAGATACAAGGCAAAATTCAAAATCAGAATCAAATGAGATGATAAAAAATTGAAAATGGGATCAAAGGTACCCTAAACCTATACAAGTTCACTGCCCAAAGGGGAATACCTAACTCTTAACCCTAAAGAAGTTATGATTTTCTCAAGTTTGCTAGGGTTTTAGGATACCTCACAATGAAAAATTCAAAACAAATTGAAAATGAAAGATAAACTCAAACCAATTTTATCCTAGAAACTACATGACATGAGGAATGCAATGCAAAAAGAACCATCATCAAACTCTTCATGGTTAGGCAGAATGGATTTTTCTAAGTTAGGGTAAAAATATTGACTTTTAAGAACCCTAAATCCAAAGAAAAATGTCAAAATAGGTCAAGAACCAAAAAGAAATTTGTGTGAAGGGTTTGATAATGTTTCTAAATGTATCAAGATGCAATGTAATTTTTTTTGTGATTTTTAGAAACTTAAATGCTATTTTAATTAATTAATTATCATTAATTAATTAAAATAAACATTTAAATATTTTAAAAATACGAATGTTATGCAAAAAATAAAATAAAAATTATTTTCAGAATGAGAAAAATATTTGAAAGGGAAATGCAAAAGATAAAAATTTTTGATATTGTTTTTCTATTTTTAATAAAATGTAGAAAGAAATGCAATTAAAATGAAATTAAAATGAATTTAAATGGAAGTATGCTGATCCAGTGGTCTAGATTTAAATGAGAAAGGGAGGGAATTGACCAGCGCGCGCATCTGGATGGCTGAGATTCAAACTACGCTAATTACGTCATTAAGCCCTAATCTGAACCCTAAACACTTTCAGGTGACCGGAACAGTGTTCCGGTCATCTTCTCCGGCTAGCCTCTCTCTCAATCTCTCTCAATATGCAACCCCAAGCCCTCAAACTCTCCAGAAATGATCCTCACCTCAACCCCAACAAGAATCACACAACAAAATTCATTTATTCATCATCATCAAGAACATGAATCGAAGCAAAACGGAAAACATCTCAGAAATTTCAGAAGCTTGTGAAATGCTTAAAACTCAACCATTTTCGAAACAAAACACATCATGACAATCAGGGGAACGCATATAATTATTCTATAACATAAAATGAAAGTTCTGGAAAAATAAATGCCATGGCTACCTAAAGTGGAGCTTTCAAACCAGGAGCTTTCTGACCAGTTCTTTGCCTCAAATCAACTCCAATGACTCCCCTCAAGAGCTTGTCATGCTTGTTTGGAGTTTAAATGGCCTCAGAATGAAGTTGGCAGAAGTTCAGTTCATGAAATGTCAAAATCGTGTTTTGGATATGGTGTGTTTCAAGGCAAAGTGAAGGGTGGGAAATGATCAGTGATGAGTGTGTAGTTGAATGGTGGAAGAAGTTTTGATGTTTGTTGGCTAAGTTATGAGATTCGATAGCTTTTGCAAATTTGGGGGATTTTGTGTATGCTGGCTTCTTGGAGGTTTCAGCTTGTGTTGTCTTATGAAAATGAACCCTTGGAGCATGCTTGTAATGTCTGGATTGGGTAGAGAGTGGGTGGTGAACTGTTGTGATTGGTATGGGTGTTTTTGCCAAAAAGTAAAAAATGTTGTACTTGAGGTATGGCATGGGTCAGAGCTGGATTAGGGGCATGGCTGGGCTCAGCATGGATCAAGGAAGGCCTTTGGATTGTTTTTACGCAGCTATAACAAGTGGGAGCATGGTTACACGAGCTTTTGCATATTGGTACAACTTTGGCCCCTTTGTGATTTCTTGATGTGTAAGGCATGAAAAGCTGTGATTCTTGGGCCAATTCTGATCCTTAGGCAATGCATTATGATGTTAAGACATGTAGAAGTGTGTTTGAGGTCACAAAAATGCTTGGCATGAGAATTTGCAAACTTCCCTCTTTGGTGTAAAAGTGAAATTTATGTGATTTTTCCCAACTTTGCAAGGCCATAACTTGAGTTCTATGATGAATTAGATCAAGTTCTTGTACTTTTTGAAAAGGGAATGATCCAATCTATAACTTTCATGACCAAGAATTTTTCATTTGAAGCATTTTTGAAACAAAAAGAGGGGGTTGAAAAACTTTCCCAAAATGGCAATTTTGCATTACAGGTCACTTTCCCAAAATGGCAACTTTATAAATGGCTTGAAATTCTTCAATTTTGTGAACTTCTAACCTCTTCTAAGATCAAATAAAGATCATATACACCCAAAATGATGGAGAAGACCCTTTGGTTGGGTGATTGGGGGCCTCAGATGCCCTGATTTTGCACTGACTTGCTCAAGAAGTCATCCATTGATCAGATGCCTTCCTCATTGAATTTCTTCATGATAATTGGTATGCATGATCCTCATAACATATAATGACCAATAGAAACAAGAATGACCAATAAAATTGGATTTATGGCCTCTGAAACCAAAACCCTAATTTTAGGTCATCTGTGTAGTTAAGCTTGGTTCTACTTCCATGCCTTTCCCAGTTCTTGTGATTTTCTGACTTCTTTGACCTTGGGAGGATATAATATGATGCTTGAACATACATGGACCCTATTGAGATGATTGATGACCTTTGGAGTGGCTCAAATGGCTCAGGGATTGCTCAGATCACAAATCCAAGATGCAGATGACTTTGAACCAATGCAGTGAAGCAAAAATGCAATATGAGATGATGTGATTGGATCTATGCAAATGAAAAGATCACAAGCCATGGTGAAATGAGTGAGGGAAAATTTGGGGTGTTTACAGCTGCCCCTATTCAAACATGAGTTAGCTGTGCAGGATGTAAGCAACGGCTTAACAGGCAAACAAGATAACTCGTGGTTGAATACCAAAGACAGTCCAAACTTTGCACTCACTAAATGAAGAAGAAAAGGGATATAGATTGTACAAGAAAATAAAGTATGATTATAAAGTGCGGGCGACAAAAGACGACCGTCGAGCAGAGGACGACTGTTGAGGGTAAAGGACTGACGGGGACGGCCGACATGCTGGGGAAATAAAACGGTAAATAAAGCAATGACGGGGACGGCCGACAAGCTGGGGAGATAAAGGGATCGTGACGGGGACGGCCATCGAGTAACGAAACTCTCTGGGGATTAAAGGTAAAGGTAATGATGGGGACGGCCATCCGGTTAAAAACATAAATGAACTAAATGATGAGGTACGGTCATCAGGGGTGAAGGACGATCACCTAGCAGGGGACGGCTGCTCTGTTGGGGAGAAAGATGAGGGACGGTCATCTAAGGTGAAGGACGATCACCTGGCAAGGTATGGTTGCCGAAAATATCACGACATAGAACGAATGTCGGATAGAAAAGGTCGACGATGGGGACGGCCATCGGATAAGCATGATGAAGGACGATCATCAAAAGGTGAAGGACGATCACCTGGCAGGGTACGTTTGCTCCGGGTTTATCATGACATAGGACGAATGTCAGATAACAAAGATCAACGATGGGGACAACCATCGGATAAACTGATGAAGGACGATCATCAAGAGGTGAAGGACGATCACCTAGCAGGGGACGGCTGCTAAAATATCACGACATAGGACGAATGTCGGATAGAAAAGGGTTCCAATAATGGAGATTCCGCTGGGGAAATGATGAAGGACGATCATCAAGAGGTGAAGGACGATCACCTGGCAGGGTACGGCTGCCGAAAGTATCATGACATAGGGCGAATGTCAGATGGAAAGGAAATTTTGCCAAGAATTTGCTGGGAACTCTTCTAGGGAATGGTAGACACAGACGAGTGTGTAATTTTGAGAAAGAAAAGGTATAAGTGTTTTGAAACTGTGTATATATTAAAGATGCGGACGAGCATCTTTAGGACCATGATACGGACGATTATCGGTAGAAACAAACGCTGACGCATGCTCAGATATGATGATACGGACGAGTATCAACTGGTTAACAAAGAACACAGACAAATGTTGATTCTGAGGGGAAATAAGTGTGCATACAAGCTACGGACGAGTACTTGTGTGAATATACATGAGCGAGACACAAACGAGTATTCAATTTGCTGAGGAGAGTGTGACATGGACGGGTGTCAGGAGAGTTTATTAATATGTTTTTGTGAGTGCAAAAGGGACGCTTTGGCTTTTCTGTTGGGGATATGACACAGACGAGTGTCGAAGATTATCTGTAATGTATAAGTATCTGTTTGTGGAAAGTATTCCGGCGACTTTCTGGGGAAAGATGGCACAGACGTATGTCAAAAGAGGCATGTATTTGTATTGTTGAGAGATGTAAAGAAAATGCTTTGGCATTCTGCTGGGGATTTTGAGAGGTGTCTTGTATGTTGTTGATGGGATGTCAATATTCACAGGTGACTGATTCAAAACATGGCTTGCAATATGTTTGATTTTTGCCGTAATACTCCGTATTAAACGGAATGCTACACTTTGGGGGGAAAATATGATGAAAATGCTATGATTATGCAAAAGATACCGATCCGGGATTCAGATCCCGCTGCTGTGAAGATCTCTGACTGATCTAGCTTGAAAGGAATATCCCAGATGGGGATGAGATCACTGGTAGAACTGATATATGATTCTGCTCGGGGAAGTAAGTCACTGCCAGGCCTATCTTTGTAATGAGAAGCCCAGCTGGGGTATGCGGAAGCTTCCGTCACTTTGTTGTGATCTTCAGGCATTGCCCTATCGGAGAGGCTGGAGCTCTGTGGGGAAATGGTTTCCTGTCTAGCACTTGGCTGGGGAGGAGAAAGATCACTGAACGATCTTCTTATAGACTTCTGTATGGATCTTGCTGAGGATGATAACATCTGACAACTCAGCTGGGGAAATGAGCACCTTCTGATGGGGAGAAAGAGCTTCTCTGGTGCTGTTTGGAAGATGTGCTAAGGAAATAATGATTTGGCAGCTTGCTGGGGAGAATCTTTCATGCCCCTTGTTGCGCTTTGCATACCTGCAATCTTGTTATGACAAAGAAAACATACCAGTATCTCGAGGTGTCCCTTATTGGATTCCATCATAGGAATTTAGACACTCCCGGGAGCAAATATATTTTCCTACAAGCATGTAATTTAGAAAAGACGCATTTGTATTTACGCAACCATCATATTAAATACATCAGACATTTTTGCAAATAAAGATAAAGTGTACGCGACAGCATGTGACTGAAAATCTGATTTTATTAATTTGCGTGCCCTGAATTGGCAAGTACAGTCTAGGAAACAGATCTCCTGAAATGAGGAGATTGTTACAAAATTGAGAAACAAAAAGGTGCTGGCAATGTTGATGATGCTTTAGTGTGCTTCCCTTTGCTATGACCCGTATGACATTGACGTTCTTCTTATCTTGCTTTTGAAGAAGGCTGATTCTGACAGATGCTTGAATCTTTCGGAGCTTGCCATGTTGCAAGTGATGCAGACAAATTCAGAATACATTTGTTCGCTCATTCCCTGATTTTGCGTGGACCGCCCTTTCGGGTTTTCAATCCACCGGGATACCCATTTTTGCCTGAGTTGTCCAATGCGGCTTTTCAACTCAGCGGGTGTACACATTTTTTATATATTTATTTTCCCTTATTTTTGCCCGAGTCTTTTATTCTGTTTTTTTGACTCGCCGGGATGCCCTATTTTTGCCTGGACTCACATTCTGTTTTTATGTCCAGCGGGTCATTTTATGCGAAGTATTTTTTAACTGCATCTGAATTCACAGGGGACTGGAAGTCTTCACCATCCATAGTACTGAGCATCAGTGCTCCACCCGAGAAAACTTTCTTTACTATGAACGGGCCATCGTAATTCGGAGTTCACTTGCCCCTGTGGTCTGTATGAGGAGGAAGGAGTCTTTTCAGCACAAGATCCCCTACTTGGTACTCACGGAGCCTGACTTTCTGATCGAAGGCTTTCTTCATTCTTTTCTGATATAACTGCCCATGACAGATTGCAGCTAATCTCTTTTCTTCAATCAGGCTCAGTTGTTCGTATCGGGATCGGACCCATTCTGCTTCATTCAACTTAACATCCATCAGTACCCGCAAGGAGGGTAATTCAACTTCAACAGGTAGGACTACCTCCATACCATACACAAGTTGATACGGTGTTGCCCCAGTGGATGTTCTGATTGACGTACGGTACCCATGCAAGGCAAATGGTAGCATTTCATGCCAGTCTTTGTATGTGACCACCATCTTCTGCACAATCTTCTTGATATTCTTGTTCGATGCCTCAACAGCGCCATTCATCTTTGGCCTGTGAGGAGAAGAATTGTGGTGTTGGATCTTGAAGTCCCGACACAGTTCTGCCATCATTTTGTTATTCAAGTTAGAACCATTATCAATAATGATTCGCTCGGGCACTCCATACCGACAGATGATGTCTCTCTTCAAGAATCGGGCTACCACTTGCCTGGTGACATTTGCATACGAAGCTGCTTAAACCCACTTGGTGAAATAGTCAATGGCTACCAGGATGAATCTGTGGCCATTTGAAGCAGTCGGTTCAATCTTGCCAATCATATTAATGCCCCACATAGCAAAGGGCCAAGGTGAAGACATAACATTCAAAGAATTCAGAGGCACATGCACTTTATCCGCATAAATCTGGCATTTATGGCACTTCCTGGCATAAGCACAACAGTTTGCATCCATTGTGATCCAGTAGTAGCCTGATCTCAACAACTTTTTAGCCATTGCATGCCCTCCCGCATGGGTACCAAAAGATCCTTCGTGCACCTCGTGCATTAACAGGCCTGCTTCTGTCTTATCAACGCATCTGAGAAGTACCATATCAAAGTTTCTCTTGTACAAGGAACCATCAGCATTCAGGAAGAAGCTACCAGCCAACCTTCTTAATGTCTTCTTGTCATTGGATGATGCCCTAGGTGGGTATGTTTGATCTTCCAAGAAGCATTTGATGTCATGGAACCAAGGCTTATCATCTTTAGCCACGTCTACTGAGAATACGTATGCTGGTCTGTCAAGTCTGGATACTGAAATCCGAGGTACAAAGTTGGCAGCTTGAACTTTGATCATGGATGAAATGGTATCTAGAGCATCTGTAAACTGATTTTCGTCTCGAGGGATATACTCAAGCTTGACTGTAGTGAAGAATGTGAGTAATCTCCTTGTATAGTCCCGGTAAGGTATCAGATGCTCCTAGTGAGTGTACCATTTGCCGTTGGTTTGATTGATTACCAGAGCAGAATCTCTGAATACCGTTAAAGTCTTGATCCTGAGGTCGATGGCTTCCTCAAGACCCATGATACAAGCTTCGTATTCAGCTTCGTTGTTAGTGCAGTTGAAGGTGAGCTTTGCTGAGAAAGGCAAATGAACTCCCTTAGGTGTAATGAGTACTGCACCAACACCACGACCATTCATATTAACAGTCCCATCAAACATCATAGTCGATTCTTCTTCCGGATCAGGCCCTTCAGTGTGAATAGGCTCTTCATTATCTTTTGCTTTTATGAACATGATGTCTTCATCAGGGAAGTCAAATCTCATAGGCTGGTAATCATTAATGGGTTGCTCAGCGAGATAATCAGACAATACACTGCCTTTGATGGCTTTCTAAGATGTGTACTGAATGTCATATTCTGTGAGAATCATTTGCCATCTTGCAACCCGTCCGGTAAGCACTGGCTTCTCAAATATGTACTTAACTGGGTCCATCTTTGAGATCAATAAGGTAGTGTGGGTCAACATATACTACCTTAGTCGGCGATCAGCCCACGCTAAAGCACAACAAGTTTTCTCGAGCAGTGAATATTGTTGTTCACAGTCGGTAAACTTTTTGCTTAGGTAGTAAATAGCATACTCTTTTCGACCAGACTCGTCATGCTGGCCCAACACACACCCCATTGACTCTTCTAATACTGTCAAGTACATTATTAGAGGTCTTCCTTCAACTGGAGGCATAAGGATCGGAGGCTCTTGCAAGTATTCCTTGATTTTGTCAAAAGCCCTTTGGCAGTCTTCATTCCACCTGACCATTTGTTCTTTTCTTAACAACTTGAACAAGGGCTCACAGGTTGCTGTAAGGTGAGATATGAACCTCGAAATGTAGTTCAATCTACCTAAGAACCCCCGCACTTCTTTTTCAGTCTTTGGTGCAGGCATTTCTTGAATGGCTTTGACTTTGTCAGGGTCAACTTCAATCCCTTTCTCACTTACAATAAATCCCAGCAGCTTACCGGACCGCACTCCGAATGTGCATTTGTTGGGGTTCAGTTTCAATTGGTACTTCCTCAGACGCTTGAATAACTTTAACAAGTTCACCAGGTGGTCTTCTTCTGTGAGGGACTTGGCAATCATGTCATCCACATAACATTCAATTTCTTTATGGATCATGTCATGGAATAATGTTACCATAGCTCGTTGATAAGTGGCACCAGCATTCTTCAGTCCGAACGACATTACTTTATAACAGAATGTGCCCCAGTGTGTGATGAAAGTTGTCTTCTCCATGTCTTCAAGTGACATCTTGATCTGATTATATCCTGAAAATCCATCCATGAAGGAGAACACCGAGAACTGAGCCGTATTGTCGACCAATACATCAATGTGAGGTAAAGGGAAGTCGTCTTTCGGGCTGGCTCTGTTCAGGTCCCGGTAATCCACACACATCCTCACTTTTCCATCTTTCTTAGGCACAGGTACAATGTTAGCAACCCACGGCGGGTAACTAGTCACAGCAAGGAAACCGGCGTCCGACTGTTTTTGTAACTCTTCTTTTATCTTCATGGCCATATCTGGGCGAGTACGACGCAACTTCTGTTTTACTGGCGGACAGTCTTCTTTCAGAGGCAGCTTGTGCATAACAATGTCGGTATCCAACCCTGGCATATCCTGGTAAGACCAAGCGAAAACATCCACATACTCCCGAAGCATGTCAATCAGTTGCTCTTTCACTGAACTTTGCAAGCAGGCCCCGATCTTAACTTCTTTCAGGTCTTCTTCTGTACCAAGATTAACCGTTTCAACCTCCTCCTGATGAGGAGTTATAACCTTCTCCTCTTGCCTTAACAACCTGGCTAGCTCTTCAGGTAGCTCATAATCTTCTTCAACCCCTTCATCAGCTTGATTAATCGGATTGTCAAAGTCATACGAAGTCATAGCAGTGTTGTTGTCGGTGCAGTCTGGAAGGTACTCTCTGCAAGGGTTTAGATTTGTTCATTTTAGTGATCAATTTTATCTTGCTTAGAAAAAGTGTAAATGAAGTTATTATTTTGAAAAACATTGCCATTTTATTTTTGTACAAAAAATGAAAAAAATGAAAAACAGTGAGCGGAAAAGAAAAGACTCATTTGCAAAAGATGTCCTGATATTCATTAATTGATCGTTTGCACAAAATACAAGATGGCCCGATTACAAAATGAGCCCTGACATCTTGGGCAAGATGCATGACTTGATGCATGCTTAAAGACAGGAAATAATAATTACTCTGCAGGAGTAACTCTTATAATTTCATGGGAAGACCAGTTCGAGACATGGTTCCCCGGGATCCTTGGACGTATCCAACTTTCCAGGTTGTGCTCGTCTCCTGACTCGTCTTCCAAACTATTCACAGCATCCGGGGTGAGCATTCCCCCGCTGACAAACTTGGGCTCCGTTGCAGCCTCTGGTTGATCTTGTCGAGTTGGTCTGTAACCCAACCCGAATCGGTCTTCTTTCTTCTCGACTGGCAGCAGCTTGCCCCAGCCTTGAGCAATACCCTCCTCAACAACCTTTTGGGCTTGTTGATATGAGGTGATGGAAGTCCCCAGTACAGCAGATGTTTCATTAATATTCAGGGCCTCGAACCCCTGACTCATGGTTTCATGGATCTCCCCATCCATTTCAATGTATTTGAAAGTAGCCAGCTGGCTAACAAAGATATCCTCCTCCCCACAAATAGTAATGACTTGGCCTTCCCACTCGAATTTTAACTTCTGGTGAAGGGTTGACGTCACGGCGCCAGCGGCGTGGATCCATGGTCTACCCAATAGACAGCTGTAGGCAGGCTGTATATCCATCACAAAGAAGGTCGTTTTGAAAACCTGTGGGCCAATCATTATAGGCAACTCTATCTCTCCCAGAACTGATCTCTTAGAACCGTCAAAGGCTCTCACTACCAAGTTGCTTGGGCGTAGTGCCAATCCGTCATACTCCAGCTTCACAAGGGCTTTCTTGGGCAGGACATTGAGGGATGACCCTGTGTCTACCAGTACGTGAGAAAGAACTGCACCCTTACACTCCAAGGTAATGTGCAAAGCCTTGTTGTGGTTGTGACCTTCCACTGTCAGACCAGTGTTGGTAAATCCTAGTCCATGACTAGCGTTGACATTTCCAACCACAGCCTCTAACTGGTTGACGGTAATCTCCTCCGGCACATAAGCTGCGTGCAGGACTTTCAAAAGTGCGTTCTGATGAGCCTCGGAGCACATTAGCAATGACAGTATGGAGATTTTGGAAGGTGTTTGGTGAAGCTGGTCCACTACCTTGTAATCACTTTTCTTGATGATTCTCATGAATTCATCAACCTCTTGATCAAAAGGAGTCTTTAAAGCTTCCTTAGCAGCTGGTTCTTCTTGCACCATGCTCTTCCCCTTTGCCTTAGCAGCAACCTCTGCTTCAACAATGGGTCTGAGTATTTGCAAGGCAAAGAGACGTCCGCTTCTAGTGAAGCCTCCGCCTCCCCCCACATTGTCTATCTGAGGTGAAGAAGTTAATGAGTCTAAAGTGATTTTCTGCGCCTCGCAGTATAGATCTGAGCCATAATGCCAAGGGATGGCATTATTGCTTTCATAAGGAACTGGCCCAGGCACTGTGATAGTAACTGGACTGATAGCAGCTGCAGAGGGGACCACAATGGTGTGTGGATCATAATATATGGTAACTGGTGCTCTGACAGGAGCAACATTTTTTTGCGAGTTGTTGGTAGGAACATTTGCAGGATCGTAGTATATCATAACTGTTGAGACGCTTTCATTAACTGTTGCTGATGTTGTAGAAGTTGTTGAAGTTGTAGCAGAAACTGATGGAATAATGGGTGTTGTCGTTGTAGAAGGAATGGTGACTGAACTTGTATCTGTTGAAGTGATTGATTGAGCAGTTGTTGGAGTTGTAGTAAAATTTGTTGGAACAATGGTTGCTGACGTTGTAGGAGTATCTGTGATTGTTGATGAAGGAATTGTTGGAGTTGTAGTTGTTGTTGTCGTAATCTGAAGGATGCCATCCTTAATAAGACCATCTATGCCGTTTCTCAGTCTCTCACATCCATTAACAGCAATGTTGCAATATCCACAGCCGAGCTCACATCTGGGGAACACTTGGCATTCTAACAGCTGAGCTTTGATTTCAACTAGAGGTGTTTGGATTTGTGCAACACTACTAATCAATGTGGATGGTTTGCCCTCCTTAATAGCATTAATCCTGGGCCCATTGTGACTAGGCATTGGATTTCTTGTAACATTCGGGGGAGGTGCAAAATTGAGAGCTTTTGAGTCCACCAGATCTTGGACTTTCATCTGTAGGGCCCTTCATTTTTCAGTATTATTCCCCGGTGCGTTTGAGTGGAAAGCACACCTCGCATTTGCATCATAGTTCTTTGGCATATTAAGAGGATCTGGAGGAGCCAATGTCCTTAACTCAACTAGGTTGAGCTTCAGGAGTTGTGGCAAGAGTGCAGCATACGACATTGGAATTGGGTCAATCACCCTGTTTGCTTGTGATGGCCTTGGTTGGAAAGGACGCTGCTGCTGGTTGTTATTACTGTTGTTGTAGGTTCTCTGTTGCGGAAAATGGGATTGTTGCTGATAGTGAGATTGCTGTTGATACTGTGGTTGTTGTTGTGGATATGATGGCTGTTGAGGAATTGGAGCCGGAATAGTGACAACTGCTACTGATTGGTGAGCATATTGAGGCCTACCCCTGCTTGTATGAATGGAATTAGTTTCACCTGCCCTTCAGGGTCCTGCAAATGGTTTTCTTGGATTGCTGGAAGAACTAGCACCACTGTCGGAGATCTTGCCCATCTTCAAGAGACTTTCAATTCTCTCACCAGCTATGACTACGTCAGCAAAACTGGTAGAGGAGAAAGCAGTCATCCGTCAATATAAGTCCCTTGCAATGTATTCAAAAACATGTCAGCCATCTCCCTCTCTGACATGGGTGGTTGAACAGCAGCAGCAAGCTGTCTCCATCTTTGAGCATATTCCCGGAAGCTCTCTCTAGAATATTGAGACATTCCCATTAGGAGAGTCCTATTGGGAGCCATGTCCAGGTTGTATTGATACTGACGGATGAAAGCCTCGACCAAATCCTTCCAACATCTTATGGTGGCTCTAGACAAATGTGAATACCACTCCCTCGAAGCTCCAGTCAGACTGCCCTCAAAGTAGAACATCCATAACTTTTCATCCATAGTATAAGCTTTAAGCCTTCCCAGGAAAGACTGTAGGTGAGTGCGAGGACAGGAGGTACCATTGTACTTTTCAAAGCATGGGGGTTTGATTTTGTGTGGAATTCTCACCCCGTCTACTAAGCCCATGTCCATCACATCGAAGCCCAAAGAATTCTGAGACTCCAAAGATCTTAACTTTTCAGCAATCTCGTCTAATCTCCTATCATATACCTCATCCCCAGCTCCTATAACACTGAACTGTTCCTCCTGGGGATCCTCCTGCAGGATTCTGCCCCCAGCAGTGTTACCTTGAACATTCCTTGGGATGTTAACCTCTGGATCCAGATGAGGTCCATATACTGGTGGGTCAATACGAGGCTGGCCCCGTTCATCGTTGTTAGTTCCTCCTGTTCCAAGATGAGGCTCCTCAGGAGTTTGTCTTTCCACCAGCTCTCTTAACCTTTCTTGACTCTGGGCTAAGCCAGTCATCACTGCCATGAACTGAGACATCTGATTTCTCATCTCCACTCTCTCATTGGCCATCTGGCTTCTGACCTCAGACAGGTCCTGCTGTACTTGTTCCATTTGAATACCGGGAAGGTTGTTACGAGTTGGGTACCGGTGCGCACGGTTGACAGGGAACACTCGGCGACGAGCAATGTTTCCTGAGATCACAACAAAGTTAGAAACAATAATAATAACAAAACCTACAAAACAACAACAAAGTTAGTATGCAATGCAGTATGCTTATTTGTTTTCCAAGGTATCCAGTTTGGTTCTTGGTTTTGACCTTTCCAGACCTCGAGGAAGATGCTTGATGTTGTTGAGAGAAACCCAAATGAAAACAAACTAAAATATATTACAACTGATGAACAATACATAGTTTGTTTTACAATACATGCCCCTGAAGGGTCAAAATACAACAAGAGAAGAAAAGTACATCAAATGGAAACAAACAACAAGCAAAGAATCAGACATCCAGTCCAAACTCATCTTCTCTGACCTCCTTCAGGAGTGCCTCAGTCACCGGACCAGCTGGGTGCTCTGTAATGGTCCTAATGAGGAGGTTCCTGGTGGCAATAGCAGTAGTCAGCTTCTTGTGCCTGTCTTGGTCCTTTGATCTCTTCAATCCTGCTCTGAGTTTCAACTCTGAAATCTCCTTCTGGGCTGCCGATAAAGCTTCCTGCTGCTTCTTCTCATTGGCCTCTAGCTGTTCAATCTTGGCTTGAGTCTTCTGGTCTTCTTGTGTACGGGCTTCAGTGATCCTGAACCACCTAGCCTGACTCTCTTGCAGATAGAGCTCAACCCTAGCTTTCTGAATTTTTGCCTCCTTGCAAGCATTCTTCAATATTTGTTCCCCAGCCCTTGCTTTCCTTATGTAGTCCTCTGTCCTTTCAATTTTGGTCAGATGCTCAACCTTGAGCTTTTCCAATCTCTCAATGTCCAGACGACCATCACTCCTCTCCCAAAGAGTTTTCTTTAAAGCCTCAAATAACTTCTCATTCCTTTCCTTCAACTTCTCAAATTCTTCTAGGCTGACAATTGCTGTTGGCTGCACTGTGGATGGCCCAGGTATGTCTCCCAAGGTGAAAGGCATTCTGGTAATCTGAGCTCTAGCACGGGACCATTCATAATACTGAGCTGAAGCAACATTGTTACATCTTCCAAGAATGGCAACCCCTTTTGTCTGGATGTTGTCCCAAGCCCAGGCAGCTTGCCTGACGACAGCTGAATTAGGTTGAACTTCATAATACAAGGTCTCAGCTAAATCCTGGCCTCTGGGAGGGTGAACTAAGGCATAACCCAGTTGTCTCTTAAACAGTAAAGGATTGTAGTTGATGCAACCCTTTACTCCTATCAGAGGCACATTTGGGTATTGTCCACAGCTAATGATGATGTCTTTGCCTTTGGTGCTCTGGGTGCACCATCTGATATCATCTGAAGTCAAAGCAATGAGCCTCTTGACCCAATTCTTCTATTGGTGTGGGTTCAGGAAGGCATCAGACTTAGGAAGGTGCCTGAGCAGCCAGGTGTAGAACAAAGGAGCACAACATCTTACCAACTTCCCCCCTTTGTTTCTCATTCCTCTGATGAATGAAATAATATAAATCTCCCAGCAATGTAGGTACTGGGTTCTTCAGGATAAACAAATGGATGGCATTCTTGCTGACAAATTTGGGATCATCTGCAAACAATATAGCCCCATATATGCTGAGGGTTAACAGTGCACAGACTTCCCTCCACTCTCCCAAAGAAGCTTTCAGGATGGCCTGAGAAATCAAGAAGTCCAAATGCAAACCAGGGATCCCAGCCTTTGTGGTCATACTTTGCTCAATCAGGGCAGGCTCCAAGTACAGTGCCCTTGCTATCTCTTCATTCCTGGGAGCAGTCATCTCTGGGTTGAAGGGAATCCCTCCTCCGACAGGCACTACAATCAGCAAAGAAAATTCTTCCAGTAGAGGCCCTAACTGGAAGTCTGGAAAGGTGAAACATCTCAAAGGAGGGTCATAGAACTGTAAGCATGTGTGGATCATGCTCCTCTGAGAGGGGTCAAGGTCCATAACCATATCCAAGATACCTCCATAGTGTTCTCTGAACAGTGGGATATAGTCAGGTGTGATGAGTGACTAGACTTGCCAGATACCAGTCAACACAGGCTCAAAAAAGTGGTAGGATATGTTGCTCTTCCTGGGAGTAGTCATGAGTGCTGTTGAAGAAGCTGAAGATGAGTGATGATGAAGATCACAGACTAAGACTGGAGATGAGTCCCTGATAGACTGATGCTGGTGAGAGTGGAGATAACTGAAGCAGATAACTGATGGAGACAGCTGAAGCAGAGGTCTATGCTGATGAAGGGGTCAAAACCAAAAACCAAGATAATGAGGTGGATACCCTGAAAAGCAAATAAAAAATGTTAAATGATGCAATGATGAGTATGCAAATGATATGCAAGGGTTTGTGATCTAGCTGGATCTGATTGTCTGCCTTGATATAAGGTCCATGTATGTTCAAGAAGTCCAGATGGAGGTTTGAGAAATCCAGTAACCAGGGTGGGGGACTCAAATAAAGAGTCACGTGTCCGGGGTTAATCACAAGAACTGTCCAAAGTGGAGTATTCTTAAACAAAACAGTAACAGGGTATGATGTGGCCAAGGGTTCCTGCAAACCTGTAAACAACCCAACCCACTCACAGGTAGTGTTCTAGAACAAGGATCCTCAGACTTGGATCAGTTATGAGAAGTGTAAACACTTCTAACCCGGAGGTACAGTGTTTACAATAACCATAAAAGATCCTCCTCTAATTCTCCTCAGCTTCTGAAGGTCATAATAAAGGTCATCCAGACTTAGCAGGCTTCCCAGATAGCCCTAGCACTACAGGAAATCTGTAGCACAGAGTTCTCAAGAAGAAACCCACATCTGAACCGTGTTTCATATTTCCGCACCAGACCGAAATGGAATGGGAAAGAACATGAACCACTCTAGCCTAGGTGTCACTCAGGTCCCAGGTATAGGACCTTAAACTCTCAATGGAAACCCCACCCACCAAAGAAAACCAGATCCAGCACAGGGACAATGACAGTATGAAATATGAATAAGACTGTAAAGAAAGCAATAAATAAAGTTGTACATAAAGCAATAATAAAGCAAAATAAATAAACACACATAGCACATAACACCCCAGTAAACACAAATCAAACAAGCGCTAGGAGGAACCCACAAAAAGAACCAGAAGACCTGGTTACAATATAAGGATTTCCCCAGCAGAGTCGCCAAGCTGTCGCTCCCACCAAATGACACCAGGTCAAAAGGGGTACAGACGCGAACGGTCGGCGAAAGAGGAAGAAATGAAAAGAGTCGCCAGCTAGGCATTTTCATCCCTAAGGAAAGGTAATGCTGCATAGACCTAGAATAGATAGATAAGACGGTTGCGAACCAGAGAAACTGAGAAAGGGGTTGGTTACAACCTGGGAAGGTATTAGAACCCAGATTGTCCTTCGTACCCGACGGGATCCACGCTTGAAAGTTTGTGTTTCAAAGGGGTAGTGTCAGTGCAATCTGTGTATCAAAGCTGGAAAGAATACAAGTGTCAATGCTAGAAGAAAGTGAAGTGAAATATGTGAAATGTCAGTGTAAGAACAGGAGTGCAAAGCTCAAGATGATGAGGCTAAAAGAATAATGTTGGAGGAGGGGGAATATACAGAGACTTTTGTTCGATAACAGTTAAGTTATGCCTATGTATCCTCTCGTGCAATGAGGAAGTCAGAACACCGTAGTTCGACTTAAAGAGACTAAAAGGTAAATTGACTTGTGAACTGCCTGCTTGTCTATGCTCAAGTGTATGACCTGTCTGGCTCAGGTGAAAACTGTCTTGCATTAGACGGAAGAAGCAAGTTCTCGTTTGTGAGTGAATGAGGTGAGAAAACAATCCCGGAGGAGACGATTATTGTTTGTTTTTGTGTTTTCAATCTTTTATTGCTTTTGGTGCTTATCATAAGAAAATGAGCTTAAGCCTAAACCAAGGGTTAGTAAACTCATCACATCCTCCCTCTGATTAGGGGTAATGAGATTACCTTGAGTATGAAGTAAACACTTCACACTTAATCACCATGATGTAGGATTAAGATCATTATCCTACTTGAATTTATTTAGATGTTTTTGTTGTTTTTTGTTTAGTGTTAAGTAATGAGTTTAAGCCATAATCAAGGATTTAATGGACTCATTACACCATCCTAATAGAAGGATAATAGATGAGAACATTTAAGCTGAGGAAGGCTCCTCAACTTAATCCATGATTAGGGATTAACCTCATGACAAAACAAAGCCTTTGTTAAAGTGGATTTTAGTTAATGATAATATTAAGAAGTGGATTTTATTGTTTGTAAGACAACTTGAGGGGGATTTGTCCATTAACACTAGGGTTGGTCCTTCTTAACCAATTAAGCAAGAATTAGAACCCTAATGCAAGGCCCAAGTTACAAGCTTGATGTCTTAGTGATTATTAGATGGATTGATTAAAGGATTTAAACACATCAAGGGTTTAACACTTAGGATTAAAGTTATACACTCCATCATAATAGAAGGATACAGGCATAACCCTAATCACAAAGCCTTAAAACCTTTAAGGTTTAGTTCTTGATTATGAGATGGGAAAAGAAGACTCAAAGATGCCACAAAGGGAAAACTAATGGGGGGCTAATCAAACCCTAATTGTGATCATGCTTGGATGTTCCTAGGGTTTATGAGGCTTGCAAAAGATCTTCAAGAGAAAAGCCACCAAGGAAGAAGCAAAGATGGAAGAGAAACAGAAGAAGCAAGTCAACTTACTTCACTTAAGAAGATAAGTTGCTTGAAGAAAGAGAGAGAGGAGGGAGCATGAATGAGCAATCTCACTCTAATACAAAAGTAAGATGCAACAATGATGCATAAGAGAGATGAGAAGAAATTATGAGAAGTGAAGGCAAATTCACTTCTCAAACACTTACCACCTGAAAAGTTAGTGATAAGCAAATGAAAAGGAATGAAAATGAGATGAAATGCAAAGATGAAAGCCAAAGTCAGAAGCATAATCATGATGAAAATGATGCTATGAGATGGTATGAAAGCAAACCAAGAGATGTGGATGATCATACAAAGGATGGGAATGCAAATGAGACATGTAAGAAGCATGAAAGTTCATGAATACATATGACATGAAATGAAAGCAAAAACAAGGCAAATGGAGGATGTAATGATCAAACATGATTCTAATATGTCATAAGATGTCTTATGAATCATGTGGATGCAAAAAATGTCATGGCAAGCTCATGTATGCAAGCATATGAAGAATGAATACAAATGAAGATGCAAATTAGGGTTAATGAACAAGATACAAGGCAAAATTCAAAATCAGAATCAAATGACATGATTAAAAATTAAAAATGGGATCAAAGGCACCCTAAACCTATACAAGTTAACTGCCCAAAGGGGAAGACCTAACTCTTAACCCTAAAGAAGTTATGATTTTCTCAAGTTTGCTAGGGTTTTAGGACACCTCACAATGAAAAATGCAAAACAAATTGAAAATGAAAGATAAACTCAAAACAATTTTATCCTAGAAACTACATGACATGAGGAATGCAATGCAAAAAGAACCATCATCAAACTCTTCATGGTTAGGCAGAATGGATTTTTCTAAGTTAGGGTAAAAATATTGACTTTTAAGAACCCTAAATCCAAAGAAAAAT
This sequence comes from Lathyrus aphaca, assembly GCA_963966055.1. Taxonomy (NCBI): domain Eukaryota; kingdom Viridiplantae; phylum Streptophyta; class Magnoliopsida; order Fabales; family Fabaceae; genus Lathyrus; species Lathyrus aphaca. Next base: position 307,014,444 of record OZ014519.1, on the reverse strand, counting down.
GTCAAAATAGGTCAAGAACCAAAAAGAAATTTGTGTGAATGGTTTGATAATGTTTCTAAATGTATCAAGATTCAATGTGATTTTTTTTGTGATTTTTAGAAACTTAAATGCTATTTTAATTAATTAATTCTCATTAATTAATTAAAATAAACATTTAAATATTTTAAAAATACGAATTTTATGCAAAAAATAAAATAAAAATTATTTTCAGAATGAGAAAAATATTTGAAAGGGAAATGCAAAAGATAAATTTTTTTGAAATTGGTTTGCTATTTTTAATAAAATGTAGAAAGAAATGCAATTAAAATGAAATTAAAATGAATTTAAATGGAAGTATGCTAATCCAGTGGTCCAGATTTAAATGAGAAAGGGAGGGAATTGACCAGCGAGCTCATCTGGATGGCTGAGATTCAAACTACGCTAATTACGTCATTAAGCCCTAATCTGAACCCTAAACACTTTCAGGTGACCGGAACAGTGTTCCGGTCATCTTCTCCGGCTAGCCTCTCTCTCAATCTCTCTCAATACACAACCCCAAGCCCTCAAACTCTCCAGAAATGATCCTCACCTCAACCCCAACAAGAATCACACAACAAAATTCACTTATTCATCATCAAGAACATGAATCGAAGCAAAACAGAAAACATCTCAGAAATTTCAGAAGCTTGTGAAATGCTTAAAACTCAACCATTTTCGAAACAAAACACATCATGACAATCAGGGGAACACATAAAATCATTCTATAACATAAAATGAAAGTTCTGGAAAAATAAATGCCATGGCTACCTGAAGTGGAGCTTTCAAACCAGGAGCTTTCTGACCAGTTCTTTGCCTCAAATCAACTCCAATGACTCCCCTCAAGAGCTTTCCATGCTTGTTTGGAGTTTAAATGGCCTCAGAATGAAGTTGGCAGAAGTTCAGTTCATGAAATGTCAAAATCGTGTTTTGGATATGGTGTGTTTCAAGGCAAAGTGAAGGGTGGGAAATGATCAGTGATGAGTGTGTAGTTGAATGGTGGAAGAAGTTTTGATGTTTGTTGGCTAAGTTATGAGATTCGATAGCTTTTGCAAATTTGGGGGATTTTGTGTATGCTGGCTTCTTGGAGGTTTCAGCTTGTGTTGTCTTATGAAAATGAACCCTTGGAGCATGCTTGTAATGTCTGGATTGGGCAGAGAGTGGGTGGTGGACTGTTGTGATTGGTATGGGTGTTTTTGCCAAAAAGTCAAAAATGTTGTACTTGAGGTATGGCATGGGTCAGAGCTGGATTAGGGGCATGGCTGGGCTCAGCATGGATCAATGAAGGCCTTTGGATTGTTTTTACGCAGCTGTAACAAGTGGGAGCATGGTTACATGAGCTTTTGCAAATTGGTACAACTTTGGCCCCTTTGTGATTTCTTGATGTGTAAGGCAGGAAAAGTTGTGATTCTTGGGCCAATTCTGATCCTTAGGCAATGCATTATGATGTTAAGACATGTAGAAGTGTGTTTGAGGTCACAAAAATGCTTGGCATGAGAATTTGCAAACTTCCCTCTTTGGTGTAAAAGTGAAATTTATGTGATTTTTCCCAACTTTGCAAGGCCATAACTTGAGTTCTATGATGAATTAGATCAAGTTCTTGTACTTTTTGAAAAGGGAATGATCCAATCTACAACTTTTATGACCAAGAATTTTTCATTTGAAGCATTTTTGAATCAAAAAGAGGAGGTTGAAAAACTTTCCCAAAATGGCAATTTTGCATTACAGGTCACTTTCCCAAAATGGCAACTTTGCAAATGGCTTGAAATTCTTCAATTTTGTGAACTTCTAACCTCTTATAAGATCAAATAAAGATCATATACACCCAAAATGATGGAGAAGACCCTTTGGTTGGGTGATTGGGGGCTTCAGATGCCCTGATTTTGCACTGACTTGCTCAAGAAGTCATCCATTGATCAGATGCCTTCCTCATTGAATTTCTTCATGAGAATTGGTATGCATGATCCTCATAACATATAATGACAAATAGAAACAAGAATGACCAATAAAATTGGAGTTATGGCCTCTGAAACCAAAACCCTAATTTTAGGTCATCTGTGTAGTTAAGCTTGGTTCTGCTTCCATGCCTTTCCCAGTTCTTGTGATTTTTTTGACTTATTTGACCTTGGGAGGATATAATATGATGCTTGAACATACATGGACCCTCTTGAGATGATTGATCACCTTTGGAGTGGCTCAAATGGCTCAGGGATTGCTCAGATCACAAATCCTAGATGCAGATGACTTTGAACCAATGCAGTGAAGCAAAAATGCAATATGAGATGATGTGATTGGATCTATGCAAATGAAAAGATCACAAGCCATGGTGAAATGAGTGAGGGCAAATTTGGGGTGTTTACACCAGCTACGACAACTTTCGTTCCAATACAAGACAGGTAGGAGGATCAATTCCATTATTTCAACAATGACATGGGGTTTGCTGGAGAAGGAAATCTTAATGATTTTTTGGTGCTCGCTGAGAAAGTCAAAGCCCTCGAATGTAGGGATACTTTGGGGATTGATATGTCTGACATGGGTCTAGTCCCCGGGGTGGTTATTCCTCACAAATTCAGGCCGCCAACTTTTGAACAGTACAACGGTAGTTCCTGCCCAAAGACTCACTTGCAGGCTTTCTATCGGAAGATCGCTGCTCACACTCGGGATGAAAAACTCTGGATGTACTACTTCCAGGATAGTCTCTCCGGAGGGTCCTTGGAATGGTATATGAAGCTGGAGAGAAGTTCGGTAAGAAACTGGAAGGAATTGGGAGAAGCCTTCCTCAGGCAGTATCAGTATAAGATTGACATGACGCCCAGTCTCACCCAACTTCAGAGTTTGACTCAGAGGAGCTCGGAGAGTTTCAAAGATTACGCACAAAGGTGGCGTGAAGTAGCCGCTCGAGTGCAACCGCCTTTGTTGGAGAGAGAAATGGTTGACCTGTTCCTGGATACCCTCCCTGGGAATTTCATGGAAAGGCTAGCTGGATGTTCTTCAAGTGGATTTTTGGATATCATCTTGACTGGCGAGAGGATAGAAAGTTGGATCAAGCAAGGGAAGATTCAGAATGGAGGTGCTTCAAGTTCAGGTATTAAGAAACCCTTTGTGAAAAGAAGAGAAGGAGAGACCGGTGCAGTGTACGCACAGAGGGGAGTGATCAACAGAGGATTTTATCAGCAAGTGGCCCCTGTCACTATCTCAACTCCACCTGTTCAACAGCAAGTCCAACCACCGCAACCGTAACGCTCGCAAGGGTATCAGCAAAGAGCTCCTCGTTCATATTACCCTCAGAGACCCAAGGAAAGACATTTTGAAGCTCCGCCGATGTCCTATTCACAGCTTTTGAAGAATCTTCTACAACTTCAGATGATTCAACTCCGAACTCTTCAACCCCCGAAGCCAGACTAGATCCCCGAGGGTTATGATTCAAATGCCAGATGTGAATTTCATTTCGGAGCTCCCGGACATACCACAGAGAACTGTAAATCACTGAAGCATGTTGTTCAAGACCTACTAGATACTAAAGAAATTAACTTTGCTCCTACTCCTAATGTAATTCAGAACCCCATGCCTCCTCACAGAGGTACGGTTGGGGCAGTTAATGAAGGGGAGAACCTGAACTTGGTATGTGATGTCAACGACTTGCAGACTTCGTTGATGGTGGTTAAAGTTTGCTTGTCAAAGAAAGGTATCTTTCCTGGATGTGAGGAAGATTGTCCAGAATGTGCTGAAGCTACAAATGGGTGTGAGTAGTTAAAGGCGGGAATCCAAAATATGATTAATGAGGGAATGTTGCAGTTTGACAAGGTTGTAAAAGAAAGCGAAGTCTCCACAGTAACTATCTTCTACGATCCATCTCAAGTTCCTTCACGGGCCAGAGCGACACCGATAACCATCACCACTGCAGGACCAGTAATGTATCAAAGTGATAAAGCTATTCCTTGGAATTATGGTGGTGAAATATACTGTAACGGCCAAAAGCAAGAGTTGGCCACGTCTAGTACAACCCCAGCTCAAGTAGAAAATGTCGGAGTAGGGGGCTTTACTAGAAGTGGAAGGTTATTTGCGTCGGAAACATTAAGAAATAATGTGATACCACCCAGAGACACCTTAGAAGCCCAGGCTAGAGCAAGAGGGAAGCAGCCAGCAGTTGTCAATGATCCTGCACCAGCAACTGATCCAGACCTCACCTTTGATAAAGAAGCTGAAGAATTTCTGAGGATTATCAAAAAGAGCGACTACAAGATTGTGGACCATCTGCAGCAGACGCCGTCGAAGATTTCCATCTTGTCCTTGCTCATGTGTTCTGATTCTCACAGGAAGGCTCTCCTGAATATTCTGAACAAGACGTACGTGCCTCAGGATATTTCAGTAAATCAGTTGGAAACGGTGGTATCCAGCGTCAATGCCAGTCACGGATTGGGTTTCACAGACTTGGATTTGACTTCTGAAGGGCGTGCTCATAATCGGGCATTACATATCTCTTTAGAATGTAAAGGTGCGGTACTCTCTCATGTGTTGGTAGATACTGGATCGTCCTTGAATGTCTTGCCCAAGAAAGCACAGATGAAGTTGGATTATGATGGAGTGGTTCTAAAGCCCAGCGACCTAGTAGTTCGAGCATTTGACGGGTCAAGGAGATCAGTGTTCGGGGAGGTGGAGTTACCCATTAAAGTAGGTCCACAGATCTTCAATACCACATTCTACGTAATGGATATCCAGCCTGCATATAGTTGTTTACTCGGAAGACCTTGGATACATTCAGCAGGAGCGGTATCGTCCACACTCCATCAGAAGTTAAAGTTTGTATGGGAGGGTCAAATTGTAACTGTCAGTGGGGAAGAAGATATTTTCGTTAGTCATCCGGCTTCATTCAAATATGTGGAGATGGATGGCGAAATAGTTGAGACCCCATGTCAGGCTTTTGAGCCCTTGAAGAGTGAACAAGCATCTATAGTGGCAGCTTCTCCTAAAGAACCAAAGAAGGGGGTTTCCATAGCCTCTTATAAGAAAGCGCTTGAATTGGTAGAATCTGGGGTACGAGAAGGTTGGGGCAGTCCAGTAGAAGTGCCAGAGAAGAAAGATATGTTCGGAATTGGCTATCATCCTGGGAAGTCATCGTCTGGACCAAGTGCTAAAGGTTGTCAGAGCCCAGTCACTTTCACGAGTGCGGGAGTGATAGACTACGGAAATATCAGTGTTGTGCAGGATGACGCAGTCGATAGTGACTGTGACCTAGATGAATGGATCAGACCTGCCATTCTAGGGACTCAGCTTAGCAACTGGACATCATAAAGGCTTATTTCAGTCACCTCTTTCGAAGAGTAATAATTTTTTGTTTCTGTTTTTCCTGTATTAAAGCACTATGTCTTGCCCGGGGCATAATAGCTCTTTGTAAGGGTTCATTTGTTCTTAACACAATCATAAATAAAGCTGACGTTTCACATTCATTCATGTTGTTCTCTATCTTCCATTTTTTAATTTTGTTTTTCAAAAAGAAAGAAAAGTTTTAAAATGGCAATGTTTCTCATTTTCTCAAGTTGTTGCTAAAGCCTTGCATGAATCACCATTCATGCAGGTGCTCGTCACCGGATCTTATCAATGACGACCCTGTTATGGCTGAGTATGACTTCGACAATCCAATTTATCAAGCCGATGAGGAAGGTGAAGAGGATTGCGAACTTCCTGAAGAATTGTCCAGACTGCTTAAACAGGAGGAGAAGATGATTCAACCGCACGAAGAAGCCGTCGAAGTAATAAACCTGGGTACTGAAGAAGACAAGAAAGAAGTCAAGATCGGGGCTGCATTAGAAGAATCTGTCAAGAATCGTCTGATTGTTATGCTTCGAGAGTATGTTGATGTCTTCGCATGGTCCTACCAAGATATGCCTGGTTTAGACACTGACATTGTGGTACACAAGTTGCCTCTCAAAGAAGATTGTCCTCCGGTAAAGCAGAAGTTGAGGCGCACACGTCCAGATATGGCAATTAAAATAAAAGAAGAAGTACAAAAACAGTTTGATGCTGGCTTCTTGGCCGTGACTAGTTACCCTCCGTGGGTTGCCAACATTGTGTCGGTTCCCAAGAAAGACGGTAAAGTCAGGATGTGTGTGGACTACAGGGATTTGAATAGGGCTAGCCCCAAAGATGATTTCCTTCTACCTCGCATAGATGTACTTGTCGATAATACTGCTCAATTTTCTGTGTTCTCCTTCATGGACGGATTTTCCGGCTATAATCAGATTAAGATGGCTCCCGATGACATGGAAAAGACAACCTTTATCACTCTTTGGGGCACCTTCTGTTACAAGGTCATGCCATTTGGTTTGAAGAATGAAGGAGCCACTTATCAACGGGCGATGGTGACGCTGTTTCACGACATGATTCATCATGAAATTGAGGTTTATGTTGATGATATGATAGCAAAGTCCCAAACGGAGGAAGAGCACTTGGTTAATCTAGCAAAGTTGTTTGACAGACTTCGGAAGTTCAGACTGAGGTTGAATCCAAATAAGTGTACCTTCGGGGTCCATTCTGGCAAGTTACTCGGCTTCATTATTAGTGAACGAGGAATCGAGGTTGATCCGGCCAAAGTGAAAGTTATCCAAGAGATGCCTGAGCCGAAGACTGAAAAGCAAGTGCGTGGCTTCTTAGGGAGGCTAAACTACATTGCACGATTTATTTCTCACCTAACAGCCATGTGTGAGCCCATCTTTAAGCTTATGAGGAAGAATCAGGCCATTAAATGGAACGAAGACTACCAGCAAGCCTTTGATCGAATCAAAGAATACCTGCTAGAGCCTCCAATTCTTATGCCTCCAGTGCCAGGGAGACCTTTAATTATGTATGTTACCGTGCTTGAAGGATCGATGGGATGTGTGTTGGGTCAGCAGGACGAGTCTGGTCGAAAAGAGCACGCCATTTATTACCTTAGCAAAAAGTTTACCGATTGTGAGACACGCTACTCACTACTCGAGAAAACTTGCTGCGCTTTGGCATGGGCTGCTCGCCGACTAAGACAGTACATGCTGACTCACACTACTCTCTTAATTTCCAAGATGGATCCTGTGAAATACATCTTTGAAAAGCCAGCTTTGACTGGAAGAGTAGCCCGGTGGCAGATGATATTAACGGAGTATGACATACAATACACTTCGCAGAAGGTAATCAAAGGAAGCGTATTGTCAGAATACTTGGCTCAGCAGCCAATCGATGATTATCAACCCATGAGGTTTGAGTTTCCAGATGAGGACATCATGTTCCTCAATTCGAAAGACTACGAAGAACCACTTCCGGAGGAGGGGACGGACCCTGAATCCAAATGGAAGTTGATGTTCGACGGAGCTATGAACATGAATGGGAGTGGAGTAGGTGTTGTTATCATCTTGGCAGAAGGGGTCCATACACCTTTAGCTGCTCGGTTGACTTTCGAATGCACTAACAATGAGGCGGAGTATGAAGCTTGTATCATAGGGATCGAAGAGGGAATCGACTTGCGAGTCAAAAACCTCGAGATTTTCGGAGATTCTGCTTTGGTGGTAAATCAGGTCAATGGCAAATGGCTGGTTCATCAACCTCGTTTGATTCCTTACAGAGATTATGTCAGGAGGTTGTTAACGTTCTTCACCAAAGTCAAGCTGAATTACATGCCTTGAGATGAAAACCAATTCGCCGATGCTCTAGCAACTTTGTCGTCCATGATTAAAGTTTGTCAAGAGAATTTCGTGCCTCGAATTACAGTCTCCCGTCTTGAAAGACCCGCTTATGTCTTTGCAGTCGACGATGGTGAAGATGACAAGCCTTGGTATCATGATATCAAGCAATTCCTGAAGGCTCAAGAATACTCGGCTGGGGCATCTAGTAAGGATAAGAAGACCCTTAGAAGACTGGCAGGAGGTTTCTTCTTGAATCAAGATGGCGTGTTGTACAAGCGAAACTTCGACATGGTTCTGCTCAGATGCGTGGATAGACACGAAGCAGACATGTTAATGCAAGAGGTTCACGAAGGCTCCTTCGGTACCCATGCCGGAGGACATGCTATGGCCAAGAAATTGTTGAGATCGGGATACTATTGGATTACCATGGAATCTGACTGTTGTAAATACTCCCGTAAATGCCACAAGTGTCAAATTTATGCTGACAAGGTCCATGTGCCTCCGAATCCGTTGAGTGTCATGTCTTCACCATGGCCGTTTGCTATGTTGGGCATTGATATGATAGGCAAGATCGAGCCGACAGCTTCTAATGGTCATCGCTTCATCTTGGTGGCTATTGATTATTTCACGAAGTGGGTTGAAGCGGCATCTTACACCAATGTCACTAAACAAGTGGTCGCCCGATTTATTAAACGAGACATCATTTGCCGGTACGGAATTCCTGAAAGGATCATTATTGATAATGGTTCTAATCTCAACAACAAGATGATGGTTGACTTGTGTCGAGACTTCAAAATAGAGCATCACAACTCTTTTCCATATCGCCCGAAGATGAATGGTGTCGTCGAGGCGACCAATAAGAACATCAAGAAGATTGTGCAGAAGATGGTTGTGACATACAAAGGCTGGCATGAGATGTTACCATTCGCGTTGCATAGGTACAGAACGCCAGTACGTACTTCACAGGGGCAACCCCGTTCTCACTGGTGTATGGTATGGAGGCAGTCCTACCAATTGAAGTGGAAATCCACTCATTGAGGTTGATGATGGACATCAAGCTAGATGAAGCTGAGTGGCTCCGATCCAGATATAATCAATTGAGCCTCATTGAAGAGAAACGTCTAGCAGCTGTATGCCATGGACAGTTGTATCAATGGCAGATGAAGCAGGCTTTTGACAAGAAGGTGCGACCACAGAGGTACATGCCAGGTGACTTAGTGCTGAAAAGGATTCTTCCTCCTCTTAATGATCACAGAGGCAAGTGGACACCAAACTATGAAGGACCGTTTGTGGTTAAAAATGTTTTCTCAGGTGGAGCCTTGATGCTGACAACCATGGACGGAGAAGACTTCCAATCCCCTGTTAACGCAGATGCAGTAAGAAAATACTTCGTGTAAAAAGACCCGCTGGATAAAAACAAAATAAAGATCCAGGCAAAAATGGGCATCCCGGCGAGCCAAAAACAGAATAAAAGGCTCGGGCAAAAGTTAGGGAAATCTTGAAAAAAAAAAGTACACCCGCTGAGTTGAAAAACCGCATCCGACAACTCAGGAAAAAAAGGGTATCCCGGTGGATTGAAAACCTGAAAAGGCGATCCACGCAAAAGAGGGATTAACACGAACGACTGTGATTTGCGAGATCCGTAACTTATCTACAGTTGAGGCTATCCTAAGGGTTGAAGATCATTTCACTTACTTTTTCTCAAGAGGCAGAGCAAGCGGAGCGTCTTGAAGACATATGAGTCATAACTGGGTTGAGACTTGATGAGATCCACTTCTCACATTGCCAATAGGATAGTTTGTTTTCCTTTTTGGCTGTTCCCTCTTTCCAGGGAACTGCTTCCTTTGTATTGCCTATTCAGGGCCATTTGTCCAAATCAATAAAAATTCAACTTCAGCCAATTTGACCATTTTGTTTCTTGTTTTTGCTTTTTTCATCTAGCATCGATTGATTGTGAAAACGCCTAGCAAATTGTGATTTACATTGTGTTGTGAACATATGAATGCTTTCTAACTCGTGCAGGAGGACAGAAACATTTAAATACAACTCTGAAAGGGTGTCGAGATACCCAGATAATGATTCATACTAAGAGCCTGGGGCAGGCAGGTCCCAAACTAACTCTCTATGTTGCAGGTACTATTGATTGTGTTCATGCAGGTACAGGTGCTGGTGTTGCTAACAAAGCTAACAACAATTTCCCAGGAGGAGCATTCCCTTATGTTTGAACAGGAGCAGGTGCCTCCCAGGGTGTCTCCAATCATCCCCAGTACAGTGGAAGTTGAAGTTTCTCCCTGCAAGGTAGAAGAAGGTGGGTACCATCCCCAAGCAGAAGTTTCCCTTCAGACAGGGGCAATTCTCAGCAGTATAAAAAGTGTCTTTCCTCCCCAGCAATTGCTTCCTCAGCAGTGTCATGCCTTTGGTTCCCAGCCAAGTCAGGAGGTCTTCATTTCCCCATCAGAGTTCAAGAAAGTTCCATCTCCAGCAGGGTCTTGGCACTCCAATCTCAAAGTCCAATTTATTTATGGCAATGGAGGCTGTTTAGAGCCGGTGAATCATTGACATCTTTCCCCGCAGAGTTGTCTCCTCCTCATCAGGATGGATCTGATCAATGCAGTGATCATCAGTTCCTCCCTAGTCAAGCCATCTGGGATACTTGCAGTCTCCTTATCAGGAGATCTCTTCGCATTTGCATACGCATAATCATCATTACATTTTGCACCCTCCAAAGCGTAGCATTTCCATCATCATGGAGCATTATGCCATAAATCCAAACATGTGCATGCCAGCATAGGCCAGTTTTGAGGTACATTACAACATCTTCTCAGCCTGAAGTATTCCACACAGAGGATATCAATATCATTTTCTCAGACGTCCTTGTCTTTTCAAGTCAATGTTTGTCACTTATTCCGCGTCTTGTTTGGTACGACAGTCGCGTCGCAGGTTCCCGTTTTGTACAACGGTCCTGTTTGCCTGGATTCTCGTTTGTGTACAATGATCTCGCTCCATCTTGTTATATTTCCATCTTATTTATGGTTATCGCCTGAGGCCAGTATACCTTTGCGTCTCCATTTGAGGATGGTTTCGTGTTAGATCCGAGGATCTTTTGAATTGTCATTCGAGGATGGCATTTCTTTTCTTCAAGTCCTTTTGCGGTTGGTCTTGTTTGTTTCTTGTTGTGGCTATTATTCGAGGATGATAGTCCACTTTTTGAGCTTATTGATTGAGCTCAGTTTGTCTCTTTTGCAAAGTCTGTCTGAGGTCAGCTTTGTGTTTGGTTATCAGTCGAGGCTGGTATACCTTTGCGTCTCCATTCGAGGATGGTTTTGTGTTAGATCCGAGGATCTTTTGAATTGTCATTCGAGGATGGCATTTCTTTTCTTCAAGTCCTTCTGCGGTTGGTCTTGTTTGTTTTTTTGTTGTGGCTATTATTCGAGGATGGTAGTCCACTTTTTGAGCTTATTGATTTAGGTCAGTTTGTCTCTTTTGCAAAGTCTGTCTGAGGTCAGCTTTGTGTTTGGTTATCACTCGAGGCTGGTATACCTTTGCGTCTCCATTTGAGGATGGTTTTGTGTTAGATTCGAGGATCTTTTGAATTGTCATTCGAGGAGGGCATTTCTTTTCTTCAAGTCCTTCTGCGGTTGGTCTTGTTTGTTTTTTGTTGTGGCTATTATTCGAGGATGGTAGTCCACTTTTTGAGCTTATTGATTGAGGTCAGTTTGTCTCTTTTGCAAAGCCTGTCTGAGGTCAGCTTTGTGTTTGGTTATCAGTCGAGGCTGGTATACCTTTGCGTCTCCATTCGAGGATGGTTTCGTGTTAGATCCGAGGATCTTTTGAATTGTCATTCGAGGATGGCATTCTGTTCTTCAAGTCCTTCTGAGGTTGGTCTTGTTGTTGTGGCTATTATTCGAGGATGGTAGTCCATTTTTTGAGCTTATTGATCGAGGTCAGTTTGTCTCTTTTGCAAAGTCTGTCTGAGGTCAGCTTTGTGTTTGGTTATTAGTCGAGGATGGTATACCTTTGCGTCTCCATTCGAGGATGGTTTCGTGTTAGATCCGAGGATCTTTTCAGAATTGTCATTCGAGGAGGGCATTCTTTTCTTCAAGTCCTTTTGCGGTTGGTCTTGTTTATTTTCGTTGTGGCTATTATTCGAGGATGGTAGTCTACTTTTTGAGCTTATTGATTGAGGTCAGTTTGTCTCGTTTGCAAAGTCTGTCCGAGGCCAGTCTTTGTTGTTGATGGTTATCGCCTGCGGCCGGTATACCATTGTGTTTCTATTCGAGGAGGGTTTTAGTACTGGATCCGAGGATCCCGTGTGAGTAGTCATTCGAGGATGGCATTCTTCCCGGCATATTTTATTACCCACGATGTGCAAATTTCCAGGTTTATTCGAGTATTCAATCACTCCATACCTTGAACGTCTAAAAGCTGTTGCAATTATTCATTCAAGTCTGCAGATGATTGAATAGGGGCAGCTGTAATACCTCAAAATTTGCCCTCATACTTATTCCCTTAACTGGCATATCATTTTGCATTCATCTGCATTTCTCACTAAGTCATTAACAACATATTAGTGCATTTAATTGTTTCATAAGGCATGTGATCGAGGCTTATCCTTATGGTTTGAGTTTCCTATTATATAACCATTACACTCAAGGTTGATACCAAAGGTGAATTTTTACTGTCGTAATCGTTTTCTCAAGATACAAGTTGTCATGGATACAAGAGCTCCAATAAAGGTATGGATTTAATATGGTATGGAAAAGGTTTGCTTTTACATGCTTGGTGCTTTGTTTACGTGTTCATCTTCAAAGTTTCCTTAGGGTGTTCGTTTTAAAATCATTGGTCACCCAGTTAGTGAATTGCAAGGCACATATCGTGACAAGATATACAAAGGATTATTGTGAGGTTTGATTAATTGATAGAGGGTCCAAGGTCATTTGGCATTAAAGTTTAAGTGAATTTGTTCCTATTGGAAGTTAATTTGGATTCATGACCTCGAAGGAGATTAAAAGTTGTTCGGCATGCAAAGCTCAAAATCCATTCAAAGTTCAAGTTACAACAATCCAAGTTCATTCAAGTTCATCCATTTTTTTTATGAAGTTACTACATTATTCAAGTTCTATCAAAATCAAGATATTTTTCAAGAGATTTTTCAAGAGATTTTTCAAGAGATTTTTTCAAGAGATTTTTTCCATTACATTCATTCCACCCTTCACAATTCAGATTTTATAGGAGAAATCTCTTGATATTAGGAACATGTTTCCTAATGAATCATAAACTTTTATAAATAATGTTGATGTGAAAGTTGTCATAATCCTTTCAAAAGAGGATCAAGGTTCAACTCAATCAGCCGCATACTAGCAAAACCAAGTGACTATTTGGTTAAATTATACAAAAAAAACAATAAGGTCTAATGATAATACATAATTTTCAAAGGTACTCTCAAACATGTTGCGAATGTGACAAAATCCATGCATCCAACTCTACTTTCACCTCAGGTGATGTCTGATCACTGCTCGCTCTTCATCTAAAACATAATTGGACTTTTCAAACTAGCTACTGTTGAAGAACGGCTTCAGATCATATATCATGCTCATGAGCCTATAGTGTTGAACAAAAGGATAGTCAGCCACCATCATATGAGTTAGAAAACAAACGTAATTAAAGGACTGGTGTCAATTACCTTCACGAAGAGATCATCTACTTTGACTTCTACATGCGTTAGATTAGAGCTCTTTTGCAGTACTTTCTGCACCCCAAACTTCTGGGTTGAAGTGAATGAATCAAGTAGAACACAAATTGCCATGTCCATGTCCTCTGGTGTGACATGCTGTCTGAGATGCATTCTCGCATGAGCTGCAGACATCCTTGTCATTGATTCAATGTGCCTTACGTCTATGGGGATTCCTTGACTGTGAGATGATTCCCTCTGGAGTTCTGCATACACATGAGTAAGTTTATCCAAATGAGCGTCATTGAATCTTGGGAAAACATTCAATTCGGCATATGTAACGTACCTCTTCAGCAGATCTTGAGGAAGTATTTCTGAGTCAGTTGGCATGCCAGGTGCATCCTGGGACTCACTAAAAAACTTCTCATCATTGTTAGCACCCTTGGGTTGTGACTTGAAGTGACTGTCAACAACAAACTTTGTAAGCATTTCATCAGTGACAGGATCCTTGTGAACTGCAGGAGTGAGACCCACAGCAGAAACTCCTTTGCCAGTTGTGTATATAGCTCTCTGGCCAGTTTTTTCAACATACTCAAGAAATCCATAACATGCATATCAAAGAAGAAAAAAACTCAGAATTCAGAGTCAGTGTAATTATGGGAAACTCAGTGAAAATTTCAATTTTGAAGAACTTCATAAAATCTCCATGCTCTCTCTCAATTAATCTTTAGCAAGAACCACATTTCCACTTCAATCCTACATATCACATAAAAAAATCAATTTCAGAAAACTTCACAAAGACCCTGCTAGCAAAGAGAATGATAGCTAACAAAACTTGCATAACAAAATTTCACCAATATCAGATCATAACCGAAAAAAACTAATCCTAATTGTCACAACAGAATTGAAACAAGTTCATAACAGAATTTGTAACTGATTCTAATAGAAATCAACAAACTTGCATAACTAACCATTCTTTTGGAAACTTCACTTGAGTTCTCATCTTCTATAAATCAGACTCCTCACCATTCTTCACAGTTTCTTCTTCACACTTATTCTTCTTCACCCTTTTTTCAATCCTCTTCCACATCTTCTTTCTTCCATAACCTCCTTTTTCCCCAAAATTCTTCATCCATTTTCCTCAATCTTCTTCAATCTTCAATCCTCTCCCATAACTTCTTCCACTTTTCACCATTTTCTGTTTCAATTTTTCAATCATTCTCCTCCTTCCAACTTCAATCTTCTTCCTCAGTTGTAAACGATAATAGTATCCTACAAGATGAAACCTTCATCAATCTCTGCGGATTCATCCTCTTCACAAACTACTACCTCACCTCTTCTTCAATCTCTCCGAGTCCACTCTGCACCTTCAAGAACCTGTAAATGGTGATAGAGCTCTCCATTACCAAGGCCTCAACAATCCTCATCAACATCACAAATTCGCGAATCCTTCATCGTTAACCACTGTGTCCAACTCTTGTGACTTCTCAACAAGCTCCTTCAACCTTGATCTGCATCATCACCATTGCGCCTCGATACCTCCATTATCTTCACGACACCAATCACCACCTGCAAACATCACAGAATACGACGGGAGGTTAAACAGTAACAGAGTCCAACTCGCACAAAGAAGAGAGGCAAACGGAATGCAGCTTAAATCGTCAGATTCCACTTTGATTGAAGGTACACATTTAGCTGTTATTGATTCCGTTTTATTTCACTTCGGAGTAGCGTCAATCTGTAGATTTAGGAAGAAGACGAAGAAGAAGGGCTAGCTGGCGGTGGAGAGCTTAAGTTAAGGTTCTTTTTTTCGTTGATTATGTTCGATTGAGTGAGGATAATTGATGAGGTGAGATGAAGAAGAAGGTGAGGCTGAGAGAGGGATGGTGTCGGACGGTGAAAGTTGATGAAGAAAGGGAGTGTGGTGGTCGGAAGGAGAAGAAGATGACGGTGGGAATCAGAGGGGTGAGGAGAAAGGTCTAGCTACGGCGGAAGAAATGGGGATGAGGAAATTAGGGTTCTTCAGCCCTTTTTGTTCCTCTTTTCTGATTTTCATTTATTAATTGTAATTAATGGGTTAATGGAATCATCAAGAGACATTAAGAGGATATATTATTAATAATATATTGAAATTAAAGTTAATTAAATGTGTTTAATCCTCATCAACCCCACCCTTAGTGAGCCGTTAGAAGTTGAAAGGTATATTGGTGAATTTTGGGTCCAATCCGGCGGTGACACTTGTCACCGTCCGGTTGGACCACCTTTCATACCCCCTTTTGCTATTAACACCCCATTCTGAAGCCCATAATAGAAAATCAATCACAAAAATCTTCTTTCAACACCTCCCTCATATTCCTGCGAATCTGGGCCTTATTATTTTTGCTAATCACACCCCTCCTTCTAGGCCCATACGAAAAACAACACATAAATTGCTTGTTGCACACCTCCACTGGTTTTTAGCGCATCTGGGCTTTTCTCATTGCTATCCGCACACCTGATTTGGGCCCAGTTAAGAAAAACATTAGAAATATTTCTTTATCCACCCCCCTTTTATTTTCTTTAGATTTTATATTTTTAGTTTTACTTAGTTTAGAAAACAATTCCATAAAAATAGTAAAATGATTAGAAAAATTCTATAAAAATTTAAGTAGATTTTTAATTCACTTTAGAAATAGTTGGCATTTTATTTTTATGATTTTGCTTTATTTTTGATTTTATTGTGAATTTTTCATGTAAGTAGTTTTAATAGATTTTCTTCAATTGTACATAAATTTGTAGATTTTATTTTTAGGTCTTCCATTAACTTTTTTTGCCCATTCTTTTTACCATAGTTAGAGGACTCATAGTATTACTTAGGGTAATTTTAGTGGATTTTTTAAGGCACTTTATCTCAGGTTTTAGTGGCTTAATCCTTAGAAAATAATGACTAATTCTTAGGGAGAAATAAACAATTTTTAGGCATAGCAAAGTTCTGATTTTTTAGGATTCCTTTTAACACAATGTTATAGGTAGTTTTAGGACCCCATAGATTAAATTTCATAATTTATCCAGAAGTTTTACTATTTTTTAGGATATTAATTCTTAGGCCTTTATGCATATAATTTCTATTAGCTTAGGCTAGAATATTAAATTTTCATAAGAGAAATAGTTTAGTTAGATTTAATCCTAGGATTTGATATGGATTTAGGTTAGTTTAGAGTCTGATTTTTAGAATGAAAATATTAGGTAATGACCTTAGTTTAGGACTTAGGCTTAAGATTCATTTTAATGAGACTTAGAATAAAAATTAGGACTATTTTAGGATTATACCTTTAATTGTTTTGCCTTAGAATTTTATTCTTGCATTTAATTTTTAATGCTTTGTATATTGATTGATATTTCACTTGCTTATAGGTTTTTCCTTGGCTTTAGAATCAACTTATCTTCCTTAGGAAGTAAGTTACATTCTATTAGTTCTAGGTGCCTTTTTCCATTAGGTTTAGAAACTTCACAAACCATAGGACCTCACTTGTAAATAAATAAACAAAAATTAGGGTTGTGTCTTAGTCCCCATTAGATTTTCCCTTTTGCAATTTGAGTCATTCTTTCTCACCTCATGAAGAAAAGCAATAAAACACGTAATGAAAAACGAACATTCTTGTACGACACGAGACTTTGTTGCGGAGTGTTTATACGCGTCCTGTTTCGGGGCGAGGTATAAATACTTCCCGCGGTGGATAGGTCTTAGTACGAGACTATTCACAAACAAATTCAAAATACTTCTCATAAAAGACAAAAACAAACAATAAGCGACTTTCCTGCGGGAACTTCGTTTCTCATCTCATTCATTCTAATCGCGAACTCGCGACGACTTGTCTTTCATGCAAGACGGTAAACGCACTCGTACCAGACGAGCCTGCAACACCTGAGCATAGACATACGCAGTTCCAACTGTAAGAAACACAAACAAATAGTTCCCGCCTTGGTTAGGCGAACTACGTCGACTCTGATCCTCATTATCCCGATGAGGTACGTAGGTAGCAGGGTAGGGCCCGTTCGAGCACATTCTTTATTTTCCCCATTCTTTCTCTTTGTTCTCTGTTATTATTGCTTTCTCATTTCATTTTACATTCAAGTTAGCAGTTCTTTGGTCAACAGCAGTTATTTCTCACCCTTTGAAACAAAACAAGCAAGCGTGGATCCCATTGGGTACGGCGGACGGTTTGAGGTGCTAATACCTTCCTAGGTCGTAACCGACTCCCGGACCCAGATCTTTGGTTTGCAGGACCTTGTCCTTTCCTTCTTCCTCAGGTTTGTGCAGCATTACCATTCCCATTCATTCGGGATAAAAATGCCTTGATGACGACTCTACCTTTTCCGCGCCACTTTCGCGTTTGTACTAGGATGAAAATCCCGGGAGCGACACACATAGTGCCCCCTACTGAGTTAAAATCACTGTTGTCCCCATGGCCATTCTCCTGGTGGGGACTAGACATCTTAGGGCCCTTCGTCATCGGCACCGGGCAAAACAAGTATCTCACCGTCGGCGTCGACTATTTCACCAAATGGACCGAAGCAGAGGCCCTAGCCAAAATTACCGCCCTGAACATCCTACGCTTCTTCAAGCGAAACATCCTCGCTCGGTTCGGGGTACCACTTGCCATCGTGACACACAATGGGACACAGTTCACCGAAAAACACTTCCAAGAATTCGTGTCCTCGGTCGGAATTAAACAACCCTTCGCTTCTATCAAACACCCCCAGACTAACGGGTAGGCTAAAGCTGCTAACAGAGTGATCTTGAGGGGCCTCAAGCGAAGATTGGACGAACACAAGAAACGCTGGGTCGAAGAGCTGCATAGCGTCCTTTGGGCATACAGGACCACGCCTCATTCGACAACTGGAGAATCCCCGTTCCGACTATCATACGGAACCAAAGATGTCATCCCTATAGAAATGCATGTACCGTCCATGCGCACAGAATCGCCCATGGACCAAGACACTAACTCATAAATGCTAAGAGAGGAGCTCGACTTAGTCGAAGAAATCCGATCAGGAGCAGCTCTCTGAGAAGCCACGCTCAAACAAAAAATCGCAGCTCGGCACAACGCAAAAGTTATTAAACGAGCGTTCGAAGTCGGGAGCCTCGTATTAAGGAAAAACCACAAAGACTCCCGAGAAGGGAAACTAGCACCAAACTGGGAAGGCTCGTACCGCATTCGTGCAAAAACCGAAAACGGAGCCTACTACTTAGAAAATCTCCAAGGGGAAGTGCTCGCAAGGCCGTGGAACGCCGAGAAACTTAAACAATATTACAGCTAGTATGAAGGTCGCCTTAACCCCTACGAAGGGCGAAAGATCCGACCAAACCTGCATGCCCAGGTACAAGCTTCGCAGTGCAAAATGTTCAACAAACAGAGCCTCCTTGTCGTAACGAGGAAAGTAATTGTCGCACGAACGGGTACTCAAATGAGCCCGACGTTGCCTAAGTACCACGACCAGGCAGAACCCCAGTTTGCAATGGGACGTTCAAGCCACAGATGTTCGAGCCATAAACTTGGCCCAGATACCGACCCAGGATAAACCTCCATACATCTGATCGGTCCCCCAAACCGATGGATCACATCCCTTACGAGAATTCATCCCCCCTTTTTTATCGACCATTACGTCACGCTCTAAACGAGCGCAAAACAATTAACAAAAAATAAATGTTTAAAAAACGAAAGTCCTCTGACGGACGAGCAATCATACACATAATCAAAAAAGCTGCATAAATTGTAAAACGACCACCAAGGTCGGAAATGTTAATTAAAAAGGTTGCGACCCCTAAAGGCCGACTTGTTCGAGATTACATAAAAAGGGGACCACGTCCCCAAACAAAAATTTAAAATTACAAGTAATTTAGGCTCACAGGCCGACCTAATACCCTCCCCCTCTTGCACCCCAGGTTGGTTATCATTCGGAAGTTGCTGGACGACTGGCTGGATCGGCTGCTTGGACTCCCCAGGTTGAGAGTCGTCCACGATCATGTAACCAGGGACCACGATCCGACCATCTTCGAATTTTTACAAGTAGCTGATCTGATCGGTATTGAGGTTCAGCTCAGGATGGAGGGCCTTTATCTGGTCCACAACATTTTGGAAACTCAACTTAGTCAAGTCACTCAGATCCTCGAAATCCTGATCTAGTCGCGCAAGGAAATGCGCCCGACTCATCAACCCCTTGGTGTCCTCATCTTCGTCATCCTTGGGGAAGAAGGTATCTTTTAGCTTCCTATTTTGATTGACGACCTTCTTTTTATCCACCTCCAGCTTATCAATCACATCCGCCCACACCGCCAGCTCCTTAGTCGCTGCCTCGACATCCTCGGAAGTTTTCTTCGCTTTCTTTTCAGAGGCGGCCATGAGAGTCTTCAGTCGGTTAATTTCAAGCTCCTTCCCGGAACTCCCCTCAGCAAACATGGATGCCATCAACAACATCCGCATCACCGCACTAGTTTCTTGCGCCAATGACAGCCTCCGGGAAGGACGGTCCATCTGCTCAAGGTACAACGAGTCTTCCCGGTCGACCTCCAAAGACGTGCATTCGAAGAAGTTCTGTTGCACGAAGCACGAAGGTAAAGGATGCTTTGGCTTTGCGGGGGCGTTCATTGTCAAATCAGTAACGACCGCTCCAACCTTATGTTTTTTGAGGGTCGAACCCGAGGACACGCCCGGAGACCCTCAAGCAATGGGGCCCGACCAGAGCCACTCGTGTCATTTCCTACCAATCTGGTCTGAATAGTCTTGGCCTTCGGTTTGTTGCCTTGCATCAGCCTCTCCTGGATTTTGTCCAGCGACTTCATCGAGCCTGCAAAACAAAAGAAACAAGGGTCAGACCAGTCACGAGCATAGAAGCACGACATACAAACAACAAAATAAAAAACAAGAAATACCAAATAAATCAGACACTTCTTGCCCGTTTTTACAGGCCAAGAGAGTTGTGACGTCGATCAACGGACTTTCCACAGCCTCCCCTCCGTCAGAAGCCATCATCACCTTCCCTTCCCCGTCAACCAAAGGGATCAGGGTAAAAGATGATACCAACTTGCGGAATTCTTCAAAACTGGTCGCATCGTCCTCGCCCAGGTTATCCTATACTTGCACAAAGTCGCACTCCGGTCTCCCGTAGTGACTGTGCTCCCAAGAGAATGGGAACCTCTAGATCCTCCTACGAATCGGTCGACCTTCAGCATCCAACCGAGGCACGTCGTTCTCATCATTGTCATTGCCCATAAAGTTGATTTTCCTAGTCGCTCCTTTAGTCAAAGTCTTGATCAAGATATAGTCACCTTTGAACGATCTGATCGACTCTGAGTGTGCTTTAAAAATCTTAGCCCGCTGCTTAAAAGAGATGAACCCTTTCCGATCGGTCCCATGCCCCACCTGGCGTTGCAGAGAGAATAGCCGAAAGAAGAGAGGAAGGGTAGCTCGCCCCCAGGTGCTCGCATGTCATCTCAAATGCCCTCATGAAAGCGTAGGAGTTAGGGTGCAGCTGCGACGGGGCTACCCCCAAATAACCAAGTACCGAGCACACCAGGTCGCTAAAGGGAATCCTAATTCACAAAGTCGTGATGGCATATTCATACATAGCGAACTTCCTTCCATCAAACTCCGAGAAAATACAGTCATCGTTTCCCGAGTAGGTCACCCTCCAGTGATTGGGATCCCCCACTACTGGCAGAGGGTCCGCTTGCGGTCGAGCGTACGAATAAACTTTTTCTAGTAAATATTTGACGACACACTCCTCGGGGGACAGCACCCTTACTTCTTCTTGCGTGACCTCAGGAACACCAACCTCTTCCCCTGAGGCTTTTCCGGCATCATTCACTTCAGTCGCTTCTGAATCTCTCGAGGAGATCCCAGAACCAGACGGGACAATCTCAGAGGAGCCCGAGTCCTCCGATGAACTCTCCTCTAAAAAGATATCGAAGGGATCGACGAGCACGTTTTCACCTGAAAAGTAGAAGAAAGGCGTTAGTGAATTCGATCTGAGTATCAAATCTACCCTTCCACTACCTATCAAGTGAAAGGGCGCACAACAGCCCGAAAACAGGGTTTCGGGCAAAAGCCCCCAAGCGATCGACGCCCGTGACAGACGATCAATGCTCAGAGGGACGCAAAACCCTAGCCTTGGTCGAGCATCGATCAAGACCACCGCACACCATGATCCAGAGTCCAGAATAGGCGGAATACAGCTACTACTAAAACCTAAAATCTATACATTGCCCTAATCTACCGGTAAAATCAAATCCTAAACCGCATGCATCACTACTTCTTAAAAACTAAGTCTAAAAAAGCAGAATAAAAGTCTAACCTTTGCCTTGAGATGCCATTATGAAGAAATGTTTTGAGAAGTACGGTGGTCGACGACGGTATGTGGTGCTTGGCAGCGGTCAACAGTAGGAAATTGCACGAGCAGCAAAGGAAGGAAGAAGATGAAGCGAAAAGTTCCCACCGTGGGACAACATTATTATTTATAGGGAAATGGGGCACGTGAACTGGAGTGTGACCCATATCCCTAAGCAATTATAACCTACACGCTAGGCCCTATAATAACCGTCAGAACATTAAATTGGCACGAATCCCAAGACACGGTACCTTTTTGTTGCCACTTCCTCTACGCCGACCTGTGGGCAGGATGCTCGAAAGGTCGATCCCCGACGTTCGTCAGTACTTTCGAGCATCGGGCTACCTTTAAGTCATCACTTCCTTGACCGAAAGCAACGACTTGGGGGCTCCTGTTCAGGACTGACCCAACCATCAGAATTGGGCCATATCTATCTCGCGGCCCAACGACCCAAAACCCCCGACCATGCTCGGAGCTATGAAGTCGACTGCTCGACCTGCCCTCGGTCGGACAACTACACTGTCGGGCGAGGAGCCTGTCGAGCTAGCTCTTTCTCACCCCAAAGGCTAGTTCCTAATCACCGTCGATTATTGTGGGATCTGCGATCCGTGCCCAACATTCTGGGCCAATGAGAACCCACTTGGACCAGTATATAAACCTTCTCATTTGAGAGGGTCAGGTATTAAAATCTAGACCAAAAAAATATTTTACTTGCTCACTGGTTGCTCGTTTTCTGACTTTAGCATCGGAGTGCCTTTGTAGGTACACCCCCATCTTTTCTCCATCATCAACAACACTCGTCCACGCTCGACGCAGCCATATCGGATCCTGATCTCCAAGTACGATCACTTTGGTTTGATTTATTTGTTATTTCTTGTTCTGTTCTGGTTTGGTGATCCTCTGTGAGTGAGATAGATTCTATACCCATATCTGAGTGAACTTATGATAGGACGGCAATATTCAAAGTGATATGCGACAGACTAGTCCAAAGCGATATCAATTCGATAATCTCCACTCGGTTAGGCTCTCTTAGATTACTGATGTCATGACGAGTAGTCGTACCATGGCATTACTTTTCCGACCTTGAGCTTATCATACTGAGGACCGTAGAACCATTTGTTGGTGTAAGCCCTAGAGGCCAATACTTTTGGTACTTGTATCGAATTATTTATTAATAATAAAATGCATTTCTTTATTATGTTTGTTTTTCCAAAATGATAAAGTCCCTAGAATAGCTTGTTCTTTTAATGAAATATTAAGTGTAACTTAATCATGAGATTCCATTAAACATAAGGACACTATTCTTAAAGCATCCATAGTCGATCTTTAATGTGAAATGTGATAGCCTTAAAGAATTAAGACTATTATGTAGATAGATTGACGATCACTATCGCTCCCGGGATTTTCATCCTAGTACAAACGCGAAAGTGGCGCGGAAAAGTTAGAGTCGCCAACCAGACATTTTTATCCCGGAGAAATGGGAAAGGTAATGCTGCACAAACCTAAGGAAGAAGGAAAAGAACGAGGCCTTACAAACCAAAGATCTGGGTTCGGGAGTCGGTTACGACCTGGGAAGGTATTAACACCCCAGATCGTCCGCCATACCCGACGGGATCCACGATTGCTTGTTTTGTTTCAAAGGGTGTGAAAAATATAATTGCTGCTGAATAAAACTGCTGATTGGAATGGGAACTGAAATGAGAAAGGAACTAGAGAAAAGAACAAAAAGAAGGGGAAAGTGTAGGGAAAATAAAGAAGACGCTCGAACGGGCCCTACCCCGCTGCCTATGTACCTCATCGGGATAATAAGGATCAGAGTCGACGTAGTTTGCCTAACTAAGGCGGGAACTTGCTTGTGTTTTTTAGGATGACGTTGCCATAGCTCTAGCTCAGGTGCTACCAGCTCTGACTCGAGGGTGTTTATCGTGTCGCTGTTTGAACTGTCGAGGCAAGTCGCATTCGTCCGCAAAGATTAGGAGATGAGAAGAGAAGACGCGATTGTCTTTGTTGATTGTCTTTTATGAGAAGTGTTTTGGAGTTTATAGTTTATGAACATTCCCATACTAAAAGTTATCCATCGCGGCAAGGACTTACACCTCGCCCCGAAATGGGACGTGTATAAGAACTCCGCAACAAAGTCTCGTGTCGTACAAGAACATTCAGTTTTTATTAAGTGTCTTTTAGATTTTGTTTGAAGATGAGAGAAGAAGACTCAAATTGGAAAAGGGACAAAACCTAAGGGGGAGTAAGACCAACCCTAAGTTATTTATTATGCACAAAAGGGAGATCCTAATGGTTAGTGAGGTTTTTTAATCCTAAGGAGAAAAAGGAAAAGAAAGAAGAAAAAGGATGCAACTTACTTCGTAAGGAAGGTAAGTTGGTCCTAACAAAGGGGGACATCCTACCAAACACAGATATGGAAGGAAAAATGAATTAAATGCATAAACGAAATGCATAAAAAATAAAGGATAAGGTGAAGGAAACTTACCTCAATCTTCCCCTCTACAAAACAAAGGTTAATGTTGCATTTTATTAAAAATAATAAGGCAAACACACAAAAATTAAATCCTAAGGAAACTTGGACCTAAACTAGACTCAATCTTAAGTTTAAGGGTGCCTAAACTATGCTAAACTAAAATTCAGCAACTATTTACAGCACTCAAACACACAATCAGCTATGAAAACAATGTATAACACAAACAGCTTTTTACAGCCAGCATGCAGCATGAAAAGGTAGGTGTAAAAAGTCAAATACGACATGCAAAGAAACAAACAACATACATTTTACAGCACCTATATGCAAAAACAACTATGAAATGCAAAATCCAGAATTGATTATTTTCATTTTTAATGCACAAACTCAATGAATAATGCACCAATTTGATCATGAACATGCCTTTGAAAATGGACCATCATATATAAATGAAAGAACATGAACATTTTTGAAGATTATGCAAGAATGCATCACATGGTTGATTATGCAACAAGTAATGCAAAAAATGTAGCACATGGATATGGTATATGAACATGAGGATTATTGATTATGAACATGCAATATGATAGCTCAACAAACATACTAAACTCAATGCAAAATTCAGAATTGAATTAATATGGATGATGTGATTAAGCTTGTAACAAAACACAACCAAATGCACATACATATGATTATGCAAAATGCAACATGCATTGATACAATGAAATGCAAAATGATTTAATGCAATGCAAAACATGTAAAACAGAATGCAACATGATTATTATATACCTAATGATGCATGAACATAGCAACAAGATGCAAGAAATCAAGGTATGCACAAATAAACACAAAAATGCATAATACGTGACATGAACAGAATCGTGTCGAAACGACTCAAAATTGGGGAATGAGCTACTGTAAATGGACTCAAAAATTCCCTAAAATCACTTCC
This sequence comes from Lathyrus aphaca, assembly GCA_963966055.1. Classification (NCBI taxonomy): domain Eukaryota; kingdom Viridiplantae; phylum Streptophyta; class Magnoliopsida; order Fabales; family Fabaceae; genus Lathyrus; species Lathyrus aphaca. The sequence continues at coordinate 306,989,314 of OZ014519.1, read as the reverse complement.
TAAACATGCATGAACATTAGAGGCACTAGAAAGCAAGAATGAGCAATCAAATAACCAAAAAAACCAAAAATCAACAGTGTTAACCGGTTAACCGTATGCGTTAACCGGTTAACGGACCTTGGATAACACTAATTTGTGGTTAAACGCACGCGTTAACCGGTTAACCAAATGCGTTAACCGGTTAACGCTGAACAGAATTGAAAAAAAAACCTTTGAAATAAGTGCTTTTGGCCACAAACTCACTTCTAATGATCCCTAACTTACCTAGGAACATGCTAACACTAATTTCTACTTAATTTGGGATTATTTACATATTATAGAACCTATAACTATCAACACTTTAAATCCAAATCCAACCAAAATCACAAAATGCAAGCAACACATAAAGAAAATAAAATCGATCGCAAGAAAAACGAAAAGCGATTAAAGAATGCCGAAATGGCGAGATGAAGAGATTAACTTAAAGAAGAAGTGATTTAGTTCACCAACCTACGAAGCGGAGAAGTTTCTGTAATTGTTGCAAGAATCAGAGCTTAATCGAAGAGAAAATCAAGAAAATCGAGAAACCGCAAAATAAATGCGTTCTTGACGTTTGAACCTTCGTGCGCTTCCGATAAGCCGAAACCTTCAACAAAATTCAGTAGCTTCTTCTTCTACAATCCACAAAAACAATGGAGGTTGAGGCTAAGCTTCAAGATCTTCAAGTTTCAATGTGAAACTTGAAGAGCTTATTCAAAAAAGCTTTGGTGAAAGGAGGGAAAATGGAGGAAAAGTGGGAGAGAAAAATGATTGTGAAAGAGTGAAAAGTTGGAAAATTGTGGGACCCTTTGCATTGAAGTGATTAATTAATATATAGAGGCTAGGCTTGGAGCTAGGTTTGGGGCCCAAAAATTAGGCTTGGGATCCAAAATTAGGTTTGGTAGTTAGTTAGGGTTTAGGGTTGGAAAAGGGAATATTCCTTGGAATATTCCTTGGAATATTCCTTGGAACACTCTAGAAGATGGTAGAACATGGTGGAAGTTTCCAAGGGAAATGGAGTGGAATTGAAGTGGAAAAACAAGAGGGAAAGAATGAAAGGAAATGTGGAAAGAAAGTGGAAGGAAAAGCGGAAAGAAAAGGGAGGGAAAGGTGAATTCTTCCCTTTTGGTTGGTTAGTTTGGAAATGGTTTGGATTATTTTTGGTATATTATTTTTCTCTTGAACTCCAATGTTTGGCAAGCCTCGATCGACCACACACCTCGTGCAAAGGATGATGATTGATTTATTTATTTTTTCAAATGCGATGCGATGATATGCGGAATGATGCAAGAATGAAGCGTACACTGCTCGAGGTTGATAATAAATAAGAGGGAAAATTTTGGGGTGTTACAGCTGCCCCTATTCAATCATTGTAGACTTGAATGGATGATAGCAGTCGCTTTCAGACGTTTGAAGTATGCAGGGATTGAATACTAGAAACAATCAGAAAATTTGCACTCGGTGGGACAGAAAAGGGAAATAAACCCAACCATCTGAACTCTGCTTGTGGAGAACTCGGATGTGAAGAGTAGTGATTTTGATGAATGTTTCGGAATAACATGGGAGATTGTTGATTTGCCACGCTATGGGTGGACTTTTGTCGGGATATTAATGACATGCCACACAACGGGTGGTCTTCTGAATGCTTTGCCACACTACGAGGGATTTCAATACTTTGCCACTCTATGGGGCTACATTGCTCTGCTACGGGAGACCTTTGATGGACTTTTGCTCACTCTACGGGGATATTCTGCCACACTGCGGGGGCTTTGGAAATCTTGCCACACTACGGGGGTACATTGCTCAACTACGGGAGACTTGCAGAAACTTTGCCACACTATGGGGGCACATTGCTCGCTATGGGAGACTTGCAGAAACTTTGCCACACTACGGGGGCACATTGCTCGCTACGGGAGACTTGCAGAAACTTTGCCACACTATGGGGCACATTGCTCAGCTACGGGAGACTTCTGCTCACTACGGGAGACTTCTGCTCACTACGGGAGATTTCTGCTCACTACGGGAGACTTTGATTTCTTGCCACACTACGGGGGCTGCTGCTCGCTACGGGAGACTTTGGCTCACTACAGGAGACTTTTGCTCACTACGGGAGACTTCACTGTTTTGCCACACTACGGGGGATGCTGCTCGCTACGGGACTTTGGCTCACTACAGGAGACTTTTGCTCACTACGGGAGACTTCTGCTCACTACGGGAGACTTTTGAAATTCGCCACACTACGGGGGCACATTGCTCAGCTACGGGAGACTTTGGCTCACTACGGGAGACTTTAAGAATTCTCCACCCTGAGGATGGACGTTGGGAATTCGCCACCCGGAGGATGGACTTTGGCCAGTTTGCGGCTGAACTTTAAGAATTTGCCACCCAGAGGATGGACTTTGGCCAATCTGCGGTTGGACTTTGAATAAATTGCCACGTTGCGGGTGGACTTTGGATATCAACCTTGGATTTAATACACACATGCTAAATTGTATGACATGATGCCCCATGACTCTGGGGGATAGGTACAAAGGGAATTCCTGATGCGAAAATAACAAATATTTGCTGACTTTGTGGGGAATACAGATGATTGTCGATATTTCTGCTGGAGAAGTGTGCGATTATTCTGCCTCGACTTATGACCTTGCCAAAAATAAATTGGACTTTTGGATTTGAAGGCCCTGCTAGGGGATGCCTCCACTGCCGGGAATTGAATCTCCCCTCACGGATTTCGCTGGGGAATCAACAACTTTTCGACTTAGCTTGGGGAAGACCTGTCACGGCTCTGCTGAGGAGAACTCTCTTGTCTACCTGAATTTTCCAAACCTCTGTGGGGAAGGGAACCGTTCAGCTAACTGCAGGGAATTTCTGGAATCTTGTAAGAAATGCTTCACTACGGGAAGACGACTCTTGTTAGGGATGATCCTTATTGCTCTGCTATGGAAGAGAAGGATTTGGTTTGAGATCCGCTGGGAAATAAGATCAAGGAAACCTGCTGAAGAAAAGTTTGGCGACTTTACTGGGGATAACTTCCATGCTTCTGTCGGGGATAACGAAACTGAACCGCATCCTACTGTGGAGGAAAGATTTCAAGTAGTCTTGCGCTAGGGATCATTTTCTTTGATTTGGGCTTTACCTTAAGAGGATTTTACAAAAGACTTGGCGTCTTTAAACTCTTCAGGAGTATAATTGCCCCGATATTCTGAACTTCCGATTATCGGTCTTCGGGAAAGAATGAATCCTCATGCGATTGGGGTGACTTGCCCCAGTATGAATCTTGGACCAATTGCTCTATGAGAGATTTGAATCTAAAGGTGATTTCCCCAGTTTGGATGGCTCTTGAGGACATTGCTTGACATAACTGCCCCAGATTGGCTGGCTCTTACCATGACTGGTTGGGAAAGTCCTTACTCAATGGAGCTTTCTCGGAAAGGTGTACCTCGACGTGACTGTCTTTCAGAAGTTTTAGACTTCTCAACTTGGCAAGCTTAAGCTTCTGGACTGAATTTCCGCATGTGAGCTTTTTATGATGCCAAACAGATGTATGCAAGCAGAAAAAAGTTTATTCTGAGAATGGAAATTCTAATGCAACACACATGTTAATCTTGAAGTTTTGAAAAAAGTGTCGTAAACTGTTGTGAACAAATCACTGGTTAAGATACGACATTGTTTGAACAAGTGAAAGCATGCACATACAATACCAACAAAGTCTTTTAGCATAACTCATAGGAGTCAGGAACGCGGCCTCATAGTGGTATGCTCTCAGACTAACCCTGTTTTTGTTAGGACTTTTGAGGGTTATATCGTGGCCTGGTTCACGGTTTGCAGAAACAAAGGATATAGGCTCGAAGTTTATTTGTGCCCGCCCCTCTTCGTGATATTCTCCATTCCTATGTTCAACTAATTTTTGCAAGCGTTCACCTTTCGTAAGGGTTTCGTGTCGGTCGAGGAACCATTGCTGCTATCGGTTCAAGCACCAATCAGGTTATTGTTTGGAGTAAGTCACCCCTTTGTCTTCTGTGCCACACGACTTTGTTCTTGTTTAAGGATCTTTCTTATGTAATCCTTTTCATCTTTCGCTTTTGCATTATTTTGCTTATCCCTAACTTTTTCCTAGACTGATTCTTGTGAATCTTTGATTGTGAAGTCCAGCGGGATGCCCTGACTTTTGCCTAAGTCACTTGTTTTCAAGTTTCGACTTAGCGAGCTTTTCATTTCTTTCTTTCTTGAACAAATCGTGTGACACTGTTTGTCTTGATTCCTTTGCGAGGGTCGTGACTGCCTCATTCTTTGGTCGATAAAGGATAACCATTATAATTTCCAGTATTTGGACCTCTTGATTCGGATAACCATTGTGGTTTCTGGTCTTTGGACCTCTTGATTAGCATAGGGGAATGTAATGGATCTTCAAATACACTCTTTTATGAAAGCCTGAACGCTTGGTCCGACTAGCTGACATCTACCCTGCCCCTGGGTTACATGTGAGGGTTTTTCATGCGAGAAGAAACTCCTACTTCAAGGCTCAAGGGGGTTAGCGAGGGTCTATCTCCCTTATATCTCCAGTGTTTAGGGATTTGAAACAAAGCCTGTACATCGTCAACAGGGTCCTATTCAAGAGCACACAATTAGAGATTTTTGCTTTTTCGTTTCGTCATTCTCCTTCATAGAGTTTAAGCATGACAATTAATATTGCAATGTACACATACGGAATTATAAGTAGATGCGAATGAATTACTTCAAGAAAAACATGTGAGTTTTATTATTGATAACATTCAAAAGCAAACAACATTCATACATGTATACAAATGTTTAGGAGATGCAGTAAAGAAGCTGAATATTGTCGTTGTTGAGGAGATTCGACTCCGTCTGGATCTGTCAGTCTTGGATACTTTCAGTGATCAATAGCTCTTTCACAGACTTGTAATCTTCAATTTGCCGCCGTATACTCAACCATGGAAATCATACCTCTTCTTCTAGTTATTTTGACTCTGACATGAGACGTCTGAAGGAAAGAGTGATCTGGAGAGTAAAGTTGCCCCATAAGGTTGCTCGGAAAGACCTGACGATCTTCTGCCTACGTATCTCCATTGACCAATGACCAATGAAGAATCAAAGCGACGTAGTTCCCCTCAATAGGGATGAAAATGCATTGAAGAAAAACAAACAGTTGCCATCGCTGAGAGTATCTGAATACTGATGGCTTTATTTGCTTCCTGAAGGTTCCAGCTTAATGTGGACCATCTGTTAAAACAACCATGACACCGGCTCCGTTGTGATTAGGCATTGAATTCTGGAGTACATTTGGGTGAGGTGCAAAATTAATCGCCTTGGAGTCAATTAGGTCTTGTACCTTATTCTAAAAAGCCCAACATTTCTCAATACTGTGCCCCTGGGCACCCGAATGGAATTCGCATCTGGCATTTGCATCAAAGTTTGGAGGTAGATTATCATGAGAAGGAGCTCTCATGGTACGAAGCTCGACCATGTTCAACTTTAGCAGCTCTAGAAGCAATACTGTATATGGGCATGGGATGGGATCAAGTATGCGTTTTCTCGCTCTTGTTCTTTCTGGATTTGGTCTCTGCGCCTGATATTGTTGACCTTGAGGTTGTGGTTGAACCTGAGGAGTAATAGTCATAACAGCTGTTTGGTAGTAACCTTGAGAACGACCTCTATCTTGGCCCCTATGCACAACATTGGTCTCGCCTTCTCTTCGTCTTTGGCCATTGCCAAAAGGTTTCTTCACACCTGAAGAACTAGCACTGCTGGTGTAACGCCCGTTTATTTAATTAATTTATTTAATTAAATATAAGTGAATTACGTTGTGTTGATTTGTGATGTTTTGTGTATTCGAAGTTGATTTAAGTTGGTTTCCAAAATATCGGAATAATTCATGGATGTTTATAAGTTGATTCAAGTTGAATTTATTAAATAAGTTGATTTAAGTTGTAGATAATAATATTAAATATTTTGCGTTTATAGTTGACTATGTTGATTTGGTAGTTTGGGCGATTTATTTGATAGCCGGTGATTAGTCGGTTTAGTCGGGAGAAATGATATTCGGATTAATATTATGGAATTATGAGAATATTGATTTAAGTGGGTCTAGTTGTGGCGTGGATGGTAGAAGTCGTGGGGGTGCGAATTAGAAAGCCCAATTAAGATTTATTTATAATTATTATTATTATAATAAAAAGAAAAATAAAGAGGAGAATTAGTCAAGAGGAGAAGTTGGAATCAATAGAAGTTGAGAAAAGGGAATTGTGGAAATTAGGGAAAACAAGGAAAAATTCTTAGAGAAAAATAAGGGTTTTAGAGGAGAGAAAACAGCTTGGGAGAAAAGAAGAAGAAAGAAGGATTCATGTTCATATCTTAATTTTCGCACAATCGGTACAACTTCCACTAAACAGGTGATAACGTTTTACTCGTAATTCTGATTAAAGCGATTCTTGAATTTCTGGAAAGCTTACGAAATTCCCTTCGATTTGATATATAATTTCGTGTCAATAAGTTCTATATTGAAGGAGAAAAACGCATTTGAAGTTTGGAAGTTCATGCTGGAAATTGGTCAAATAGTAGTTACGAGATTGATGGTGATGAAGGCTGAATTTTGGTCAATATAGGAATTCAATGGCAGCGTGTTCGTATTTCTAATCTCCATGGATGAAAGAGGAGAGGAAAAGGGTCACATATGCAAAGGGGATGGAAATTCGATCGGAGATTCGAAGCGGTTATCGATTAAGGTAAGGGTGGGGTTCGAATTATATAACCGGGATTATGATTATTAATATGTGGGATTGGGGTTATATGATTTTCGTATTCTCTGTCGTTGAATTTGTGTTAATTGGTGTTGCTCCAATTTATAGTGGCAAACAAATGTTTCTGTGGTATAATAGTACAATTGATTCATGAATTTCGTTGTGGAGTAATCGGTTGCTGAAAAAAATTAATTTGGGGACGGAACCCCTAAACAAAGGGTGGCGCAGGTCACCCATGTAAGAAACAGCCAGGTGGCGCAGGCCACATCCCTGGTAGTGGGGGCCACCCCAAAATTGTGTGATTTTAAGTGTGGTTTTAAGTGGTGCTTTAGGTGTAGAAAGTTCTGGTCCATATGAATTTATCTTAATTCATTTAATTATTCTACGTTTTTTGTATGTAAATAATGGATATAGTAGTAGCATATAAATAAGTAATCTTCAGTAGTGGTGTTTTGGCTAAACATTTGGAAAGAAATGATAACGTAGTAGATAAACCAGTAACATGTTTTATTAGAAGTAGAAGCAAGTTTTAGCAGATAATTTTGGTTGCAGCAGAAAATGAGTTTAGCAGGTTTGAAACATTTTAACAGAGTATGAATTGAACATGCAGAGGTAGTTTTTGCAGCAAGGTTTAATTTAAAGACAGTCTAAATTAATGGCAGAAAAAGGTGAATATTGGTAAGTTGGAATTGAGAAGGATAAGTGGAATTTATCAGTAGTTATAACAGAAGATTAAGTAGTGCCGAATTAGCCGGTTTAGTTGATCTAAGCAGAAAATTTAGCTATCCAGAATTTAACAAAAATTGTCGAGTTAGTTCGGAATAATAAATAGGTGATTTCCGTCGGTGTATTTTGTTATTTAGTGTTGAACGTGTGTATTTTCTAGTATAGTTTCTTATGTTGTTTTATCCCGGTTTGGGAGCATTTTTAAGTTAAAGGTCGAAGGACCCATGTTGATTATTTGAGTTGTAGGTCGTAAGACCAATGTTGATGTTAAAGTTGTAGGTCGTATGACCAACGTTGAAAGTTGTAGGCCTATGGCCAAAGTTGAATCGGTGTTGAATTAAAGTTGTGATGTTGTTTGTTGTATGTTGTTGGAGTTGATTGTTGTGATGTGTTGAGTCGTTGTATCATGGCATACACTACATTTCTAAGTTGGAGCGGATGCTCACCACGTTGGCCTGGATTGGCAAAATATTTAAGTTTAAGGCTTATGCCTTGCAGATACCTCGATAACCTGGTATATTTTAAGTTGGGAGTTTTACTCCAATGGTACCACATGCATATGCACAGTCGAGTCACATTACGTGTCGCATTAATTATGTTGTTTGTGTTGTTTATGTTGCCAAGTTGATAAAGTTGTTCTTGTTGCTTACGTTGATAAAGTTGTGTACGTTGCTCAAGTTGAATAAGTTGGTTATGTATATTCAAATTGATTATGTTGCTAAGTTGATTATATTATTAGGTTGGACAAGTTGATTATGTTACTAAGTTGATTATATTATTATGTTGGACAAGTTGATTATGTTACTAAGTTGATTATATTATTATGTTGGATAAATTGATTATGTCTCTAAGTTGATTATATTATTATGTTGGACAAGTTGATCATGTTACTAACTTGATTATATTATTATGTTGGATAAATTGATTATGTTGCTAAGTTGATTATATTATTATGTTGGACAAGTTGATTATGTTACTAAGTTGATTATATTATTATGTTGGATAAATTGATTATGTTGCTAAGTTGATTATATTATTATGATGGATGAGTTGATTATAGAATATGTTGCCTGAGTTGTTTATATATTTATGTTTGTAAAGTAGATTATGCTGATATTGAAGAAGTTGAGTATGTTGTATATGTTCGTCGAAGTTGAGGAAGGTGTCTATGCTAAGTTTATAGTTGGAATTGATTATGTTGATGTGTGAATTAAGATGATAAAATATGTTGGTTGTTTGGGGTGTTTAGTAAGACGTTGTTGTGGATAGTGTGAAAATTGTATGATTCTATCTAGCGTATTAATTATCATACTCTTGTTTATATGGTTCGATATCTCACCCCTTTTCTGTTGTTGAATTTTACCTTGATTGGTAACGTGCAGGTATTCCAATTTAGAGTTGCTTATTTTCGTAATCAAGTCGGTGTCGTCGCTCTGATACGTAACACTCGGGGGATGAACGCTTAGTTGTTTTGTTATTATATTATGTTGTTGTTGAGTTAAGTTGTTTCAATGCGAAATGTATTATTACCAAGTTGATCGGTTGAATAAGATGTTAACTGATGCAAAGTTGAATATTGTGAATCTGTTGCCTATTTGTAAAAGTTGTTTTATTTCAAGGAATTGAATAAGAGTTGACATTATAGTTTCATCCTATTTGAAAGTGTTATGTATCGATGTTCATGAAATTAAATGAACTTGTTAAAGTTGAAAAAAATGTAGCATCCTGTTTTGTTGTTGAATTTTGAAACTCTGATTTATGATTTTTCCGCCGGGTAGATTTGGGGTGTTACATTAGTGGTATCAGAGCAGGTCGGTCCGTCCGACCAATATTGTCTAACGTTGTTAATTCCTTAGTACGCGACATGTGTGTGAAACACTGTCGGTACTTGTTGTTAGTTTCTAGTCGTTGTCTGGAGGTGTTTGTTGGAATTAAGTGGGGGAGAAGCTTGACTCCCCGAATGTTGTTGGAAAGTCGAAGTTGGTTCAAAGTTGATGTTGATTGCAAGAGTGCAAGGTTGTTGAAGAGACGTTGTTGCAGACTGGCGAGAGCATGGATTCATGAATTCGTATCGGTCGGGTTGAGCAGTGCGTGGATTTTGGATGGAGATTGTTTAAGGAAGAAGGATTTATTCCAAATACAAAGAAAAGTTGATGGATCAAGTTGAGGGATCACGTCGGTAGATCACTATGCCTTGAGTGTAGTTGGATTAAAGTCAAGTAATTTTCGAAGTTGGATGTAGAACAATATTGTTTTGGTAGAACTTGGAAGTAAGATAGAGAAGGTGGAATTTATATTCATCAATCTCAAAATTTTGGTTTTTGCAACCTTGGAACAGCTGTCACGAGAAGTGGTATAACTCTTTAACCGTAAATCGGATTGAAGCGGTTCTGGACTTTTTGGAAAGCTTACAGAATTACCTACAGTTTGCATATAAGATTTAAATTCAGGAGGTTTATGATGAGGGAGATAAGCGCATTTTAATAGTTAGGTCTACTGCTGATTTTTGGAAAATTCTGCATATGAAAATTGTTGACCAGTCCCATTGCGATGGGGATAACTTTTTACTCGTAAGTCGGATTCGGGCGATTCTTGAAGTTCTGGAATCTGCACAAATTTCTTTTCATGTTAGAATATAATTTTGTGATTTTGAGGTCTGTATTGGAGAAGATAATTGCGTTCAAAATGGAGCATCTATTGCTGAAAATTTGGAAGGATAAAATTGTTATTAAATAATAAAATGTGGGTATCGGAGAATGCATAAAGATATGATTTATGTCTAATTAGGACGATTAAAGTGCCGATGTTAGATGAGGGTAATATTGAGAAGAATATGGATGTTTAATCAATGTTGTTAAGAATTTTAACATGGTTGAAAGTTGTATATGGAGCAAACCGCTTTGGATGGTACTTGTTGTAGTGAATAAAGTGTTAGTGGGATATCGAGAGTCGTGTGGTACTATATGTGTACATAAGAGAATGTGTACTGGAATTTTGGATGTTTTTCATCGTTGACGAAGTTGGAATTAAGTAGACTAAGAAGGAGTTGATAAGCCGTAGAGAGTTGGTGGAGCAATATGCTTACGGACTCTTAGCACAAGTTGAAGTACACTATTGTGTTGGGTAATGATGATTGATTCATCTGTTATGGTTGCCAGATGTCTATCGATAAATTGAGGAACTGATCACCCTTAATCTATTGTTGATAGCAGACATAATTATAATTGATGGATAGATGTGTCATGCCAACTAGTATAGTATGTACGTCGAATTGGTTGAAGGCAAGATGAGTGCTTGAGTACTATTTGTTTTGTTGATGCAAGTTATTATATGAGAGTATAGTTAGAATTTAAGATGAAAATATGAAGTTGCGTTTAGATTGAATTGTAATAAGAAAATTCGTAGTTGAACTCTGAAGGATTTGAATGTTGTTTTGGTGATGAGTTAAGTGGCATAAGACGTGAAGCTTTCTTGAGATGATTGAAAAGGAAAGTAGGTGGAAATGTAAAACGATGATTTGACAAGAATGTCAGACAAATTTAAGTTGCAAGTATTAGAAGTGAAATTATAAGTTGGTTTATTAAGGTGCGATTTTTGGTTGGAATATAGTTGATTGAGTTGATGTTGTGTTTAAGTTCGATGTTCTTGTGTTGATGTGTTCTAAATTGTAAGTTGGTTACTCGTTGTGTTGTGTTAATGGTTGTCGAGTTTATTGTTTGATTGTTGTTTGTATTGTTGTTAACGTTGATGTTATGAATTGTTGTCTGTATTATAAGTGGGGTTGCCTTCGAGGATGAGAGTTGATTAGTCGGAATAAATAAGTAGTTGGAGTAGTTGAATCGGTTAATTTTCGAGGACGAAAATATTCTAAGTAGGGGAGAGTTGTAACGCCCGTTTATTTAATTAATTTATTTAATTAAATATAAGTGAATTACGTTGTGTTGATTTGTGATGATTTGTGTATTCGAAGTTGATTTAAGTTGGTTTCCAAAATATCAGAATAATTCGTGGATGTTTATAAGTTGATTCAAGTTGAATTTATTAAATAAGTTAATTTAAGTTGTAGATAATAATATTGAATATTTTGCGTTTATAGTTGACTATGTTGATTTGGTAGTTTGGGCGATTTATTTGATAGTCGGTGATTAGTCGATTTAGTCGGGAGAAATGATATTCGAATTAATATTATGGAATTATGAGAATAATGATTTAAGTGGGTCTAGTTGTGGCGTTGATGGTAGAAGTCGTGGGGGTGCGAATTAGAAAGCCCAATTAAGATTGATTTATAATAATTATTATTATAATAAAAAGAAAAATAAAGAGGAGAATTAGTCAAGAGGAGAAGTTGGAATCAGTAGAAGTTGAGAAAAGGGAATCGTGGAAATTAGGGAAAACAAGGAAAAATTCTTAGAGAAAAATAAGAGTTTTAGAGGAGAGAAAACAGCTTGGGAGAAAAGAAGGAGAAAGAAGGATTCATGTTCATATCTTAATTTTCGCATAATTGGTACAACTTCCACTAAACAGGTGATAACGTTTTACTCGTAACTCTGATTAAAGCGATTCTTGAATTTGTAGAAATCTTACGAAATTCCCTTCGATTTGATATATAATTTTGTGTCAATAAGTTCTATATTGAAGAAGAAAAACGCATTTGAAGTTTGGAAGTTCATGCTGGAAATTGGTCAAATAGTAGTTACGGGATTGATGGTGATGAAGGCTAAATTTTGGTTAATATAGGAACTCAATGGCAGCGTGTTCGTATTTCTAATCTCCATGGATGAAAGAGGAGAGGAAAAGGGTCACATATGCAAAGGGGTTGGAAATTCGATCGGAGATTCGAAGCGGTTATCGATTAAGGTAAGGGTGGGGTTCGAATTATATAACCGGGATTATGATTATTAATATGTGGGATTAAGGTTATATGATTTTTTCGTATTCTCTGTCGTTGAATTTGTGTTAATTGGTGTTGCTCCGATTTATAGTGGCAAACAAATGTTTTCGTGGTATAATAGTACAATTGATTCATGAATTTCGTTGTAGAATAATCGGTTGCTGGAAAAAAAAAATTAATTTGGGGACGAAACCCCTAAACAAAGGGTGGCGCAGGCCACCCATGTAAGAAACAGCCTGGTGGCGCAGACCACATCCCTGGTAGTGGAGGCCACCCCAAAATTGTGTGATTTTAAGTGTGGTTTTAAGTGGTGCTTTAGGTGCAGAAAGTTCTTGTCCATATGAATTTATCTTAATTCATTTAATTATTCTACGTTTTCTGTATGTAAATAATGGATATAGTAGTAGCATATAAATAAGTAATCTTCCGTAGTGGTGTTTTGGATGAACATTTAGAAAGAAATGATAACGTAGTAGATAAACTAGTAACGTGTTTTATTCGAAGTAGAAGCAAGTTTTAGCAGATAATTTTGGTTGCAGCAGAAAATGAGTTTAGCAGGTTTGGAACATTTTAACAGAATATGAATTGAACATGCATATGTAGTTTTTGCAGCAAGGTTTAATTTAAAGACAGTCTAAATTAATGGCAGAAAAAGGTGAATATTGGTAAGTTGGAATTGAGAAGGATAAGTGGAATTTATCAGTAGTTATAACAGAAGATTAAGTAGTGCCGAATTAGCCGGTTTAGTTGATCTAAGCGGAAAATTTAGCTATCCAGAATTTAACAAAAATTGTCGAGTTAGTTCGGAATAATAAATAGGTGATTTTCGTCGGTGTATTTTGTTATTTAGTGTTGAACGTGTGTATTTTCTAGTATAGTTTCTTATATTGTTTTGTCCCGGTTTGGGAGCATTTTTAAGTTAAAGGTCGAAGGACCCATGTTGATTATTTGAGTTGTAGGTCGTAAGACCAATGTTGATGTTCAAGTTGTAGGTCGTATGACCAACGTTGAAAGTTGTAGGCCTATGGCCAAAGTTGAATCGGTGTTGAATTAAAGTTGCGATGTTGTTTGTTGTATGTTGTTGGAGTTGATTGTTGTGATGTGTTGAGTCGTTGTATCATGGCATACACTACATTTCTAAGTTGGAGCGGATGCTTACCACGTTGGCCTGGATTGGCAAAATATTTAAGTTTAAGGCTTATGCCTTGTAGATACCTCGATAACCTGGTATATTTTAAGTTGGGAGTTTTACTCCAATGGTACCACATGCATATGCACAGTCGAGTCACATTACGTGTCGCATTAATTATGTTGTTTGTGTTGTTTATGTTGCCAAGTTGATAAAGTTGTTCTTGTTGCTTACGTTGATAAAGTTGTGTACGTTGCTCAAGTTGAATAAGTTGGTTATGTATATTCAAATTGATTATGTTGCTAAGTTGATTATATTATTAGGTTGGACAAGTTGATTATGTTACTAAGTTGATTATATTATTATGTTGGACAAGTTGATTATGTTACTAAGTTGATTATATTATTATGTTGGATAAATTGATTATGTTGCTAAGTTGATTATATTATTATGTTGGACAAGTTGATCATGTTACTAAGTTGATTATATTATTATGTTGGATAAATTGATTATGTTGCTAAGTTGATTATATTATTATGTTGGACAAGTTGATTATGTTACTAAGTTGATTATGTTACTAAGTTGATTATATTATTATGTTGGATAAATTGATTATGTTGCTAAGTTGATTATATTATTATGATGGATGAGTTGATTATAGAATATGTTGCCTGAGTTGTTTATATATTTATGTTTGTAAAGTAGATTATGTTGATATTGAAGAAGTTGAGTATGTTGTATATGTTCATCGAAGTTGAGGAAGGTGTCTATGCTAAGTTTATAGTTGGAATTGATTATGTTGATGTGTGAATTAAGATGATAAAATATGTTGGTTGTTTGGGGTGTTTAGTAAGACATTGTTGTGGATAGTGTGAAAATTGTATGATTCTATCTAGCGTATTAATTATCATACTCTTGTTTATATGGTTCGATATCTCACCCCTTTTCTGTTGTTGAATTTTACCTTGATTGGTAACGTGCAGGTATTCCAATTTAGAGTTGCTTATTTTCGTAATCAAGTCGGTGTCGTCGCTCTGATACGTAACACTCGGGGGATGAACGCTTAGTTGTTTTGTTATTATATTATGTTGTTGTTGAGTTAAGTTGTTTCAATGCGAAATGTATTATTACCAAGTTGATCGGTTGAATAAGATGTTAACTGATGCAAAGTTGAATATTGTGAATCTGTTGCCTATTTGTAAAAGTTGTTTTATTTCAAGGAATTGAATAAGAGTTGACATTATAGTTTCATCCTATTTGAAAGTGTTATGTATCGATGTTCATGAAATTAAATGAACTTGTTAAAGTTGAAAAAAATGTAGCATCCTGTTTTGTTGTTGAATTTTGAAACTCTGATTTATGATTTTTCCGTCGGGTAGATTTGGGGTGTTACAGCTGGCATCCTGGATCTTTCCTAATTTCAGGAAGTTTTATATCCTTTCTCCAGCGATGACAATATCAGAAAAACTGATGGACGGGCAGGCGGCCAGATGATCCAAGTAAACACCTTGCAAGGTGCCCATAAACATGTCGGCCATTTCCCGATCCAGCAATGGAGGTTGAACCTGTGCGGCCAGCTCGCGCCACCTCTTGCATATTGCTTAAAATTTTCTTTAGGTCCTTGCGACAAATTCTGCAACTGAGTGAGGTTTGGAGCCATATCAATATTGTATTGATACTGCTTGAGAAAAGCTTCAGCTAAATCTTTCCAGCATTAGATAGAGACCCTGCTCAGCTTCATGTATCAGTTCAATGAAGCTCCAGATAGATTATCTTGGAAGAAATGCATCCAAAGTTTCTCGTCATTAGTGTCAGCCGAAATTCTTCTAAAGTATGCATGAATGTGAGTTCTAGGGCACGTCCTGCCGTTGTACTTGTCAAATGATGGCACCTTGAACTTAGGAGGGATTCTGACTCCTGGCACTAACCCAAGACTGGTTACATCGATGCCCAGGGAATTCTGACATTCCATGGACTTAATCTTCTCCGCCAGCTCTTCATACCTTCGATTGTTGACCTCATTCATATTACCCATATCAGCATCCAGTAGAGTGAACTGGTCTTCCTGATTGTCTTCATTACGAGCCGCAGTCCCATTTAGATTTGCCCCCCCCCCCCCGTTACGGGTAGCGTTAGGATCCACATTCTCATTCGGTGTTCCAGCATTAGCATTCACATGGGGTTTCTCAACCATCAACTTGAGACGCTCTTGATTCTGAGCAATGTTGGTCATCATGTCCATGAACTGATCCATCCTCTGTCAGAGCTCATTGAGATCAGTCTGCATTCGTTCAGCCATTCTCCCTCGGTTTCTTTTCATAGGATACCGATGAACATGTTGACCAGCTATATTGTGTGAAGTTGAATAAGTTAGGAAGTCCGAATAACCTGTAAAAATGAAAAATATGCAAATCATGCAGTACATGCGTATGATGTGTTTATGAGGATGCGACATGCGACCCTGCAAATGAGTAAGCATGTGTTAGTAATGCAAGCATGTAGAGGATGCTATGCAATGCACTGGCATGTGATCAAAGGTATGGCGATCACTGGTCTGACGTTGGTGCTGAAAAGAAAGTCATGTGCTGGTGAAGAGTCATAATAACAGTACCACAGAAATCCCGGATTTCAAAACCAAAGGACCATGTAGACCCTGATCATAATACTGAACAATGTTGGAAAAGCGGGTATGTTGGAAGTTTCAAGGTTCCTGCAAACCTGTAAACCCATCCCATCTCACAGTTACTACACCGAGTCAACATCACGGACTCTCAAAGCCGGATAGCAATAATACGTTCACCATTTCCGAGAAATGGCTCATGACCAAATCAGGGAATCGGTTTGGAATTATGTACTAACCAGGGAGGTCTCAGCTGGGTACGGGGAAAACAAGCATCCCTCATAAGTCCTCAGCTTCAAGAACTGAATCGAGAAACAATAGTACATTCATCACGAAGGGTACAATACTATCGTCATACGAACAGTTTGCCTTGACTGAGTTCCTATGAGAGAACCAGGCCATCCTATGCGAGTTCCCAGTGGGCCCTCAGATGCGAGTGGGTTTGCCAACAAATGTGGTCTGCCACTGTCATCACTGGAGAGGGTTGTTTCCACTAAGGTTCTCTATGATTGGTCCCCAGCTTCACATAACCATCAAGGTCGTATCCCGAAGTGGAGGAAATCCCTACAAAAGATAGTTCCAAGACGATCGCAACCTGGGTGTGGAACACATCGCCACTCATCATTCCACATGCGAGTACAACGTGTCCACGTTAATCCTATAATGCACTCAAGCCGGGTATTTGGTTTATCTCATAGTAACTCCCATTCCGCGGAAAAAATGAAACCAGCACAACCAGACAATGATAATGATGCATGATAAATACTGAAAGCGGTAAATAAATGCGGTAAAGTAAAGTTGTAAAATAAAACTGTAAATAAAAACAGTAAAGCTAAACTAAAGCACACAGCAACAAACAGATATACACCCAAAGAAACAAATTCAAACAGGCGCTAGGATTGACTCTACGAGGGAAACCAGAGATTCTGGGTTCGATCCCCAGCAGAGTCGCCAGCTATCGCTCCCGGGATTTTCATCCTAGTACAAACGCGAAAGTGGCGCGGAAAAGGTAGAGTCGCTAGCCAGGAATTTTTATCCCGAATGAATGGGAAAGGTAATGTTGCATAAACCTGAGGAAGAAGGAAAGGACAAGGTCCTGCGAACCAAAGATCTGGGTTCGGGAGTCGGTTACGACCTGGGAAGGTATTAGCACCCCAGATCGTCCGCCATACCCGATGGGATCCACACTTGCTTGTTTTGTTTCAAAGGGTGTGAAAAATATAACTGCTGCTGAATAAAACTGTTGCTTGGAATCGGAACTGAAATGAGAAAGGAACTAGAGAAGAGAACAAAAAGAAGGGGAAAGTGTAGGGAAAATAAAGAATACGCTTGAATGGGCCCTACCCCGCTGCCTACGTACCTCATCGGGATAATAAGGATCAGAGTCGACGTAGTTCGCCTAACTAAGGCGGGAACTTGCTTGTGTTTTTTAGGATGATGTTGCCATAGCTCTAGCTCAGGTGCTATCGGCTCTGACTCGAGGGTGTTTACTGTGTCGCTGTTTGAACTGTCGAGGCAAGTCGCATTCGTCCGTAAAGATTAGGAGATGAGAAGAGAAGACGCGATTGTCTTTGTTGATTGTCTTTTATGAGAAGTGTTTTGGAGTTTATAGTTTATGAACATTCCTATACTAAAACTTATCCATCGCGGCAAGGGCTTACACCTCGCCCCGAAATGGGACGTGTATAAGAACTCCGCAACAAAGTCTCGTGTCGTACAAGAACATTCGATTTTTATTAAGTGTCTTTTAGATTTTGTTTGAAGATGAGAGAAGAAGACTCAAATCGGAAAAGGGACAAAAACTAAGGGGGACTAAGACCAACCCTAAGTTATTTATTATGCACAAAAGGGAGATCCTAATGGTTAGTGAGGTTTTTTAATCCTAAGGAGCAAAAGGAAAAGAAAGAAGAAAAAGGATGCAACTTACTTCGTAAGGAAGGTAAGTTGGTCCTAACAAAGGGGGACATCCTACCAAACACAGATATGGAAGGAAAAATGAATTAAATGCATAAAAGAAATGCATAAAAAATAAAGGATAAGGTGAAGGAAACTTACCTCAATCTTCCCATCTACAAAACAAAGGTTAATGTTGCATTTTATTAAAAATAATAAGACAAACACACAAAAATTAAATCCTAAGGCAACTTGGACCTAAACTAGACTCAATCTTAAGTTTAAGGGTGCCTAAACTATGCTAAACTAAAATTCAGCAACTATTTACAGCACTCAAACACACAATCAGCTATGAAAACAATGTATAACACAAACAGCTTTTTACAGCCAGCATGCAGCATGAAAAGGTAGGTGTAAAAAGTCAAATACAGCATGCAAAGAAACAAACAACATACATTTTACATCACCTATATGCTAAAACAGCTATGAAATACAAAATCCAGAATTGATTATTTTCATTTTAATGCACAAATGCAATGAATAATGCACCAATTTGATCATGAACATGCCTTTAAACATGGACCATCATATATAAATGCAAGAACATGAACATTTTTGAAGATTATGCAAGAATGCATCACATGGTTGATTATGCAACAAGTAATGCAAAAAATGTAGCACATGGATATGGTATATGAACATGAGGATTATTGATTATGAACATGCAATATGATAGCTCAACAAACATACTAAACTCAATGCAAAATTCAGAATTGAATTAATATGGATGATGTGATCAAGCTTGTAACAAAACACAACCAAATGCACATACATATGATTATGCAGAATGCAACATGCATTGATATAATGAAATGCAAAATGATTTAATGCAATGCAAAACATGTAAAAACAGAATGCAACATGATTATTATATACCTAATGATGCATGAACATAGCAACAAGATGCAAGAAATCAAGGTATGCACAAATAAACACAAAAATGCATAATACGCGACATGAACGGAATTGTGTCGAAACGACTCGAAATGGGGGAATGAGCTACTGGAAATGGACTAAAAAATTCCCTAAAATCACTACCTAAACATGCATGAACATTAGAGGCACTAGAAAGCAAGAATGAGCAATCAAATAACCAAAAAAACCAAAAATCAACAGCGTTAACCGTATGCGTTAACCGGTTAACGGACCCTGGACAACACTAATTTGTGGCTAAATGCACGCGTTAACCGGTTAACCAAATGCGTTAACCGGTTAACGCTGAACAGAATTGAAAAAAAAACCTTTGAATAAGTGCTTTTGGCCACAAACTCACTTCTAATGATCCCTAACATGCCTAGGAACATGCTAACACTAATTTCTACTTAATTTGGGATTATTTACACATGATAGAACCTATAACTATCAACACTTTAAATCCAAATCCAACAAAAACCAGAAAATTCAAGCAACACATAAAGAAATAAAATCGATCGCAAGAAAAACGAAAAGCGATTAAAGAATACCGAAATGGCGAGATGAAGAGAATAACTTAAAGAAGAAGTGATTTAGTTCACCAACCTACGAAGCGGAGAAGTGCTTCGGTAATTGTTGCAAGAATCGGAGCTTAATCGAAGAGAAAATCGAGAAAACCGAGAAACCACAAAATAAATGCGTTCTTGACGTTTGAACCTTCGTGCGCTTCCGATAAGCCGAAACCTTCAACAAAATTCAGTAGCTTCTTCTTCCACAATCCACAAAAACAATGGAGGTTGAGGCTAAGCTTCAAGATCTTCAAGTTTCAATGTGAAACTTGAAGAGCTTATTCAAAAAAGCTTTGGTGAAAGGAGGGAAAATGGAGGGAAAGTGAGAGAGAAAAATGATTGTGAAAGAGTGAAAAGTTGGAAAATTGTGGGACCCTTTGCATTGAAGTGATTAATGAATATATAGAGGCTAGGCTTGGAGCTATGTTTGGGAATGGGATTAGGTTTAGGGCCCAAAAATTAGGCTTGGGTTCCAAAATTAGGTTTGGTAGTTAGTTAGGGTTAGGGTTGGAAAAGGGAATATTCCTTGGAATATTCCTTGGAACACTCTAGAAGATGGTAGAACATGGTGGAAGTTTCCAAGGGAAATGGAGTAGAATTGAAGTGGAAAAACAAGAGGGAAAGAATGAAAGGAAATGTGGAAAGAAAGTGGAAAGAAAAGGGAGGGAAAGGTGAATTCTTCCCTTTTGGTTGGTTAGTTTGGAAATGGTTTGGATTATTTTTGGTATATTATTTTTTCTTGAACTCCAATGTTTGGCTAGCCTCGATCGACCACACACCTCGTGCAAAGGATGATGATTGATTTATTTATTTTTTCAAATGCGATGCGATGATAGAAGGAATGATGCAAGAATGAAGCGTACATTACTCGAGGTTGATAATAAATAAGAGGGAAAATTTTGGGGTGTTACAATCACATCTCATGGATCATGGATAAGGAGTTATCAAGTCTTTACATAAGTATGAATATTAGTAGTAATATTTATATTGGATTGACCCACTATGAGAGTACTACATAGAATGTTATGCAAAGTGTCATAAGTTACTCTCATGGTGATAGTGGTGTATACCACCCTTCGACCTAAAACTACTATGGACCCTAGAAGTAGAGTCAAGTACTTTATTGCTGATTAAACATTGTTCGTAAATGTATGATCATAAAGTCAAATGATGGGTACTTCACAAAGCATGTTGAGGGACATGAGTAGCCTAGATGGAATTTTCCCATCCTGCATAATAGGATAAATGTCTAAGGGCCCAATATTGAATTGGACAAGGATGACACGGTATATGCCTTGTGTTCAATATAGACATAAGGGAAAAAGGGTAATTGTACATAAATACTATCACAAAAGGTTTTGTCAGATCATACGAAAATTTTATGACTTGGGTAGCAGTGATGTGTTGCTAGATACCACTCACTATTTATTATGTTAAATACATGATTTAATATAATTTCCAACATTGCAAAATCCTACAAGGTCGCACACATAAGGACAGTTAGAGAAAAGATGGAATAAATAAGGTACATCGTAAGGTATGGTGCACTAGAGTGGAATACGGAACATGGTAAGGTACCATATGATATAATAAAAATATTTATTATTAATTTTATAATAGTTATAAAATATAATAATAATAATAATAAAATTATGGTTATTAGAATAATAGTTATTATAATAATATTATTATTGAGTTGGGCTTTTAGGTTAAAGTCCACACAAGTAGTTCTATAAATAGAACCCTTGTGAATAAGCTCATAAGTTGTTGTTTTGAAACCTTGGCCGTATTCCTTTTTCCTCTTCTTTCACTCTAAACATTCATGCGTAACCAGCTAGCACTGTGATTGAAGGAAGTTGTTCGTGTGAACTAAGTAGAGGCGTTGTTCTTCATACAATGCTCGTGATCAAATCAGAATCAAAGGTTTTAAGTTCCATGAGAGGTAAATATTTTATCACAGATCATGCCCTTTCGTAAGGATCTCTCAAGGGAAATTTGATTTTCCGCTTCAATTTTATCGGCAATTTCCCTTTTCCCTTAACCCATCCAAGCCAATTTAGGAAGGAAGTGCGGAAGCTATCCAGGTGTAGACCTGAGGTGGTTGTCACGTGATACTACACTCGGACGGGGTATTTCTTAAGAATGTTATTGGTGTGATAGAGATTTGTTCAAGAGCAGCATCTCTAATATCAGAATAGAATGGCAATGATATTCGTGATGAGGAATCACACTTCAAATCTTTTTCACTCCTCAAAGGATTATAAACTTGTTGATTTCCACTCCCCTAAAAGAGTCTAAACTTGTTGTCAGCATTTCTCATACATTACGCATTTTACCAGGGTGTTTCATCCCCATTTTCATATAGATTTGGATGCAAGAGTGCTTCATCCTCATTTGTATTGCAAGGATGTTGTATCTCCATTTTCATAAACATATGCATTCAAGAGTGTTTTAGTACTCATATGCATTTTCCTAGGGCTTGTTGTGTTCAACATCTTACCTTGTAATTAAAGTCCAACTTACTTGGAGTTTACCTTCGTGTCTATTTGATGTCTCTCCATAACCTTTTCTTCACATACTTGTTGTTTCTTCTCATATTTTACACCTTTTATCTGATTCTGTTCTCGGATGTCCGTAGTGGTGTCATCATTGATTTGATGTACTTTCAGGGACTTGTCTCACTTCATTCAGTTCTGTTCCTAGATGTTGTGATTACCTTTTATCTGATTCTGTTCTCGGATGTCCATAGTGAAGTCATCATTTATTTGATGTACTTTTCGAGAGTTTTCCTATTTCATTCAGTTCTCTTCCTGGATGTTGTGATTCACATTTTATCCAATTTCTATTCTTGGATGTTATGGTTCACCTTTTTTCCGATTGTTATTCTTGGATGTCCATAGCAGAGTCATCATTGATTTGATGTACTTTCCGGGACATTTCTCATTTCATTCAGTTTTGTTCCTGGATGTTGTGATTCATATTTTATTCGATTGCAATTCACGGATGTTGTGATCATTTCTCCTCCGATTTCCATTCTCGAATATCCCTAGTAAAGTCATTAATGTCATTTTTGGATGCTTCTGATGTGCCTTTTCATGACTTTTCTCACTTCATTCAGTGCCATTCTTGGATGTTGTAATCCTTTCTGTACAATTGCCATTCTAGGACATCTTTGCCTTAGTTGAGCCATGTTGTAGTCTCCAATTGTCGTGCACTTTGTTTCCCCGTCGGAGTTCTATTCTCCTTGTCCCCGGTGTTTTTTCTGTGTCGTTTTGTTCCTCACAGATTTCTCTGTATTTCATATGTTTTTATAACATCTTCATAACATTTCATATATGTTTTGATCGTACCTGGAGATCAAGATCCGATATTGCCACGTCGAGCGTGGACGAGTGCTGTTGATGATGGAGAAAATACAGGGGTGTACCTGCAAAGGCACTCCGTTGCTAAAGTCAGAAAACGAGCAACGAGTGAGCAAGTGCAATATTTTTTGGGTCTAGATTTTTAATATCCGACCCTCTCAAATGAGAGGGTTTATATACTGGTCCAAGTGGGTGCTCATTGGCCCAGAATGTTAGGCGCGGATCGCGGATCCCGCAATAATCGACGGTGATTAGGAACTAGTCATTGGGGTGAGAAAGAGCTTGCTCGACAGGCTCCTCGCCAGTAGTGTAGTTGTCCGACCGAGGGCAGGTCGAGCAGTTGACTTCATAGCTCCGAGCATGGTCGGGTTTTTTGGGCTGTTGGGCCGCGAGATAGATATGGCCCAATTCTGATGGTTGGGTCAGTCCGGAACAGGAGCCCCCCAAGTCGTTACTTTCGGTCGAGGAAGTGATGACTTAAAGGTAGCCCAATGCTCGAAAGTAATGACGAACATCGGGGATCAACCTTTCGAGTGTCCCGCCCACAGGTCGGCGCAGAGGAAGGAAATGGAAACGAAAGGTACCGTGTCTTGGGATTCGTGCCAATCTAATGTTCTGACAGTTATTATAGGGCCTAGCGCGTAGGTTATAATTGCCTAGGGATAGGGCCTAGCGCTCCATTGTACATGCCCCATTTCCCTATAAATAATAATTTTTTCCCATAGTGGGAACTTTTCGCTTTGTCTTCTTGCTTCCTTTGCTGCTAGTGCAATTGCCTACTGTGCACCGTTGTCGACCACCACAAACCGTCGTCGATCACCGTACTTCTCAAAACATTTCTTCATAATGGCATCTCAAGGAAAAGTTTAGGCTTCTATTCTGCTTTTTTAGACTTAGTTTTTAAGAAGCAGTGATGCATGCGGTTTAGGATTTGATTTTACAGGTAGATTAGGGCAATGTATAGATTTTAGGTTTTAGTAGTAGTTGTATTCTGCCTATTTTGGACCCTAGTTCACGGTGGGTGGTGGTCTTGATTGATGCTCGAACAAGGCTAGGGTTTTGCGTCCCTCTAATCATTGATCGTCTATCTCGGACGTCGATCGCTTGGGGGCTTTTGCCTGGAACCCTGTTTTCGGGTTGTTGCGTGCCCTTTCACTTGATAGGTAGTGGAAGGGTGGATTTGATACTCTGATCAAATTCACTAACGCCTTTTCTCTACTTTCCAAGTGAAAACGTGCTCGTCAATCCCTTCAACATCTCTTCAAAGGAGAGTTCATCGGAGGACTTGGGCTCCTCTGAGACTGTCCCGTCTGGTTCTGGGAGCTTCTCGGGAGATTCGGAAGCGACCGAAGTGAATGATGTTGGAAAAGCCTCAGGGGAAGAGGTTGGTGTTCCTGAGGTCACGCAAGAAGAAGTAAGGGTGCTGGCCCCCGAGGAGTGGGTCTTTGAAGATTTACTGGACAAAGTTTCTTCGTACACTCGACCGCGAGCGGACCCTCTGCCAGTAGTGGGGGATCCCAATCACTAGAGGGTGACCTACCCAGGCGACGATGACCGTGTTTTCACGGAGTTCGGTGGAAGTAAGTTCGCGATGTACGAATATGCTATCACGACTTTGGGAATTAGGATGCCCTTTAGCGACCTAGTGTGCTTGGGACTTGATTATTTGGGGGTAGCCCCATCGCAACTACACCCTAACTCCTACGCTTTCATGAGGGCGTTTGAGATGACGTGCGATCACCTTGGGGCGAGGGCTACCCTTCCTCTCTTCTTTCGGATATTCTCTCTGTAACGCCAGGTGGGGCGTGTGACCGATCGGAAAGGGTTCATCTCTTTCAAGCAGCGGGCTATGATTTGAAAAGGACACCCGGAGTCGATCAGGTCGTTCAAAGGTGACTATATCTTGATCGAGCCTTTGACTAAAGGAGCGACTAGGACAATCATCTTTATGGGCAATGAAACTGATGAGAACGACATGCCTCAGTTGGACGCTAAAGGTCGACCGATTCGTAGAAGGATCTGGAGGTTCCCCTTCTCTTGGGAGCACAATCACTACGGGATACCGGTGTTCGACTTTGTGCAAGTAAGGGATAACCTGGGTGAGGACGATGCGACCAATTTTTAAGAATTCCACAAGTTGGTATCATCTTTTACCCCGATCCCTTTGGTTGACGGGGAAGGGAAGGTGATGCTGGCTTCTGATGGAGGGGAGGCATTGGAACATCCGCTAATCGACGTGACAACTCTCTTGGCCTGTAAAAACGGGCAAGAAGTGTCTGATTTATTTGGTATTTCTTTTTCTTTTTTATTGTTGTTTGTATGTTGTGCTTCTTTGCTTGTGACTGGTCTGACCCTTATTTCTTTTGTTTTGTAGGCTCGATGAAGTCGCTGGACAAGATCCAGGAGAGGCTGATGCAAGGCAACAAATGGAAGGCCAAGACTATTCAAACTAGATTGGTAGAAAATGACACGAGCGGATCTAGTTCGGGCCCCATTGCTCGAGGGTCTCCGGGTGTGTCCTCGAGTTCGACCCTCAAAAAACATAAGGTCGGAGTGGGCAGACGTGATTGCTAAGCTGGAGGTGGACAAAAAGAAGGTCGTCGATCAGAATAGGAAGCTGAGAGATTCCTTCTTCCCCAAGGATGACGAAGATGAGGACACCAAGGGGTTGATGAATTGGGCGCATTTCCTTGTGCGACTATATCAGGATCTCGAGGATCTGAGGGACTCGACTTAGTTGAGTTTCTAGAATGTTGTGGACCAGTTAAAGGCCATCCATCTTGAGCTGAACCTCGATACCGATCAGATCAGCTACTTGTACAAAGTTGAAGATGGTCGGATCGTGGTCCCTGATTACATGATCATGGACGACTCTCAACTTGGGGAGTCCGAGCAGCCGATCCAGCCAGTCGTCCAACAACTTCCGAATAACAACCAGCCTGGGGTGCAAGAGGGGGAGGGTAATTAGTTCGGCATGCGAGCCTAAATTACTTGTAATTTTAAATTTTTGTTTGGGGACGTGGTCCCCTTTTCATGTAATCTCGAACAAGTCGGCCTTTAGGGGTCGTAACCTTTTTAATTAGCATTTCCGACCTTGGTGGTCGTTTTACAATTTATGCAACTTTTTTTATTATGTGTATGATTGCTCATCCGTCGGAGGACTTTCGTTTTTTAAACGTTTATTTTTTGTTAAGTGTTTTGCGCTCGTTTGGAGCGTGACGTAATGGTCGATAAAATGGGGGGGACGAATGCTCGTAAGGGATGTGATCCATCGGTTTGGGGGATCGATCGGATGTATGGAGGTTGATCTTGGGTCGGTATCCGGGCCAAGTTTATGGCTCAGATATCCGTGGCTCGAACGTCCCATCGCGAGCTGGGGTTCTTCCTGGTCGTGGTACTTAGGCGACGTCGGGCTCATTTGAGTACCCATTCGTGTGACAGTTACTTTCCTCGTTACGATGAGGAGGTTCTGTTGGTTGACCGTTTTGGACTGCGATGCTTGTACCTGGGCATGCAGGTTTGGTCGAATCTTTCACCATTCGTAGGGGTTAAGGAGACCTTCATACTAGCTGTAGTATTGTTTAAGTTTCTCGGCGTTCCACGGCCGTGCGAGCTCTTCCCCTTGGAGATTTTCTAAGTAGTAGACTTCGTTTTCGGTTTTTGCATGAACGCGGTATGGGCCTTCCAAGTTTGGTGCTAGTTTCCCTTCTCGGGAGTCTTTGTGGTTTTTTCTCAATATGAGGCTCCCGACTTCGAACGCTCGTTTAATAACTTTCGCGTTGTGTCGAGCTGCAATTTTTTGTTTGAGCATGGCTTCTCGGAGAGCTGCTCCTGATCGGATTTCTTCGACTAAGTCGAGCTCCTCTCTTAGCGTTTCTGAGTTAGTGTCTTGGTCCATGGGTGATTCTGTGTGCATAGACGATACGTGCATTTCTATGGGGATGACAGCTTTGGTTCCATATGCTAGTCGGAACGGGGATTCTCCGGTCGTCGAATGAGGCGTGGTCCTGTATGCCCAACGGACGCTATGCAGCTCTTCGACCCAGCGTTTCTTGTGTTCGTCCAATCTTTGCTTGAGGCCCCTCAAGATCACTTTGTTAGCAGCTTCAGCCTGCCCGTTAGTCTGGGGGTGTTCGACAGAAGCGAAGTGTTGTTTGGTTCCGACCGAGGATACGAATTCTTGGAAGTGTTTGTTGGTGAACTGTGTTCCATTGTCTGTCACGATGGCGAGCGGTACCCCGAACCGAGCGAGGATGTTACGCTTGAAGAAGCGTAGGATGTTCAGCGCGGTGATTTTGGCTAGGGCCTTTTCTTCGATCCATTTGGTGAAATAGTCGATGCCTATGATGAGATACTTATTTTGGCCGGTGCCGATGACGAAGGACCCTAAGATATCTAGTCCCCACTAGGCGAATGGCCATGGGGACGACAATGATTTTAACTCAGTAGGGGGAGCTATGTGTATGTCACCATGTCGTTGGCATTTGTCACATTTTTTAACGTGCTCCTTCGTATCATCCTGCATCGTCGGCCACTAATATCCTGCTCGTAGGATCTTACGAGCGAGTGACCTTCCGCTAGGGTGTTGCGCGTTGATTCCCTCATGGACTTCTCTCAACACGTGTGGGACGTTTTCTTCTTCAACGCATCTGAGGAGTGTTGTGGAGAATCCTCGGCGATACATTTTCCCTCTAACCATCGTGTACGAGCACGACCTACGTTGCACGGTGCTGGCCGTTTTTGGTTCTGCTGGTAACTCGTCTTTGGTCAGGTAATTAAATATCGGGGTCATCCAACAGTTAGTGTCACCTATGATGTTGATGTCTATTGGCGTTGACGTTTTTCTAATGCTGGGTTGGGGGAGTATCTCCTGTATGACGGATTTGTTGCCCCCCTTTCTCTTGGTGCTCGCCAGTTTGGACAATATATCCACTCGGATGTTGTCCTCGCGTGGGACGTGCCTCACTTCTACGGATGTGAATTGTTTTAGCTTTTCCTTGACCAAGGCTAAGTATTCGGCCATGTTGTCGTTTTTAGCTTGAAAATCGCCTCGTACTTGGTTAGCGACCAACTGTGAGTCTGTGCATATTATTATCTCTTCTGCTCCCAGGTCGTCAGCAAGGCGTAATCCGGCCTAGAAGGCCTCGTATTCTTCCTGATTATTGGATGCAGGGAAAGACATGGTTAAGGATGCTTCGATAAGTGTTCCCTCCTCGCTCTCTAACACGACCCCTTCCCCGCTGCCTGTCGAGCTAGATGCTCCATCGACGAAAATGGTCCATTTAGATGGAGATGTTGTTGTTTGCTCGTTGAATGTAAGTTCTGCTATGAAGTCGGCTAATGCTTGAGCTTTGAGGGTCTGTTGTCCTTCGTATTTGATGTCGAACTCGGCCAATTCTAACGACCATTTAAGCATTCGACCGGCCATGTCTGGTCTTCTGAGCATCTGTCTGATGGGTTGGTCTATTTTGACGATGATAGTATGGGCTAAGAAGTAGTGTCGTAACCTCCTTGCCGCGAAGAGTAGGGCTAGAATTACCTTTTCGATTTGCAAGTACCTGAGTTCGGGGCCGTTCAATGCCTTGCTCGTGAAGTATATGGGTTTTTGCCCCTCGGGGAGCTCTCGGATAAGGGTTGCACTAACGGCCTCGTTCGACACGACGAGGTAAAGGTATAGAGTTTCACCTTCATTGGGTTTGGAAAGTACCGGTGGTTCGGATAATGCTTTCTTTAGGTGAGCCAGGGCTTGCTCGCATTCGTCGGTCCACTCGAAAGCTGACTCTTTGCGGAGGAGTTTGTAGAATAGGAGCGCGTGCTGGGTAGATTTAGCCAGAAATCGAGCGAGGGAAGCGAGCACTCCGTTTAGTGACTGAATGGATTTTTTAGAGTTTGGGGTAGGTATTTCTGTGAATGCTCGAAATTTATCCGAGTTTGCTTCGATCCCTAGCTCGGTTAAGTAAAACCCGAGGAATTTACTTGTCCGAACTCTGAATGTACATTTTTTAGGGTTGAAACGCATCTTGCATTTTTGAGCTTGGATGAACACCTTTCGTAGGTGGGAAGCATGATCTGTTTCTTCCTGGGATTTGACTATCATGTCATCCATGTATACTTCGAGCATGTCCCCAATTTCAGCTCGGAATTTTTTTTTCATCATGCGCTGATAAGTTGCGCCCTCGTTTTTTAGACCAAAGAGTATAACATTGTAGTAGTAATTTCCCGATTCGGTCATGAAGGCCGTGTGTTTTTTGTCGGCCACGGCCATGGGAATTTGGTTATATCCTGAATAAGC
This sequence comes from Lathyrus aphaca, assembly GCA_963966055.1. Lineage (NCBI taxonomy): Eukaryota > Viridiplantae > Streptophyta > Magnoliopsida > Fabales > Fabaceae > Lathyrus > Lathyrus aphaca. The sequence goes on along the minus strand of OZ014519.1, from coordinate 306,960,084 downwards.
ATTCATAAATGAGAGTAGTTTGAAACCAGCCGAGTTGTCGACCAATTTATCGATATTTGGCAGAGGGTAAGCATCTTTCGGGAAAGCCCGGTTAAGATCAGTATAATCAACGCACATTCTCCATTTTCCATTAGATTGTTTTACAAGTACAACATTGGAAAGCCAGGTGGTGTACCTGGCCTCTGTTATAAAGTTTGCCTCTAGGAGGTCTTCTACAGCTTTTTCGGCCGCTTTAGCTTTTTCGGTCGACTGTTTTCTCCTCCGTTGGGCGATGGCCTTGTGATTCGGATCGATGGAAAGATGGTGACATGCTACGTCCTAATCGAGCCCGGAAGTTTCCGCTGCGCTCCATGCGAATAAGTCAGCGTTCCCCCTCAGGCATGCTTCTAGTTGTCTTTTTGCTAATTCTGGGAGGTGTTCTCCGATCTTCACGCATCTGCTCGGGTCCTCTCCCAGCGGGATCAGTTCGAATTCACAGTCGGGGATAGGTCGGGCTAATGAAGATGAGGGCTGCTGAGAATTCCCGACCTCATCTGGAAACCTGCAATCGAGGTCGATGGAATCGACCAGGGGGTGAGGTGCGGGTGCATTAGTGTTCAGGGAGCAAGCTGAAGTGGAGGCTTTTGGCTGGTACGATATCAAGCTAAGGCCTTTAGAGGCCGCTTCGAAACAACGTCAGGCAGCTTCCACGTCACCATGCAGGGTGGCGACTCTTCCTGAAGTGGTGTAGTATTTCATCTTTAGATGGACGGTGGATGGGATGGCTAGGAGTTCAGCCAGAGTTGGTCGACCTAGAATGCATTGGTATAGAGAAGGACAATCGACGACCAAGAACTAGATGCGGATTGATCGAGAAGTTTCTGTGGCTCCGAACGTGACTATGAGATCGACGTAACCCCATGGTCGTGATACCGCACCGTTGAAACCTTTTAGGTCCGATCCTACGTATGGTGTCAGGTGTGTTTCGTTCAGTTGGAGCATAGCGAATAGCTGCGAGTACATGATGTCGTATGAGCTACCCTAGTCGACCAGTATCATGCGGACGTCGAAGTTGGCCATTTGGGCTCGGATGAGCAGTGGAATGCTGACATTAGGAGCTCCTCCTAACAGTTTTTCTTTATAGAAGGAGATGGGCACTGAATTGTCTCTAGGAGGGTCCAGTGTGGCATTTAGGGCCAACCCTTTCGCAATTAGCTGGTCGAACTTCCTTTTTACGGAACCGACCGTGATCTTATTGAACCCCCGCCCGGGATCACCATGGCGGAAGGGAAGTTTTCCCATGGGCTATGGGAAGTGAGATAACCTGTACTCGTTGGACGGTCGGGTAGAAAGAAGTCTTTCAGGCGATAGATGCTGAGGGCCACATGCATGTTGGTGTCCGCGGGTCTCCGGCCTGGAGGTCTCCTTGGATTTAGTGAACTGTTTGAGGTGGCCATCTTTGATGAGTATCTCTATTGCATCCTTTAGGTGGATGCAATCCTCAATGTTGTGTCCATGGATCTTGTGAAACCGACAGTACTTGGTTTTATCGGTGCCCGGTTTGGCGGGTAGCTACTTGGGGAAGCGCACCCCCGCTTGGCGGAACTCTGAGTTAGCACATTCGAACAGTATTTTCTCCCTTGACGCCAGCAAAGGTGTATATTCACGAAATCGGTCCACCGGTCCTCTCTGCTCCCGCGGTTCACGGGAGCGATATTTTTTTCTTTTGTCGCTTCCCCGAAGAGATGTCGAGGGCTCATCTGATTTGGAAAGGTACGCGTCCTCTCGTTGTCGAGCATCGCGGATGGAACTAGCCGCCTGATTTTCCTCGTATTCGATATACGCTTGGGCTTTCAAGAGGAACACATCCAGAGTAGCGGGTGTCTCAATACCCACCGCACGGTGAAAGTTGGTAGACGGGTGCAATCCACGTTCCAGCAAATATTTCTTCATGTCGTCCGTGGTTGAGACCTGGACGACTTCTTTATTGAACCTCTCGATGTATGTTCTGAGAGGTTCGTCTTTGCCTTGGATTATGGCCTCAAGAGATGCTTCCGTTTTTGGATGGCGCCTGGAAGTGGTGAAGTGCCTGGAGAAGGTTCGACCAAGTTGTCTCCAAGAAGTGATGGATTCAGGCTCGAGACTTTTATACCAAGTCATCGCCCCTTTCCTTAAGGTGGTCGAAAAGAGACGACACTTGATTGCTCCTCGGACACCTCTGTAGTCGAGTAGAGCGTCGATGTTCTCGATATGCTCGTCGGGGTCGATCGTTCCGTCGTACGAACCCAATGGAGGGGGCTTCTCAAGTCCTCTCGTTAATCTGGAGGCCATGATCTCAGAGGATAGGGATCCCCTGATATCATCATCGTCGCTAGAGGTGATCGTATGGGATCTTGATCGGTGCTTTCGGTCTCGTCGTGGGGATGAAGAATTCTACTTGCTCTTCTTTGATCGTTTCAGGGATGGAAATTGAGATCGTCTTCCTTTTCGGGGAGGGGAACGAAGAGCGTTCTCTTGTGACCCATGGTGATTCTTGGTTGGTACTGGTGATCGAGGTCTTCGTGGGGGTGGCCGACCGCGGTTCTGTATAGAGGATTTGTCGTGGTGCCCCTTATCTTTCCTCCTTCGGGGGGAAAGGCTGTGTTGGCTTCGGTGTTTCTTGGGTGATCGAGATGATCGACGACCGGCGTCCTCCAAATGGGCTATCTTGGCATCTTGTTCCAGGAGCAGGAGATGTATTTTATAGATTGTCTCAACCAATGCAGTGAAGTCTGGTCCGGTGGGGGCGGCCCCGAAAGGTATGATCTCTGGTTGGCTCTTGAGCGGTTGATTGTGCTCGGGAGATGGCGAAGCAGTCTTTCCGTCCTGACGATCTTGGACGGTTTCTTCGTGTGAGGTAGTGAAGAGGTTGCTCCCCCGCTGAGTAATGAGGACACCATCAATTGTGCGGGCTTTGCACGGTATGTCGTTAGCGGTCATGGATCTTTATGAATAGTAACTTTGGTTCTTGAATTTCTTTGGTGAAGAAGAACGGGGAAGTTTGTTTCCCACAGACGGCGCCACCTGATCGTACCTGGAGATCAGGATCCGATATGGTCACGTCAAGCGTGGACGAGTGTAGTTGATGATGGAGAAAAGATGGGGGGTGTACCTGCAAAGGCACTCCGATGCTAAAGTCAGAAAACGAGCAACGAGTGAGCAAGTACAATATTTTTTGGGTCTAGATTTTTAATACACGACCCTCTCAATTGAGAGGGTTTATATACTGGTCCAAGTGGGTGCTCATTGGCCCAGAATGTTGAGCGCGGATCGCATATCCCACAATAATCGACGGTGATTAGGAACTATCCGTTGGGGTGAGAAAGAGCTTGCTCGACAAGCTCCTCGCCCGGCAATGTAGTTGTCCGACCGAGGGCAGGTAGAGCAGTCGACTTCATAGCTCCGAGCATGGTCGGGTTTTTTGGGCCGTTGGGCCGCGAGATAGATATGGCCCAATTCTGATGGTTGGGTCAGTCCGGAACACTTTTATAACATACATTTTCATATCATTTCATATCGTTTCATTTCATTCCATTCCAATTTTATGTCCTCTTAGGGCGAAAAACTGGGTATCTTCCATCTTGATGAAACGAAGATGTCAATCTTCATATCTCTGGATTGAAGAAACTTAAATAGGGGCAGCTTTCATACCCTAATTTTTGAACCTAAGATTTTTCACATCACATATGCATCTTGCATACAAACAAGATCACTCACTGGCTGGTTTGTCCTTTCAGTTGTGGGTTTATGCCTCACAGGGGATAACTGTGGTTTTACTTACCTTTATTTGCTTATATTTACTAACCTCTAACCAAAATACAAAAATATGTTGTAGTTTGCTTTTTCTTCTCTCTGTGTTGCAGGCTTTCAAAGACAAGGTAGTGATTACAATTTAGATGTGGTTGTTTAGTTCTGATTCGATTCAGATGGAAGTTTGACCTAATCTTGGTTAAACTATCAAAAGATTGTTTCAACTGCAGGTTATTTGTGCCAATGTTTTATTTCTCAGACAATGTGTATTCAAAGTTAAAGTTGTGTTGTGTGCGAAAGTCGTCAGTTTATTAGGCGGTGGTTCATGGGAAGTTTTGGTTCAAAAATCCAGGCTTATCATGATCATATCTTCAGTTGTATGCATCTGCGGATTTATTTTTCCCAGAGGATGATTCAAACAAATTCAAAGTAATCTAGGGTTTATTTGATCAGAGATTCAGTGGAAAGGTGATTTAGATGGTTGTTGCTTTAGATACAAGTCACTCATTGATCCAAGATTTGTTCAGATGCTTGTGAAAGAAGTATGTGTTTGGTTTTGGGCTAAAATCAAGATTTCATATCCACTATCCATTTTCGATTAGACCTTTTTTTTATAACCATTTCCAAGAATCATTTTTAAATCCATTTCATTATCCATTTTTTTATTGATTTCCTAAACCTTTTTTATTATTACTATATAATCATTTTTCTTCCATTTCACAATTTATTTTCTTTTCACAAAAATAGATATAAGCCCATTTGTTTTCCCTTAAGCCCATTTGTTTTTTTATAACAAAACAATTTGAAAGAAATAGAAAAAAGTTTCAGCCTTATTCAGTTACATCAACACTATTAGCCCACGTGACTACAACCTTTTAGTTTCTTCCAGCTTTTACAAAGAAGTCGTTGCACCTGTTTTTTCATCAGCCACATTTCATACACACGCATATAGTCAACAAGCCGTTCAACACTCCAATACACACACTTGCAGCCATACTTCAACTATTATCTACACCACACGTGAACATCACTTCAGCAAATCATGTTAACTTCATGTACCAAAACGCACAAGCTGAATACATAAAACGCAGGCTGAAAAGAAACTCACAGGCACACATATTCCACAATCCAAAATGCATTTGAAATTGAAATAAAACGCAACTGAGAACATGCCTTTGCCATGCTTCCGAAAATGCAGATTTTTCAACATAAAATGACAAATCATTCTCTCCCAAATCCCTCTATAAATACAACCACAATTCCATTTCAATTTCTAAGCTTTGAAAGCCTCTAAAAATTCTCTCAATATCAAAAATCAAATCTCATTCTTCAACTATTCTTCAAATTCAACCTTACAATTTCATCAATCAAATTCATCAATTCATTAACCCGAATCCATAATAACACAACAACAACAAGAGAGAATGAGTTAAAGCTTCACTTACTTGAGTTTTGAAGGTAGTGAACATTTTCCGACGAATCTTTCTTCTCCGATTTCATTACATACATTTTCTGAAGGGAGAAATCAATCACATATTCTTGATCTACTCGGTCTCGTGGTCGAAACAATATCAAAATGGAGCTCAATCGTTTCGATTTGGTGGAGCTCCGAAAAATAGAATGGAGAAGATGAATAGTGGCAGCATGGGATAGCAAAAGGAAGAAGAAGATATTCTGATTCTTTTTCCTTTTTTTTATAACATTTATTTGTTTTTTTTATTAATGGAGTTTTGTGTGTGTTTTTGGGCCTTTAAAGGCATTGGAAAATTATTCTTGTTATCACCTCCCCATGTGTTATGTCTTTACTCCTTCTCTGTCTTTATTTCAATTTTTTTTAATTTCCATTTTTTTTCTTTTAATTTTCTTTATGACTTTTTCTATTGAACTTTTTATTTCAATTGATTGGTTGTGTAGATCATAAATGTTAGATCCACTTCTCTTCATCTATTATTTTTCTTTTGGTCGATGAGATCTTTGATTCGACGATTATTGAACTTTAAAGATGTTTAATCTTCATTATTTCAAATTTATGGATGAATGATCATTTGGATCATTCTCCATATTTTGGAGTCGTGATAGGTTGCCTTTGATAAATCAATGTTAAATACATTATATCATATCTCTAGCATGTATTGGCAAAAATATCGTTCACCTTAATTGGTGTTGGCCGGTGTCGCTCCCGATAAATGAGACTGGCCCAAATAAAGGTACAGACGTGAACGGTCGGCGAAAGGAGGATGTGAGAACACACAGGAGTGAACTCACAGGGAATGAATAGAGTCGCCAGCTAGGCATTTTTATCCCGGAGGAAAGGCAATGCTGCATAGACCTAGGAAGATATGGATAAGACGGTTGCGAACCAGAGAGACTGAGAAAGGGGGTTGGTTACAACCTGGGAAGGTATTAGCACCCAGATTGTCCGCCGTACTCGACGGGATCCACGCTTAAAAGATTTGTGTTTTAAAGGGGTAGTGTCAGTGCAATCTGTGTATAAAATAGCTGGAAAAGAATGTACAGGTGTCAGTGTAAAAGAAGTGAGGTGTGGTATATACAGTGTCAGTGTAAGAACATAGAGGAGATGCTCAAGAATATGAGGCTAAGAGAATGATGCTGAAAGAGGGGGAATGTACAGAGACTTTTGTTCGATAACTGTTAAGTTATGCCTACGTATCCTCTCGTGCAATGAGGAAGTCAAAACACCGTAGTTCGACCCAAAGAGACTGAAAGATTAATTAACTTGTGAACTGCTTACTTATCTATGCTCAAGTGTATGACCTGTCTGGCTCAGGTGCAAACTGTCTTGCATTAGACGGAAGAAGCAAGTTCTCGTTTATGAGTGAATTAGATGAGAAAAGAATCCCGGAGGAGACGATTATTGTTTGTTTTTGTATTTTCAATCTTTTATTGCTTTTTGAAGTTTGTCATAAGTTAATGAGCTTAAGCCTAAACCAATGGATTTAGTAAACTCATCACATCTTCCCTCTGATTAGGGGTAATGAGAATACCTTAAGTGTGAAGTCAGATTCTCACACTTAATCACCTTTGGTGTAGGATTAAGATCATTAACCTACTTGTGATTATTTAAATGTTTTTGGTGTCTTTGTTTAGTGTTGAATAATGAGATTAAGCCATAATCAGGGATTAAACAGACTCATTACACCATCCTAATGGAAGGATAATAGATGAGAATGTTTAAGCTGAGGAAAGCTCCTCAACTTAATCCATGATTAGGGATTAAACTCATGACAAGACAAGCCTTTGATTAAGTGGATTTTATTTAATGGTATGGTGATGAAGTGATTTTTAGGGTTTGTAAGACAACTTGAGGGGGACTTGTCCATTAACACTAGGGTTAGTCCTTCTTAACCAATTAAGGAAGAATTAGAACCCTAATGCAAGGCCCAAGTTACAAGTGTGATGTCTTGATGATTATTAAGTGGATTGATTAAAGGATTTAAACACATTAAGGGTTTAACACTTAAGATTAAAGTTATACACTCCATCCTAATAGAAGGATGCAGGCATAAGCTTAATCACAAAGCCTTAAAGCCTTTAGGGTTTAGTCCCTGATTATGAGATGAGAAGAGAAGACTCAAAGAGACACAAAGGTAAAACTAAGTGGGGGACTAATCAAAACCCTAATCATTGTCATGCTTGGTTATTCCTAAGGTTTGTGAGGTTTACAAGAGCAATCTTCAATGGAACCACCAGGAAGCAGATGAAAGGATCAGGAGAAGCAAAATGACTTGCTTCATTCAAGAAGTCAAGTCACTTGAAGAAAGAAAGTAAGAAGAAGAAGAATGAACAAGCTCAAACTCAAACACATATCAAAATGCAGCAATGGATGCAAGAGAGAGATGAAAAGAAAATGTGAGAAGTGAAGGCAAATCCACTTCTCAAAGTTACTTACCACCTGAAAAGTTAATAAAGGAATGCAATGCAATGTCAAATGGAATGAAATGGCATGATGAGAAACAAAACCAGAAGCACATACATAATTTTAATGATGCTATGAGATGCTACCAACATGAGGCAGCACATGGAAGTGATCATGCAAGCTTATGGATGCAAATGGAGCAAGTTAGGAAGCATGAACATACATGAAAAGTTATGAAATGCATATGGAATACAACATGGCAAATGCAAGATGCAATGATCAAACATGCTTTCAATATGTCTTATGATGTTAAGTGAATCAAATGGATGCATAAAATGTCATGGCAAGTCAAGGTATGAATGCAAATGCAAGATGGATGCATATGGAAGCCCAAATTAGGGTTTATGATCAAAGCATCAAACACAACCCAAAATCAGAAGCAAACAACAATATAAAAAATTGAAAATGCCTTCAAAGGACCCCTAATCCTATACTAACTCACTGCCCAAAGGAGAAGTTTCAACTCTTAACCTAATTCAAGTTATGATTTTCCTAAGTTTTCTAGGGCTTTAGGGTTCCTTAACAAGAAAAATGTCAAACAAATTGAAAATGAGAGATCAAATCATGGCCATTTAATCTCACAAACTACATGATATGTTAAACACAATGCAAAAAGAATCAAAGTCCAACTCTTTAGGGTTAGGCAGAAATGATTTTTGGAAGTTTGGATCAATATAATGCATCAAAATGATTTTAATTCCATGGAAAATTCTTAAAATGCATCAAGATCAAAAAAGAAATTTGGTTTGAGGGTTGGACAATGTTTCTAAATGTTTTTAAAGGTTTCATGAATTTTTTGGTGATTTTTAAATACCTAAAAGCATTTTTAATTAATTAATTCTCATTAATTAATTAAAAAGAAACTTTTAAATATTTAAAAATACTTTTTTGATGCTAAAAATAAAAATAAAAATATTTTTGTGTTCTGAAATTAAATAATAACTTGCATAAAAAATTTCAGAATTTTTGAAGTATTTTTGCTATTTTTAATAAATTGTACAAATTAAATGAAATAATATGAAAATAAAATGAATTTAAATGCTGAAAAAGAAAAGTCAAACAATCTGATGGCCCTCATTCAAACTCCAACACGCGCGAATTGACCTGGCGCGCATCTGGACGGCCAGCATTCAAACTCACTAACCCTAATTAATTAACCCTAATCCAGCCGTTAATGACTCTCAGGTGACCGGAACAGTGTTCCGGTCATCTTCTCCGATCACTCCAAACTTCAAACTCTCTCTAAACGCATCTAAAATGAAATCTAATTAAACAGAAATGATCCCCACCTAAAAACGAATCAGAACCCCCATTCAAAACACATTTATCATTCCTAAACTGGCTGAATCGAATCAATCTAGTTCTAGGGCAAAAAGTTTCAGAGACTGCATACATACTCGTCCCTTCACCATTTTCAAAACCAAAGACATATTCATGATCAGGGAAGCATGTAGAAGCTATTAAGAACTTAAAAATTCATTTCTGGAAAAAAAGTTCTTGAGCTACCTGAGTTTTGAAGCTTTCAGTTCACAGCTTTCTGGCCTCTCCTCTTGATGCAATCCACTCCTCTTGGTCCCTTGATGATGTCTGGATACTTAGCAAGAGTTTATGTTGGCTGGTTTAAGAGTTTGAACAGGTTCTTCTCAAGCTCAGGTGAGAATCGTGTTTTGGATTCAGGCAGTTTAAGGCAAGGGTGAGGGGTGCTTTGTGATCAGGATGATGAGTTGAGAAGGTCTGTGAAGTTTGTTTAAGTGTTTGTGGCTTGTATGAAGAGTTTCGAATGCTTTTGCTTTGAGAGTGAAAAATGAGAAAGTTGTGTTCTTGCTGGTTTCAGGCTTGCTTGTTATGTTGTTTGGCTTGCATTTTCTTTGTATAAACAAATGCTATTGGTCAGATGAAGTGACATGTCCTTTTGTGATAGGTATGGTTGCTTTTGCCAAAATGTCAACTTTGTGTAAGAAGGGCATGGGCTACTTTGCTAGCTTGGTACAAGGGGCTTGTCTTGCGCAGCATGAGGTGAGGAGAGGGCTAGGGTGGTTCAGCAACCAAGGCAGCAAGTGGATGAGATGTTATGATGGTTTTTGCAACTTGGTTCCCTTTGGTTCCCATGAAAAGATCTTGTTCCAAACACCATACAAACATGTAATTCTTTGGTCCAATCTGAACTTTAGATGTCACATGATCATGTTATGTGAATTAGAAGTCCATTTGATAGCTTTAGAACACTTGATCAAGTCATTTTGCAAAATACCTCTTTGGTGGAAACTTTGAAATTTTGTGATTTTTGCCAACTTTGACAAACCATAACTTTTGATCCAAAATGAATTAGTTCATGTTCTTGTACTTTTTGAAAAGGGAAAGATCTAATCTACAACTTTCATGACCAAAGTTTTTCCATTTGAAGCATTTTTGAATCAAAGAGTAAGGGTTGAAAAAGTTGCATAAAATGACATTTCATTAAAAGTCAACCTTGCCCAAAAAAGTCAACTTTGCAAAAACTTCAAATTCTTCAATTTTGTGAACTTCCAACCTCTTCTATGATCAAATAAAGATCATACACACTCAAAAATGATGAAGATCACCCCTTGGTTGGGTCATTGGGGGCCTCAGATGCCCTAATTTTGCACTGACTTGTCCAGAAAGTCAACTCTTGATCAGATGACTTCCCCATGGAATTTCTTCATGACAATTGATATGCATACTCCCTATACCATATAGAGACCAACAGAAACAAGAATGACCAAAAAATTTGGAGTTATGGCCTCTGAAACCAAAACCCTAATTTTAGGTCAACTGTGCAGTCTAGCCTGGCTCTGCTCCCACACCATTTCCAGTTCTTGTGATTCTTTTGGCATTCTTGACTTTGAGAGGACATAATATGATACTAGAACATACATGGACCCCCTTGAAGTTATTGGTGGCCTTTGGAGTGGCTCAAGAAGCTCTTGGATTGCTCAGATCACAAACCCTAGATGCAGATGACTTAGAATCTATGCAGTGAATCAAAAATGGGATATGAGATGGTGTGATTGTGTTTATGCATATGAAAATGATCACAAGCCATGGTGTGAATGGGTTAGGGCAAATTTGGGGTGTTTACAGCCGGCCTCATTTGTAGGGTAATTACTTTGTAAATTACTTGGAGATTGCTTAACATAGACATAAACTTGTCCCGAATTCGGAATAAAAATCTAATTAGATACTTACACTTTCGTGGTACGGACCTCGTGTTGGTCGCGTAATCCCAAAGTGGATAGTATTTTACGTTAAGATCCATGACTTATGAAGCTTGATGCATATTTGCTTTGGGTATCCCAATCTTCTTTCAAGTTTCATTGAATTTAGATCTAATCGCCACAATTAATCACTATAGTGTAAGATACTAAGCGGAATCAATTACTTTCTTTGGTTATGGATGATTAAGTTCACCATACCATTATTATGTAAATATTATTATACTATACTAAGTTCACCATACCATTATTATGTAAATATTAAGTTCACCATACCTCTTTATTTCTATCTCTTGCTCCTTATCTCTTTTATTATGCTTTTATTATGTTATATCATTCATCATATTGCTTATGTTTATATTCATATCCTTGTGCTTTTTCCTTTGTCCATTTGGACATAAAAATATTAATAAAGGATTAAACATCTAAAAGACTTGTGACTTTAATCTTGGACTATAGCCACTATACTTAGCATTGGACTTGGAGTTTTGGACCTAGATTTTAGGATCATTCCTTTTGCTTGAGTTATTATGGATTGAAGACCTTAGCCTTCATTTGATTCACTTGTTTATGAGGAAGAACTCCTATTGTTTTTTATGCTTCAAAGAGTGCTCTCCATGCAGTTAGATTGTTCTTACTTTAACTTTTACTTCAAGTCTTAGGATAGCCTCTTCATCTCTTTCCCACTTCTTAAATTTTCCAAGCTTCTCCCTCTTTTCAAAACTTTATTTGTATTCAAACTTTAAACCACTTTCATAATCAAACATTGACTTAGGTCAATCGGTTTTACCTTTTTCATTTCATTTCTTAATAAAGGCTAAACCACATAAGCATATCGAGACCTTTCTCAAAATACTTTAAAAGATGCAAAACTCATTTAATCTTTTTTTGTGCCCTCATGCACTTTTCCTCTTAACCATTTTCACATGTTTAGATATGATTCATTCTTTCTAGCGAAATTATTCGCTAAAGAATGACGACTTATCTTTACATTTTAAAATCAATCCAACACATTAATATTTCTCTATTTGTACCACTAATTACGAGGTTTTGATCTCACATTGCACACCGTGGGTACGAAGGCATGAGATGAACCTCTCATCAAACACAAAAATCTTAAAAAACATTTCTCTTCTCATCTCTTCAATCTCTTTTAACAAACCATTTTCAAACCAAAAGCAATAAATATTTCAAAGGGATCTCGTGGAGTACCACAGACATTTTGGATACTTAAAACCTTCCCAATTTGTAACCTATCCCCTTACCCATTCTCTGCTCGATTCTTTTATCTTTTATCTTTTAGATTCATTAGGATTTATTCGCTCTTTTTTCCTTTTCCATTTGGAATAAATTAAAGGCGCGGTGGCAACTTTGTTTACTTCGAGTTAAGTTAACCAATAGCTTACATTCATGATTTTACCGCTACAATAAGGTCACTAACGTCCTTCAAGAGAGTGGATGAACTTATTGGATCTCTTTAAACATTTGAATTGGGGATCAGTGACAGATCTGAAAAGAAATCCAACAGCATAGCCTTTGTGTCCAATACTGAAGATGGAGAGGAGGAATATAATCTAGATACCGATGAAGAACTAATGTCAAGAACAACTCATCTAACATCAACAAGTCTAATGATGCAGGTAGAAGAATTAGGTCTGAAGAAAAACCCTCTTAAGGAAAAGGGGTTCAGTGCCATGAATGTGAAGGATTTGGTCACATTAGAGCTGAATTTCCTACTTACCTCAAGAAGAAAAAGAAGCGTCTAACTGTTTCTTGGTCTGATGAGGACTCTGAAAGTGAACTTGAAGAAGAATATGCTAAAAGTGTTACTACTATGACAGGGAGATATGCCTCTGATGAAGATTCTAGTGATGATGAATTGACCTTTGAAGAACTGGCAGAATCCTACAGAAAGTTGTGTCTTAGAAGAGAAGAAGTCTGTCAACAAGGAGAGAAGCAGAAGAAACTCATAATTCAATTGGAGGCTGAAAAGGAAGAACATCTAGAGACTATTTTCAATCTAAAGAATAAAGTTGTCATGTTGAATTCTAAACTTGATCAGATGTCCAAGTCTGTCAGAATGTCGAACAGTGGATCTGACACATTAGAAGAGATTCTTCAGATTGGTAAGATAGAAGGAGACATGACTAGCCTTAGATTTAATAGTGAAAATAAACCTTCTTCAGAAAACAGTCACTCTGAACCAAAGATGTTGAAGTATGTGTCTCAACATGATGGTGGAGGTCTATTTAACTACACAAGATGGAAATTCACAAAATGGAGATGCCATCATTATGGAACGCTTGGACATATAAAACCTTATTATTTTAAATTTGTATAGATACCCTAAGCCTTCTCCTAATCCTAGACCTAATCAGACCATTTGTATAAAGAGACGGTGGGTGCCTAATACTGCTGCTACATGTTTGATAGCTCAAACTTCTCTCAGAATCTCAGCTAAAGAAGATTGGTACTTTGACAGTGGATGCTCCAGACACATGACAAGTATTAAAAATCTATTTGTTGACATCAAAAATTATAGTACTCGGTATGTGACTTTTGGTGATGGAGCCAAGGGTGAAATTAAAGGGGTTGGAATGCTGGAATGCTCATGACTCCCACATCTTGATGATGTTTTGCTTGTCAAAGGACTAACTACCAACCTAATTAGTATCAGTCAACTATGTGATCAAGGATTCAATGTCAACTTCAACAAATCTGAATGCCCAGTCACAAATGAAAACACTGAAGTTATTATGAAGGGAGTCAGGTCAAAAGACAATTATTACTTATGGGCATCTCAAGATGCTAGTTATTCCTATATATGTGCTTTAGCCAAAGAAGATGAGGTTAAGTTGTGGCATAAAAAAACTAGTACATTTTCAAGAGATAAAAAGAATACTATCTATGGAAGATGTCAGGGTAGTTTCAAAACTAAAGATTGAAGGAGTATCTCTGGGTTATTTGAAAAATAGTTACGCATATAGAGTCTTCAACTCCATAACTAAAGCTATGATGGAATCCATACATATTGTTGTTAACAAGGCTGATGTCCTAGAAGATGTTGGAACATTTCTGAATGATATCTCTGATGAAATCTCAAACATAAATATTGAACTTAAATCCATAAATGCAAAAACTGAAGCTGATCAAGTTAGCAAAGGATCCCCTATTAGAATTAAGAAGAATCATCCTAAAGAAACTAAAACAAGGGAAATCATATCAAGCTATTGCTTAGTATCAAGGATAGAGCCCAAGAATGTTAGAGAAGCATCTACTGATGAGTTATGGATCAATAATGTTAGAGAAGCATCTACTGATGAGTTATGGATCAATGTTATGCAAGAAGAGATAGGAAAATTCTAGAGGAATGGAGTCTGGGATCTAGATCCAAGACTTGATGGAATAAATGACATTGAAACAAAATGGGTGCACTAGACTAAGTCTGATGAACAAGCTTGTCTAGAATCCATCCAATTATTGTTGGGAGTAACTTACATCTTGAATTTTTAGATGGATGGAAAAAATGTCTTCTTGAATGATTACTTGAATAAGAAGGTGTATGTGGAACAACATAAAGGGTTCATTAATCCAACCTACCTAATTATGTGTACAAGTTGAGGAAAAGAGGCATAAATAATACTTCCATTGTCAAAGCTAAAGGAGGAAAGATCATGATTCTACAGACCTATGTGGATGATATTGTGTTTGGTGGGATGTCAGATAAGATGGTTCAACATGTTTTTAAACGAATGCAATCAAAATGTGAGATAAGCCTTGTTGAAGAGTTACCTTACTACCTTGAACTACAAGTCAACCAGATGGAAGGCTCTATAGTTATTTCTCAGAGTAAATATGACATTGGAGTTGTTGCAGGTATTTGGGCTAGATACCAAGTTGAACCTAAGATGAGTCATATCAATTAGATGAAGAGGCCTCTGAAGTATGGAATACTATATACTCATGGATCTGACTCTGCATTTTCTGAATATTATTTTTGGGCTGGAATTATTGATGATAGGAAGAACACACCAGGTTGGTGCTTATATATGGAGAATAATCTCAGGTCATGTTTTAGCAAGAGGAAAAGTTGTGTATCCTTATCCACTATTAAAGCAGGAAGTAATTACTCTCAAATGGTGTGGAGGAAACAAAGGTTGACTGAATACAATGTCACACAAGTCGACATGACATTATATTACGACAATCTGAGTGTTATTCAACACAACAAAACCAAACACATTGGTATTCATCAATATTTCAAAATAGAACTTGTTAAAGATAAAATTGTTGCCCTAGAACACATAGCCATTGAGATGCAGCTGACTAGTTTTTTAACTAAGTCACTGGATGCTAATCAGCTTGAAAATTTGAAGGGTAAATTGGGAATTTGCATTCATAAAGTCTTATAGCAATTATCTGCATGTGGGAACATTTTTAAGGGCTTGTTATGTTTTCAAGATTTAAAATTCCATTTAATATGTAGTTAGAATATCCTCCTATTTACCATAAGTGTTCAACAAATTAAGTTCCCATATCAAGTGCAATCCTCTCATAATATCTTTAGTTTCATTCTCACACGCTACCCTAGCAACCTGATTTCTTCCAACGACTCTTTCATCTTTCATTCTCTCCAAAACAAGCTCCTTGCTCATACTCCCTCTAATCTCAACATGATCAAATGTCTCAACATCATGATGTGTCTCCCTCAAAGAAATCTTCTCCAAAAGAAGCTGACTATACTTCCCACTCTAGGGCTCTACCAATGAATATCTTGTTTGATGATGTTATTGATGTCGCTCTGTTGAACATGGTCCCCAACACTTCTATTAAGCTCCAAAGGCCCATGAATCCACATGCATGAAGACCTAAGGAGGTTTCTGCTGGTAACTCTTCTGAAACTCCTTCAGCTATCACTAATAAGGTTGAGGATTATACACATTCTGTTGATCAGACCATTAGAAGACTTGCTTCTAGGTTTTTGATTGAGGGTAATGAGGTTCCTAGGTTTACTATCCCTCAGTCAAAAATTTCAGCCCCTCAGGCTGATGATAACAACAAAGATAATAATATTACTGTTGGTGCTGACACCTTTGAGACTGATGAAGGAAATCAGCACAAGCTTGCTAGCTCTGTTTTGAAGGATATTGGAGCTAATGATGTAACTAATGTTGAAACATCATATGTCAAGCAAGGACCTCCTATCAAGAATATGGCTCCTGATTTTAATAAAAGGAAGAAGACTAATGTTGAAGATGTTGTTGATGTAGACAATCTGTTTGATAATGACTTGATCATGAATGTGAATCCTGTTAGACGGTGTGGATAGTGATCGAGAGGGGGGTGAATAGATCACCTCCTTTTTCACAAGGTTTTAATAAAACTTTTCAGAGTCTTAGAAAATTAGCGGAAAAACTACAATCCCGAATCGACTTCCGTCTATTCTGGACCAGCTACTAGAAAACCGGACATGCGATAGAGTGCTGGATTTAATATTGAGATGACAAAGACTTGAACACACGAAATGACAAACAATCGAATGCACTTATCACTTAAGGCTATTCCCAATGAATCAAAACTAATTAAAACGTAAATAGAGGTAGAGAGAGAATACAATACGCGGAGATTTGGTAAGGAAGTTCCCCACGTTCGTCCTCGCGTGTGGGTATGTCTCCCTCTCAATTTCAAACCAAAATCGAGAACTTTTATATCAATAAAGTTGATTCCGTCGTTTACAAGGTTGCAATACAAAAACCAGAAATCTAAACACCAAGATCTTCCTATTGTATGAACCTTCACTTGATCTGAGCAAGACCAAGATTTCCCTTCAAGTATTACAAACAATTCATCGGTTCCACGACCTGTTTGCGAAATTACCCAATTTTCGAACCTTACACTACGGCTGAATCTATTCTGTAAACGTGACTGACAAACCCTCAAGAACACGTCCGTTCTTGAAGGACAAACCATATGGTTTTTCCTCGAATCCCCCTTCCAATCTTCAACTCAGCTAGATCCCCGATCATACCACTGAACGTTATCTCGTTGATCCGTTAATCCCAAGAACAAGAATGATTATGTGTTGATGTTCTTGAATTAAAGAGATTGAGAAGATGATGAAGATGAAGTATCTTTCAGATTTAGAACACGACTGACAAATTGATTGCACATCAAACTCTCTCTTTGACTGTGTGTTCTTCAATTCTTCACTTTCAATTCAATTGACTTGTGTTGCGCGTGAAAAACTGAATTGGAAGAAGCTTATATACACATAACAGAACCTGTTAGAAAAAAAAACAAACTTATGTATCGATACGAAATTCGCATGTATCGATACATGTGAGTTTCATAACTGTTATGTATCAATACATGGAAGTACGCATAGATACATACTGAACCAATGAAAAAATTCACAAAATTAACATCAACATGAATCGATACATGTTACGAATGTATCGATACAAGAATTATTTCTAGAAACAGAAATACAACATGTATCGATGCATTATGCGAATGAATCGATGCATAGTTTGTTTCCAGAAACACTAAGGAATCATGTATCGATACAACAATCATATGTATCGATACATACAGTAGCAAAAACAATATTTAGTGCTTTTAACAAGACATGTATCAATGCAAGCCAACATGTATCAATACATACATGATCAAAATTGTTTTTAAGCTTTCATTTATTATATGTACCAATTCAAACCTTTGTGTAATGACATTAAAACATTATATAGGTCAAAACACAAAGTTGAACAAACTTAGCATGTAAGCAAATGCACAAAAAGCAAAGGCATAAAAATTATCTATCATACAAAACTAATCCAAAAGTAGATAATTGCTCACAAATTCCCCCTTTTTGATGATGGCAAATTTTGCAAGATGTAGAAGACACTCCCCCTGAGTTTGTGCATCGCTGTCAACTGTCACATCCATCCTTTCTCCCCCTTTGTTAACATCAAAAAGAAGAGAAAACCAGTCTAGGCGAAGCAGGATTGTAGCAATAACAAGCAAGAGTGATATATAAGCTAAATATTCACAAAGAATGAAGCTTAACACGAATTAAAACAAAAAAAATAAAGGGCAAACAACACAATGAAACAAAAGGAAGAAATAAGCATTGAATTATCTAGTAGAGTTATGAATTACAAAGATAAACCAAAAACATACAAAGTTTAAACATTAGTCCAAAATAAACTTAAGCAACATAAGTATGATATGATGATGATGATGCAATGCAATGATATAATCCTGGCTTAGTGAGGATTATAGCCTCCACAAGACTCCTCATCAGCTCTATCAGGATCTCTGAAACTTGGTGGAGGAGGTGGAGGAGGCATTTCATCAGGATTTTGCCCCATAAAGTTGTAATGCCTGAACCAATTATGAACCTCAGTACTTCTAAAAATGTCCATAATGCCCGGATGTGCATGACAATCATCCATAAATCCCGACATCTCATTGTAGAAGACTTGATGCCACTTGACCAAGTCCGTGTGCCATGAGTGTTGGTTATGGTACATACGAGTGTGGTCATCATGCCCGAATTCTTTCAAAAAAGTAATAACATCGACGCTCCAAGTCCCACCGGTATCCCATATGAGATAGAGTAGCACTGTTGAACTCTTGAGCAGTGGAGAGAGATATAAGAGGAACAAGAGGCATGACAACATTCCAAGATTTGATGATCCTCATAATCGGAGCAGCATATCCAAGAGTGATGTTCTTTGAACTGTTGCGCGTAAGAAAGATACGCTTCACAAAATAATTTGGCCAATTCAAAGTAACATTTTTCCGCAGAAGATACAAAAGATGTATGTCTGGCCTGTCCAATCTAGAATGTCCACCAGACCGTGGATGCAAAATATGCGAGACAATCCAATGCAGAATTTTAGGAACACTCTTAATCATTCCAGAAGTTAATTGCTCATCCTCGCCTAAAGGCCTTTCCAATTTTAGTATAGATCCAACATATTCCTTCAGTTTAAACTCAGTGTCAAAATTTTGATCATGCCAAGATTTCAAATCCGGAGACGAAAATGGAATTTTAAACACCTTCTTTAGTAAAGCTCAAACATACATCAATCACACAATTCCAACAAGATATAGAGAGAGGAACAATATTACCTCCATTGATGTAATCTCATGAAGTATGAGTGAAGTCTACAATCAAATCTTCAACAAACACAGTGAGACATATATAAACAAGATCAAATAGACTTAAGAAACTAATGAGGAGAGATCTAAGATCCCTAATTCATGACGAATGTTGAAAAATGGTTTTGTTGCTAAAGGTTTAGTGAAAATGTCAGCAAGTTGGTTTTTAGTATCAACATGCTCAAATACAACGTCTTCTTTTTCAACATGATCACAAAGAAAGAGATGTCTAATCTCTATATGTTTAGTGCGTGAGTGTAAAACAGGATTCTTAGTGAGATTAATGGCACTAGTGTTATCACACTTTATTGGAATATGTTTAAGTTGAATGTCAAAGTCTTGTAGTTAATGTTTTAGCCACAAAATCTGAGCGCAACAGCAACCGGTTGCGACATACTCAGCCTCTGCAGTAGACAACGCCACAAATACTTGCTTTTTGCTATGCCAACTTACTAAAGAATTTGAAAGTAAGTGACATGTACCACTAGTGTTTTTCCTATCTGATTTGCAGCCAACAAAATCAGAATCGGAGTAACCTACTAAGATACAACCGCTTCCTTTGGAGTACCAAAGCCCGTATTTAGATGTTCCATGAAGGTATCTAAATATACGCTTGACAGCTTTTAAGTGAGACTCCTTAGGATTTGATTGATATCGTGCACACATACAAACACTAAACATGATGTTCGGTCTAGAAGCAGTAAGATACAAGAGAGATCCAATCATACCTCTATACTTTTTGACATTAACACTCTTATCGTGTTCATCTTTATCCATGTTTCCATTGGTAGGCATAGGGGTATCGATTGATTTTGAGTCATTCATTCCAAAGCACTTGAGCAGTTCTCTGCATTATTTTGTTTGACATATTGTTGTACCTTCATCAAGCTGTTTTATTTGGAGGCCTAGGAAGTAGATTAACTCCCCCATAAGACTCATCTCAACTCATCCTTCATAACACTAGAAAACTCTTCGACCAAGTGTATGTTAGTTGAACCAAAAATTATATCGTCTACATAAACTTGAACTAAAAGAATGTGCTTTCCTTTGTGTTTAATGAAGAGTGTATTATCCACTTTACCTCTTGAATATCCATGATCAAGTAGAAATTTGCTAAGTCTTTCATACCAAACCTTAGGGGCTTGCTTAAGACGATACAAATCTCGTTTTAATTTGTAAACATGATCTAGATATTCATAATTTTCAAAACCAAGAGGTTGTGAGACATATACCTCTTCATTTATGACACCATTTAGAAACGCACTCTTTACGTCCATTTGGTAAAGCTTAAAATTCATAGAACACGCATAGGCAAGCAAGAGACGTATAGCTTTAAGGCGAGAAACTAGAGCATAAGTTTCCTCATAATCTATGCCCTCCTCTTAGTTATACCCTTGTGCTACTAAACGTGCCTTGTTCCTAGTTATCACTCCGTTTTCATCAAGCTTATTCCTAAAAATCCATTTAGTACCTATGATATGATGATCTCGCAGACGAGGAACAAGTTCCAAAACGTCATTTCTTTTAAATTGATTAAGCTCTTCTTGCATGGCCATTAGCCAAAATTCATCAATCAAGGCCTCTTTGGAATTTTTAGGTTCTACTTGTGAAACAAAAGCGAAGTGAGAACAGAAATTACTTATCTTAGAACGAGTCAATACTCTCTTTGAAATGTCTCCCAAAATGTTGTCAATTGGATGGTCTTTTGAAGATCTCCAAGCTGGTGGAAGGTTATTCACCTCAGCTGTCCCTTCTTCCTTATCTTTTTCATGACTAGTATCTTCCTCCTTCTCATTGGCAGCTGTTGTGGATTGATCAATATCCATAACAACTTCCTTGAGTATGTCTTCTGTAGATATTCTTGCGTCATCAAAAGAAATACCTTTTCCGACACTTTTCAGATAAGACTCATCAAAAGAAACATGGACAGATTCTTCAACAGAAAGTAAACGCTTATTATATATTCTATATGCTTTACTTGATTGTGAGTATCCAAGAAAGATACCTTCATCCGCTTTTGCATCAAACTTCCCAATATTTTCTTTACCATTATTCAAAACAAAACACTTACAATCGAATACGTGAAGATGAGACAAGTTTGGCTTTCTTCCTTTTAAAATTTCATAAGGGGTTTTGTTTAAAATAGGACGAATTAAAATCATTTTTAAAACATAACAAGCTGTGCTAATTGCATCAGCCCAAAAATATTTTGGTAATCCACCCTCATTTAGCATTGTTCTTGCCAATTCCTCTAAAACTCGATTTTTGCGCTCCACAACACCATTACGAAACCATAGTAATTTCCACCTAAACTCTTTGTAAATAGTCCAAGTAAATAGTCCAAGCAGAAAAAGTTTCGACTTTGCTATGAAGGAATATAGTCCAAGTAAATCTAGAGTAGTCATCAACGATTACGAAACCATAGTAATTTCCACCTAAACTCTTTGTCCTAGAAGGTCCAAAAAGGTCCATATGGAGAAGCTCAAGGGGTCTTGAAGTTGAAATTATGTTTTTTGATTTAAAATAGACCCTTGTTTGCTTTTCCATTTGGCACGCATCACATAGGTGGTCTTTTGAAAATTTTATTTTTGGAAGACCGACTACTAGATCCTTAGATACAACCTTATTGAGAAAATCAAAATTAACATGCGCTAAACGTCTATGCCAAAGCCAAAATCATCATTCAAGGTAACTAGACATTTAGGGCTTGTTAAAGAACATCCAAAAGATCAAGCATATAGATATTGTTTACTCTTACTCCCTTAAACACAACATTTTGTTCAGCATGTTCAATTATGCAACAAGTGTTTGTGAAAGAAACCTTATAACCCTTTGTCGCTCCCACCAAATGACACAGGGCCAAGAGGGGTACAGACGCAAACAGTCGACGAAAAGGAGAGAGAACACACAAGGGTGAACTCATAAGACAAGAGTCGCCAGCTAGGCCTTTTTATCCCGGAGGAAAGGTAATGCTACCTAGACCTAAGAAAAGATGGATAAGACGGTTGCGAACCAGAGAGACTAAGAAAGGGGGTTGGTTACAACCTGGGAAGGTATTAGCACCCAGATTATCCGCCGTACTCGACGGGATCCACGCTTAAAAGATTTGTGTTTTAAAGGGGTAGTGCCAGTGCAATCTGTGCATCAAAGCTGGAAAGAATGCAAGTGTCAGTGTAAAAGAAAATGTGAAGTGTATATGTGGAGTGTCAGTGTATGAACAAGAGTAGAATGCTCAAAACTATGAGGCTAAAAGAATAATGCTAGAAGGAGGGGGAATATACAGAGACTTTTGTTCGATAACTGTTAAGTTATGCCTACGTATCCTCTCGTGCAATGAGGAAGTCAGAACACCGTAGTTCGACTCAAAGAGACTGAAAGATAAATTGACTTGTGAACTGCTTACTTGTCTATGCTCAAGTGTATGGCCTGTCTGGCTCAGGTGCAAACTGTCTTGCATTAGACGGAAGAAGCAAGTTCTCGTTTGTGAGTGAATGAGATGAGAAAAGAATCCCGATGGAGACGATTATTGTTTGTTTTTGAGTTTTCAGTCTTTTATTGCTTTTTGGAGTTTGTCATAGGAAAATGAGCTTAAGCCTAAACCAATGGGTTAGTAAACTCATCACATCCTCCCTCTGATTAGGGGTAATGAGAATACCTTAAGTGTGAAGTCAGTATCTCCCACTTAATCACCATGATGTAGGATTAAGATCATTAACCTACTTGTGATTATTTAGATGTTTTTTGTTGTTTTTGTTTAGTGTTAAGTAATGAGTTTAAGCCATAATCAGGGATTTAATGGACTCATTACACCATCCTAATAGAAGGATAATAGATGAGAACATTTAAGCTGAGGAAAGCTCCTCAACTTAATCCATGATTAGGGATTAACCTCATGACAAAACAAAGCCTTTATTAAAGTGGATTTTAGTTAATGGTAAGATGAAGAAGTGATTTTTATGGTTTGTAAGACAACTTGAGGGGGACTTGTCCATTAACGCTAGGGTTAGTCCTTCTTAACCAATTAAGGAAGAATTAGAACCCTAATGCAAGGCCCAAGTTACAAGCTTGATGTCTTGATGACTATTAGATGGATTGATTAAAGGATTTAAACACATTAAGGGTTTAACACTTAGGATTAAAGTTATACATTCCATCCTAATAGAAGGATGCAGGCATAAGCTTAATCACAAAGCCTTAAAGCCTTTAGGGTTTAGTCCCTGATTATGAGATGAGAAGAGAAGACCCAATGATGACACAAAGGCAAAACTAAAATGGGGGACTAATCAAAACCCTAATTATTGTCATGCTTGGTTGTTCCTAGGGTTAATGAGGTTTGCAAGAAGATCTTCAGAGAAACCACCAGGAAGTAGATGAAAGGAGAAAGAAGCAGAGAGAAGCAAAACAACTTGCTTCACTTAAGAAGACAAGTTGCTTTAAGAAAGAAAGTAAGAGATGAACATGAATGAGCAAGCTCAATCCAATACAAGATAAAATGCAGCAATGATGCAAGAGAGATGAGAAGAGATGAAAAGAGAATGTGAGAAGTGAAGGCAAATTCACTTCTCAAGCAACTTACCACCTGAAATGGTTAGCCAAAGAAATGAGATGCAATGCAAATGAGATGAAATGACATGATACAAACCAATGTCAGAAGCATAAACATGATGTTAATGATGCTAAGAGATGATGCAAACACATGACAAGAGATGAGAATGATCATACAAGCATAAGGATGCAAATGAGGCATGCATTGAACCATGAACATACATGAAAAGTTATGAAATGCAAATGACATACAACATGGCAAATGAAAGATGCAATGATCAAACATGATTCTAATATGTCCTAAGATGCATTATGAATCATGTTGACGCACAAAATGTCATGGCAATTTATGCAAGCAAATGAGAAATGAATGCAAAAGAAGGCACAAATTAGGGTTTTATGCATCATGCAAAGCAAAAATCCAAAACCAGAAGCAAACAACATGATAAAAATTTGAAAATGCAATCAAAGATACCCTAAACCTATACAAACACACTGCCCAAAGGAGAGGATCCAACTCTTAACCTAATGAAAGTTATGAATTTCCTAAGATTGCTAGGGTTTTGGGGTACTTCATCAAGAAAAATGCTAAACAAATTGAAAATGCAAGATCAATTCAAACCAATTTTATCCTATAAACTACATGCTATGCAAGATGCAATGCAAAAAGAATCATTATCCAACTCTCAAGGGTTAGGCAGAAATGAATTTTTGAAGTTTGACATAAAATATTACCTTAAAATGAAATTAAATTCAATGAAAATGATCAAAAGGCATCAAGAACAAAAACGAAATTTGGTTTGAGGGTTGGACAATGTTTCTAAATGTTTTTAAATGCTATGTGATTTTTTTTGTGATTTTTAAATACCTAAATGGTATTTTAATTAATTAATTCCCATTAATTAATTAAAATAAACATTTAAATATTTTAAAAATACAAATTTTATGCAAAAAATAAAAATAAAAATGTTTTTGGAATGAGAAAAATATTCTAAGTCAGCATGCAAAAAATGAGATTTTTGTGATTTGTTTTACTATTTTTAATAAAATGAGAAAGAAAATGCAAGAAAAATGAAATTAAAATGAATTTTAATGAGAAGTCAACAGATCCAGTGGCTGAGATTTAAATGGGACGCGCGGGAGTTGACTGGCGCCATATCTTGTGGCTGAAATTCAAACTGAGAGGATTAATTTAAAAACCTAATTAATTAACTAATTACGTGGATTAGGGCTAAGTGAAGCCATCCTGGCCATTCAAACACGCGGGAGTCAACCAAAGTCAGCCCAATCTATGGTCCACATTCAAACTGAACCCTAAACGCATTTAAAGCCCTAATGACTTTCAGGTGGCCGGAAATGACCTCCGGTCATCTTCTCCGGCCACCTCCTTCCCTGAAAATTGCTAACTCACTCCCTAGGTCACTAAAACTTGATTTCTCTGCCCAAAATCCATCCCCACACATCATATAACACGAATCAACAAACAAAACGCATTTATTTTTCGTATCAAAGCTGAATCGAATCAAAAGGGGTTTAGGTCAAAAAAATTTCAGAAGCTTCATACATACTCAATACTTAACCATTTGCAAAACTAAACATATCAGCATGATCAGCACATCACATAGATTCATTTAAGAACTTAAAAATGCATTTCTGGAAAAAAAGTTCTTGAGCTCACCTGAAATGGAGCTTTCAATCCAGGAGCTTTCTGCCTGCTTCTCTGCTTCAAAATGGCTTCAATGATCCTCCTGATGAAGCTTTGAGGCTTGGTTGAAGTTTAAAATGGTTGGTTTGTGAGTTTGATGAAGTTCTGCTAAGTGGTGGGAAGAAATCGTATTTCAGTTTGAGGAGGTTTCAGGGATGAATGAGGGTAGGGAAATGATCAGGGGAGCATGCTGAGTGATCCAATGAAGCTTGTTTTTATGTTTGATGCTTATGTGAGGTGTTTCGAATGAAAATGCATAAGAGGCATAAACTTGGAACTATGGCTTGGAGAGTGTTTCAGGCTTGTGTCTGTTATGAAAATGAACCCTTGGAGTGTGTTTGTAAGGTCTGGATTGGGCAGAGAGTTGTTGGTGGCCTGTGGTGATTGGTATGGGCAAGTTGCCAAAATGTCAACTTGACTTGTACTTGAGGTATGGGCAAGTGTTAGGTTGTGATAGGGGCATGGTTGGGCTCAGCAGAGATCATGGAGTTCATGTGGATCAGATTCTATGAGCTGTAACAAGTAGAGGCATGGCTTCATGAGTTTTTGCAAGTTGGTACATCTTTGGCCCTTTTGGAAATTCATGAAGTTCAAGGCACAAAAATGCAAGATTCTTGGGCCAATTCTGATCTTTAGAGGTCATGTGAGTATGTTGTAATGAGTTTGTGCACATTTGAAGCCTTTGGAATGCTTGATCATATCATTTTGCAAAATGCCTCTTTGGTACATAACTTGAAATTATGTGATTTTTCCCAACTTTGACAAGCCATAACTTTTGATCCAAAATGAATTAGAATGAGTTCTTGTACTTTTTGAAAAGGGAAAGATCCATTCTACAACTTTCATGACCAAAGTTTTCTCATTTGAAGCATTTTTGAACCAAAAAGCAAGGGTTGAAAAAGTTTCCCAAAATGGCAAGTTTCCATTACAAGTCATTTTCCCAAAAAGGCAACTTTGCAAATGGCTTGAAATTCTTCAATTTTGTGAACTTCTAACATCTTCTATGATCAAATAAAGATCATACACATTCAAAATGATGAAGAACACCCCTTGGTTGGGTCATTGGGGGCCTCAGATGCCCTGATTTTGCACTGTCTTGCTCAAGAAGTCAACTCTTGATTAGGTGCCTTCCCCATGGAATTTCTTCATGAAACTTGATATGCATAATACTTATAACATATAGAGACCAATAGAAACAAGAATGAAACAAAAAATTTGGAGTTATGGCCTTTGAAATCAAAACCCTAATTCTAGGTCATCTGTGCAGTTAAACCTGGCTCTGCTTCCATGCCATTCTCAGTTCTTGTGATTCTTTGACTTTCTTGACTTTGTGAGGATATAATATGATGCTTGAACATACATGGACCCCTTTGAAGTGATTGAAGACCTTTGGAGTGGCCCAAATGGCTCTTGGATAGCTCAAATCACAAACCCTAGATGCAGATGACTTAGAAACAATGCAGTGAAGCAAAAGTGCAATATGAGATGCTATGATTGAACTTATGCATATGAAGATATCACAAGCCATGGTGTAAATGGGTGAGGGAAAATTTGGAGTGTTTACAGCTGCCCCTATTCAAGCATGAGTTAGCTGTGCAGGATGTAAGCAGCGGCTTAATAGACAAACAAGATAACTTGTGGTTGAATACCAAAGACAGTCCAAAATTTGCACTCGCAGAATGAAGAAGAAAAGGGATATAGATTGTAAAAGAAAATAAAGTATGATTATAAAGTGCGGGTGACGGAGAACGAACGTCGAGCAGAGGACGACTGCTGGGGATGAAGCAATGACGGGGACGACCGACAAGCTGGGGAAAGATGCGGGAAACCAAGCAATGACGGGGACGGCCGACAAGCTGGGGATATAAGAGATTATGATGGGGACGGCCATCAAGTAAAGCTATAAGACTCTCTGGGGATTATAGGTAAATGAAATAAATGATGAGGTACGGTCACCAGAGGTGAAGGACGATCACCTAGCAGGGGACGGCTGCTCTGTTGGGGGTGAGATGAGGGACGGTCATCTAAGGTGAAGGACGATCACCTGGCAAGGTACGGTTGCCAAAAGTATCACGACATAGGACGAATGTCGGATAAAAGGGGGCGACGATGGGGACGGCCATCGGATAAGCATGATGAAGGACGATCATCAAGAGGTGAAGGACGATCACCTAGCAGGGTACGGCTGCTCTCGGGGTTTATCATGACATAGGACGAATGTCAGATAACAAGATCAACGATGGGGACGGCCATCGGATAAAGTGATGAAGGACGATCATCGGGAGGTGAAGGACGATCACCTAGCAGGGGAAGGCTGCTAAAAATCACGACATAGGACGAATGTCGGATAGGAAGGGGTTCTAATGAATAGAGACTCCACTGGGGGTGATGAAGGACGATCATCAAAAAGGTGAAGGAAGATCACCTGGCAGGGTACGGCTGCCGAGAAGGTCAGATAGAAAGGTAATAATTTAACAAGTTTCGCTGGGGATTTTGCTGGGGAAAAGTAAACATGGACGAGTGTCTACATCCAAGAAATGAGTGGTATAAATATTTGGGTACTGTGTATAGACTAAAGATGCGGACGAGTATCAGGTAGAAACAAATGCTGACACATGTTCAGAGAGGATGATACGGACGAGTATCAACTGGTTAACAAGGAACACGGACGAGTATTGATTCTGCGGGGACTCTTCTGGGGAATAGTAGACACAGACAAGTGTCTAAATTTAAGAAGACATAAGTGTTTGACACGGTGTATAGATTAAAGATGCGGACGAGCATCCTTAAGACTATGATACGGACGAGTATCAGTAGAAACAAACACTGACGCATGCTCATAGATGATGATACGGACGAGTACCAACTGGTTAACAAAGAACACGGACGAGTGTCGGATCTGAGGGGATTTAGGTGGTATATATAAGATACGGACGAGTATCTGAATGAGTAAAAAGATGATGAGTAACAAGTATGAGTGAAACACGGACGAGTGTTTATCTTGCTGGGGAGGGTGCGACACGGACGAGTGTCGGAAAAAGTGCATTATAAACAAGTGTATGGTTTCCAAAGTGTTTAGTTAACTATGCTGGGGAAAGTGACACGGACGGGTGTCAAGAAAGTTGTATATACATGTGTAAACATGTGTTGTGAGTGCAAAGGGGACGCTTTGGCTTTCTACTGGGGATATGACACGGACGGGTGTCAGGGAGTATCTGTATTTGTAAGAGAAATGTCTGGGCTCTCTGCTGGGGGAATTTTGGGGCGTATTTGTATATTGTTGACGGTAAGCTAGCATTTACAAGTGTTTGATTCAGAACATGGCTTATGATTATGCAATATGTTTGATTTTTGCCGTAATGCTCCGTTTTTAGACGGAATGCTACGCTCTGTGGGGAGAATATGATGCGAATGCTATGATTATGAAAAAGATACCGATCCGGGATTCAGATCCCGTTGCTGCGAAAATCTCTAGCTGATCTGTTTGAAGTGGATATCCCAGCTGGGGATGAGATCATTGGTAGATCTGACATATGTGACTCTGCCTGGGGGTATAGGTCACTGATAGACCTGTCTTGGTGATGAGGGACCCAGCTGGGGGTTTGTAGAAGCTTCCTTCACTCTATTGTGATTTCTTCATGCGTTGCTCTTCGGGGTAGAGATTGATACTCTGTAGGGAGATGGTTCCCTGGCTTTTGTACTTTGCTGAGGAGGAGTAATACATGGCAACTCAGCTGGGGAGAAAGCACCTCCGGTGCTAAGACTGAGTAGATAATGATTTTCCAGGTTGCTGGGGTGAAGCTTTCATGCCACATGTTGTGCTTTGAAAACCTGCAATCCTGAAAAGGCATAGAAACGCACAAGTAATCCCGAGGTATCCCTTACCGGATTCCATCATAGGAGTTTAGACACTCCCGGGAGTAAGTATATTTCCTGCAAGCACGTATTTTTAGAAGAAAAGCATCTGTATTTATGCAATCAGTATCTTAAAGACATCGGACATTCTTTGCAAACAAGAATAAAATGTACGAAACATGACTGAAAATCTGATTTTATTAATTCATGTGCCCTGAATTGGAAAGATACAGTCAAAGAAACAAATCCCCTAAAATGAGGAGATTGTTACAAATTGAGAAACAAAAGATGTTGGCAATGTTGATGACGCCTCAAGGAGCTTCCATTTGCTATGACCCGTATGACATTTGATGTTCTTCTCGTCTTGCTTTCTGAAGAAAGCTGATTCTGACCAACGATCGAACCTTTCAAAGCTTACCAAGTT
Organism: Lathyrus aphaca; assembly: GCA_963966055.1. Classification (NCBI taxonomy): domain Eukaryota; kingdom Viridiplantae; phylum Streptophyta; class Magnoliopsida; order Fabales; family Fabaceae; genus Lathyrus; species Lathyrus aphaca. The sequence continues at coordinate 306,930,451 of OZ014519.1, read as the reverse complement.
GTAAGTGATACAGACGGATTCAGAATGCAGTTGTTCGCTTATTCCCTTATTTTGCATGGATCGCCCTTTCGGGTTTTCAATCCATCGGGATACCCATTTTTGCCTGAGTTGTCCAATGCGGCTTTTCAACTCAGCGGGTGTACATTTTTTATTTATTTCCCTTATTTTTGCCCGAGTCTTTTATTCTGTTTTTGACTCGCCGGGATGCCCTGTTTTTGCCTGGACTTACATTCTGTTTTTATGTCCAGCGGGTCATTTTTATGCGAAGTATTTTTTAACTGCATCTGAATTCACAGGGGACGGGAAGTCTTCACCATCCATAGTGTTGAGCATTAGTGCTCCACCTGAGAAAACTTTCTTTACTACGAATGGTCCTTCATAGTTCGGAGTCCACTTGCCCCCGTGGTATGTATGAGGAGGGAGGAGTCTCTTCAGCACAAGATCTCCTACTTGGTACTCTCGGAGCCTGACTTTCTGATCAAAGGCTTTCTTCATTCTCTTCTGATATAGCTGCCCATGACAGATTACAACCAATCTCTTCTCTTCAATCAGATTCAGTTGTTCGTATCGGGATCGGACCCATTCTGCTTCGTTCAGCTTAGAATCCATCAGTACCCGTAGGGAGGGTAATTCAACTTCAATAGGTAGGACTGCCTCCATACCATACACAAGATGATACGGTGTTGCCCCAGTGGATGTTCTGATTGACGTACGGTACCCATGCAAGGCAAACGGTAGCATTTCGTGCCAGTCTTTGTAGGTAACTACCATCTTCTGTACAATCTTCTTGATATTCTTATTAGCTGCCTCAACAGCGCCATTCATCTTTGGCTTGTAAGGAGAAGAATTGTGGTGTTGGATCTTGAAGTCCCGGCATAGTTCTGCCATTATTTTGTTGTTTAAGTTGGAGCCATTATCAGTAATAATTCGCTCGGGAACTCCATACCGACAGATGATGTCTCTCTTCAGGAATCGGGCTACCACTTGCCTTGTAACATTTGCATATGAAGCTGCTTCGACCCACTTGGTAAAATAGTCAATGGCTACCAGGATGAATCTGTGGCCATTTGAAGCAGTCAGTTCAATCTTGCCAATCATATCAATGCCCCGCATGGAAAAGGGCCAGGGTGAAGACATCACATTCAGAGGATTGGGAGGCACATGCACTTTATCCGCATAGATCTGGCATTTATGGCATTTCCTGGCATAGGCACAACAGTCGGCATCCATTGTGATCCAGTAATAACCTGATCTTAACAACTTTTTAGCCATGGCATGCCCTCCTGCATGGGTACCAAAGGATCCTTCGTGCACCTCGTGCATCAACAAGTCTGCTTCTGTTCTATCAACGCACCTGAGAAGTACCATATCAAAGTTCCTCTTGTACAGGGAACCATCAGTATTCGGGAAGAAATTACCAGCAAGCCTTCTTAAAGTCTTCTTATCATTGGAAGATGCCCCAGGTGGGTATGTTTGATCCTCCAAGAAGCACTTGATATCATGGAACCAAGGCTTATCATCTTTGACAACGTCTGCTGCAAATACATATGCTGGTCTGTCAAGTCTGGACACTGAAATCCGAGGCACAAAGTTGGCAGCTTGAACTTTGATCATTGATGAAATGGTAGCCAGAGCATCTGCAAACTGATTCTCATCTCGAGGGATATACTCAAGCTTGACTGTTGTGAAGAAAGTCAATAACCTTCTTGTATAGTCCCTATAAGGTATCAGATGATCCTGGTGCGTGTACCATTTGCCATTGGTTTGATTAACTACCAGAGCTGAATCTCCGAACACAGTCAAAGTCTTGATCCTGAGGTCAATGGCTTCCTCAAGACCCATAATACAAGCTTCGTATTCAGCTTCGTTGTTAGTGCAGTTAAAGGTGAGTTTTGCCGAGAAAGGCATGTGAACTCCCTTAGGTGTAATGAGTACTGCACCAACACCTCGACCATTCATATTAACAGCCCCATCAAACATCAAAGTCCATTCTTCTCCCGGGCCAGGCCCTTCAGTGTGAACAGGCTCTTCATGATCTTTTGTTTTTATGAACATGATGTCTTCATCAGGGAAGTCAAATCTCATAGGCTGGTAATCATCGATGGGTTGCTCAGCAAGGTAATCAGACAATACACTGCCCTTGATGGCCTTCTGAGATGTGTACTGGATGTCGTATTCTGTGAGGATCATTTGCCATCTTGCAACCCGTCCGGTAAGTGCTGGCTTCTCAAAAATGTACTTAACTGGATCCATCTTTGAGATCAATAAAGTAGTGTGGGTCAACATATACTGTCTTAGTCGGCGAGCAGCCCACGCTAAAGCACAACAAGTTTTCTCGAGCAGTGAATATCGTTGTTCACAGTCGGTAAACTTTTTGCTTAGGTAGTAAATTGCATACTCTTTTCGACCAAACTCGTCATGCTGGCCCAGCACACACCCCATTGACTCTTCTAATATTGTCAAGTACATTATCAGAGGTCTTCCTTCAACTGGAGACATAAGGATCGGAGGCTCTTGTAAGTATTCCTTGATTTTATCAAAAGCCCTTTGGCAGTCTTCATTCTACCTGACCGTTTGTTCTTTTCTTAACAGCTTGAACAAAGGTTCACAGGTTGCTGTAAGGTGAGATATGAACCGTGAAATGTAGTTCAATCTACCTAAAAAACCCCGAACTTCTTTTTCTGTCTTCGGTGCAGGCATTTCTTGAATGGCTTTGACTTTGTCAGGGTCAACTTCAATCCCTTTCTCACTTACAATAAATCCCAGCAGCTTACCGGATCGTACCCCGAATGTGCACTTGTTGGGGTTCAGCTTCAGTTGGTACTTCCTCAGACGCTTGAATAACCTCAGCAGATTCACCAGGTGGTCTTCTTCTGTAAGGGACTTGGAAATCATATCATCCACATAACATTCGATTTCTTTATGGATCATGTCGTGGAATAATGTTACCATAGCCCGTTGATAGGTTGCACCAGCATTCTTCAGTCTGAATGGCATCACCTTATAACAGAACGTGCCCCAGGGTGTGATGAAAGTTGTCTTCTCCATGTCTTCAGGTGACATCTTGATCTGATTGTATCCTGAAAATCCGTCCATGAAGGAGAATACCGAGAACTGAGCCGTATTATCAACCAATACATCAATGTGAGGTAAAGGGAAATCATCTTTCGGGCTGGCTCTGTTCAGATCCCGGTAGTCTACGCACATTCTCACTTTGCCATCTTTCTTAGGCACAGGTACAATATTAGCGACCCATGGTGGATAACTAGTTACAACAAGGAAACCGGCGTCCCACTGTTTTTGTACCTCTTCCTTTATCTTCATTGCCATATCTGGGCGAGTACGGCGCAATTTCTGTTTAGCCGGTGGACAATCTTCTTTCAAAGGCAGCTTGTGCATGACAATATCGGTGTCCAACCCTGGCATATCCTGATAGGACCAAGCAAACACATCCACATATTCACGAAGCATGTCAATCAGTTGCTCTTTCACTGAGTCTTGTAGGCGGGCCCCGATCTTAACCTCTTTCATGTCTTCTTCCGTACCAAGATTAACCGTTTCAATCTCCTCCTGGTGAGGAGTAATAACCTTCTCCTCTTGCCTTAACAGCCTGGCTAGCTCTTCAGGCAGCTCATAGTCTTCCTCAACCCCTTCATCAGCTTGATTGATTGGATTGTCAAAGTCATACGAAGCCATAGCAGTGTTGTTGTCGGTGCAGTCTGAAAGGCACTCTCTGCAAGGGTTTAGATTGGTTTATTTTAGTGATCAATTTTAATCTTGTTTAGAAAAAAGTGAAATGAAGTTATCATTTTGGAAAACATTGCCATTTTATTTTTGTACAAAAAGAAAAATGAAAAACAGTGAGCTGAAAAGAAAAAGACTCATTTGCAAAAGATGTTCGATATTCATTGATTAATCCATTTGCACAAAATTACAAGATGGCCCGATTACAAAATGAGTTTTGTCATCTTGGGCAAGATGCAAGACTTGATGCATGCTTAAAAATACAGGAAATAATAATTACTCTGCAGGAGTAACCCTTATAATTTCCTGGGAAGACCAGTTAAAGACTTGGCTCCCCGGGATCCTTGGACGTATCCAGCTCTCCAGGTTGCGGTCGCTTTCTTCCTCGTCTTCCAAGTTGTTCACTGAATCAGGGGTGAGCATTCCCCCGCTGACAAAACTGGGCTTCTTGGCAGCCTCTGATTGATCTTGTTGAGTTGGTTTGTAACCCAACCCAAATTTGTCCTCCTTTTTCTCCACGGGCAGCAGCTTGCCCCAGCCTTGGGCAGTCCCCTCTTCAACAACCTTCCTGGCTTGCTGATAAGATGTCATGGAGGTTCCTAGTACAGCAGATGCTTCATTTATGTTCAGGGCCTCAAACCCCTGGCTCATGGTTTCATGGATTTCTCCATCCATTTCTATATACTTATACGTAGCCAGATGGCTAACAAAGATATCTTCTTCACCGCAGATGGTGATGATCTGACCTTCCCACTCGAATTTCAGCTTCTGGTGAAGGGTAGACGTAACAGCGCCAGCGGCATGGATCCAGGGTCTACCCAACAAACAGCTGTAGGTCGGCTGAATGTCCATCACATAGAAGGTAATTTTAAAAGTCTGCGGGCCAATCATCACAGGCAGATCAATCTCTCCAAGCACCGATCTTTTAGAGCCATCAAATGCTCTCACCACCAAATTACTCGGACGCAATGCCAAGCCATCATACTCCAGCTTCACTAAGGCTTTCTTTGGCAAAACATTGAGTGAGGACCCAGTGTCCACCAGTACATGAGATAGAACAACACCTTTGCATTCCAAGGTGATATGTAAGGCCTTGTTGTGGTTACGCCCCTCAGTCGTTAAGTCAGCATTGGTAAAGCCCAGTCCATGACTGGTATTGACATTTGCCACTACAGTTTCTAGCTGGTTAACGGTGATCTCCTCTGGCACGTATGCTGCGTGCAGAACTTTCAGTAATGCATTCCTGTGAGCTTCAGAACACATCAACAGGGATAATATGGAGATCTTTGAGGGAGTTTAGTGAAGCTGATCCACCACCTTGTAATCACTTCTCTTTATAATCCTCATAAACTCGTCTACATCTTGTTCAAAAGATGTCCTCTGAGTTTCCTTGACAATTGGTTCTTCAGGTATCACACTCTTCCCCTTTTCTTTGGCGGCAGCTTCTGCTTCAGCATTAGGTCTTTGCAATTGTGAGGCAAAAAGGCGTCCGCTTCTGGTGAAGCCTCCGCCTCCCCCAACATTATCAATCTGTGGAGAAGAAGTTGAAGAGTCCAAAGTGATTTTCTCCCCGTTGCAGTAGAGGTCAGAGCCATAATGCCAAGGTATGGCATTACTGCTTTCATATGGAACTGGTCCAGGCACCGTGATGGTAACTGGACTGACTGCTGCAGAGGAGGGTACTGAAATGGTGTGCGGATCATAGTAAATGGTGACTGGTGACCTGGCAGGAGGTGCCACTGTTTGTTGTTGAAAGTTGTTGTTTGGAGGAACACTTGACGGATCATAGTAGATAGTGACTGCTGAGATATCTTCATTAATTGTTGTTGGTGTTATAGAAGGTCCTGGTGAATAAATGGATGCTGATGTTGTAGAGGAAATGGTTGTTGACATCTGATTTGTTGAAGTGATAGATGAAGCCATTGTTGATGATATTGATGAATTGGTCGGAATGATTGATGTTGCAGTTGTAGAAGAGTCAGGAATTGTTGTCAAAGGGATTGCTGGATTTGTAGGCGCCGTTGTTGTGATCTGAAGTATACCACTCTTGATAAGACCATCTATGCCGCTTCTCAAGTTATCACACCCGTTGATCGAAATGTTGCAGTACCCACAACCGAGCTCACACCCGGGGAACATCTGGCATTCTAGAAGTTGAGCTTTAATTTCGACCAGAGGTGTCCGAATCTGTCCTACACTGGTGATTAAGAAAGATGGCTTGTCTTCCTAAATGGCATTAATTATTGGCCCTCCATGATTGGGCATGAGATTCTTGGTGACACTTGGAGGGGGTGCAAAGTTGAGGGCTTTAGAATCCACCAGGTCTTGTACCTTCATTTGCAAAGCCCTGCATTTTTCCGTATTGTGGCCAGGTGCATTGGAGTGGAAAGCACATCTGGCATTGACATCGTAATTTCTTGGGAGGTTAGAGGCATCTGGTGGTGCCAATGTCCTTAATTCAACCAAGTCGAGTTTCAGGAGTTGTGGCAATAAAGCGGCATAAGGCATAGGGATTGGATCAATCACCCTGTTTGCCTGTGATGGTCTTTGCTGAAAAGGCCTTTGTTGTTGATTGTTATTATTGTTGTTGTAGGTCCTCTGTGGCGGATACTGAACTTGCTGCTGATAGTGTGGTTGTTGTTGTGGTTGATACGCTGGTTGCTGGGGAATCAGAGCTGGAATAGTGACAGCTGCTACTGATCTGTGGACATACTGAGGTCTGCCCCTGCTGGCATGAATGGAATTTGTCTCTCCAGTTCTTCTAGGTCCCACAAAAGGCTTCCTGGGGTTACTAGACGAACTCGCACCATTATCAGAAATCTTACCCATCTTCAGAAGGCTCTCAATTCTTTCTCCAGCTATAACTACGTCAGCGAAGCTGGTGGAAGAAAAGGAAGCTAGCCTATCAATATATGTTCCTTGCAGAGTATTCATAAACATGTCGGCCATTTCTCTTTCCGACATGGGTGGTTGGACAGCAGCAGCAAGCTGTCTCCACCTCTGGGCATATTCCCTGAAGCTTTCTCTGGAGGACTGAGACATTCCCATCAAAAGGGTCCTGTTAGGAGCCATGTCCAGATTGTATTGGTACTGCCTGATGAAGGCTTCAGCTAGGTCCTTCCAGCATCTGATAGTAGCCCTGGTCAAGTGTGAATACCATTCCCTTGAAGCCCCAGTCAAACTGTCTTCAAAGTAAAACATCCACAGTTTTTCATCCATGGTGTATGCTTTAAGTCTCCCCAGAAAGGATTGTAAGTGAGTTTGTGGACAGGAAGTTCCATTGTACTTCTCGAAGCACGGGGGATTAAACTTGTGGGGAATCCTTACCCCATCCACTAACCCCATATCCATGACATCAAAACCCAGGGAATTTTGAGACTCCAGAGATCTCAACTTCTCAGCAATTTCATCAAACCTCCTATCATAGACTTCATCCCCAGCTCCCATTACAGTGAATTGCTCCTCTTGGGGGTCTTCTTGTAAGATCCTCCCCCCAGTAGTATTTCCTTGCACATTAGTCGGGATGTTGACTTCCGGATGTAGATGAGGCCCATATACTGGTGGGTTAACATGAGGCTGACCCCTTTCATTGTTACTTGTTCCTCCAGTTCCAAGATGGGGTTCTTCCGGGGTTTGTCTTTCTACCAATGCCCTCAACCTTTCTTGACTTTGGGCCAAGCCATTCATTACTTCCATGAATTGGGTCATTTGGTTTCTCATCTCCAGTCTTTCATTAGCCATCTGAGTTCTGACCTCTGTCAGATCTTGCTGTACTTGATCCATCTGGATACCAGGAAGATTGTTGCGAGTAGGATACCTGTGCGGACGGTTGAGAGGGAACACCCGACGGCGAGCAATAATTCCTGAATCACAACAGAGTTAGTAACAAACAAAACAAAATCCTACAAAACAAAACAAGAGTTAGTATGCAATGCAGTATGCTTATTTGTTTTCCAAGGTATCCGGCTTGGTTCTTGGTTTTGACCTTTCCAGACCCCTGAGGAAGATGCTTTGATGTTGCTTGAGAAAAGAAACTCAAATGAAACAAACTGACAAATACATTACAAATGGTGGATCATACATAGTTTTTTTTTTTTACAACACATGCCCCTGAGGGGTCAAAATACAACATAAAAAGAAAAGTACATGAAATGGAAATAACAACAAGCAAAGAAGTCAAACATCTAATCCAAACTCATCCTCCTTAACCTCCTTCAGAAGTGCTTCAGTTACAGGACCAGCCGGATGCTCTGTAATGTTTCTGATAAGAAGGTTTCTGGTGGCAATAGCAGTGGTCAGCTTCTTGTGCCTGTCTTGGTCTTTTGACCTCTTCACACCAGCCCTAAGTTTCAACTCTGAAATCTCCTTCTGGGCTGCTAGCAGAGCCTCCTGTTGTTTCTTTTCATTGGCCTCTAAATGCTCAATCTTGGCCTGAGTTCTCTTATCTTCTTGAGTACGAGCTTCAGTGATCCTGACCCACCTAGCTTGACTCTCTTTCAGATAGAGATCAGTCCTAGCATTCTGAAACTGGGCCTCTTTACAGACATTCTTCAAAATCTGCTCTCCAGCTCTTGATTTCTTGATGTAATCCTCTGCTTTCTCAATCCTGGCTAGATGCTCCACCTTAAGCTTTTCCAACCTCTCGATGTCTAGACGACCATCACTCCTCTCCCAGAGGGTCTTCTTCAGAGCTTGAGACAGATTCTCATTCCTTTCCTTCAGCTTCTCAAATTCTTCCAGGCTGACAATGGCTGGAGGTGGCACTGTGGATGGTCCAGGTGTATCCTCAATGGTGAAAGGCATCCCAGAAATCTGAGCCCTAGCATGAGACCATTCATAGTACTGAGCTGAAGCCACATTATTGCATCTCCCAAGAATGGCCATCCCTTTGATCTGGATGTTGTCCCAAGCCCAGGATGCTTGTCTAACAACAGCTAGATTAGGTTTTATCTCACAATACAGGGTTTCAGCCAAGTCTTGCATTCTTGGAGGGTGAACCAAAGCATGGCCCAACTGTCTTTTAAACAGCAAAGGGTTGTAGTTGATGCAACCCTTCACTCCTACTAGAGGTACATTGGGGAACTGTCCACAGCTAGTAATTATGTCCCTGCCTTTGGTGCTCTGAGTACACCATCTGATGTCATCTGAAGTCAGAGCAATAAGCCTCTTAGCCCAATTCTTCTGTTGGTGAGGATTCAAGAAAGCATCAGTCTTGGGTAAGTGTTTAAGCAGCCAGGTATGAAACAGGGGAGCATAGCATCTCACCAACCTCCCTCTTTGCTTCTCATTTCTTTGGTGAACAGAATAATAGAAATCTCCCAGCAATGTGGGCACTAGGTTCCTCAGAAGGAAAAGATGAATGGCATTCTTACTAATAAACTTGGGCTCATCTGCAAATAGTATAACCCCATATATACTGAGGGCTAACAATGCACAAACTGCCATCCATTCTCCCAAGGAGGCCTTCAGGATGGCCTGAGAAGTCAGAAAGTCTAAGTGTAGGCCAGGGATCCCAGCCTTTGTTGTCATGTTCTGCTCAATCAAAATAGGTTCCAGGTGCAGTGCTTTTGCCACTTCTTCATTGCTGGGAGAAGTCATTTCAGGGTTGAAGGGGACACCACCCCTGACAGGTACTCCAATCAATGATGAGAACTCCTCCAGCAATGGTCCTAGCTGAAAGTTCTGGAAAGTGAAGCATCTCAAAGGAGGGTCATAAAACTGTAGGCAAGTGTGGATCAAACTCCTCTAAGAAAGGTCTAAGTCCATAACCATATCAAGGATGCCTCCATAATGCTCTCTGAATAATGGGATGTGGTCTGGAGTGATAAGTACCTGGACCTGTCTGATGCCAGTCAGCACAGGCTCAAAGAAATGGTATGAAATGTTGCTCTTCTTGGGTGCCATGACTGCTGATGAAGAGCTGAAACAAATGCTGATGATGAAGACTGATACTGGAGATGAGCCACTGATAGGCTGAAGCTGGTGATGAAGGCAACTGAAGCAGGCAGCTGATGAAGATAGCTGAAGCAGGTAACTGATGGACAGAGGTCTATACAGATGAAGGGGTCAAAACCAAGCCAAATATGATGTGGATACCCTGAAAAACAAATAAACAAATGTTAAATGATGCAATGATGATGTATGCAGATGAAATGCAAGGGTTTATGATCAAGCTGGATCTGATTACTGCCTTGGTATAAGTCCATGTATGTTCAAGAAGTCCAGATGGAGGTTCAGAAGTCCAGTAACCAAGGTGGGGGACTCAAATAAAGAGTCATATGTCCAGGGTTAAATCACAAGAACTGTCCAAAGTGGAGCATTCTTAAACAAAACAAAAATCAGGGTATGATGTGGTCAAAGGGTACCTGCAAACCTGCAAACAGCCCAACCCCCTCACAGGTGATGTTCTAAAACAAGGATCCTCAGACTTGGGTCAGTTATGAGAAGTGTAAACACTTCCAACCCGGAGGTACAATGTTTACAATAACCATAAAAGATCCTCCTCTAATTCACCTCAGTTTCTGAAGTTCATAATAAAGGGCATCCAGACTTAGCAGGCTTCCCAGATAGCCCTATCACTATAGGAGATCTGTAGCACAGAGTTCTCAAGAAGAAACCCACATCTGAACCGTGTTTCATATTCCCGCACCAGACCGAAATGGAATGGGAAAGAACATGAACCACTCTAGCCTAGGTGTCACTCAGGTCCCAGGTATATGACCTTAAACTCTCAGTAGAACCCCACCCACCAACACAAGAAACAGATCCAGCCAGATGACAATATGACAGTATGATGTATAAAACTGAAAAGAAAGCAATAAATAACTGTACATAAAGCAAAAATAAATACAAATATACAAACACAATCAGCACATAACACCAATAAACACAAATCAAACAAGCGCTAAGAGGAACCCACAAAAAGAACCAGAAGCCCTGGTTACAGTATAAGGATCCCCAGCAGAGTCGCCAAGCTGTCGCTCCCACCAAATGACACAGGGCCAAGAGGGGTACAGACGCAAACGGTCGGAGAAAAGGAGAGAGAAAACACAAGGGTGAACTCAGAAGACAAGAGTCGCCAGCTAGGCATTTTTATCCCGGAGGAAAGGTAATGCTGCATAGACCTAAGAAAAGATGGATAAGACGGTTGCGAACCAGAGAGACTGAGAAAGGGGGTTGGTTACAACCTGGGAAGGTATTAGCACCCAAATTGTCCGCCGTACTCGACGGGATCCATGCTTAAAAGATTTGTGTTTTAAAGGGGTAGTGTCAGTGCAATCTGTGAATCAAAGCTGGAAAGAATGCAAGTGTCAGTGTAAAAGAAAATGTGAAGTGTATATGTGGAGTGTCAGTGTATGAACAAGAGTAGAATGCTCAAAACTATGAGGCTAAAAGAATAATGCTGGAAGGAGGGGAAATATACAGAGACTTTTGTTCGATAACTGTTAAGTTATGCCTACGTATCCTCTCGTGCAATGAGGAAGTCAGAACACCGTAGTTCGACTCAAAGAGACTGAAAGATAAATTGACTTGTGAACTGCTTACTTGTCTATGCTCAAGTGTATGACCTGTCTGGCTCAGGTGCAAACTGTCTTGCATTAGACGGAAGAAGCAAGTTCTCGTTTGTGAGTGAATGAGATGAGAAAAGAATCCTGAAGGAGACGATTATTGTTTGTTTTTGAGTTTTCAGTCTTTTATTGCTTTTTGGAGTTTGTCATAGGAAAATGAGCTTAAGCCTAAACCAATGGGTTAGTAAACTCATCACATCCTCCCTCTGATTAGGGGTAATGAGAATACCTTAAGTGTGAAGTCAGTATCTCCCACTTAATCACCATGATGTAGGATTAAGATCATTAACCTACTTGTGATTATTTAGATGTTTTTTGTTTTTTTTTTAGTGTTAAGTAATGATTTTAAGCCATAATCAGGGATTTAATGGACTCATTACACCATCCTAATAGAAGGATAATAGATGAGAACATTTAAGCTGAGGAAAGCTCCTCAACTTAATCCATGATTAGGGATTAACCTCATGACAAAACAAAGCCTTTATTAAAGTGGATTTTAGTTAATGGTAAGCTGAAGAAGTGATTTTTATGGTTTGTAAGACAACTTGAGGGGGACTTGTCCATTAACGCTAGGGTTAGTCCTTCTTAACCAATTAAGGAAGAATTAGAACCCTAATGCAAGGCCCAAGTTACAAGCTTGATGTCTTGATGACTATTAGATGGATTGATTAAAGGATTTAAACACATTAAGGGTTTAACACTTAGGATTAAAGTTATACACTCCATCCTAATAGAAGGATGCAGGCATAAGCTTAATCACAAAGCCTTAAAGCCTTTAGGGTTTAGTCCCTGATTATGAGATGAGAAGAGAAGACTCAATGATGACACAAAGGCAAAACTAAAATGGGTGAGTAATCAAAACCCTAATTATTGTCATGCTTGGTTGTTCCTAGGGTTAATGAGGTTTGCAAGAAGATCTTCAGAGAAACCACCAGGAAGTAGATGAAAGGAGCAAGAAGCAGAGAGAAGCAAAACAACTTGCTTCACTTAAGAAGACAAGTTGCTTGAAGAAAGAAAGTAAGAGACGAACATGAATGAGCAAGCTCAATCCAATACAAGATAAAATGCAGCAATGATGCAAGAGAGATGAGAAGAGATGAAAAGAGAATGTGAGAAGTGAAGGCCAATTCACTTCTCAAGCAACTTACCACCTGAAATGGTTAGCCAAAGAAATGAGATGCAATGCAAATGAGATGAAATGACATGATACAAACCAAAGTCAGAAGCATAAACATGATGTTAATGATGCTAAGAGATGATGCAAACACATGACAAGAGATGAGAATGATCATACAAGCATAAGGATGCAAATGAGGCATGCATTGAACCATGAACATACATGAAAAGTTATGAAATGCAAATGACATACAACATGGCAAATGAAAGATGCAATGATCAAACATGATTCTAATATGTCCTAAGATGTATTATGAATCATGTTGACGCACAAAATGTCATGGCAATTTATGCAAGCAAATGAGAAATGAATGCAAAAGAAGGCACAAATTAGGGTTTTATGCATCTTGCAAAGCAAAAATCCAAAACCAGAAGCAAACAACATGATAAAAATTTGAAAATGCAATCAAAGATACCCTAAACCTATACAAACACACTGCCCAAAGGAGAGGATCCAACTCTTAACCTAATGAAAGTTATGAATTTCCTAAGATTGCTAGGGTTTTGGGGTACTTCATCAAGAAAAATGCTAAACAAATTGAAAATGCAAGATCAATTCAAACCAATTTTATCCTATAAACTACATGCTATGCAAGATGCAATGCAAAAAGAATCATTATCCAACTCTCAAGGGTTAGGCAGAAATGAATTTTTGAAGTTTGACATAAAATATTACCTTAAAATGAAATTAAATTCAATGAAAATGATCAAAAGGCATCAAGAACAAAAACGAAATTTGGTTTGAGGGTTGGACAATGTTTCTAAATGTTTTTAAATGCTATGTGATTTTTTTTGTGATTTTTAAATACCTAAATGGTATTTTAATTAATTAATTCCCATTAATTAATTAAAATAAACATTTAAATATTTTAAAAATACAAATTTTATGAAAAAAATAAAAATAAAAATGTTTTTGGAATGAGAAAACTATTCTAAGTCAGCATGCAAAAAATGAGATTTTTGTGATTTGTTTTACTATTTTTAATAAAATGAGAAAGAAAATGCAAGAAAAATGAAATTAAAATGAATTTTAATGAGAAGTCAACAGATCCAGTGGCTGAGATTTAAATGGGACGCGCGGGAGTTGACTGGCGCCATATCTTGTGGCTGAAATTCAAACTGAGAGGATTAATTTAAAAACCTAATTAATTAACTAATTACGTGGATTAGGGCTAAGTGAAGCCATCCTGGCCATTCAAACACGCGGGAGTCAACCAAAGTCAGCCCAATCTATGGTCCACATTCAAACTGAACCCTAAACGCATTTAAAGCCCTAATGACTTTCAGGTGGCCGGAAATGACCTCCGGTCATCTTCTCCGGCCACCTCCTTCCCTGAAAATTGCTAACTCACTCCCTAGGTCACTAAAACTTGATTTCTCTGCCCAGAATCCATCCCCACACATCATATAACACGAATCAACAAACAAAACGCATTTATTTTTCGTATCAAAGCTGAATCGAATCAAAAGGGGTTTAGGTCAAAAAAATTTCAGAAGCTTCATACATACTCAATACTTAACCATTTGCAAAACTAAACATATCAGCATGATCAGCACATCACATAGATTCATTTAAGAACTTAAAAATGCATTTCTGGAAAAAAAGTTCTTGAGCTCACCTGAAATGGAGCTTTCAATCCAGGAGCTTTCTGCCTGCTTCTCTGCTTCAAAATGGCTTCAATGATCCTCCTGATGAAGCTTTGAGGCTTGGTTGAAGTTTAAAATGGTTGGTTTGTGAGTTTGATGAAGTTCTGCTAAGTGGTGGGAAGAAATCGTATTTCAGTTTGAGGAGGTTTCAGGGATGAATGAGGGTAGGGAAATGATCAGGGGAGCATGCTGAGTGATCCTATGAAGCTTGTTTTTATGTTTGATGCTTGTGTGAGGTGTTTCGAATGAAAATGCATAAGAGGCATAAACTTGGAACTATGGCTTGGAGAGTGTTTCAGGCTTGTGTCTGTTATGAAAATGAACCCTTGGAGTGTGTTTGTAAGGTCTGGATTGGGCAGAGAGTTGTTGGTGGCCTGTGGTGATTGGTATGGGCAAGTTGCCAAAATGTCAACTTGACTTGTACTTGAGGTATGGGCAAGTGTTAGGTTGTGATAGGGGCATGGTTGGGCTCAGCAGAGATCATGGAGTTCATGTGGATCAGATTCTATGAGCTGTAACAAGTAGAGGCATGGCTTCATGAGTTTTTGCAAGTTGGTACATCTTTGGCCCTTTTGGAAATTCATGAAGTTCAAGGCACCAAAATGCAATATTCTTGGGCCAATTCTGATCTTTAGAGGTCATGTGAGTATGTTGTAATGAGTTTGTGCACATTTGAAGCCTTTGGAATGCTTGATCATATCATTTTGCAAAATGCCTCTTTGGTACATAACTTGAAATTATGTGATTTTTCCCAACTTTGACAAGCCATAACTTTTGATCCAAAATGAATTAGTATGAGTTCTTGTACTTTTTGAAAAGGGAAAGATCCATTATAAAACTTTCATGACCAAATTTTTCTCATTTGAAGCATTTTTGAACCAAAAAGCAAGGGTTGAAAAAGTTTCCCAAAATGGCAAGTTTCCATTACAAGTCATTTTCCCAAAAAGGCAACTTTGCAAATGGCTTGAAATTCTTCAATTTTGTGAACTTATAACATCTTCTATGATCAAATAAAGATCATACACATTCAAAATGATGAAGAACACCCCTTGGTTGGGTCATTGGGGGCCTCAGATGCCCTGATTTTGCACTGACTTGCTCAAGAAGTCAACTCTTGATTAGGTGCCTTCCCCATGGAATTTCTTCATGAAACTTGATATGCATAATCCTTATAACATATAGAGACCAATAGAAACAAGAATGACCAAAAAATTTGGAGTTATGGCCTTTGAAATCAAAACCCTAATTCTAGGTCATCTGTGCAGTTAAACCTGGCTCTGCTTCCATGCCATTCTCAGTTCTTGTGATTATTTGACTTTATTGACTTTGTGAGGATATAATATGATGCTTGAACATACATGGACCCCTTTGAAGTGATTGAAGACCTTTGGAGTGGCCCAAATGGCTCTTGGATAGCTCAAATCACAAACCCTAGATGCAGATGACTTAGAAACAATGCAGTGAAGCAAAAGTGCAATATGAGATGCTATGATTGAACTTATGCATATGAAGATATCACAAGCCATGGTGTAAATGGGTGAGGGAAAATTTGGAGTGTTTACACCCTTGTCGCACAATTGACTAATGCTTAAAAATTGTGTTTAAGTCCCTCTACAAGATGGACATCAAAAATAGTAGTGGTAGAGGGATTATGTACACTACCTTTGCCAAGTATAACTCCTTTGTTATTGTCTCCATAAGTAACATATACCTTCTTCTTTGCTTTGAAGTCAATAAAAAGCGATATGTCACCCGTCATGTGCCTTGAACACCCGCTGTCAAGAAACCATCTTCTATCTACGGATGCAAGACATTCATCCTAAAATATCAAAAGAGAGAAGCAGGTATCCAATTTTCATTGGGTCCAAGTGGGTAAGTGGTAACATGGTTGCCTTTAGGCTTCCATTGATAAATGCCTTTTGGAACAAGAAATCTTCTAAACTTGCTTTTTTCAATGGTATGGCCAGCACGACAACAATAATGACATAAACCATGATGATGTTGTTGTTTATTTTTGTTCATTAAATCCTTTGGTATAAAAGAGTATTTTGCATATGGTGGATTTAATGACTTCTTAAACAACCTTGAATCAACAACATAAGTAATCGTAGGTTGTAAAGCTTGTTCCAACTTGACCTTAAGAGTGTTAACCTCTCGTTGCCAAATATGACAAGATTCGCAATACCTATGTTTATTAGATCCATTAATATCAATATCTTTTGAATTTTCTGCAACACTAGCTTTCAATCTTTCTAAATCTTTTTCAGCATATTGTACTTTACCTTCCAAAAATGAAAAAAATATGTTTATCGAAAGCTAATCTTTTAAAAGCATCTAAAGCTTCGTTATGAAGTTTTTCAAAAGCTATTTTCAGTTCAGAAAAAAGACATAGAAGAAAATTTATTATAGTATGCTTGTTTTACCTTTTTATCATGGTTTTTCTTCTTGTGGTAGGAATGATAATTGGTGTGAGCCATAAGACACAAATTTGCGGTTTCATCGGTATCACTTGAACTTTGTGTGCTTGATGAATTACTATCACTTTCCCAAGCAATATAAGCTCTTCTTTGTTTATCGTAACCTTTTGGCGGAGCTTTTCCTTTATCATTTTTATTCATGGGACAATCTGTCTTGTAATGTCCAGATTTACCATAATTAAAACAAGATCCCTTTCCTTTATTCTTCTTACTCTCTTCTTGTTTTGAGTCTATAGATTGTCTTCGAAAATTCATGAGATTTTTTTCGGAATGCTTGATTCCATTCTTTCGAATGAATCTATTGTATCTCCTAACAAAAAGTCACATTTCCTCATCACCGGAGCCTTCGTCACTACTTGAGTCATTGTTTCTTTGCTCTTTTTGTGAGGACTTTGAGTTAGAGGCTATAAGAGCTATTGGCTTCTTCTCACCCGCTTTGTCTTTATTCTTCTCCTTTCTCTTTTTACTCTTGTTCTCAAAATTTTCAAGACTTTCTAGTTCTTGCTGATGTTCTTCCAGCTTACCAAACAAAGGTGTAGTCGTAAGTGTCGTGAGATTGTTGGCTTCCTTAATAGCTGTTACTTTAGGTTGCCATTCCCTGCTAAGACATCTCAGAATTTAATTAGTAGTTATTTCATTGAAAACAGGTTTTCCAAGTGCATTCAAACGATTGATGAGATGAGCGAATCTCTTTTACATGTCAGAGATAGTTTCTCCTTGTTTCATGTGAAAGAGTTCGAACTCTAGATTAAGTGTGTTAATACGGGATTGTTTTACTTCAGTAGTACCCTCATGGGCAATTTCTAAAGCATCCCACATTTCCTTAGTTGTCGAGCAATGGGATACTCGAAAATACTCATCAGCACTAAGTGCTGAAATTAGCATATTTCTAGCTCTCCAATCACTCGACCACTTTTTCTCATCTTTTTCATCCCAATCATCTTCAGGTTTAGGAACTATGGCGCCTGCCGCATTTGTCATGGTAATTTGAAAAGGACCATTTTAAATGGCAGTCCATACGTGCTTATCCACAGAATTCATGTGAATTCGCATGCAGTCTTTCCAATAGCCGTAATTTCCACCGTTGAAAACAGACGCTCTATTATACGCCCCCTTTAGGTCAGAATCCATATCGTTACAGGCAGCCACAAAGCACCAGCGAACCAACGCTCTGATACCACTTGTTAGACGGTGTGGCTAGTGATCGAGAGGGGGGTGAATAGATCACCTCCTTTTTCATAAGGTTTTAATAAAACTTTTCAGAGTTTTTGAAAATTAGCGGAAAAACTACGATCCCGAATCGACTTCCGTCTATTCTGGATCAGCTACTAGAAAATCGGACATGCGATAGAGTGCTGGATTTAATATTGAGATGACAAAGTCTTGAACACACGAAATTACAAACAATCGAATGCACTTATCACTAAAGGCTATTTCCAATGAATCAAAACTAATGAAAACGTAAATAAAGGTAGAGAAAATACAATACGCAAAGATTTGGTAAGGAAGTTCCCCACGTTCGTCCTCGCGTGTGGGTACATCTCCCTCTCAATTTCAAACCAAAATTGAGAAATTTTATATCAATAAAGATGATTTCGTCGTTTACATGGTTGCAATACAAAAACCAGAAATCTAAACACCATGATCTTCCTATTGTATGAACCTTCACTTGATCTGAGCAAGACCAAGATTTCCCTGCAAGTATTACAAACAATTCACCGGTTCCATGACCTGTTTGAGAAATTACCCAATTTCCAAACCTTACATTGTGGCTGAATCTGTTCTGTAAACATGACTGACAAACCCTCAAGAACACGTCCGTTCTTGAAGGATAAACCAGATGGTTTTTCCTCGAAACCCCCTTCCAATCTTCAACTCAGCTAGATCCTCGATCGTAACACTGAATGTTATCTCGTTGATCCGTTAATCCCAAGAACAAGAATGATTATGTGTTGATGTTCTTGAATTAAAGAGATTGAGAAGATGATGAAGATGAAGTCTCTTTCAGATTTCGAACACGGCTGGCAAATTGATTGCACATCAAACTATCTCTTTGACTATGTGTTCTTCAATTCTTCACAAAATCTTACATATACATAACAGAAGATGTTAGAAAAACACAGACTTATGTATCGATACGAAAATTTGCATGTATCGATACATGTGAGTTTCATAACTGTTATGTATCAATACATGGAAGTACACATCGATACATACTTAACCAATGAAAAAATTCAGAAAATTAACATCAACATGAATCAATACATGTTACAAATGTATCGATACAAGGCTTATTTCCAGAAACAGAAATACAACATGTATCGATGCATTATGCGAATGAATCGATGCATAGATTATTTCCAGAAACACTAAGGAATCATGTATCGATACAACAATTGTATGTATCGATACATACAATAGCAAAAACAATATTTAGTACTTTTAACAAGACATGTATCGATGCAAGCCAACATGTATCAATACATACATGATCAAAATTGTTTTTAAGCTTTCATTTATGATATGTACCAATTCAAAACTTTGTGTAATGACATTAAAACATTCTATAGGTCAAAACACAAAGTTGAACAAACTTAGCATGTAAGCAAATGCACAAAAAGAAAAGGCATAGAAATTTACTATCATACAAAACTAATCCAAAATTAGAGAATTTCTCACAAATCCCAACATTGCTAAGAGACTTATGTCTAGAAAAGAAAAGGTTTTACCTGAGACAACCCCTCAAGAAGTGTCTCAAAGAAGACTGATGTATGTCCATCCAAGTCCTGGAGTAAGGTGGTGACCAAGAAAAGAAAAATTAGAGCTGAGACTGTTTCTAATGTTGATGTTGAAGATGATGTCTAGATCATCTCACCTAAGAAGAAATTTGTGGTTAAGAAGATCCCTGATCAAGTGCCAGAGGCTCCTCTGGATAACATTTCTTTTCATTCTGTTGAAAGTATACAAAGATGGAAATATGTATATCTAAGAAGGGTTGCCCTTGAGAGAGAATTAGGAAATGATGCATTGGACTGTCAAGAAGTTATGGAACTAATTTCTTATGCTGGTCTTATGAAGACTGTGACTAAGTTGGACGAGTGCTATGAAGGGCTTGTCAAAGAGTTTTTTGTCAATATTCCAGTGAAGTGTGTTGATGGAAGAAGCAAAGATTTCAGAAAGGTGTATGTTAGAGGAAGATGTGTTGAGTTGTCTCCAGATATCATCAACAAATTCTTAGGAAGAAGTGAGGAAGAAGCTTAACTTGAAGAGACTTATAATCAAGTATGTAGGGAGATCACTTCTAGGAAGTTGAAGGAGTGGCCCTCCAAAGGAAAACTTCCTGCTAGATTATTAAGTTTGAAGTATGTTATTCTCCACAGAATAGGTGCAGCTAATTGGGTTCCCACAAATCACACTTTTACTATTGCTACTGGTCTTGGTAAATTCATCTATACAGTAGTTACCAAAACCTAATTTGACTATGGGACTTATATATTTGATCAAATTGTGAAGCAGGCTGGTACTCTTGCTGTCAAAATTCCCATTGCATTTCCTTCTCTTATTTTTGGCATTATTCTCAATCAACATCCTAGTATTCCGGTAGGAACTGATAATATGAGCGAGAGGGAAACTTCCTTGTCTCTTTATTACAAGTTATTTGCAGGGAAACATGTCCCAAACATTGTTTCGACATCTTCTACTATTGAAGGCTCAACCACCACCAAAGAGGGTGTTATCACTGAATTGATTGATGCTTGCAAAGAGCTGGATGAAGTCATACGTGTTAGCACTGCAAGAAAGGTGAAATATGAGGCTTTAATCAAGTCCCTGAGGCTGTCTGCAGATCAACAAGGTGCTGATGGTGAGGGAACTTCTCATGCCAAGAAAAATGATGAAGAAACTGATTCTAATGAGCCTGTTAGTGATGAAGAAGGGGATTCTAAATATGAGACTAGTGATGAAGATGGGAATTCTTTTTCAAATGTAGACAAGTGATAGTAATGATGGTAGTTCTGGCCCTGATGATGGTTTTCTTTGTTTTTTTATTGTGTTTTTTTTTTGCACTTCATGTTATGGCTCTGTGTGACTTTGTTTTCTTCTGGGTTGTTTTTGGTTATTATTGGTAGTTTGTCTAATTATGGCTAAAAAGGGAGAAAGTTGTTAGATATGCTTTTTGGTAGCTTCTAGATGTGCTATTTGTTCTTTAATACTTTTAGTTGTTTTTGCTACAGGCTGAACTTGGTAACTCTGTGAAGAATTTCCTCTACAGGTTTAGGAGGAGTTTTTGTTACTTACAGGTTGTACTGTAGGTTGCCTTGAGGGGGAGCTTGGATTTTCTGTTTTGTTTTGGTGTTTTTGGCTTATGGTGTGTATTTGTTTTCTGCTGCTGTTTCTTTGATTTGTTCTAGGTAACTTTGTGCTCAATTAGTATTTTAGCCAAAATTTTCCAAAGGGGGAGTTTGTAAGCTCTTGTAATTGGCATCATTTTTTGCTAAAACTTGTGGCTGCAAATTGATGTCATTCTTGATGTCTTACAATGTGATACTTATAGTCTGCAGGCGATTTTACTAGAAGTTGCAGGTTTTCTCATGACATCAAGAATGATGTTGTGAAATGTGTTTCTAAACATTTTGTTCAAAGATTTGTACTTTATCTGCTGCATGGTTTTCTCTCAATCTTTTGTATGTGTATGGTGAGTGATTGGATGCACATTAATTGGTGGCATTTTTAGAGCAGACTATCACTTATTTATGAAGTATCAGTTGTTTCCTTTTTAGTGCCCTTGTTTGTGGAAAATAAGTTTAATTAGGTTTAATTTAATTTTGTTAGAAGGCCCAAGCCCATGGGTTTATGAAGTCTATTTAAGAGATGCATAAACCTTATTTTGAAGTGACAGAGAAGATGTTGAAGACGTTTCTACATGGTGTTAGGAGTTAGTCCTTAGTGTTTTTGTGAGCTAATCAATCATCACATTGATTATTGACTTGGACTGTTTTTATTGAGTTATAATCTGTCCATTCTAAGCTTTTAAGCAAGAGTGCATTTTTCTTGATTGAAGCTTTTAAGAAAGATCAAGGTTTTTGTTTTTTTGAAGAATGTTCTTCTCTCTTTTGTAATTTGTGTTTTTTTCACTATTTTGATTGAGGGGGAGTGAGTAGTGTCTCTTATCTAAGTGTGTCTTTGATAGAAATTACACATGTAGAGATTATGGGAGAAGATTGTAAATAGGAGGTTATTTGCTGAGAGTCTTTGAACTAATTCTGTTTAGGGGATTTCCTTCCTGGCTTGGTAGCCTCTAGACGTATGTGTGTTTGCACCGAACTGGGTTAACAATTGCTTATGTTCTTTTCAATTGTTTACTTCTTTATTTACCTTGTTCATATGTTGATCATTGTTCAGATATTAGTGTCGTGACATCTCCTTCGACATCTCATATCTAATACCAAAATTTCACTCTGGTATTCTTTCACTTATAAGTGTTCACCATATTTGAAATTTTGGCACTTACATAGCAGTTGTTGAGATAGATGTCACAACATTAGTAATCACAACAATAGGGCACAACCCATTCACATAAACATACAACAATCTTGATGTTGATGTCAATACTGATGTAACATAACATAAAAACACAAATTCAAGATGTTTTGACATCATAAGTCTGACATAACAACATTATCAAACTTTAGTTAAACAAAGACTATAAATTGCATAATGATAAATGACATGGTTAATTGTTAACCCAATTCGGTGCAACTCACCTACATTTGGGGGCATCCCAACCAGGAAGGAAAATCACTATGATAGTATTAGTTCAAAGCTAAACTCCCCTATTTATAACTTCTTGCCTAATCCCTACCTTGTGCAGATTCTACCAAGAAGCCCATCTAGATATGAGATCCCCCGTAACTTCCTAAAGAAAAATCTCCTTAAATCTTGGAACAAATACTCAACTTTCCTAAATTGTCTTTTCATCCAATTTTAGAAACTTATGAACAGTTGGAGTTCAAATCAAATGTTCTAGATTAAATATTCTTGACCTGAAAAAATCAGTGAGATAATTCCAAAAGAAATCTCACAAAATCAAAACAAATCTTGTCGAGAATTAAAACAGCCAGAACTGATATTCTGGTACAACATGTTATAACATCTATCAGGACATCTTCACTCCAGGTGAACTGAACAACGTGTTACAACATCACACATAAAATCCTGCTGTGAACCAAGTTTTAGCAAAATTGTTGTCAATCTTAAAACCATGGATCTAAAAATCTCCCCCTTTGGATATTTTTTGCTAAAACACCTTTTGCACAGTAAACCTTTGAGAGAGGAATAAAACCATAAAACACAAGTCACATGCAAACTTTGTACATGAGGAAGAGGATAAAATTCTTCTTCATAACCAACCAGGTTACTCCCCATGAACCATAGAATAAATTCTTGTTATAGAGGAATAAATATTCCTCTCAAGTAGCATAAGAAGACCAGCCTGAACAAAACATTGAATTATCAAAATTCAAGATATTAGAAACACATATGGAAAAAGCCTCAAACATTAGAAACACATACAACAGAAGCTGCACACACATACCTTAGAACACAAGACCAAACCAACCACATGACACAGACTAATAACAGGATGTAAGAACATCTTGATTAGACATCATTTAAATAGCTACAACAGAAGTAGCAAGACTCATAAGACATACAACATACATGACAGACAATCATGTTCCTCTGGACTATTGCAAATAGTAAGCAACAACACCAACAACACTATAGAAGACTCACTCACTAATACTTTCTTGCTCATTTTAGCCAAAATCGAGAAGAAAAAAACTCAACACAAAAAAACGACTACTGACTCAACAAAAGTTGACCCAATAATTCAAGACACTAAAAAAATGACTCAAACAAAGCAAGAGACCCAAATAATAAAATAAAAACACCAAACTGACCTCAAAAAAATTTTCTATTAAAAAGAGATAGCACACACAAACTAACCAAGACTACATCTAGTGTCAATGAACTTGACCTGATCTTCATAGCATATTTGGAGGATTTGCACATTTTGGAATGTTGCTTGAAAGAATGGTGAGGTATACGACCTTTAAATGCAAGAAGTGTTACCTAGCTTATAATGAACCTTGTTAGTAACGACATACTAGCCAATGATATCTTTTTTGGAAGAGAATAAAATCACCCTCAATAACCATGCACAACCCAGTTTTCTCTCTTTCCAAGCTTTAAACCTTACAAATGCAATGACAATTCCTATTTCATTAAAAACGTTTTCCTTGAACACATAAGCACCAAACACACGTTTTCCATGCCTTCCAAGCTATAACTCACATATATTCAAAAGCAATAATGAATCGTAAAAAAAACTTGTCATGCTGACCAGAACAAAGGTCACTTGTCAAATCTGGTTGATTAAGCTAGTCATAGTACATATTCCTGACATTTTGCTTGACACTGTATACTCCTTACGATGGAGCACCAACCTCCTCAGCCTCATACTCAGTCCAAAACTATCATTTTATCTTTCATACCCAGGACATATAAATGTTTCAAATGAAATACCATCCTCAAAACCAATAAGAGGCAACCTCAAAAAAACTGAAGCAGAAACACCATGCTCTATAACAGAAAAACATTCCCTTAAATTCCATGCACAATAAATTCAGTAGGGCGTAGCTGAAAAAATTCCACACAATGTCAAGACATCATGTCTGACATCTTACATCCAATCATCTGAATACCCTTATGGGTTCACATCCTTCTGTAGAGAAAAAAAATATCCCAAACAACTAACAACTCTATTTCTTAGGATATTCATGAACAATCCCTTATTACAACCAAACTATCTAGGCATAAAGCATACAAGAGATTACAATGTCAAGACATTTTGTATGACATCACAACCTCTCTAGAGGTATAAGA
Organism: Lathyrus aphaca; assembly: GCA_963966055.1. NCBI lineage: Eukaryota > Viridiplantae > Streptophyta > Magnoliopsida > Fabales > Fabaceae > Lathyrus > Lathyrus aphaca. Next base: position 306,905,895 of record OZ014519.1, on the reverse strand, counting down.
ACATAAGTTACACTAATGTAGCTACAACATAGTCAGGTACACAACTCCCCTATCACACATACTCAATAGAACAACCATGAAGAGAAACAAACACACACCCCTTCAATACATTGCAGAGAAAAACTTGAATCTCCTAGATAGTAGACAACCTTGTTCCATAAGGACATGTCCAAGCTAAACATGAACTATCTCAGTTCAAATTTCAGAGGCATGGAAACAGCGAAATAAAATTCTCACATACACTTAAGAGATACCTGATTTCTTTTAGCTCTTCAGATAGGTAGATGTTATGCACACATCATTCACATAACTCATAATAAGAGAAGAATATTTCCTTAAGCTCATTCCTTCACAACTAACATAAACTCATTCACACTATTGAAAATGTCACAACCGCTCAAGTAGGAAAAACACCAGAGATAGTGTCAGAACATGTGATCTGACATTCTTCTCAGTTACATCAGTAGCTACAAGCATAGTAGATCCTCCACCATGACAGGAAATCACGACATAATCTTATACACACACCATAATCCTCACCAAATTTGGTCAGAACCTATACTACACCATGATCAGATATTCCAAATCTTAATTTAATGGTGAGCAACAAACTCCCCATCATGAGCTCCAAATTACCTCCCATAGATAAACAACTTTCCTTTTCTGGAGAGATAATCAACTAATATGACGTTCTAAGATTTTTTGACATTAGTCTCAATCACAAGGGTTGAACCAACTACTCTGGTTCTGGAGTCAACATCCATATGAATTAATATTCGCATAGTAACCCGTACAAATCCTTCTGCAAGGGACACATGAGAACCATGACAGATAACAACAACATCTGTTACACCTTCAAGGATAGATCATAGACTCTCAAAGTCAAACAAAACTTCCATATAGAGAAATAAACTCTCACACACCTCAAGAAGCTTATAGCCAGAAGCACAATGTTTAGACATCATGCCTGACATTACAGTGTCAACAACCATCCTAATGCACCTAAATAGGAAATTACCTCTGTAACACCCCGAAATTTGCACTCTTATTTATAACCTATAATGGCTTATATTTCACATTCATTTGCATTTGCCATCTAGGTCATATAACACTCATACATGCATTGGCATAAGCTTGTCATTTGGATCAAAGGCTTTGAGAATTAGGGATTTGCAATGCTTTGTGGCTTCACTCTTTGGCAGGTTTGTATTGATGGAAAAATACAAAGATCAGGGATTAGGGTTTGTTTTATAAGCATACGTTTATCAGATGGATTCTCAAGGTATTACAACTACGATAATCAAGGGTATTACCCTCTAGTGTTCACTATCACATGATTGGGTTTTATTTCCCTAAATCATATGGATTTCAAAGATGGGTTTGAAGATTGGGAATCCATTCATGCAGGGTTAACTCATTGGTGATTTGGTCAAGTGATTCGTCATTTCCATGTGAAGCTCATTTTCAATTCATAACAACTTTCAGTGGCTTTGAATTTGTTAACAGATTGTCACATTTCAATTGGTTAAAATAGCTAAGTTTGTTATTAATTGAATTTACATTCTTTTAACAATAAATTTAGTTATTATTAATGCCTTCATTTTGAACCTTTGACTTTATCTATACCAAAGTTAATTGACTTCAATGTACATTTTCAATTCAATTCCAAATATCCATTTACAAGTATATCAACATCCTAATACAAAAGAAATACAAAGGAAAAAACAAATTACATTTGTTTGAACATCAGTAGAATTTGAGGTCAGCGGTTAGCTTTATGGTAAACTTTGATACTAACCCTAGACCTATTTCTCTTTTGAATCTCCAGGTCCTCTTTATCTCATGTCATCGTAACCCTTTGCTCCAGGTTGTCTTCGAGGGTAACCAAATACACATCATGACTATGATGCATCTTCCATGTCAAAAACAATCTGCATAAGTCAAATACCGTAAAAATCTGAGTTAGTTCCTTTCATTCATATATGGACAATACATACACCATATCATCCAAAGTCATTTTTATTACAAAGAAATATTGCAAAAGCAATTGAAATCCATCAAGCTCACATTCAAGCCATCATTATTTACATGGATGAGTCCAAAACAATTGCAAAACCTTCTAAGATTCAAATGGTCGAACCATTCCAAAGGGCCAATTTTTACAAAGTCGTTAAGTCTAGTACAAAAGAATACAAGAGTAGAATTACACATAAAAGGATTTACAAATTTTGACCAAAAGTCAACTAACAAAATTTTGCCAAACTCTAAATCCCATTTTTCTTCATCCTCCAAGGCATTCTTCATATACCATAAGTTTCCAAAAGTTTCTTCATGATCTATGTGACTCCATGCTAACCATGTTAAACCATACCATATTCAAGGCTTTGTGTTTTCACCATATCCAAACTTGACACAAAAATAGCCATGCATTATTTCTGCCCAACATCCAAAATAAAATATACTAGCAGCATAGTGTTAACACAAAATACATTGATTAAAATGTTCTACTAGCCCTTGTTAATACCATTCAATTATCTAACTACAACAATTCATTGAAAATCAGATGTTGAATTCCAGGAATGTGATGTAAAGTAGGCTTCAAAATGGGATGCCTATTTGCTGATGAATGATGATCAAATTCACTGGTTCTCAATTGTGAACTCATTGATGACTGTTCTCTTTCTCTCGGGTATGGTGGCCATGATAATGCTACGTACACTTTATTGCGATATTTCCAAGTACAACAACACTTCAACTGTCAAGAAGATAGGCAACTTGCATATCATAGGAAGTAAAAGCCATACATTATCTTAGCATTTCCATAACAATTACTAACATCAAACAAACCAAAACCACTGCGTAACTAATTCTCAACAGAATCTCACAACAGAAAAATCAGTTACAAAATCTCCTAACAAACTCTAATAGATTGATAACTGAAATCTAACAGATTGTATCCTAGAAATTTCAATTTTAACCTTCTGATCTTCTATAATAACGACCCAACTGCAACTTCTTGAGCTCTCTCTCATTTTTTTCTACAATCATCTTTTTCAATCTCTCTGAACCTTCATAATATGCACTTTACTCTTCTTCCATAATAACAAATCCAGCTTCATCATTCATCACTCTCTCTGCATTCTTCAACAATGCATAACCTTCTTTCTGTACCTTACAAGTTCTCTGCAATCTTTAATCTTCTCCACACACCTTCCTCAAGATTCATTGCAGCCTGCAAATCAAAGAACACAATAATAGCCACACTATCAGAATTGCAAGAGGAAGACGAAGAACATGCAGAACATCAATAACCTCACACAACGCAAAATCGGCAAGAAGAAGAAAATAATGGAGGCAATTGTACCTAGAGTTTTCTCTGAAGGTGCTTTCTGATCGTGCCTCTAATTTCATCCTCCATTGTTGAAAGAGACTCCCTTTGGTAAGTAATCTTCAACGCTCTTCTTGTATTCACCGCGTATAATGTGTTATTATTCTTGTTAATTTAGAACAAAGGTTCTATTTAGTCATTGAGTTGAGTTTTTACAGGTTTCGGTTATGAATTTGGAATGAAGAGAAGAAAAGAAGGAGGGTTGGTGAAGGAAGTTTGGAGTTTAGTGGTGTTTCCACCGGAGTCCACGGTGGCCTCCACCGCAAAACCATCATCTCCGGAGGAATTTTAGGGTTTCAATGAGGTAAGTTTGGGTGAGAGAGGAGGCACCGTTTTGAGAGAGAGAGAGAGAGATAGAGATAGAGAGAGACGGTAAGTTTGGTTGTGATTTATGAAGAACCACCCCCTTCCCAATCAGACACATACCATCCCATGATAATTACCATGCACCCTCTAATCATAACCATCTGATCCTCATCATTGTAACTAAGCTATAATGGACGGTTTTGATTGAGTCAACGAAGTTGACTGAGTCTCATCCTATGCACCCTCAGTAAAAAATCCCCGGGCCTTAGAATTTCGCTAATCGCACACCCCAGCCAAGCCTAATCTTTTTTTAACTAGTTTTTCTGTTGAATGCACCCCAGACTTGGAGCGCCAGTGGGCTTTTCGGAATCCTTATCTGTACCCCCTTGTGTGGCCCATCTTGGTTTTATAACTTGAGAATTACTTTACCAGCACCCCCTGGCATTTTATTATTATTTCTTCATTTCTTTTGCTACTTCCTTTCAAAAATCAATTTAAAAAAACACATTCTTCACGAAAAAATTCCAAAAAAATTGATGTTGATATATTAGGGTATTAAATAATTTTTGGTAATTTTTAATTCTTGATTTCTCAATTTTTGCATTTTATTTCGATTATTTGATTTACATGTGTTTAGATGATTCTCATATTTGCATATTGATCGACTTGATCCATTTACACATAGAATTTTACACACTTACATCATATTCCGCCTCACTAACAATTCTTTTTGTTTTATGAGGTACTACTTGAGGATTCGATGCTCATGGACTTGGAGTTTTGTTGTATTTTGATGTACTTTATGGTTTTATCGCTTTTATAGCTTAGGTTACCCCTTGGTGAGTTTCTCTTGCCTTTCCTTTTCCTCTATGATGAAATAACTTAGGATACTTTTATCTTTGATGTATGCTTGTATGATACATGTAAATAGGGTAGAAAAAGATAAAAACAAACGTTTAGAAAACCAATTTTCAAAAGAGAAAAAAAAGTAATATTCGATTCAATGTCGAATTAATTTCAAAATAATAAATGGAATTCAAATGCTCTTAGGATTTCCCACAAATTCACACTCATTCCACTCCATCAAACCCAAAGCAAAACCTTGTATAATTTGTACCATAAGTCGATTGTCTAGCATATCGCAACAGAACCACCCAGATCCATCACTCCACTCCTTTTTTCGATTTGTTACATGTGTTACCTACCTTAACATAGGATAACCATGATCATTATCGCTTTGATTTTTCATGTTTCATCTTTATCATTTACTGACTTGTGTTTGCTTTGCATGATCCCTTAGGATTCAAACTTGAATTTAATCCTCGATTAAAGCCAAGGTGTGATTGACTTTAGGATAGCCATCCATGTATGATAACTTAGGTAGATGTCCCCTTTAAATCATCAACCTTAGGTTCAACATTTGCATGCTAACATTAGGGTTAGATGTCTAGTCTCCCCGTAGATTTTATATTAATAACTTTGAGTCTCTCTCCTCATCTTTAAAGAAAAGCCAAAAAAACACTTAATAATAAGAGTATGCATAGTGCGCCACGAGCCTTAAGATATATAGGAAATGATTAGTGAAGGTCTCCTTCACTCTTTTAGAATGCTTTGCAAACATCCCATTGGGTGCGACCTTGTAAAGGATCTACTCCTGTATCATAGTCTTTAGTGCTACACATACGACAAACACATAATAACTCTATTTCTTCTAGAAAAAATAATAAACAGACAAAACATCTTCTTTTCTCATCTCCCACTCTTCGCGGACGATTTCTGCTAGCCCGCATCACCTGAGTTAGAACTATGGCAACGTCACTCTAAAAAACACAAAAAAAACAAATTCCATCCCTAGTTAGGGGAACTACATCGACTCTGATTCTTACCTCCCGAGGAGATACATTGATATTGGGGTAGGGCCCATTCGAGCACTCTTATTTCTTTTCCCTACATTTTTCCCGTTCCAGTTCAATAGAAGTTCGACAGCAAGTGAAGCAGTTTACAACAACCTTTAAAGAAATAAAAGCAAGCGTGGATCCCATGAGTACAATGGACATGAAGGGGTGTTAATACCTTCCCTTCATGTAATCGACTCCCGAACCCAGACTTGGTTGCGATGACATCGTTTTTTCTTTTTCCCCTAGGTTTTCTTTGATTGTTCTCCTTTCCCTCGTTGGGATAAAAAAGGTATCGATGGCAACTCTTCTTTTTTCCACCGGTAGTTTTCTTTGCATTGCGACAACTGGCGAGCCTGCTGGGGGCTGAACCCAGAATCTCTGGTTCGCTATGCAAGTCAATCCTAGCGCTTTCCTGTTTTTGTTTCTTTGGGTGTTTACTACTATACGCTTTAGTTTAGCTTTAGTGTTTTATTTACAGTTTGTCGCTTTACTTTATTTACTTCTTTCCACATTTACCTTATTGTTGCATATACTGACATATATTGGTTGTTCTGGTTTTACTTGGCGGGATGGATGTTCTAAGAGATAAGCCCACTACCAGGCTTGAGGGTACACATAGATTTTAGAGTGGGAATTCGTGTGGCTTGCATGGTCTTGAGCATGTGTAGTTTTCACGAGTCCCACACCCAAATCAGGCTCTCTTGGGAGATGTTCTATACTGCCTAGGAAGACAATATGATATTTCCACCTGAGGTGCTAACTCTAGTAACCGATCATCGAGGACCTTAGTGGAAACATCCTTCTCCAGTGGTGATAGTGGCAGACCATGTTTAATGGAAAACCCATTCTCACCCAAGGGCCCATTGGGAACTCGTATAGGATGGCCTTGTTCTCACATAGGAACTCAGTCAAAGCACTTTTTGTATGACGATAATATTGTACCCTTCAGGATAAATGTACTATTATTTCTCGATCTCAGTACTTGAAGCTGGGAAATTATGAGGGATGCTTATTTTTTGGGACTCAGTTGAGACCTCCTATTTTAGTGTATAATGCCAAACCGTAAACGGTGACCGTATTATCGCTTCTTGACCCGAGAGTTCGTGATGTTGGCCCTTAACAACACTAGTGAGATGGGGGGGACTGTTTACAGGTTTGCAGGAAAATTGACCTTGAACCTACCTTGTTTTAATACCTGGGTTCTCTGATGATACATACTTGTGATCCTGGTGTTCTTGATAGTTGATACTCAGACAAATCAAGGAACAGTACGACAGTTTTCAATATATGCAACAATGGTCACTTGCTAGTGCATTGTGTCGCTCCTGGGATTTTCATCCTACTACAAACGCGAAAGTGGGGCGGAAAAGGTAGAGTCGCCAGCCAGGAATTTTTATCCCGAAGGAATGGGAAAGGTAATGTTGCATAAACTTAAGGAAGAAGTAAAGGACAAGGTCCTGCGAACCAAAGATCTTGGTTCGGGAGTTGGTTACGAACTGCGAAGGTATTAGCACCCCAGACCGTCTACCGTACTCGACGGGATCCACACTTGTTTGTTTGTTTGTTTTAAAGGGTGAGAAATAAACCATTGCTGAATAAAAGAACTTCTAACTGGAATGGAGCGAGAAAGGGAATTGGAAAATAGAATGGAAGGAAAGGGGGAAATGTAGGGAAAATAAAGAATGTGCTCGAATGGGCCCTACCCCACTGCCTACGCACCTCATCAGTAACATGAGGATCAGAGTCGCCGTAGTTCGCCTAACTAAGGAAGATATTTGCTTGTGTTTTTTAGGATGACGTTACCATAGCTCTAACTCAGGTGTTACCAGCTCTGACTCGAGGGTGTTTACCGTATCGTTGTTAGAACTGTCGAGGCAAGTCGTATTCGTTCGTAAAGAGTAGGAGATAAGAATAGAAGACGCGATGTCTTGTTGGTTTATTGTTTTTTAGAAGAAGTATTTTGACTTTATGTTTTCGTGGGTACAACACTAAAGACTATGATACATGAGCAAATATTTTCCAAAGTCGCCCCTAATGGGACGTTTGTAAAGAATCCTAGAAGAGTGGAGTAGACCTCCACTAATTATTTCCCATATGGCTTAAGACTCGTGGCGTATTGCACCTACTTTCCTTTTAAATGTTTTTGATTTTCTTTGAAGGTGAGAAGTGAGACTCAAATTGTAAAAGGAAAAAACTCTAAGGGAAACTAGACTTTACCCTAAGTTAATTGAGTTTAATGGTGACCTATGGTTAGTGAAGCTTGAAAGATTAAAGCTACCTAAGCGGATATTAGACTAGAAATGCGAGTACAAAAAGCAATAGTGAATAAAATGGTCCTCCTACGTCATGGTGGGTGAAAATGTGTGTAAATCGCAAATGGAATGAAACGATGGATCGGGTGGGTCGATTGCGTGGTGCTGAGATGCACGACTTATGATTTGCAACATACAAGGCTTGCTTTTGGTGTATTGGAGTGGAGCGATGATAATCGAGGAATTCTAAGGTCACATGAAACTTTATTTATTTATTTTTTTTGAAATTCTTCGACTTTGAATCGAATAACTCCTTTTCTTTATTTTTGAAAATTGGTCATCTAAACGCTTCATTTTATCTTTTCTATCCTAATTATAGGTATCACAAATAAAATTCCAATTATCACATCACAAAGTATAAACCGCAAAAATATAATCAAGGCATAAAAATAGTCTGATTCCATAAGCATAATCCTCGAAAATACCTTGTACAACAAAAAAATTATTAGTAAATGAAATGAAGATGAAGTTGCAAAAATATGGCCAAAATGAATTAAAGGTTTAAAGTTGCAAGAATTTCTAAAATGCACATAAAGCATAAATGGAAATAAAATGCGAAAAATAATCGAAAAAGGAATTAAAAAATAAAATCTATTTTTTATTATGTCTAAAAATGTTATTTATATTTTCCTGGAATTTTTTATTAAAGAAAACTATTTTTAAAAATGATTTTGTAAATAATTATCAAAAGAAATTAAAAGAAATGAGCAAGGGGTGCATGAGAAATAATTTTCCAGTTAAAAATGGCTTGGGCCGAAGATTGGGGGTGCAAATAGTGAGTTCCTTAGGCCAATGTGTGCTGAGGTGAGACTGGTGGAGTATGGTGTTCCCTCAGTCAATTCTGTTGACTTGAGGGATCGATCTGGAACATCCGATCTTGCTAATGATATTGAAGATGAAATGAAGAGTCATGATACGGGGATACACCATTACTATGGTGGGGGAAGTGCGCACGATTTCCCTATGGTGGTCCAACCAGACGGTGACACATGTCACCGCCGAAGTGGACCAAACAACGAGATCTTATCTCCACAGGGAATTGACGGTGGGAATTGAATGGCCTTAATGAGTTTTCCAAAATTCTAACAGTAATCTTATGGAGATTCCTATGATTCTTTAATTTCCTTAATAAACAATTAAAATCAAATTAATCACTAACCCATAAATTAAAACGTCACAATTTTAATTCAGATGGCAACTCAACTCTCTCTCACACCTTTCCTTGTTCTTCTCTCACAACCCTTATACCTCTCTCTACCTCTCTAAATGGCACCGCCGCTGCGAATCAAACGAAGAAGACAAATGTCCACCTCTCAATCACCACCTAAACCTCACCTTTACCCCAAATCCGAAACCTAACCCTCACAATTTCAAATCTCACAAAACCCTAAACACGAATCCTTCCCAACTCAAACCTTCAAGATTGCGAATTTGTGTTCAGATTCAAGGGGTTCTTGTTCACCTAATCAAAACCTACACAATAGTGTTGAATATTTGCAAGTTTCAAGGCAGAATCATCATACTTGTAAAACGAAGGTGATCTCGACGCGTTTCCCGGGTAAGTTTCTGATTCAACCTCCTTCGGTTTCTTTGATTTTGTGTTCTAGTTACGCTGAGGTATTTGACAATCGTTGTTGCGATATTGTTGTTACTGCGACGTCGTTGATTCACTATGTTGAATTTTTGATGCAGTTCTCGGTTGAGGCCGCTGATTCTTCTTCTTCAATATGAGCTTGAGACTCTTGCTATTGTTCTTGCAGATTGATGGGGCCAGGCGAGGAGGAAGATGGTAGCCGATGGTGAAAAGTGAAGTTGCGGTGTGTCGGCGACGAGTTCGATTCGAGAAGAATGATGAATAGTGGATTGATCTTGCTGTGTCTCAAATTTATTTTCAAATCATAATTTCGAACAGGTAACTGAACTCCTCCTTGTTGTGTGAGTTCTTCATTCCTCTACCATTCGTTAATCTGAGGATTTATGAGTTGTTGTGGTTGTTTGTTATAATTTGAGGTTGTAGTTAAGATGGAGCTTGATGAAGAATGATGAAGATGAAGGTGGCATGAAGATTATAGAAGGAGGTGGAAGAGGATGAATAAGGGTTGAATGGAGAGTGAAGTGAAGAATCCAACAAACATGAGAAGAAGTGAGAGAGGTTGAAGAATGAAGGAGTGAAGAATATGGTGGAAGTGGTAAAGATTGTTGCAGAAGAAGAAAGGTGATTCCAGAATGTATGAAGGAGCTATTAAAGGCAAAGTGAAAATGAGAGATGAAAAAGTCAGTCCCCCAAATTGCAATGGAGCTGGCTCTTTATAGAAGAAGATCTCTGAGGGTGGGAATGGAATTTCAAGGTAAATTATGTTATAGATTTTTTATAATTCTGTTAGTTGGTTAGTTTTCGGTTAGAGATTTGTAACCCCTTCTATCTTGTAGAACCTTCCTCAGTTTTGTTTGAAGTTGTATAACTAATCTTTGTACTGATCTTTCACCTCTATAGTTTATGAGATTTTTATGAAAAGTTTGTTGTTATAACCCTAAATAATTTTTGTTAGGATTCTCTTGTAGAAGGGTCCTTGTTAATGATTTCGGAGAGAAGGTTTGAAGTGTGATGTTGAAATTGCAGAAGACTGATGACGAAGCCGATCTTGAAGCATTTTTCGATGAGCCTTTCCGTGTTATCATTTTCTTTCCTTTCACGTTCTTCTGTCGTCTTTGTTGTTGCGATACTCGTATATCAATTTTGGGCTTCTCGATTTACTCGGTATGAAATCGTTGTTAATTATTGAAACTGAATTTGCAGGTTTCGTGAATCTGTGAAGATGGAGCTGCCTAGGATTGAGGTGTTGGTATTGAATGATAAAGAGATCGAAGATGATGATCCATGAAATTGTCGAAGATCCGGTATGATGAATAATGCCGAGCTGATGAAGTTTTCTTCTGAATCAACATGAAGAAAAATAGGAAAATTTTTGTTAGGAATTTTCTATAGAATTTTATGTTATTGATTCGGTTATGATGTTATAACTGTTTTTTCTCTGTTATTAGTTTGTGTAAACTTCTGGTTTTTTTAGTTTTATGTAAATCTAAATTTCTTTGTCCGTTATTCAGCTTCCATCTTAGTACTGAATTTTTTCCTGCAATGAACCATCAGGGCGTTGCCCCCCCCCCCCATTTTCCTTGTAATGTGACTTAATTTGGAATAGAAATGTTATTATTATTTTTTTTTTGACTTGATATTCCCTGTGTGTTTCCATCTTCCCCTAGTATATTTGTTTTATTCTATGCATAACTGATCTTCCTTAACTTGCACCGATTAGGAACCATTAATGCTAGGGATTAAATGGTTCATAATGGCTATTGCTCTTGCAACCTTACCGACCTCCCTCATCTTGCCGGGCAAATATGATAAATCACAAAAAAACGTTTCCTTAAGGCCACATTTTGTTATAAGTTACTTAGTATTCGTGATTGTCTCTCCATGTTTTATAACCTTCATGCCTAATTTTTGTTGGACATTGGAATTAAAAGACAATGGGCTTACCGGGAATTGGAATTGTATCTGTATTTGTGAGGTCGAATCACAATAATTCTTGAGTAAAATTTCCATAAAACCAAATGATTATCTCTTAAAAGAATGACCAAAAGAGTAACCAAAACTCAATAGACCTCAGGTTGACTTCACATGGTAATCTTGACTTAGAATTTGTAACTTGAATTAAAATCTTTAATGACTCAATCTTGCGCTTGTAGCCTTTTGAAACAAGCTGGACCTGAAATCTTTATTATGAACATGCCTTGAAGATATAATTATGGCTTGAAAAATTAAACTCAACGTACTACATGAAACCCTAGTTGGAAATGATCCAGCTTTGTGAATCTTCGACCGTGAAATTCTTGAATTCCACAACCTAATAACTCCTGACCTTCGAACCAAACTGCTCCTTAATCACTGCTTGGTATTCTAACCTCTCTCACATAAGATAAATGGACTTGAGACCCTCAATACCTGAGAAATAACCCATGACATAAAAACTTGTAATTGAAATAATCTCTTGAGAGTTTGACCGAGATTATGTCAAACTTCCATCCGGATCAGATCATAACTAGATTGCCACATCTGAAGAGAAAACCCTACCATGCTCTATACTTCAACAATGAATGTTATCGCTTCATATTTCTACGCAAAGAATGCAATGCTAAGTATGAAAATGATACTAGATGCTATGAAAATGAGAGGACAAATTTTGTGGTGTTACACATTGTATAAGATCATTTTCATGCTTGCATTCCTAACATATGTTTATTCATTTGCAAGGTTGAATATCACATCCTCAATTCTATTTGTGGGTATTATTCTATGAGTATCAAAGACAAAAAAAAAATGACAAAGTGTATTATCTCCTAAAAGGTTCACGAGCTAGTTGTGAAGGCAATTCTCAAATTGAAAGCTTTAGCCAATAAAAAAGTTCTCAGCCTCTTCAAGAAGGATTATGAGCATACGTTTAACAGATGGATTCTCAAAGATGGGGTTGAAGATTGGGAATCTAGTCGTGCAGGGTTAACTCATTGATGATTTTGTCAAGTGATTCGTCATTTCTATGTGAAGTTGATTTTCAATTCATAACCGCTTTCAGTGACTTTGAATTTGTTAATTGATTGTCACATTTCAATTTGGTTAAAATTGCTAAGTTTATTGTTAATTGAATTTACTTTCTTTTACCAATAGATTTAGTTATTATTAATGCCTTCCTTTTGAATCTTTGACTTTATCCATACCAAAGTCAATTGAATTCAATGTACATTTTCAATTCAATTCCAAATATTCATTTACAAGTACATCAACATACCAATACAAAAGAAATACAAAGGAAAAAAGAACAAATTACATTTGATTGACCATCAGTTGACTTTGAGGTCAGCGGTTGACGTTTTGGTCAACTTTGACCAAAGTCAACTTGACCCTAACCCTATACTTATTACTCTTTTGAATCTCCAAGTCCTTTTCATCTCATGTCATTGTAACCCTTTGCTCCATGTTGTCTTTGAGGGTAACCAAATACACTTCATGACTATGATGCATCTTCCATATCCATAACAATTTGCATAAGTCAAATACCATAGAAATATGAGTTAGTTCCTTTCATTCATATATGGACCAATACATACACCATATCATTCAAGGTCATTTTCATTACAAAGAAAAATTGTAAAAGTAATTGAAAGCCATCAAGCTGCCATTCAAACCATCATTATTTACATGGATGAGTCCAAATCAATTGCAAAACATTCTATGATTCAAATGGTCAAACAATTCCAAAGGACCAATTTTTACAAAGTCATTAAGTCTAGTACAAAAGAATATAAGAGTCAAATTACACATAAAAGGATTTACAAATTTTGACCAAAAGTCAACTGACAAAATTTTGCCAAACTCTAAATCCCATTTTTTCTTCATTCTCCAAGGCATTCTTCATATACCATAACTTACCAAAAGTTTCTTCATGATCTATTTGACTCCATGATAACCATGTTAAACCATACCATGTTCAAGGCTTTGTTCTTTCACCATATCCAAAGTTGACACAAAAATAGCCTAGCACCATTTCCGCCTATAATCAGAAACAAAATATACTAGTAGCATAGTGTTAACATAGAATACATTGATTTAAATGTTCTACTAGTAGCCTAGTGTTAATACCATGAAATTATCTAACTACAACAACTCATTGAAATCATATGTTGAGTTCTAGGAGAGTGATGTAACGTTGGCTTCAAGATGGGATGCCTATTTGCTGATGAATGATGATCAACTTCACTGGTTCTCAATTGTGAACTCATTGATAATTGTTCTCTTTATCACGGGTATGGTGGCCATGATAATGTTGCGTACACTTTATCGCGATATTTCCAAGTACAACAACACTTCAATGGTCATGAAGATAGGAAACCTACAGATCATAGGAAGTACAAGCCATACATTACCTTAGCATTTTCATAACAATTACCAACATCAAACAAACCAAAACCACTGCTGAACTAATTCACAATAGAAAAATCAGTTACAAAATCTCCTAACAAACTCTAACAGATCGATAACTGAAAGCTAACAGATTGTTACCTTGAAATTTCAATTTTAACCCTCTTATCTTCTATAAGAACAACCCTACTACAACTTATTGAGCTCTCTCTCATTTTTTTCTACAATCATTTGCAACTTCTTGAGCTCTCTCTCATTTTTTTCTACAATCATCTTCTTCAATCTCTCCAAACCTTTATAATCTGCACTTTACTCTTCTTCCATCATAATGAATCCCACTTCATAATTCTTCATTCTCTCTGCAATCTTCAACAACACATAACCTTCATTCTATACATTACAAGTTATCTGCAATCTTCAATCTTCTCCACACACCTTCTTCAAGATTCATAGCGTTCGGCAAATTAAAGAACACAACAATAGCCACACTATCAGAATTGTAAGATGAAGACGAAGAACACACAGAACATCAATAGCCTCACACAATGCAAAATCGGCAAGAAGAAAAAATGTAAAGGAGGAAATTGTACCTAGAGTTTTCCTTGAAGGTGCTTTCTGATCGTTCCACCGATTTCATCCTCCATTGTTGAAATAGACTCCCTCTGGTAAGTAATCTTCAACGCTCTTCTTGTATTCACCACGTATAATGTGTTGTTATTCTTGTTCATTTAGAATGAAGGTTCTGATCCAGTTGTTGTGTTGAGTTTTTAAAGATTTCGGTTACGAATTTGGAACGAGGAGAAGAAAAGAAGGAGGGTTAGTGAAGTAAGTTTGGAGTTTTTGTAGTGGTTCCATCGGAATCGACAGTGACCTCCGTCGTAAAACCGTCTTCTTCAGCTGGATTTTAGGCTTTCGATGAGGTAAGTTTGGGTGAGAGGAGGCACTGTTTTGAGAGAGAGAGAGAGACGGTAAGTTTGGTTGTTATTTATGAAGAATCTTATGAAAATATCAAGGCACCGTTACTTGTGATAAAAGTATAAGATTCACTTTTCCCGGACTACTCCAGCGGTGACATTTGTCACCATCCGGTAGGACCACCCATTCCCAATCGTACGCGTACCATCCCATGATAATTATCAGGCACCCTCTCATCATAACCATTTGATCCTCATCATCGTCATTAAGCTAGAATGGACGGTTTTGATTGAGTCAACGAAGTTGACTGAGCCCCATCCTATGCACCCTCAGTAAAAAAATCCATGGGCCTTAGAATTTCGCTAATCGCACATCCCAACCAAGCCCAATCTTTTTTTAACTAGTTTTTCTGCAGAATACACCCCAGACTTGGATACGCTAGTGGGCTTTTCAGAATTCTTATCTGCACCCCTTTGTGTGGCCCATATTGGTTTTATAACTTGAGAATTACTTTACCAGCACCACTTGGCATTTTATTATTATTTCTTCATTTCTTTTACTAATTCCTTTCAAAAATCAATTTTAAAAAAACAACAATTTTCTTCATAGAAAAATTCCAAAAAATATTGATGTTGATATATTAACATATTAAATAATTTTTGGTAATTTTTAATCCTCGATTTCTCGATTGTTTGCATTTTATTTCGATTATTTGATTTATATGTGTTTAGATAATTCACATCTTTGCATATTGATCGACTAGATCCATTTACACCTAGCATTTTACATACTTACATCATATTCTACCCCACTAACAATTCTTTTTTTATGAGGTACTTCTTGAGGATTTGATGCTCATGGACTTGGATTTTTGTTGTATTTTGATGTACTTTATGGTTTTATCGCTTTTAAATCTTAAGTTACCCCTCGATGGGTTTCTATTGTCGTTCCTTTTCCTCTATAATGTAATAACTTAGGTTATTTTTATCTTTAATGTATTCTTTTATGATACATGTAAATAGGGTAGAAAAATATTAAAACAAACGCTTAGAAAACCAATTTTCAAAAGAGAAAAAAAAGTAATATTCGATTCAACGTCGAATTACTTTCAAAATAATAAATGGATTTCATAACTTGGATTTAATCCTCGATTAAATCCAAGGTGTGATAGACTTTAGGATAGCCATCCATGTATTCTAACTTATGTAGAGATCCCATTTAAATCCTCAACCTTAGGATCAACATTTGCATTCTAACATTATGGTTAGATGTCTAGTCTCACCGTAGATTTTTTCTTTATAACATTGAGTCTCTCTCCTCATCTTTAAAGAAAACACAAAAACAAAATACTTAATAATAAGAGTATGGATAGTGCGCCATGAGCCTTAAGTTATATAGGAAATTATTAGTGAAGGTCTCATTCACTCTTCTAGAATGCTTTGCAAACGTCCCATTGGGGGTGACCTTGTAAAGTATTCACTCATGTATCATAGTCTTTAGTGATAAACATACAACAAACACATAATAAATTTACTTCTTCTAAAAAACAATAAACAGACAAAACATCTTCTCTTCTCTTCTCCCACTCCTTGTAGACGATTTCTGACTTGTCTCGACAGTTCGATAACAAGACGGTAACACACTCGATTCAGCGAGCCTGCAACACCTAAGTTAGAACTATGACAACATCACTCTAAAAGACACAAAAAAAATCCATCCCTAATTAGGGGAACTACGTCGACTCTGATTCTCACCTCCCGGGGAGATACGTAGGCAGTGGGGTAGGGCCAATTCGAGAAAACTTCTTTCTTTTTCCTACATTTTTTCGTTCTTTTCCTATCCAGTTCCAGTTCAGTAGCAGTTCGGAAGCAAGAGAAGAAGTTTATAACACCCTTTGAAGCGGTGCAAGATAGCATGGATCCCATCGATTACGATGGACATGAAGGGTGCTAATACCTTCCCTTCATGTAATCGACTCCCGAACCCAGAATTGGTTGCAATGACCTCGTATTTTCCTTTTCGCCAGGTTTTCTTTGATTGTTCTCCTTTCCCTCGTCGGGATAAAAATGTATCTATGGCAACTATTTTGTTTTCCACCGGTTGTTTTTTTCGCGTTGCGACAGCTGGCAAGCCTGTTGGGGACCGAACCCAGAATCTTTGGTTCCCTATGCGAGTCAATCCCATCACTTGTCTATTTCTGTTTCTTTGGGCGTTTAGTAATGTGCACTTTAGTTTAACTTTACTGTTTTATTTAAAGTTTATCGCTTTACTTTATTTAATGATTTCCTCATTTACCTTATTGTTGCATATACTGGCATATAATGTTTGTTCTGGTTTTACTTGGCGGTATGGATGTTCTGAGAGATAAGCCCACTACCAGGTTTAAGGGTACACATAGATTTTAGGGTGGGTAGTCGTGTGGCTTGTGTGGTATTGAGCACGTGTAGTTTTCACAAGTCCCACACCCATATCAGGCTTTCTTGAGAGATGTTCTATATTGCCTAGGAAGACCATATGATGTTTCCACCTAAGCTGATAACTCTGGTAACCAATCATCGAGGACCTTAATGGAAACACCCCTCTCCAATGGTGATAGTGGCTGACCATGTTTAATGGCAAACCCATTTGCACCTGAGGGCCCACTGGGAATTCGCATAGGATGACCTTGTTCTCTCGTAGGAACTCAGTCAAAGCATTTTTCATATGACGATAGTATTATACCCTTCGGGATGAATGTACTATTGTTTCTTGATCTCAGTGCTTGAAACTGGGAACTTATGAGAGATGCTTTTTTTTTGGGCTCAGTTGAGACCTCCTCTTTTAGTGTATAATGCCAAACCAGAAACGGTGACTTTATTGTCGCTTCTCAACCTGAGATTCCGTGATGTTGACCATTAGCAACACCCGTGAGATAGGGGACTGTTTACAGGTTTGCAGGAAAATTGACCTTGAACCTACCTTGTTTTTGATACCTAGGTTCTCTGATGATACATACTTGTGATCTTGATATTTTTGAAAGTTGATACTCAGAAAAATCAAGGAACAATACAACAATGTTCAGTATATGCAACAATGGTCACTTGCCAGTGCATTGCAAAACATCATTTACATGCTTGCATTCCTAACACATGTTTATTCATTTTTATTGTTGCATATCACATCCCCGATCCTAGTTGTAGGTATTATTCTATGAGTATGGAAGACAAGAAAAAGACAAAGTGTATTATCTCTTACAAGGATCACAAGCCAGTTGTGAAGACAATTCTCAAAGTGAAAGCTTTAGCCAGTCCATAAGTTCTCAGCCTCTTCAAGAAGGATTATGGGTGAATTTCCTTTGTAGAACCTATCAGTGACTATAGTTCCAGGGTTATGCATACTTTGTTGTAGTTCTATAATCCACGACTCATATGTTTTGTGCTTTCTAACTTCATATTGGCACCCATTAGAAGATAGAAGAGTACTCGAATATCGTGGGGGTCTCCGTTAAGGAATGCACACCTTTCTTTGGATCCAAGGTGGATCCTGATTTTAAAGACATAACTACTGCTCTTTATTTGAGCAAGTTGTTGTTGAAAGACCAGATTGATAACAAAAGAAGTATTCGAGGGTATCATTTGAGTTTCTTATTGGGTGAAGCTACCAAAGCTGTTAAAGCAGAGAATTGGAACACTTTCAACGCGGTCTTAGACTTGTGTATCTATGGAATTGCCTTATTCCCAAACGTGCCAAACTTCATGGATGTCGATGCTATTCACATATTCATTGCAAAGAATCCAGTTCCTACTCTGTTACGGGATCTTTACCACTCTGTGCATTACAAGAATGAAAAATGAAGGGGAGGAATGTTGAATTGTAGTGCACATTTTTAGCGGTAAAAACATGAGTGTAAGCTATTAGTTAACTTAACTCAAAGTAAACAAAGTCATCACCGCGCTTTTATTTTATTCCAAAAGGAAAAGGAAAAAAGAGCGAATAAATCCTAATGAATCTAAAAGCAAAAAGCTATAGAAACATAAAAAAGAACCGGGTAAGGGGATAGGTTCATAATGGGAAGGTTTTACGCACCCAAAATGTCGGTGGTACTCCATGGGAGCCCTTTGAAATATTTACTGGTTTTGGTTTGAAAAAGGTTTGTTAAAAGAGAGTGGAGGGATGAGAGAATAATTTTTTTAAAATATTTTTGTGTTTGGAGAGGTTTACCACCTCATGCCTATGTACCCACAAAGTGCAATGCAAGATCAAAACCCCGTAGTTCGTGGTACAAATATTGAAAAGGGTTGGTTATGTTTAATTATATTAAGTGAAGAGAATTTGTCATTTTAAAGTGGATAGATAAACAAATCTACCATGAGAATGAAAGCATGGACTCATACATCATTATGGGGAGGGTGCCAAGTCGGATAAAATCGACGAGTATGCCACTAAACCCCCACAAATGACAAGTGACTCAATTACATCAAACTACAACCATGGAGATTGAGAGACTTGCACCCAACTAAAGAATAATGACTCATAATCGACACATTTTTTAAAGAAAACAAACAAAAGTGCACAAAGGCACAAAACAACTTGAATGAGTTTGTTTTTTATTTATTTTTTGAATTAAAGTCAAAATGATTAAAATCATTGATTTTTTAAGAGAAAAGAAAATAGTAAAATCCACTTAAAAAAGTCAAGGTTTTATTTATTACAGAGGTGATGATTTTGGAAAACAAGAATCCTTTGAAAAAGAGGGAAGATTTTGAAAATTAAAGAAGGGAGGAGATGAAGAGACTATCCTAAAAAAGAAAATAAAGAGATAAAGGAGGAAAGACCTAACCAAACTTTATGATGCTTCCCTATTATGAGCACAAGAGTTCCATCCTTATAAGCTAGCAAATGGCCAAATAAAGGCAAGTCTACCAACTTCATGAAGATCAAAGCAAAGGAAAGGTGTCCTAAAATCTAATTCCAAAACTTCCATTCCAATGCCAAGGATAGTAACCAATAGTCCAAAGTCAAGATCACAATTTTTTTAGAGATTTAATCCTTTATTAATATTTTTGTGTCCAAATGGACAAAAGGAAAATCAATACAACAATAATAAAAGCAAAAATAATAAACATGATAATGGACGAATAAAGCATAATAAAATAAATGCAATAAAGGTGCAAGAAATTAAAATATTAGTATAGTAATAGTATAATAATATTTATATAATAGTGGCATGGTTAACTTAATCAACCACAACCAAAAGAGTAACCAAAATCGAAAGGCAACCGGATCCGCTTAGTATATTGATCGCTCGACTATATGTCTAAAGGATTTTATTTGGAAGTGCATAGTGATACGTGTAGTTTTATAATATTGTCGATCCCTCGGAGACTAAAAATAGATCTAACGTTATCTAATGTTACTATGTAAATTTAAGGCTAATCGTTTCTATTGAGTTGGTTTAAGACAAATAAAATTAAATCTAAAATTAAACTTATAAATAATAATGATAAAGATATATCAGTATGAAACTCGTCAATTCTCGGGAATTTAATTAAATATCGGTGAAGGTTTACATGCGAAAATACCTTTTCAGTGGAAAATATTCATATAAAAGCCCTCGTCTCAAACTCTCGCTATTGATTCAGACTATATTCCTAAAGTCATATGCATGCTCTCGCTAGCCTATAAATGTTTAGAAATATTTTTAGAAAACAATTAAGATCCAATTAATCCTAAAGCACTCTCGCTGCATTTAAAATTAATGCCTAGCTTCTGCTATCCGGGTAAATCCTCAAATTCTCACTCTATTGAATTTAACATTAATTACCTTCTTACTCTCGCAGCAAAAGTATAACATTAAATTAAGAAACCTCAACCAAAAATTATAAATTGGTAAAATTAATCAGCATCGATTTAGTTAAATTACTCTCAATTGATTCGTTTACGTACTGATATAATTAAATTAGCTAGACATGGTTACTAAATAAATTATGCTTGAACGGAATAAATAATCTGCGATAAACATACTTAAAATAATAATGCAATAAATAAAATGAAAGCGTTTAAATAAAAACCTGGACTGGAATTAATCCGGTACTGAATACACTCGTAGTAATCCGGCGTACAAGGAATTTAAATTTGCAGAATGAAAATAACACTAAGAAATAATACAAGTACGAAAAATATAAAAACTAAGGAAGACTGAAAAATGCAGCAAGAATTCGGAACCGGAGACTGTGCTCAATGCCCCCTATTTATATTAATCAAACGGTAAAAGTGCGTGAAAAGTGGAAACCGGAAGAGACCCGGAAAATAGGGAGAGTGGCGTGGGCCACTCTCCTTTAACAATCCTCTGTGGCCTGCGCCACACAACAAGGGGGAACGTGGGTGGTGGGCGCCACACCCCTCATGGTCTGTGCCATATTGGTGAGTGGTGAGCCCCACCACCTTTTTTAATTTTCTTTTTCATTTTCTTCTTTCCCTCTTATTCTTTTATATTTCTTTTTCTCACATTCTTTTTCATAATTTCTTCAACTTCTTCTCTTTTAATATTTCTTCGACTTTTCTTAGTTTTCCAACTTTTTCCGACCGACTCGATTTATCTAAAAATCATAAATAAATAATATAATTATAAAGCATAAAATAATAAAAATCTAATATTAATTCATGTAAGTCAAGCCAAAAATATGATATAATTTCGCATTGTCAAATTCCCCCACACTTAAACCTTTGCTTGTCCTCAAGTAAAAATAGAACAATTTAAGCGCTAGTTTGAATTAGACACAAGCATCATTAACATCATTAAAAATGATAAGTACTTATATGTTAACACTAAGGATATTGTAATGACACTTTCGAGAACTCCTATCCTATACAAACAGATTTGAATCATTGTTATCACAACTTGACAGACGCACACATACACACACTCTTTCATTCTAGTGCAATCACATTAAGTAAACCTGTTAATGTTTGCTGATCTCATTTGTCAAATATCTCTGCAATTCTTTCTTTTTCTTTTCATTATTCGAATTTAAAAAGTTTGGTCCGTTGGGCTAAATGGTCGGGTAAGGACTACCTAACTTAGAAGGAGGCATATCTTTAGTTCGCTTTTGACATAATTTTATTCAAATTATTTTATTTCGAGACCAGACACATATTTCTATCGGTTTATTACTTAGGTTGTGCTCTAGGATGGTGCTGGCTTTTCTTCGCTTTCCGAATTTTTCCGACCGACTCGATTTATCTGAAAAACATAAATAAATAATATATTTATAAAGCATAAAATAATAAAAATCTAATAAAGCATACTATTAATTCATGTAAGTCAAGCCAAAAATACGATATAATTTCGCATTATCATATGTTACACTATAGCGATTAATCAAGGCAAGTAGAACCAAATTCAATGAAATTTGAAAGGAGATTGGGAGACCTAAAGCACCTACGCATCAAACATTCATAAGTATTGGTTCTTAATGCAAAATAATCAATCACTTTGGGATTACGCGACCAACAAGAGGTCCGGTCCACGAAAATACAAGTATCTAATTGGATTTTTTATTCCGAATTCGGGACACATTTAGGTCTATGTTAAGCAATCGCCGAGTAATTTACGGAGTAATTACCCTACAAATAAGATCGGCTAACACCAATTAAGGTGAACGATATTTGTGCTAATACATGTTAGAGAGATTATATAATGGATCATTCTCCGAAAACATGCCACACTAAAAGAAAAAATGGTAACGTTCTAATCTTAATCGAGATTTAACATTAATTTATCAAAGGCAACCTATCACGATTCCAAAGTATGGAGAATGATCCAAATGATCATACATCCATAGATTTGAAATAATGAAGATTAAACTTTTTGAAAATCAATAATCTTCGAATCAGAGATCTCATCGACCAAAAGAAAAAGAATAAGATGAAATGAAATATGGATTTAATATTTATGATCCATAAAAAAAGGTACTAAAAATATGTTTTAAAAACTCTTTTCGAAAATTATTTCAAAGTTCATAGAAATAAAATAAAATCAGAGAAAATAGTTTTTTGTTTAAAAATGGAAATAAATAATAAGTGAGTTTTTAGAAAGAAAAAAAAAGAATTAAGGGAGGAGACACATGAATGTATGGTGTGGGTAGCAAGTTGGGCTCAAAATTCACTTAAGCCCAAAATAACACACCAATTTTATTAACTAATTATAATAGAAAAAAGAAAAAGAAAAAGAATCATTATTCTTCTTCTTCCTCACATGAACCGTGAATACACAACCAAAAACATCACCACTTCAAATTTTGAGCTCCGTCGAATCGGAACGACGGAGCTCAAACCACATATCGCTGTGATCGTGAGACGAATATGATTCCAAATATGCAATTAGAATTATCAGAGGATGCAAGAGTAGAGAGAAACAGATCCCCGAATAACCGAAAAAAATTTCCAACTACCTTTAAAAATTAAAGCAAGACTCCTCTTCAACTTCTAATCTCTTCCTCTTGTTGTTTTGTGAAGAAATCCACTCTTAGAAACGATTTTTGATGAAGATTTGAAGAATTGGTTAAAGCTTTGATTATGGAATTTTAATGGAGTTTTTTGAATTTGGAGGTGTTTTTGCAGGGGTTCAAGAGGCTCTCAATGCTTGAATAATGAATGAATATTGCACTCTATTTATAGGAGAATGTGAGTGAATTTTGAATTGAAAATTTTGATCCCGTTTTGACCAAACTCTATGCGTTTTGGTTGTAGCTTTTTGCGTGTCAGCATGCTAAATTTGCCATGCTTTGTTTGCGCATTTTATTCCTCTTCATTTTGCGTTTTGGATGCGTGTGTTGAGAGTTTTGGAGTGGTGAACAGTTGTTGTGTTTCATGTGATTTCCGTTTGCGTTTTGTTCAGCTTAGTGCTGCATTTTTTTTCTGAAAACACGTGCTTGTTGGCTTCATCATCATTATTATTATTTTTTAATTACCAAAATCCATAAAGAATATCATGAGAAATGGGCTTAATGGGCTTAATGGTGGTTTGTAGTAAAAATGACTATTATGGAAATAAAGAAAATAATGGTAATTGAAAATTAGAAAATTAATACAATGGATAAAAATTTGATATCGGAAATGGACAAATAAAAAAAAATTGGAATATGGATAATAATAATAAAATAATGGTTTATGAAAATACGGATATTGGTTTAAGACAATAATGATGGATTAACATGGATAAAAAAAATTATGGAACGAGAATTGATTAATAATGGATATGAAATCTTGAGTTTAAGTCCAATATCAACTTGAACTTTTTCCACACGCCTGATGACTGAAACCAATCCCAAGCCACTGAACAAATTTCCACTGAAACAACAACCATCAACTTTTGAATATTTGAATCTTTTCAAATATATCATAATCGATCTTTGGAAAATAAATCCACAGATGAATTAATGACCTTCTCATATGAGGCAAATATAAAGCAAATAAAAAACAATGGTGATCCCCTGTGAGGCATAAACCTACACCCAAGAAGAAACGAGAAACCAGGGTGATCTTGTTTGTATGCAAGATGCATATGAAATGTGAAGAAATCTTAGGGCAAAAATTAGGGTGGTACAGCTGCCCCTATTTAAGTTTCATCAATCTCGAGATATGAAGATTGACATCTTTGTTTCTACAAGATGGGAGAGACTTAAATATAGAAAAACCCAATTTTCCCCAAGAGACCATGATATGATATGAATATGATATTATATGCAAACCCAAGATCTCTGTGGGAAAAAAGCGACCACCAGAGGAAAGCAAAAGCTTGGGACACAATAGAAAAATCCCACTGGGAAAAAAAACAGACACCAAAAGAGTTTACCAGGAGAGTAAATCACTGGATAGCTGACTCAACTTGGGAAATGACAGTATATGAAAATAAATCACAACAAAATCAGTAACAATCAATAGAGAAGGATATCACTTCACTGGAGAAAACATCAAATGAACAAAAATGTTTAAATCCATAATAAATGGAAGGAAAGATTACCCACCACCAGACAAGTGATAGCTTAATTCCAAAGTAATCGATCAAAAGGAGGAGAAATATTACCCACTATCAAACAAGTGATAGCTTAATTCTATAGTAATATACTCAAGTTGGAGAAAATATTGCCCACTACCAAACAACGATAGCTTAATTCTAAAGCAATAAGACTCAACAGGACTGATTACCCACTATCAAACAATGATAACTTAATTCCAAAGTAATCAATCAAATAATAGGGGAGAAATATTACCCACTACAACCAAGTGATAGCTTAATTCCAAAGTAAAATACTCAAGCTGGAGAAAATATTGTCCACTACCAAACATATGATAGCTTAATTCCAAAGCAATAAGACTCAACAAGAAAGATTACCCACTATCAAACAGTGATAGCTTAATTCCAAAGTAATCAATCAAATAAGAGGGGAGAAATATTACCCACTATCAAACAAGTGATATCTTAATTCCAAAGTAATATACTCAAACTGGAGAAAATATTGCCCACTACCAAACAATGATAGCTTAATTCCAAAGCAATATTACTCACAAAGGGGATCAAAGTTCAATACAAGAACAAGTTTGAGAGAAACGGTCAAACAAGACTCATCCCGAGGAGGAAATATCTCAACTGGGGAAAATTCCATCCATATAATAAACTAGGGGGAACTGAATCAAAAATCATCCACGAGTAAAAAACTCAATGGGGAATTTAGAAAGGATAAACACTTTCTGCTTAATGGTTGACACTCTATCTTGAGAGAAATACAACACACACACTCTGTGGGAAAATTCACACCAAAGAGTGGGGAACAATGATAAATCAAAGAGTGCAAGAATGCAAATATATGATGCTATGCATAAAGAGAATGCATGAATATGTGTATGAATATGCTGACAAAACAAACATAAAGATAAGCAACGAGTGACGTAAACACCACAACAACCGGATACTGGGTAATCCAAAGCAACAAAACTGAGGAATCCTGTTGGAAATCCTGCAGGGGACGAACCAAAAGCCTTCAAAGGAATAAAATCCCACTACAAAGCTAAACTCGTGTTGAGGAAACAATTGCTAAGGAATCAATTCGCAAAGCAAACTTTAATAATCATAAATTCCACTCTGGGAGGAAAACATGTCAACAACATTTTCCACTTTTTGGGGAAATAGGGAAGTATCACTGTTAAACTCTGACGGGGACAAATATCTTCACAATTATGTTTGGGGAAACAAGGTAAAGGTCCACCAGTGGTAATACCACCATACTAAGGAAAGGTAATAATCTGTCGAGGATGGGGAAAAGCTTCCATAATCCTTGCTAGGGAAATAAGTATTCTTGTTATGAATCAAACACAACATAAATAACCATCATACCACTCCTGCTCTGCTTGGGGAAAGGGTACAATATTTTATAAGGATCACATAGGAAACTGCTGGAACTATCACATGCAGACCTACTGGGGATTTGTGGGAAAAATCTATGGATATCATTCATCACTGAAAATTTCGGGATTGTCGACCTACCTGGGGATACCAGAAGTGAACATTATAGCAAAAACACAGTTACGAGGTATTTTAAATCGATACCCACCATCAAGTGAAAGAAAACCTCTAAACTGACTACTATATCAAAACTTCCGCTAGGGTATACAACCAACTCAAGCTGAGGAACAAGAACTCGACCGAGGATTCCCTAAATAAACATTACTTCTCAAGTCAAAGATAAACTGCTGAGGAAGAGATCAAAACTCAACTGGGGAAACTCATGAGACAGGAATATCACTTCTAATAACTCTTTTGGGGAAGAAATTGGAAATCAATTGGGATATTTTATACAACATACAATCCATGATCCTACTTGCTGTTGGGGAGCAAAACATCATTAATATCGAAAGGCCAAGACTATTCAAGAATTTTGTTTGGAACTCACCGGATCAAACCCTGCTTTGGGAGAGGCAAGTTAAACACGTCAAGACTTTGTCATCCCTGGAATAACTATTGATATTATTTCTTCATTCATAAATCAAGCCAAATACCCTTTGAAGTGACCACTTAAGGTAAATCAAGAGGATAATTTAGACAAAATATTCTAACAAATTCCAATCGGAGAACCTATTGCCGAGGTACACTGTGGGAATTTCAAAAGATATCAACTGGAAAAGTCTACGGCCGAGACTAGCCATGGAATCTACTGCCAAGATTCTGAAAAGAAAACATTTTATAATGAAGTCTGCTAGAGATCTATTTCTGAGATTAACCAGAGAATCTACAAATAAAACATCCTCTACTGAGATCAACTATGAGATTCTTCTTTTAAAATCATCCGAGAAATCTACTGTCGAGATTTTTGGAAAGAAAATAACTTCTGACCAAGTTAACTAGAAATCTTCTACCGAGACTTACCAAGAAACAAGAGGAAACACCTTCTGCTGAGGTTGATCAAAGAAAATAGAACTACCTGTTGCTGAGGTTTAGCGTAATATTTCTTTGAAATCGTCCATGATATCTACTACCGAGATTCTTGTAGAGAAACTACCTGCTGTCGAGGTTAACTAAGAACACACCTACTGTCGAGGTATAAAGTTTGTCTTCAATGGGGAACCTTCAATAGGTTATTCCTAGGGAGACAAAGTATATGTGTAGAATAAATGCACTATCAATCTAGATTTCATAGTCTAGAGAGATCAACATTGTTACAGGGACCAACATCTGATTAACAACTATATGTGGCACTTCACAATTCCTAGCTTTTGCCCCCAAACTACATGGTCTACAAAGGATTTTACACCAAGAGGAAACTTTATACCATGAAGACTTGAGATAATTTGCCTTAGTGTCTTCAACTCTTAGAGGGATTCATCGAATCTTGACATAACTGCCCCATATTAACTGAACTTGGCACTCTCTTTGATCAACGAAGTCTTCAAACTTTGCCCCATGTGAAATCATCAACTAGGAAAGTAGACTTGCTCATACTCAACAAAGTCTTCAGGAACCATGCCCCTGGATATAT
This sequence comes from Lathyrus aphaca, assembly GCA_963966055.1. Lineage (NCBI taxonomy): Eukaryota > Viridiplantae > Streptophyta > Magnoliopsida > Fabales > Fabaceae > Lathyrus > Lathyrus aphaca. The sequence goes on along the minus strand of OZ014519.1, from coordinate 306,878,089 downwards.
TCATTCTTGAGATAACTTGCCAATCACTCTTCAGAGTTTCATACCTCAAAAGATTAGACTCATCACTGATGCTCATATGTAAGCTTTCATGATGTCAAGCCAATGTACACAAGCAGAAAATGTTAATTTTGAGAATGATAATTCTAATGCAATACATATGTTTATCATGAAGTTTTTATTGAAAAGATGTCGTAAAACCTTGTGAATGAATCACTAGTTTAGATACAACATTGATTTTTGAATGCATATTCAATACCAACAAAGATTTTTTAAGCACAACTCATGGGAGTCAAGAACGCTATCTCGTTGAAGTATGCTTTCAAAATAAACCCTACTTCAAATGGGTCTTTTGAGGGTTATAACTTGGTCTGGTTCACGGTTTTCAGAAAAAAGGATTTTTTGGCTCAAAAATTTATTTGTTCCCACCCAACCTCTGTGATGTCCTTCAGTCCTATATTCAGCTAATTCAACATAAAGTTTCATCTCTCAAAAGGATTAAACTAATGGTTTAATAATCCATGAGGTTGACAATTTAAGATCCAATGAGGTTGTTCAGGGAATAACAATCACCCTGTCAGCTTTTGACTTGGTAGTCACATAGATTTGTTCTCTTGATGCAGATTTTTCTTTGTGATCCTTTTCTTTTCGCTTTTCGTGATTCTCATTCTTTTTATTTTCCCTAACATTTTCCTATACAATTTTTTTTGAATTTTTGATGTCCAACGGGATGCCCCAATTTTTGCCTAAATCATTTATTTTCAATTTTTTTCGACTTAGCGGGCTTTTACTTTTACTTTTTCTTTCTATCTCTTTTTTTAACAAATCATGTGGCATTGGCTTATCAGAATTTGTTAAACAAGGTTGTGATTGTCTCCTTCCTTCATGGATGAGGGATAACTGTAAACACACCAAATTTTCCCTCACTCATATCACACCATGGCTTGTGATCTTTTCCATTTTGCATAAGCATAAGCATACTACCTCATATTGCATATTTGTTTCATCTGCATAGTTCAAGTTCATCTGCATCTAGGGTTTGTGATCTAAGCAATCCAAGAATACATCTGAGCCGTCCCAAAGGCCTTAAAGATTTCCAAGAGGGTCCATGTGTGTTCTACCATCATATTATACTCCTCAAAGTTCATGAAAGTCAAGGGATCACAAGAACTGGCAAAGGCATGGAAGCAGAGCTAGGGTTTCACTACACAGATGACCCAAATTAGGGTTTTGGTTTCAGAGGCCTTAAATCTAAATTTTTGGGCCATTCTTGTTTCTAATGTTCTTAAGATGTTATAAGGATCATGTGTACCAAGTTTGATGAAGAAACTCATTGTGGAAGTCATCTGCTCACTGGGTAACTTCCTGAGTAAGTTAAGTCAAAATCAGGGCATCTGAGGGCCCCAACAATGGAACCAAAGGGTCATTTTCATCAAATTGAAGTTATATGATCTTTATTTGATCTTAGAAGAGGTTGGAAGTTCACAAGATTGAAGAATTTTGAGCCAATTGCAAACTTGCCAAAAATGGAAATGACTTGAAATGCAAACTTTCCATTTTGGGAAAGTTTTTCAACCTCCTCTTTCTTAACCAAAAATGCTTCAAATGAAAACTTCTTGGTCATGAAAGTTGTATATTAGATCTTTCCCTTTTCAAAAAGTACAAGAACATGTCTTGATTCATCCTAGAACTCAAGATATGGCCTTTCAAAGTTGGCAAAAATCCTATAAATTTCAAGTTTTATGTCAAAGAGGGATTTTGCAAATTGGCATGTTCAAGCATTCTAATGACTTCAAATGTACACAAACACTTCACAATATGTCAATTGGACCTCTAAACATCAGAATTGTGCATTGAACCAAGTATTTTCATGACTTGAACTTCAAGAAATCAAAAAGGGCCAAAACTTTCAAGAATTGCAAAATGCTATGAAACTATTCATCCACTTGTGTCAGCTCATGTAATCTGATTATATGGCTCTCCACAAAGTCAGCTGAGGCAAATCCACCCTTTAGATCACCTCTGACCCGAGCCCATGCTTGTGGTACACTTTCCTTGACTTTTTGCAAAACACACCATACCAATCAAACTATGCCACACCAACTCTCTAAACCAATTAGAACACCTTATAAAAACATCATGGACCTCAAAGAACATAACATACAAGCCTGAATGCAACCCTAAGCTCAGATTTCCAAAAACTTGCAAAAACTTCAAGTCTTCAAATCTCACTGCCTAGCTAATCAAACTCAAAACGTCTTCCACCAATCAACTCAAAAACACCTAAGGATCACAAACCACCCATCACCATAGCCTGAAACACAGCCAAACCAAAACACGATTTCTGCATACTCAGAACCAAAACCTTCAAAATGGCCATCACAAGCTTGCTCTAAGCTCATCTTCATCATCAGGAAGATCATTGGGGTGGATTTGAACCAAGAGGGAGGCCAGAAAGCTACATAACACAAAGCTTTAACTCAGGTAGCTTCATGAACTTTTTTTTCCAGAACTTGCCATTTAAGTTTCTAATTGATTCCTTATGCTTCCCTGATCATGCTGATGCTTTTACTTTTGAAAATGGTTGAGTTTTAAGCATTTCATGATGTTCTGAAATATTTGCCGTTTGGATGTTTTTGTTCGAATCTTGTTGATGATGAATGATAAATTAATTTTGAGGTTAGATTAATGTTTAGGGGGTTAGTTGATTGATTCTGGAGGTTTTGGGAGCTTGGGGGTGGTGCTTTGAGGAAACTCAAGTGAGGGGTTGGCCGGAGAAGATGACCGGAGGTCTTCTCCGGCCACCTGAGAGTGATTAGGGCTAAACCCTGATTATTTGCCCAGATGCGTTTGTAGCCGTTAGATGGTGATTAGGGTTAGTGAACGTGTGGTCCAGATGCGCCATTAACTTTTAATCCTGATTAATTAAATTCAAAATATAATTAAAACTCAGTTTGAATTCTGGCCACTGGATTGCGCGCCAGTCAATTCCCTCCTTTTCCATTTGAATTTGGGCCATCAGACCTGCATACTTTTCCATTTAATTCATTTTAAATCATTTTTATTTCATTTTAATTCATTTTTCTTGCATAATTCATTTAAAATACCAAAAAGCATCACAAAAATATTTTCTTTTGCATTCTGACTTTAAATATTTTTCGCATTCCAAAAATGATTTTTATTTTATTTTTTGCATTAAAAAAACATTTTTTAAATATTTAAATGTTATTTTTAATTAATTAAAGTATTTTAATTAATTAAAAATACATTTAAGTTTCTAAAAATCACCAAAAAAATCATGAAACATTCCAATGCATTTAGAAACATTTTCAAACTCTTCACACAAATTTATTTTTAGGTTTGATCATAGTTTGCCATTTTTCTTTGAATTAAGGGTCATAAAAATCATATTTTCGAACCCTAACTTTAAAAAATCATTTCTGCCTAACCAAGAAGAGTTTGAAGTTGATTCTTTTTGCATTGTTTTGCATATTGCATGTAGTTTATAGGTGATCTTCCTCATGAATTTATCTTGCATTTTCAAATTGATTTGCATTTTTCCCTTTGAACCACCCAAAAACCCTAGGAAACTTAGGAAAATCATAACTTTTGATTGGTGAGGCTTCTGACCTTCTTCTTTGGGGTGTGACCTAGTATGGGATTAGGGTTTGGTTGAGCTTGATTTCAATTTTTTATCGTGTCATGTGTTTCTGTTTTGTTCATTTGCATCTCATACTTCCATATAACCCTAATTTCTCATGTTCACTTGCATTCACCTTGCATATGCATCAATACATGAACTTTCCATGACATTTCTTGCATTCATATGCCATCTTAGACATCTTAGGACATGTTAGAACCATGCTTGATCATTTATTCATCCATTTTCCATGATTTGCATTCATTTCATTTCATTTCATTAACTTTCATGTGTTTTCAAACTTCAAAGCATGCTTCCTTTGCATCTCATCCTTGTATGATCATTCATATGCACATTGTATGCCTTTGCATCATTTCACATGACATTTACATTGAATAAACACTTCTGACTTTGGTCATTTCATCTCATTTCATTCCATTTCTTTATGTTTTGTACCTTATGCATCCATGCTAAATTTTCAGGTTTGGTAAGTTATTGTGGGAGGTGGATTTTCCTTCACTTCTCACTTCTTCTTATCTCTTTCATTTGCATTCTTACTTGTCTTTTAAGTGAACTTGTTCACTTGTGTTCCATCTCTCTCACTTTCTTTCTTCAAGCATGATAATAATTAGGGTTGTGATTAGTCCCCCTTATCTTTTTACCTTTGAGATTCCTTGAGTCTCTCTTCTCATCTCAATAATCAAAGACTAAACTCTTAAAGTTTTAGGACTTTGGAATTAGGGTTATGCCTGCATCCTTCTCTTAGGATGGAGTGTATAACCTTAATCCTAAGTGTTAAACCTTTAATTTGTTTAAACCTCTTAATCAAATCACTTAATAATCATCCAAGACTTCATCTTGTAACTTGGGCCTTACATTAGGGTTCTAATTCTTCCTTATGGTTAAGAAGGACTATCCCTAGTGTTTAATGGACAAGTCCCCCTCAAGTTGACTTACAAACCATAAAATCCACTTCTTAATCTCATCCCTTAATTAAAATCCACTTAATAAAGGCTTTGTTATATAATGAATTTAGTCCCTAACCATGGATTAAGTTGAGGTATCTTCCTCAGCTTAAGTGTTCTCATCTATTATCCTTCTATTAGGATGGTGTAATGAGTTCACTAATACGTGATCAGAGATTAAACTCATTACTTAACACTAAACAAAAACCAAAAAAAACATCTAAATAATCACAAGTAGGTTAATGATCTTAATCCTACATCATCATGGTAATTAAGTTGAGATGCTTATCTCATACTTAAGTAGGCTCGTTATCCCTAATCAGGGAGGATATAATGAGTTTACAAGCCCTTGATTTAGGCTTAAGCTCATAATCCTATGCAAAACACCAAAAACAATAACAAAACTGAAAAACACAAAAACAAACAATAATCGTCTCCTTCAGGATTCTTTTCTCATCACACTCATTCATAAGAGAGAACTTACTTCTTCCGTCTAATGCAAGACAGTTAGCACTCGAGCTAAACGAGTCATACACTTGAGCATAGACAAGCAAGCAGTTCACAATCAATTTATCTTTCAGTCTCTTTGAGTCGAACTACGGTGTTCTGACTTTCTCATTGCACGAGAGGATATGTAGGCATAACTTAACTGTTATTGAACAAAAGTCTCTTTGTCATCCCCCCTCTTTCAGCATTCTGTAAAAGCCTCAGTTCCTGAGTGTAGCGGTAAAATCGTGAGTGTAAGCTATTGATTAACTTAACTCGATTAACACAGAGTCGCCACCGCGCTTTTCTTTATTTCCGAATGGAAAAAGGTAAAAGAACGAATAAAACCTGGAATTCTAAAAGCAAAGGCTAAAAGAAGTAAACAGAGATCGGGTAAGGGGATTGGTTATGAACCGGGAAGGTTTTAGGCACCCGACTCATCCGTAGTACTCTACGGGAGCCCTTTGAAATACTTATCACTTTTGGTCTGAAATTGGTTTGTTTAAAATGATGGAAGAGATGAGGAGAAGAATATTTTTTTTAATGATTTTGTGTTTGATAAGGTTTTAAAGCCTTATGCCTACGTACCCACAAAGTGCAATGCGAGATCAAAACCTCGTAGTTCGTGGTACCAAGTTTGAAAAGAATAAGTGTGTTGAATTAATTTTAAGATGTAAAGATAAGTCGTCATCCCTTAGCGAATAATTCCGCTAAAAGGGATGAATCATATCTAAACATATGGAAAAGAAGAAAGGTGCACAAGGCACAAAAATAGTTGAATGGATTTGTATTTTTTAAAGTATGTACAAAAAAGGTTTTAATACATTTACATGACTTAATATTTGATTAAGAAAATAAAAGGAAAAGGTTAAAAAATCGCTTGATCGAAATCAAGGTTTGTTTTTGAAATTGTTTGAAGTTTAAGAAACAAGAAGATTTTGAAAAAGGAAGAAGTTTTGAAAATTAAAGAATGGGGAGGAGATGAAGAGACTAGTCCTAATGCTTGAATTAAAAGCTAAGGAAAGAAATTACCAAGACCAATATGTACAAATCTTCAAAATTCGGACTTCTATCTTCAAAAGTTAATGGCATTATTTGAGGCCAAGATTTCTAACCACTTCAACTTGAGCAAAGGGAATCCTAGAAGATCTAAGTCCAATCTCCAAAAGTTCGGGATAGTAACCATAAGTCCAAAGTTAGAAGTAACAAATTTTTTTAAGAGTTTAATCCTTTATTAAGTATTTTAATGTCCAAATGGACAAAAATAAAAACAAGCACAATATGAATATTAACAAACACAATATGAATATAAACAATGATATATGATATAATATGGCAAAATATAATAAGGAGATAAGGGAGCAAGAGATTTAAAATAAAAGGATAAGGTGCAAGAGATTAAATTTAAACAATTATATTCACATTATTATAATATTTACAATATAAGGTGGTATGATGAACTTAATCAAGCACAACCACAACAATGAATAATAAAATTGAGGCAACCGAATCCAAGTGGATCTTTAATCGAATCGGGACTAATATAGGTCTATGTTAAGCAATCGCCGAGTAATTTACGAAGTAATTACCCTACAAATGAGGCCGGCCACCACTAATTAAAGTGGAAAATATTCGTGTTAATACATGTTAGAGAAACGATATAATGGATCGTTCTCCGAAAACATGCCACACTAAAAGAAAAAGTGGTAACGGTCTAATCTTAATCGAGATTTAACATTAATTTATCAAAAGCAACCTATCACAATCCCAAAGTATGGATAATGATCCAAATGATCATACATCCATAGATTTGAAATAATGAAGATTAAACTCTTTGAAAATCAATAATCTTCGAATCGGAGATCTCATCGACCAAAAGAAAAATAAGAAGAAAAAAAAATGAAGAGAAATATGGATTTAAAATTATAATCCATAAAAAAAATACTAAAAAGATATTTTTAAAACTCTTTTCAAAAATTCAGAAATCAAATTAAAAAAAAATAGAGAACAAAACAATTTAAAAGAACAAAAAAAGAATTAAGAAAAATTAAAAAAAAAGAAGAAAGGAGGTAAGAAGGAACAATGTGTGGTGATAATAGTATTGGACCTACATTTGTTCTTAAGCCCAAATATATCACACCAATTTTTATAGAATAATAAAAATAAAAAGAAAGAAAAAGAGTTTCTTCTTCCCCAATGTGTTGCTACGGTTTCTACAACAAACAACCAATTCTTCAAATTTTGAGCTCCGAAAAATCGGAGCGACGGAGCTCAAACCATATACCGTTGCGATCGTGAGACGGAGAGGATCAAGAATATGTGATTGGAAATAACAGAGGATGCAAGAGTAGAGAGAAAGAGAGCTCCGAATAACCGGCGGAAAATTTCAACTACCTTCAAAAATCAAAGCAAGACTCCTCTTCAACTTCTAATCTCTTCCTCTTGTTGTTTTATGAAGAATTCCACTCTTAGAAACTATTTTTGGTGAAAATTTGAAGATTTGGTTGAAACTTTAAATTGAAGCTTTAATGGAGTTTTTGGTTTTTTGGGAGTATTTGTGCAGAATTTTTGGAGGCTCTTCAAGCTTGGTAAATGAATGAATATGGTGTTGTATTTATAGAAAGAGTGGGGTAAGATTTGAATTGAATTTTGATTTTCGTTTTGGAGGAATTTTCTACATTTTGGCCTCATGAGGAAAGTGTGACTTGCTGAATTTTTTTTGTTGCGTTTCATTTGATATTGATATGCGTTTTGATAAGTTGAGTATGACGTGTGACTTGATGCTGAAACTGGCTTCATATGTGTGCTTCTGCGTGACATGCTACTGAGTTGTATTATATGCCCATGCGTTTCATTCAACTATGTGCTGGCGTTTTGGGTATGTCCTTGCATATTATTTGGCTAGCTTGTGGTAACTTGGATGATGGCTTATGAAACTTGGTTACACACATTTTCCTTGGCTGAAAATAGCGCTGACGTGGAACTGTATGTGGCTTGGAACTAGAAACAAAAACTTGTGATGGAAGTGTGCATAAAGTGGTGCTAGTTTTTGCTGAGGAAAGAATCTCACGTGGATGCTTCATGAATTCTACTTTCTTTCAATTTTTATTACATAAAAAAAAAGTATGAGTTTATTAGTAAAAATAGGAAGTGGGCTAGAAATGTGGACCTAATAAAGTGGGTTTATTCTACTTTTGTTTATATTTTGTGGTAGAAAAATATAATAATGGTTAATAATAGAAAAATGATAGAATTGGATAATATTTTTTTAATGTGATAATTGGAATATTGGAATTATGAAAAAATGTATAAAAGTGTGAATAAAAAAATGGATATTATAGAAATTTAGAAATTGAAAGAAAATGAATTTGATTGAGGATGGATAGAATATGAATAATTTGGATATTGAATTGGAATTAAAAATATGGGAAAAAGAAAATGATAATAGAATTTCTAGAAAGATGGGAAATGGAAAAATAGAAATAATTGGATATTAAAGAATAGATGAAAATGAAAATGGTCTTAAATGATGTTTAGAAATTGGAAAAAATTGAAATATGGATAATGATTAGAAGTAGATGGATAAAAAAAATAATTGGATAATGAAAATATGGATGAGGCAAAAAAAATGATAGCTAGGACAAAAAATGTATGAACCGAAAAATGGACGAAACGGTGATTTTTTTTTACTTTAAGCCCATAAGCAAAATTTGAATTTTCCAACCACAAGCCACTGAATAAATGCCATTGAAACGACCATCAACCTTTAATTTTCTGAATCTTTTCAAATATATCTGGATTGATCCTTGGAAAATAAATCCACTGATGAACTGATGAACACCCAATTAAGATAATCTGGATCAAACTTCGCATGAATCGCAGCTCAATAAACCATAGAATCTTCGCATACAACACTGTCTGATAACTGATGTCTTTCACACACAGCATAACTTGAATTTTGAAAACGCATTGTCTGAGGAATTAATTACTGGCACACACAACTGATAGTCAACACAATCTTTTAATAGTTTGACCAGATTAGGTCAAACATCCATCTGAAAACGCATTGTGATTGAACAAACGCATCTGAATGAAATTATTGCCCTGTCTTTGAAAACCTGCAACACAGAGAAGAAGAAGAACACTGCAACATATTTTTGTATTTTGGTTAGAAGTCAGTAAATATAAACAAATATAAGACAGTAAAAATAATGGTGATCCCCTGCGAAGCATAGACCCTATTCTGAGGAGAAACTCGAAAGCCAGTGCGATCTTGTTTGATATGCAAAATGCAGATGGTATGCGAAACAAACTTAGGGCAAAAATTAGGGTGTTACAGCTGCCCCTATTTAAGTTTCTTCAATCCGGAGATATGAAGATTGACATCTTCGTCTCTACAAGATGGGAGAGACTTAAATACAGAATACCCAATTTTTGTCCTAAGAGAACAAATGATATGATATGAGTATGATATGCAAACCCAAGATCTCTGTGGGGAAAATAATGACCATCAGAGGAAAGCAAAAACTTAGGGACACAGAAGAAAATCCCGCTGGGGAAACAACAACAGACAACCGAAGAATTACCAGGGAAATAAATCACTGGATAACAGACTCCACTTGGGAAAATGTATGAAATAATCAGGGAACAAAATTCAACCAGGGAAAGATAAACACCCTGCCAGAAATATCAATCAAACACCGTATTTGAATCCAAGAAATGGAGAAATACTGTGTTGGAAAAAAAAACCTCAACTACCTGATTTACTGGGTAGGAAATATAACAGACTCGACTATCGATTTACTGGATAGGAGCAAAATTCAGAGGGATAATCTCAATTACCTTTTTACTGGGTAAGAAATGTTCTTAACTACCTGATTTACTGGGCAGAATAAAAATAAAGGACTCGACTATCGATTTACTGGATAGGAGTATGATCCACTACCTGATTTACTGGGTAGGGACTCAATCAGATTACCTTTTTACTAGGTAAGATGAAAATATCTGATTACATTACCTTTTTACTGGGTAAGAAAATAACTGGACTACCGGATTTACTAGGTAGAACAAATTCAGATTACCTTTTTACTAGGTAAGATGAAAATATCTGATTACATTACCTTTTTACTGGGTAAGAAAATAACTTGACTACCGGATTTACTAGGTAGAACAAATTCTCGACTACCTGATTTACTGGGTAGGAGCTGAATCAAATAATAACAAACTCTATTACCTTTTTTACTGGGTAAGAGGATAAAAATCTCGACTACCGTATTTACTGGGTAGAAGTACAAGCAAAAGAACTTGATCAATTTGGTAATATTACCCACTATCGATTTACTGATAGCTTAAATCCAGAGCAAATATACGCAAGCTGGAGAAAATGTTGCCCACTATCAAACAGTGATAGCTTAATTCCAAAGCAAATATATCCACAAAAGGGGACCCAAAGTTCAATCCAAGAACAAATTGGAGAGAAACGGTCAAACAAGACTCATCCCGAGGAGGAAATATCTCAACTGGGGACAATTCCATCCAGATAATAAACTGGGGAGGAAACTGAATTAGCATCGTCCACGAGAAACAAACTCAGTGGGGAATTAGAAAGGATTAACTCTTTCTGCTTAATGGTCGACACTCTAAACTTGAGAATGATACGACCCACACACTCTGTGGGGAAAATCCACACCAAAGAGTAGATAATAATGATAAACGCAAGAATGCAAGCAAACCATGCTATGCTTATGCGTATGAATATGTTTATGAATATGCTGACAAAACAGACATAAAGATAAGAAACAGGGTGACATGAACGCCACAACAACCGGATACTCGGCTAATCTCAAGGCAACAATGCAGGGAAACAAATGGAGATTCAATCTTGAAATCTGCAGGGGAATATCATGAGCCATCAAAGGAATAAAATCCTGCTACAAGGCTCAAATCATGATAATACAACATCTGCTAGGAATATCATCCTGCTGAGGAAAGGTAATAATCCGCTGAGGATGGAAATATTCTTGATAAAAATCAAACTTCACGAGGAATAACTGTCATACTACTCCTGCTCCACCTGGGGATAGAGTGCAAGACCTGCTAAAAATCACATAGGAGTCTGCTGGAAATCAACACATGCAGTCCTACTGGGGATCCATATAGGGATATCAAAAGTTAACATCATAGCCAAAACACAGTTACGAGGGATTTTAAATCAGTACCCAACATAGGGTAAAAGAAAACCTCTAAACTGACTGCTATATCAATACTTCTATATTCAATGATGCCAACAAATCAAGCTGAGGAACATGAGCTCAGCTGGAGATTCCCAATACTTCTCAATTTAAAGATAACATGCTGAGGAAGAAATCATCACTCAGCTAGGGATTCTCAACAACATCCCTTCCAACAATTCTTCTGGGGAACACATACATTCTCCAATCAACATCATGGTTGGGGAACAAAACATCTTTAACATCAATCTGATCAAGACTATCCAAGAACTTCACATGGACACAACCGAATCAAACCCTGCTTTGGGAGAGACAAGTTACACACATCCAGACTTTACCATTCTTGGAATCACTGTCGACATCCTTTATTTGTTCAGATATCAAAAGAAAAATGTTTTTTAAAATCTTCAAAAATTAAATTTATTAAATTTGTTTCAAAAATCATCATCAACAATAAATTGAAATTTTGTAAACAGAAACAAATATAAAGAATTGCAAACAAATGGATAAAAGCTCAAATTCATTGATAGAATGGTAGTCAGCAAATGGCATGACTCCATGGATCATTACAAGTTTGAAAAATGGTAAATACATGGAAAAGGGCTACATTGAGATACAATGATCACTATTCTCCCTATCAACTTTGAACTCCACTGCGTCCGAAACTTCAGTCAAGGATGAGTGAATAAGAATCTTTGATGAATAATTCTTCTGAGGGATAGAATCTGAAATCCTCGATTACTTCAAGCGATTCAGTCTGTCGACGCAGTTACTTGCCATGATCCCTAACTTTTGCCTAGATTGCCTTTTCGGGTTTTCAATCTACCAGGATAATTATTTCTGTTTTTGTCTCTAATTTTTGCCTGGACCGCCCTTTCGGGTTTTCAATCCACCGAGACGCTCATTTTTGCCTAAGCCGCCCTTTCGGGTTTTCAACTTAGCGAGCTGTTCTTTTATTTTTTAGGCGAAGTATTTCTTGACTGCATCCGCATTCACAGGACGAGTGATCTCCTCACCATCCATAGTTGAAAGAATTAATGAACCGCCAGAGAAGGCTTTCTTAACAACATATGGTCCATCATAGTTCGGAGTCCACTTGCCCCGAGAATCTTTAAGGAAAGACTGAATCTTTTTGAGCACGAGGTCGCCTTCTCTGAATACGCGAGGTTTGACCTTCTTATCAAAAGCTTTCTTCATTCTTTGCTGGTACAACCGACCATGACACAAAGCTTTAAATCTCTTTTCTTCAATCAAATTCAACTGGTCAAATCTACTCTGACACCATTCAGCCTCAGTCAACTTGGCTTCCATCAGAACTCTCATTGATGGGATCTCAACTTCGACGGGGAGCACTGCTTCCATACCATAAACAAGTGAGAAAGGGGTTGCCCCTGTTGAAGTGCGGACAGATGTACGATACCCATGCAAAGCAAACGGGAGCATCTCATGCCAGTCCTTGTATGTCACAACCATCTTCTGAATGATCTTTTTAATGTTCTTATTCGCAGCTTCAACAGCCCCATTCATCTTCGGTCTATAAGGAGAGGAATTATGGTGTTGAATCTTGAAATCTTCACAAAGCTCTTTCATCATCTTATTGTTCAAGTTCGAACCATTATCAGTAATGATTCTATTCGGAACACCATATCTGCAGATAAGATTATTCTTGATAAACCGAACCACAACTTGCTTGGTCACATTAGCATACGATGCCGCTTCCACCCATTTGGTGAAGTAGTCAATTGCCACGAGAATAAAGCGATGTCCATTCGAAGCCTTGGGTTCAATCATGCCAATCATATCAATTCCCCACATGGAGAAAGGCCATGGGGAAGAAATCACATTGAGATAAGCTGGTGGTACGTGAATCTTATCAGCATACACCTGACACTTATGGCATTTTTTCACATATTTGCAACAATCAGATTCCATTGTCAACCAATAGTAACCTGCTCTCAACATCTTTTTAGCCATTGCATGCCCATTGGCATGAGTGCCAAAGGATCCTTCATGAATTTCTTTCATCAACATGTCTGCTTCGTGTCTATCCACGCATCTGAGCAAGACCATGTCGAAATTTCTCTTATAAAGCACATTTCCATTCAGGAAGAAATTGCCTGCCAATCTCCTCAAGGTTCTCTTATCTTTACCAGATGCCCCAAGCGGGTATTCTTGACTCTGGAGAAAACATTTAATATCGTGATACCAAGGCTTATCATCATGGACCTCTTCAACTGCAAACACATGAGCTGGTCTTTCGAGCCGATTCACACTTATCATGGGAACATCATTCCACTGGTGCACTTTTATCATAGAAGCTATGGTTGCTAAAGCATCAGCCATTTGATTCTCATCACGAGGGATATAATGAAATTCAACTTTGGTGAAGAAAGTTGATATCTTCCTGGCATAATCTCTATATGGGATCAAGTGAGGTTGATGAGTTATCCACGTACCCTGAACCTGGTTAATTACCAAGGCAGAATCTCCATATACATCAAGATGTTTAATCCTCAGATCAACAGCTTCTTCAAGACCCATAATGCAGGCTTCATACTCAGCTTCATTGTTGGTACAAGGAAAAGTCAATCTTGCGGCAAAAGGAATATGTGATCCATCGGGAGTAATGATCATTGCCCCAATTCCTCTTCCACGTGCATTCACAGCACCATCAAAAACTAAACCCCATCGAGACCCAGGCTCCGGCCCTTCCTCAATCAAAGGTTCATCATTATCTTTCACTTTCAAAAACATCACATCTTCATCTGGAAAGTCAAACTTGACAGGTTGGTAATCATCAATCGGTTGATGTGCCAAATAGTCAGCCAAGATACTACTTTTTATAGCTTTTTGAGTCCGGTACTCGATATCATATTCTGATAATAACATTTGCCAACGAGCAATCCTCCCAGTTAAAGCAGGCTTTTCAAAAATATACTTGATTGGATCCATTTTAGAGATCAACCAAGTTGTATGATTCAGCATATACTGGCGAAGACGCTTTGCAGCCCAAGCTAAGGCACAACAAGTTTTTTCAAGCATTGAATACCGAGACTCACAATCAGTGAATTTCTTACTCAAGTAGTAAATTGCATGTTCTTTTCTTCCAGTTTCATCTTGCTGACCAAGCACACAACCCATGGAATCTTCCAACACAGTCAAGTACATGATCATTGGTCTACCTTCCACCGGAGGAGACAAAATAGGAGGTTCAAGCAGATATTCTTTAATACTTTCAAACGCCTTCTGGCAATCATCTGTCCAAACACAACCTTTATCTTTCCGAAGCAACTTGAAAATCGGAGCACATGTGGCAGTCATGTGAGAGATAAACCTCGAAATATAATTCAATCGGCCCAAGAATCCTCTGACTTGCTTTTCGGTTCTTGGAGCAGGCATTTCCTGAATAGCTTTCACTTTATCAGGATCAACTTCAATACCTCTTTGGCTGACAATGAAACCTAGCAACTTTCCAGAACGTACACCAAATGTGCACTTGTTCGGATTCAGACGAAGCTTATACTTTCTCAATCTTTGAAACAACTTCAGCAAATGCTCAACATGATCCTCTTCAGTCTTCGACTTGGCGATCATATCATCAACATATACTTCGATTTCCTTATGCATCATATCATGGAAAAGCGTAGTCATAGCTCTTTGATACGTCGCACCAGCATTCCTCAATCCAAAGGGCATCACTCTGTAGCAGAATGTTCCCCATGGTGTAATAAACGTGGTCTTTTCCATGTCCTCGGGTGCCATCTTTATTTGATTGTAACCGGAAAATCCGTCCATAAAAGAGAACACATCAAACTTAGCCGTATTATCTACCAACATATCGATGTGTGGCAATGGAAAATCATCTTTCGGACTAGCTTTGTTCAAATCTCTGTAATCTACGCACATTCGGACTTTTCCGTCTTTCTTCGGAACAGGAACAATATTGGCCACCCATTCAGGATAAATTGACGTCACAAGGAAACCCGCATCAATCTGCTTTTGAACCTCCTCTTTGATTTTTAATGCCATGTCTGGATGAGTTCTTCTGAGCTTCTGCTTTACAGGTGGACATTCAGGCTTCAGCGGCAATCTATGCTCCACAATATTAGTATCAAGACCTGGCATGTCTTGATAAGACCAAGCAAATACATCAACATATTCTCTGAGAAGATCTATAATCCTCTTCTTAACATCAGGATCCAACAATGCTCCAACTTTGACTTCTTTCTTTTCATCTTCAGAACCCAAGTTGACCATCTCTATAGACTCTCCATGAGGCTGAATAATCTTCTCCTCGTGCTCAAGCAACCGAGAAATTTCATCTGGAATCTCTTCATCATCCTCTTCCTCAGCTTCAAACACAGGAAATTCAAAGTTGGGAGAGGGCATAGGATCATTGTTTTCAATGGGTTTATCAATCAATCTGCACAATGATTTTATTTTTATTTTAGAAGATGAACAAAAGTGCAAACAATATGCAGATACACAATTATTATATTTTTTAGGGTTTGTTATGTTACCATTTTTCAGAATAAAGCAAAAATGAAAAACACATATGGAAATAACAAAATAACACTTTATTGATGATGATAAAATTTGAAACAAAGCCCAACAAGTATCACTTTCACCTTGGGCAGAGTGAAAGGATTTTTGAAAGAAAATAAAAACAAATTACTTTGAAGAATGAACGATAAAAGGAACATCAACAGCGATCCAGTTCTGGCAAATCTTTCCATGCGTCACAAAGTCAAGCATTTCTTCGTCTTCATCATCGTCATCAATGATGGCAGCAGCGGAATGGTCGTTGATAAATCCAGCACTTCGGAAGCCTTCTTGAATAGTCTTGGGATCTTTGACAACTGCACCTGGCGCAAAGCCGATACCGAAACCCTCCTTGTTGTCGACAGCATCAATAATTCGCCCCCAACCATCAGATTGACCAGCTTCAATCACTCGCAGAGCATCTTTGAAAGAGGACATGGGCATGGCATTCTTCTTAACAACACTATTCACAACAGAAAGAGCTTGAAACGACGTTCCCACCTCTTCCTCGGCATCGATATAAGAAAAAGAAGACAGATTACTCACAAGCATCGCCCTCTCACCTTCAATGGTCACCAATTTACCTTCTCTTACAAACTTCAGCTTCTGATGAAGAGTGGATGTTACAGCTCCAGCTTCGTGGATCCATGGTCTTCCGAGGAGACAACTATATGCGGGACGTATATCCATTACTTGAAAAGTAATCTTGAATATAAATGGTCCAATAAGAATGGGAAGATCCACCTCTCCAATCACTGTCTTCTTTGACCCGTCAAACGCCTTCACTATAATCCCACTGTGCCTCATGGGAGCACCCTGAAATGCGAGCTTTGACAAAGTCGATTTTGGCATAACATTCAGAGACGAGCCAGTATCAACCAACACCTTAGATAAAGCATCTTCTTGACAATTCACCGAGATGTGCAGAGCCAAGTTATGATTTCTTCCTTCTTCAGGCAAGTCCTCATCACAGAAGCTCAAATTGTTGCATGAAGTGATATTCGCCACAATACTATCGAATTGATCAACCGTCACATCATGGTCCACATAAGCTTGATCCAGAATCTTCTGCAATGACTGCCTATGAGCCTCAGAACTCATCAACAGAGACAACACTGATATCTTTGAGGGAGTCTGCAATAACTGCTCAGAAATGTTATACTCACTCTTCTTTATCAGCTTTAACACTTCATCATCATTATTACCAGATTGGCTCGATTGGATGACAACATCCATAATCTGCTTGCTCGCACTGGTATCTTCAACTCTCTTTGGAGGGTCTGAAGCATACAATCTACCACTTCGGGTAACTTTCGTCACATCAGCAATGCTAACCACAGACTTTGGAGTAGGAAGAGGAACTTCCCTACCATTCTCTATCATCGTAGCATTATACCTGTACGGAACAGCTTTGTCAGACTCATATGGCATTGGACCGGGTACATTGATCACCAATGGAGTAACAGCAGTCTGGCGACTATCAAAAGAAAACACCATTCTCTCAGGAGCAACCCTTTCAGGAAGATTGAACTGAGGCATAATGACATTCACTTCATTCTCATATTCATCTCTCTTCGCTGTTACTTCAATCAGCTTATCGTCCATCATCTTCTGGATATCTCTTTTAACGATCACGCAACCTCGAGGGTTCACTGAGCATATACAACAACCAGCATAGTCGTGATCAATGTCATGATATTCACTCAGGAAAGCATGCATTTCCACCAAAGATCTTCGGATATGACTGACTTCATAAATTTTGAACAACCCAGGACAACCAGCAACCATATTCACAGACGCATTACCATGCTTTGGCAACGGATCCTTCTGCACATTAGGATTCACATCATTAAAATACAGAACATTGTTCCTCATCAATTTCTGTACTTCAAACTTCAAAGGATAACAGTTCTCAACATCGTGCCCCGGGGCACCTTGATGGAAAGCACATCGAGCTTCAGGCTTATACCACCATGGAATAGTCTCTGGAACTGGAGGTGGAGGACGAGTCTGCACAAGCTTCTTTGCAATCAAAGACGGAAGCAAGTCCGCATACGGCACAGGAATAGGATCAAAACTGGGCTTGGCCCGAGCTTGTTGATTACCACCTTGTTGCACAGAAGTTTGCTGGTAACGGGGTTGGAACTTTGGAACAGCTGGCAAAGTTGGAGCCATGTTAATCATTGGTGTTACTGAAGCCACATGCTGCGAATGATGCTGCGAATGGTGATTCATACGATTGTGAGGTCTTCTATAACTTTCTCGGGATACTGCATTAGTCTCGCTTTCTTTCTTTTTCCCGAAATTAAACCTTCTAGAGCTTGAACTATTACTGTTCTCTTGAGTCAACCGTCCCTCACGGACACCTTCTTCTAAACGCATACCCATGCTCACCATTTCAGTGAAGTCGGAAGGAGCGCTTGCTATCATTCTCTCATAATAAAAAGAACCCAACGTCTTCAAGAAGATCTTCGTCATTTCCTTTTCTTCTAACGGAGGAACAATCTGAGCTGCCAGCTCTCTCCATCTCTGTGCATATTCTTTAAAAGTCTCTTTGTCCTTCTGGGACATAGCACGAAGTTGATCTCTATCAGGAGCCATATCAACATTGTACTTGTATTGCTTCACAAATGCTTCTCCCAAATCATTGAAGGTCTTGATTTGGCTATTATCCAGACTCATATACCACCTCATAGGTGCCCCAGTTAAACTGTCCTGGAAATAGTGAATCAGCAGCTTATCATTATCAGTCTGAGTCGACATCTTCCTTGCATACATCGTCAGATGACTCAACGGACACGTATTGCCTTTGTACTTCTCAAACTCAGGCAGCTTGAATTTGTAAGGAACTTTAACATTCGGGACCAGACAAAGGTCATAAGCATCTTTTCCAAACAAATCTTTGTGCTTCAAAGCTCTCATCTCCCTCTGGATCTCAACAAATCGTCCCTGGAAGTCATCAAGTCTTTCAGCAACTCCAGCACCTTCACTCGGCTCAGCATGGTAAATCATTTCATCATGATGTGGAACATTGCGCACAACAGGCGGTCCAGTAGTCACAATTGGAGGAAGAGTAGTCCATACTGGTGGTGGGATAGCATTAAATGCAGCAGTCTCCTGATGACGAGGAGGACGATATCCAGCAGGAAAAAAGTCAACAGGCATGCCCCAAGGCGTGCTAGTAGGTATACGATGGTGAGGAGAAATAACAGTCTCCACAGGAATGGATGCGGTAACAACCTCTGAATGACAGTATTCTGAGCAGGAGGACTAGGAGGTGGCTGATTCTGAGCAGCCATCAAATTTTCCATCATAGCAGTCACTCTCTCCAAGCTTTCCCTCAAATAAGTAACCTCTTCGCGCAGCTCGCGATTCTCTTGTTGCAAAGTATCCATCACTCTTCTTCGATTAGCTCGAGTATCGAATCGATGAGTCAGCTTGACAGGAACACTGAGATGAAGACCAAGAAACAACAATAAGATCCCTGGAGAACACTCAAAAAGCAAGACAAATGCGAATATGATGCATGCTATGTATATGCAAATGCAAAGATTTCAAAGGATTATAAGTTAACTTGCAATATTCATAAAGAAACATTTTTGAAATACTGAAAAAAAACTCATTCTCATTAATATCAAAGTGAGGATTACAAATGGAGTACAAAACATCAATAATCCTAATACATAAGAGAAAGAGTAAACTAGGTCTAAGGAATCATATCCGAAGAAGTCCCGAATCCTGGCTGATACTTCATACGAATCCTCTTGATCTCATACTTGTATCGCTCTTCCATATCTTCCTTATCCTTCACCAACTTATCGACAATGGCCTTCCAAGCACCGGAAGTAGGAGGAATAGTAGCTGAAGTACTAGAGGAAAATAAATCCTCTCTCGGCCTCTTCGTAACCCGCCGCTCAAGTAGCTCAATAAGATCATCCTTCTCCTTAAGCTGCTCCTGCATAGTAGTCCTCTCAAGTAACCATTCTTCCTTTTCTTTCTTCATCTTCTCTAACTCTTCTTGAAGAACCAACTTCTCATCAACGGGAGGTAGAAAAGCAGACAAAGGCAATATGGGAAACATAGGCTCCTCAGGTGGATAAGGCATCTTGAGCTTGGAAGCTCTAGATTGAACCCACTGAATATAACAATCGGAAGGAGGAAGATGTTGTTTACCCAATTGACCTCTCTCTTTCCTATGAACAGCATGCCAAGAATGAGCAATCCTTTTCTTCATCTCTATATGATCATCACCATTAAGAAAGAAGAAACGGGATAAAGCAAGATTGTTTGGAACATCCTTCAAACAATAACCAAACTGTCGTCTAGCCAAAATAGGGTTGTAGCTAATTCCCCCACGTGTACCAAGAAGAGGTACATTGGGAAATTCTCCACAACTATCAATGAGAACTCCGGTGTCATAATAAGAGCTATACCACGTCATGTCCTTATGAGAAAGCGACATCAACCTCTGAGACCATCTTCGATTCTCTCTGTTATCCTTGAAAACATCTGACTTCGGTAGGTGCGAAATAAACCACCTATAAAGAAGAGGAGCACAACAAACAATCTCTCCGTCGCCTTTAGAAGTCCTATAGTGAAAGGCATGGTACATGTCTCCAAGCAAAGTAGGAATCGGGTTCTTCTTCAAGAAAATTTGAATAGCATTCTCATCCACAATGCCATCCAAATTCGGAAACAGGACAATGCCGTAAATGAGCAAAACAAGGATAGCCTCAAATGTATCTCTATGACCCAAAGCAAGTGAGGTGGAAGCCTTTCCCATCAAAAACTTGGCATTAATACCACGGACACTCCCCTTCGGAAGAAACTTCCCATTAAGCTCGGATTCCTTAAGAAACAATGCTTTAGCAATAGTCTTGACAGTAAGCTCCTTCTCTAAACCAGTGAAAAGAAATTCCTTGTCCAGAATGGGCAAGCCTAACCAATGAGAATATTCCTCCAAAGTAGGTACAAGCTGATAATCCGGAAAGGTGAAACAATGGTGCAACGGGTCATAAAACTGAGCCAAAGTAGGGAGAATCCCCTCAGGTACATCAAGATCCAACATATGCAACAGCTTTCCATGACATTTTCGGAACTCTTGGGTATCAGCAACCAAAGCTCCTAGCTTCCTTAACTCTACAATATTAGGACTCTTGAAAGTGTACTTCTTTGTGTTCCTCCTTTCGAAAGTCATAACCATGGACATCTGAAATTTGCAAAAGTTTCTTATAAGTCCTTTGAAATCTTACGGATAATGCTCATGAATGTTATGATGGCATGTATGCAACAACCACAAACAAGATCACACAAGGCACACGGGCTTAGGTTCCGAGTCACGAGCATGAAGTCAAGGTAACAGAACACCAACCCCACACAGGTAAGTACTAAGGTTTTGTCTTCATTGTACCTGCAAGAAACCAAAAGGGTGCTAACAGAGGTGCCCGGAGTTATCAGCCATCTTTAGAATTTTATCGGTACGTTGGATTACTCCCCAACCGATAACATTCTTAAAATAGACCTCGTCCGAGTGTAGTATCGCGTGACAACCGCCTTAGATTTACATCCAGACAGCTTCCGCACTACGTTCCTAAATTGGCTTAGATGGGTTAAGGGTTCTAAGGTCCTCAGTATGATCAGCTCAAGGTCGGAAAATAATGCCACGTACGATTACTCGTCATGACATTGATAGTCCAAGAGAGCCTAACCGAGTGGAGATTATCAAATTGATATTGCTTTGGACTACTCCATCGCATATCGCTTCGAATATCGCCGTCCTATCATAAGTGTCACTCAGATCCGGGTTAGAATCTATCTCACACAGAGGATCACCAAAAACCAAAACGGAACAAACAAATAACAAACAATTCAAACCAAAACAATAAATAAATCAAAGTAGGCTAAATCCGCTTAGAGATTACTCCCCAGCAGAGTCGCCACTTTTCTGTAGCGGTAAAATCGTGAGTGTAAGCTATTGATTAACTTAACTCGATTAACACAGAGTCGCCACCGCGCTTTTCTTTATTTCCGAATGGAAAAAGGTAAAAGAACGAATAAAACCTGGAATTCTAAAAGCAAAGGCTAAAAGAAGTAAACAGAGATCGGGTAAGGGGATTGGTTATGAACCGGGAAGGTTTTAGGCACCCGACTCATCCGTAGTACTCTACGGGAGCCCTTTGAAATACTTATCACTTTTGGTCTGAAATTGGTTTGTTTAAAATGATGGAAGAGATGAGGAGAAGAATATTTTTTTTAATGATTTTGTGTTTGATAAGGTTTTAAAGCCTTATGCCTACGTACCCACAAAGTGCAATGCGAGATCAAAACCTCGTAGTTCGTGGTACCAAGTTTGAAAAGAATAAGTGTGTTGAATTAATTTTAAGATGTAAAGATAAGTCGTCATCCCTTAGCGAATAATTCCGCTAAAAGGGATGAATCATATCTAAACATATGGAAAAGAAGAAAGGTGCACAAGGCACAAAAATAGTTGAATGGATTTGTATTTTTTAAAGTATGTACAAAAAAGGTTTTAATACATTTACATGACTTAATATTTGATTAAGAAAATAAAAGGAAAAGGTTAAAAAATCGCTTGATCGAAATCAAGGTTTGTTTTTGAAATTGTTTGAAGTTTAAGAAACAAGAAGATTTTGAAAAAGGAAGAAGTTTTGAAAATTAAAGAATGGGGAGGAGATGAAGAGACTAGTCCTAATGCTTGAATTAAAAGCTAAGGAAAGAAATTACCAAGACCAATATGTACAAATCTTCAAAATTCGGACTTCTATCTTCAAAAGTTAATGGCATTATTTGAGGCCAAGATTTCTAACCACTTCAACTTGAGCAAAGGGAATCCTAGAAGATCTAAGTCCAATCTCCAAAAGTTCGGGATAGTAACCATAAGTCCAAAGTTAGAAGTAACAAATTTTTTTAAGAGTTTAATCCTTTATTAAGTATTTTAATGTCCAAATGGACAAAAATAAAAACAAGCACAATATGAATATTAACAAACACAATATGAATATAAACAATGATATATGATATAATATGGCAAAATATAATAAGGAGATAAGGGAGCAAGAGATTTAAAATAAAAGGATAAGGTGCAAGAGATTAAATTTAAACAATTATATTCACATTATTATAATATTTACAATATAAGGTGGTATGATGAACTTAATCAAGCACAACCACAACAATGAATAATAAAATTGAGGCAACCGAATCCAAGTGGATCTTTAATCGAATCGGGACTAATATAGGTCTATGTTAAGCAATCGCCGAGTAATTTACGAAGTAATTACCCTACAAATGAGGCCGGCCACCACTAATTAAAGTGGAAAATATTCGTGTTAATACATGTTAGAGAAACGATATAATGGATCGTTCTCCGAAAACATGCCACACTAAAAGAAAAAGTGGTAACGGTCTAATCTTAATCGAGATTTAACATTAATTTATCAAAAGCAACCTATCACAATCCCAAAGTATGGATAATGATCCAAATGATCATACATCCATAGATTTGAAATAATGAAGATTAAACTCTTTGAAAATCAATAATCTTCGAATCGGAGATCTCATCGACCAAAAGAAAAATAAGAAGAAAAAAAAATGAAGAGAAATATGGATTTAAAATTATAATCCATAAAAAAAATACTAAAAAGATATTTTTAAAACTCTTTTCAAAAATTCAGAAATCAAATTAAAAAAAAATAGAGAACAAAACAATTTAAAAGAACAAAAAAAGAATTAAGAAAAATTAAAAAAAAAGAAGAAAGGAGGTAAGAAGGAACAATGTGTGGTGATAATAGTATTGGACCTACATTTGTTCTTAAGCCCAAATATATCACACCAATTTTTATAGAATAATAAAAATAAAAAGAAAGAAAAAGAGCTTCTTCTTCCCCAATGTGTTGCTACGGTTTCTACAACAAACAACCAATTCTTCAAATTTTGAGCTCCGAAAAATCGGAGCGACGGAGCTCAAACCATATACCGTTGCGATCGTGAGACGGAGAGGATCAAGAATATGTGATTGGAAATAACAGAGGATGCAAGAGTAGAGAGAAAGAGAGCTCCGAATAACCGGCGGAAAATTTCAACTACCTTCAAAAATCAAAGCAAGACTCCTCTTCAACTTCTAATCTCTTCCTCTTGTTGTTTTATGAAGAATTCCACTCTTAGAAACTATTTTTGGTGAAAATTTGAAGATTTGGTTGAAACTTTAAATTGAAGCTTTAATGGAGTTTTTGGTTTTTTGGGAGTATTTGTGCAGAATTTTTGGAGGCTCTTCAAGCTTGGTAAATGAATGAATATGGTGTTGTATTTATAGAAAGAGTGGGGTAAGATTTGAATTGAATTTTGATTTTCGTTTTGGAGGAATTTTCTACATTTTGGCCTCATGAGGAAAGTGTGACTTGCTGAATTTTTTTTGTTGCGTTTCATTTGATATTGATATGCGTTTTGATAAGTTGAGTATGACGTGTGACTTGATGCTGAAACTGGCTTCATATGTGTGCTTCTGCGTGACATGCTACTGAGTTGTATTATATGCCCATGCGTTTCATTCAACTATGTGCTGGCGTTTTGGGTATGTCCTTGCATATTATTTGGCTAGCTTGTGGTAACTTGGATGATGGCTTATGAAACTTGGTTACACACATTTTCCTTGGCTGAAAATAGCGCTGACGTGGAACTGTATGTGGCTTGGAACTAGAAACAAAAACTTGTGATGGAAGTGTGCATAAAGTGGTGCTAGTTTTTGCTGAGGAAAGAATCTCACGTGGATGCTTCATGAATTCTACTTTCTTTCAATTTTTATTACATAAAAAAAAAGTATGAGTTTATTAGTAAAAATAGGAAGTGGGCTAGAAATGTGGACCTAATAAAGTGGGTTTATTCTACTTTTGTTTATATTTTGTGGTAGAAAAATATAATAATGGTTAATAATAGAAAAATGATAGAATTGGATAATATTTTTTTAATGTGATAATTGGAATATTGGAATTATGAAAAAATGTATAAAAGTGTGAATAAAAAAATGGATATTATAGAAATTTAGAAATTGAAAGAAAATGAATTTGATTGAGGATGGATAGAATATGAATAATTTGGATATTGAATTGGAATTAAAAATATGGGAAAAAGAAAATGATAATAGAATTTCTAGAAAGATGGGAAATGGAAAAATAGAAATAATTGGATATTAAAGAATAGATGAAAATGAAAATGGTCTTAAATGATGTTTAGAAATTGGAAAAAATTGAAATATGGATAATGATTAGAAGTAGATGGATAAAAAAAATAATTGGATAATGAAAATATGGATGAGGCAAAAAAAATGATAGCTAGGACAAAAAATGTATGAACCGAAAAATGGACGAAACGGTGATTTTTTTTTACTTTAAGCCCATAAGCAAAATTTGAATTTTCCAACCACAAGCCACTGAATAAATGCCATTGAAACGACCATCAACCTTTAATTTTCTGAATCTTTTCAAATATATCTGGATTGATCCTTGGAAAATAAATCCACTGATGAACTGATGAACACCCAATTAAGATAATCTGGATCAAACTTCGCATGAATCGCAGCTCAATAAACCATAGAATCTTCGCATACAACACTGTCTGATAACTGATGTCTTTCACACACAGCATAACTTGAATTTTGAAAACGCATTGTCTGAGGAATTAATTACTGGCACACACAACTGATAGTCAACACAATCTTTTAATAGTTTGACCAGATTAGGTCAAACATCCATCTGAAAACGCATTGTGATTGAACAAACGCATCTGAATGAAATTATTGCCCTGTCTTTGAAAACCTGCAACACAGAGAAGAAGAAGAACACTGCAACATATTTTTGTATTTTGGTTAGAAGTCAGTAAATATAAACAAATATAAGACAGTAAAAATAATGGTGATCCCCTGCGAAGCATAGACCCTATTCTGAGGAGAAACTCGAAAGCCAGTGCGATCTTGTTTGATATGCAAAATGCAGATGGTATGCGAAACAAACTTAGGGCAAAAATTAGGGTGTTACACTGAGCATTCACCCTTTTTGCACTGACACTTGTATATTTCTTTTCCAGCTTTTTCACACAGATAACACATACACTAGCCCTTTAAACACAATCTTTTAAGCGTAGATCCCGTCGGGTACGACGGAAAATCTGGGCGCTAATACCTTCCCAGGTTGTAACCAACCCCCTTTCTCAGTTTCTCTGGTTCGCAACCGTCTTATCCATATCTTTCTAGGTTTATGCAGCATTACCTTTCCTTCGGGATACAAATGCCTAGCTGGCGACTCTATTCACTTCATTTCGTTCTCTCCTTTCTCCGACCGTTCGCGCTTGTACCGGGATGCAAATCTTCGGGAGTGACAATAACCATTGTGGTTTTCTTTAGACATACATTCCTTTTGAAATTTGGACACTTTGGTTAAATTAACTGAAGACTACCCTACCTCAAGGTTAAATGTGAGGGTTTTTTTCGATTTAGAAAAGAAACTCCTACTTCAAGGCTCAAAGGGGTTAACAAGGGATTATCTTCCTTATATCTCTGGTGTTTGGTATTTTGAATCAATGCCTTACATCATCAGTAGGGTCTTATTCAAAAGCACACAACTAGAAATTACTTGCGTTTTTACTTCATCATCCTTCCTCCAAGAGTTTAGACAAGAAGTTGGTATTGCAATGCAGAAAACAAATTAAATGAGTGAAAGAGAATGGATCACTTCAAGATAAACATATTCATTGCATTATGATTAATATTCAAAATAAAGAAGTTATTACATGCAAATAATGAATTAACAATCATGAAAGATTACAAATAAGATTGCAGCAAATGAACTAAAGATCTGAGGAGACTGTCCCAGTCTGAGCTCTTGCCTATATGCATATCCTTAACCTTCTTGATTCTTCAGGATAAAGGCGTTCCATTCAAAAATGGGATTTCTCCTTCAATGGTTAACATCTCACTATCAATCATCTCTTGAACATGTTATTGGAAAACATTGCATTCCTCAATCAGATGCCCTATCACCCCACCATGAAATTCACAACTGGTATCTGAGTTGTACCAAGGAGGACGGGATCTCATTGCTCTGGTCTTTTTGGGTGTCATTACTGAGTTTCGGGAAAAATAAGACCACAATTGACTATAAGTCATTGGGATTGGATCAAACCGTGATTTCTCTTGAACAATGTCTTGCTTAGCAATAGGAGTTACGGATGCCACTTGCTGATGATGTTGATTTTTTCTCCTATACTTCTCTTGAAACATAGCATTGGCTTCACCATCTTTCTTTTTATGAAATCTAGCAAAACTTCCTTCCTTGGTTAACTGTCCTTCACGGACACCTTCTTCTAGTCTCATTCCCATGTTCACCATTTCAGCAAAGTCAGTGGGTGCTAAAGCAACCATCTTCTCATAATATAAAGGACTAAGAGTTTCCAAAAAGATATTGGTCATCTCCTTTTCTTCCATTGGAGGAATGACTTGGGTGGAAAACTCACACCATCTCTGTGCATACCTCTTAAAGGTTTCTTTGTTTTTCTGGGACATAGCCCGGAGTTGATCACGATCTGGCTCCATATCAACATTTTACTTGTATTATTTCACGAAAGCAGCAGCTAGATCATCCCAAGAATGAATATAATTCCTTTTGAGTTTCATATACCACATCAAGGATCCTCCATATAAAAGTTCTTGAAAACAGTGAATCATCAACTTATCATCTTTGACATGAGCGCCCATCTTCCTAAGAACATCGTCAAATGGTACTTTGGACAACTAACACCCTTGTATATTTCAAAGTCAGGCATCTTGAACTTAGGAGGAATAACCACGCCTGGTACCAAACATACGTCCTCTGTATTAAAGCCAGATATGTTGAGTCCTGTAATTATCTTCAATTGTTCCTCGAAATCACAGCATCCTTTCACGAGTTCCATAATGTCGTACCTCGAAAAATACTATCCTAAAACAAACAACAGAGTCGCCACCTAATTCTATTTATTCTACGAGAGAAAAGGGAGATATAGACACAACCTAAATGAAGGATAAGAAATGTTCAACGAAACCACTAATCTAAGTTCGGGAGTCAGTTACGCAAAGGGAAGGTATTAAACACCCCTCACGTCCGTTGTACTCAACGGGAACCTCTTAGTCTAATTTGCTCTTAAATGTTAACTTATATTATTGTCTTCTTTTAATGATTAAAGTTTATTAAGATTGCTTATTAAAGGGAATGTTTCAATTATTATTTGTTATGGGGAAAGGGTTAAATTTTTTATTATTGTGCTCGCGAAGGATTAAAAATCCCCAGGCCTACGTATTCCCTTGTGTAATGGGAAAGTTAGAGCTTTGTAGTTCGTGCGACTACGGTTTATGATTTTTATTGAATGATTGTTTGAAAATTCTTTCTAATCTGCTAAGCACTGGCTTATACTCGCGGTGGAGGCTGAAGCGTTAGCTTGTCTGCGAGATAGAAAGATTTAAACAATGTTCGTTTAGAGAAAAGATGTTTGACCTTTGTTAAGGTGTTTTAAACGAAAGGGCGAATGAACCACGTCGCGTGGGGCTAGCTCAGGAGTGATTGCATTCCAGAACATGCGGAGTGCTAGACTCCGAAGCTCTCTTCTTTCGTTGATTAATTATGAAAAATGATTTCGATTGGTTGGTAAGTTTTAAATTTTATTTGAAAAGAAAGAGACAAGTCGTCATCTTTAAGGGAGATATCTCGCCTAATCCACCACAAACATTTGAGGAAGAGAAAATCGAAAGAAGCTTTAAACTTGGATACGAGGATCAACAAGCAATGCCACATTCTTTCCTTGAGAAATAAAATCGGAAGAAGCTTTAAACTTGGATATGAGTATCGACAAGCAATGCCACATTCTTCCTTTGAGAATAATTGTTTGTAAGATTTGATTTGTGCTTGTGGAGATAGAAGGAATATCTTCCTATGGGGATGAATCATGTCTAATCTTTTAAGGTTGTTGAATTGTTTTGAATACGAAAGAGTGAATGAATTACAACCCGAAGGCTAGCCTCGGGAGTAATTTAGTTTAAGAACCCGAGGAATGCTAGATTCCTGAGTTCAGTTCTTCGTATAATTAATATAAAAGTTTCTGTGTTTTAGGAACGAGAGGGTGAATAAACCACGTCGTGTGGGGCTAGCCCAGGAGTGATTTAATTCAAGGATTATGTGGAGTGCTAGACTCCATAATCCAGTTCCTCTGTTATTTTATTTGTGAATTAAGACGCGATTGTTTTGGAGATGAAAGGGCGAATGAATTACAGATCGGGGGCTAGCCCCAACAGTAATTCAATTCAAAAACCCGAGGAATGCTAGATTCCTGAGTTTAGTTATTCCACAAATTTAACTTAAGATTTACATTTTTGAAAATGAAAGAGCGAACAAATTACATATCGAGGGCTAGTCCCAACAGTAATTCAATTCAAAAACCCGAGGAATCCCTGAGTTTAGTTCTCACGTTAATTAATATGTTAATTTAGAGACGTCTTGCGATTATTATGGATGAATTAGAGTTTAGTGTTTCTTGAAACGAAGGAGTAAATGAAACATTACGCGAGGGGCTAGCCCATGTGTGGTTCATTAAAGACCTGCGGAATGCTAGATTCCGAAGCTCAGTTCCTTGTTAGTTAATTTAGACAGGTAAATTCGTGCAGACGACGATCACATGGTGACCGAATTAAGTGTGTGCAAAATGTAGACGAGAATGTTTAATTGATTATGTGAGTTGTTTGTTCGATTAATTAGGTGGATTCAATTTCGTGTTCCTATGGATATTCCTAGCAACACGAAATTGTAAATAAAGGTGGAAACATAAGCTACGTACAAAATAAACAGGAGAAGGATATAATAATAATTTACATGGGATTGCGGAGAAATAAAGGGTATCGTTGTATTTTTCCCAAGAGGAAGCGTGTGTGCAGTGTACATATTAATCGGAACCGTTAATATTAAATATTGCGTAAAAGTGTGAGAAATAAATAAAATAAATAAATAGACTAACAAAATGAAATAAATTATAAAATAGAATAAATTAAATAAAATGAAAATACAATAAATAAATGGCCTCATATCGGTCGCGATTAATCGGAAACGATTTTTCGTGATTTTTTTTATCATATCATCGGCCCAAATAAAAATCAATACGGAATTGAAAAGCAAAGAAACATCTTTTTGAATTTTTAGTTTATTAACAACTAAAAAAAATTACAACTAAACTTAAAAACTAAATTTAAATAACTTACTACACAATAATATTTTTTATATTTTTAAGTGTTAATCACATATATACTTTACTTCTAACATTAATAAATAAATTAACAAAACTATATTTTGAAATGAAGAAACTAAAGTCAATCTAATAACTTAAACTAATAAGAAATTTTTTAAATACTTTAAATAGATAACAAACTAAAATATATAAAAAAAAATGATGAATGATACTCACAAATTTCAAAGCTATCAAAGGTTGAGCTTGTTATGTAGAAGAAAGTGAATGTGTTTTGATGGAGGTTGTTGTTGTGGTGAAGAAGGTGAATGTTTATGGGTATTGTGTAAGTAAAAAACAAGAATTTTGACTTTGAAAAATATGTAATGAATATGCTAGATTTTGAGAATTTTAAGGGTGATCTTGTTAGTCTAAAATGAGAGAAAGATAGATCTTATTTATAGTGTGAATGAGGTAGGAGTGTTGATGTGACAATCCATGTGACTTTATGAGAATGATTTTTGATCATTGATAAGTCCAAGTTGGCAATCCATGTGAAGTGTGAGAATGATTCTTGGTTATTGATAATTCTAAGTTGGCAATCCATGTGAAGTGTTTGTACTACATTGTAGTGGACTCACTCATCATTTTTTCTTTTTTGAACATGAAGAAAAAACAAAGAAAAGTAGTAATAATAATAATAAATAATATTAATAAAACTAATAATAATAATAATAATCAAAGATAATAATAATAAAACTAATAATAATAATAATAATAATAATAATAATAATAATAATAATATAAAAGGTGATAATAATAATAATAATAAAACTAATAATAATAATAATAAATTGAAAATGATTATTAAAAAAAGAAATTATATTGAATTAAATAAATTGAATTTAAATTAAATCAAAGATAAACTAAGTAAATTGAAATTGAAATTAAACTAAATTTAATATAAAATTTAATAAAAATATAAATTAAAATCAAAATTAAACTAAGATCAATTATAAATAAACTAAAATAATTATCTAAATAGAAATCATAAAAATAAAAAAAAATGGTATGGAATGATAAAAATCAGTTAAAAATGCATGATTAATGATTAATGGATTAAAATGCAAAAATGATTGACTATCAATTAAATCGATAAAAATGCGTCAGATGAATGAAATTTTGAAACTTTATGGTCAAAATTTAGGGTATGACAGTTGCCCCTATGTATGAGTAACAAAGTTTTTTCAGACATTCAAGGTGGAAGAGGATTAAATATCAGAATACCTAAAATTTTGGCCGAAAATGCAGATGAAATGATATGATATGCAATGTAAAATGCAAGACAAAGGTTGTAACGCTGTTGGGAAAGAAAATTGACAACTCGGGATTAGACACACATGACTGGAGTACAATCCACACGAGGAATTTTTCTCTTGAGCGAAGCCAGACGACAACTGTCTACAAGTTCCAAGATGAAGTCCTTGGACAAATCCCATCAGAGAAGTCTTCTGCTGAGATTTAGAACATCATTTGGAAATAATTTTTGTCGAGGTATCAAAATGAACCAGAAATCTACTGTCGAGATCCTAGAAGGAAAACCATCCTCTGTTGAAGTCTGATGGAGATCTACTGTCGAAATTACCAGAGAATCTAAGAAAGAAATACCTTCTGTCGAGGCATCAAAATGAACTAGAAATCTACTGTCGAGATTTTGGAAAGTAAACATTTTTCGTTGATGTCTGCTGGAGATCTACTGTCAAGATTACTAGAGAATCTAAGAAAGAAATACCTTTTGTCGAGGTATGCTAGGAATCTTCTGTCGAGTATTAACTGAGGACACACCCATTGCCAAATCTTATGTCGTGATTTAACTAAGGATGCAACTGTCAAGATTATAAAAAGTAAATACTTTATGCCTAGGTAGACTGCAAATCCTTTGCTGAGACTTACCAGAAAATAAAAGAAAACACCTTCTGTCGAGGCTTGGAAAGGTATTATTTTGATATTAAATAAAGAATCACAGCAAACTTCTCACCATGTCTTGGATAGATGTCGTTTGCTTGAAAAAGGGAGATTCGTACCAAACTTCTCAACGTGTATTTGAGAGATTCCATTTGATAGAACCCTCATCATACTTCCCTTCGTCTGAAAGAGATGCCATATGATGGAGAAAAACTTCACACTTAAACTTATCACCTTGTCTGGGAGAGATGCCATTTGACAGAAATTGGAAAATCACAACAAACTTCTCACCTTGTTTGGGAGAGATGCCATTTGTTGGAAAAAATAGGAGATTCATAACAAACTTCTCAACGTGTATTGGAGAGATGCCATTTGATAGAACCCTCATCATACTTCCTTTCCTCTGAAAGAGATTCCATATGATGGAGAACAACTTCACGCTCAAACTTCTCAACTTGTCTGGAAGAGATGCCATTTGACGGAAATTGGAAATTTCACAACAAACTTCTCAACTTGTCTGGGAGAGATGCCATTTTCTGGAAAATAAGGAGATTCATATCAAACTTCTCAACGTGTATTTGAGAGATTCCATTTGATAGAACCCTCACCATACTTCCCTTCTTCTGAAAGAGACAGCCATATGATGGAGAAACAACTTCACGCTCAAACTTCTCAACTTTTCTGGAAGAGATTCCATTTGACGGAAAATGGAAATTCACAACAAACTTCTCACCTTGTCTGGGAGAGATGCCATTTGTTGGAAAACAAGGAGATTCATATCAAACTTCTCAACGTGTATTGGAGAGATGTCATTTGATATAACCCTCACCATACCTCCCTTCTTCTAAAAGAGACATCCATATGATGGAGAAACAAATTCACGCTCAAACTTCTCAACTTGTCTGGAAGAGATGCCATTTGACGGAAATTGGAAATTCACAACAAACTTCTCACCTTGTCTGGGAGAGATGCCATTTGTTGGAAAAATATAAGTTCATACCAAACTTCTCCGCCGAACAGGGGATATGCCATTTGATATAACAATAACCTTGTTGGGGATGAACAAACTGCTCGAAAAGAGAATGACATCCGGTGATTCACTTAGAGGTTCGGGGATAAGAACAAGCTTCTCAAATAAAGAGACTTCCACTTGTTGTTTCCACTTAGAAGTTCAAGGACGAAACAAGCTTCTCGAATAAAGAGACTTCCACTTGTTGTCAGGTGTAAGTATTCCAAGAGAATGTTGCAACAACACTGCTGGAAAACAAAGTTTGTCTTCAATGGAAGCCTTCAATAAATTCCCTCTGGGAAACTAAGTATTCAAGGGTGCAAAATAAATGCACTTTCCATCTGGAAATTCAAACATCAAAATTGTCAAAGACCAAATTCAATCCAAGAATGAGCTGGAGAGAAACTGTCAAGCAAGACACCAACCCATGAGGAATGAACTCAACTGGGGATTTATCCTATCCAAGTGTGGAAAGGAGAACTGAAGCAAACATCTTCAACGAGGGTAAAAACTCAGTGGGGAATTAGAAAGATCGTACATTTTCTGCCTAAGGCTGACAACTCTATTTTGAGAGAGACACATCACTTGGGGATAAACACGACCAAGGTGGATGAAGTATGCATCAATGAATGTAACATGAATATGAATATGAATTCATTTATGATGTACATGTATGTATATGCGTTATGTTTATGCTGACAAATAGACAAAATAGACACAAGAGATAAACTGGTGACGAAATAAACATCACAACAAACGGATACTCGACCAATCTCGTTAAAGTGTACGCAATCACTGAAGATAGGGTAGAGAGCCATCCATGGAATAAAGTCTTGCTACAAAGCTCAAATCTCTTTGAGGAGACAAAGATACTTCAATCGGGAGATAGACCCAGGCAAATCTTATAACTTCAATGTCCATTAGAAGGAAACAAACATACAAACTATGTTTGCTTAGGATGAAGTAAATTTGTACTCCGTTGGGGGAGAAAATCACATTCAGCTGGAGAAGCTTGAATCAAGGCTCAATTTGGGATACCAGACTTAGTATCTCACTGGAAGCACTAAGTAGTAAAAGGAATTCATCAGAAAATACTGAGTCATGCCCCCAACACATCATAGCAACTTGGCGTAAGGACCCCATCATCGGGAGATACTTGCAAGGTAGATCAAAAGAGCATATTGCTTAGGGAAACATGTGGTCATTCATTCAAGAAATGGTTCGTGAGAAGAAGATCATCTCAGGAGGATTTTATAGAAGACTTGACATTCAAAATTCCCCAGTGTCTTCAAACTCTTGGAGAGATTTCGTCGAATCTCGACGTAACTGCCCCAGATTAATTGTATTTGGCACAGATAAGTCTTCCATACTTATTATCCTTTTAGGGATGATCAGAATGTGTAAGTAATAAATTGGGAAACGACTTGCCCCTGTTTAGCAAATTCTTCAAGCCACTTGCCCCTGTCTAGCAAATTCTTCAAGCAAGATGCCCCTGGGGTAAAGCCTTCAAGCAATATGCTCCTGGGGATGATCATTCTCTGAAATGGTTGTTCAACTACTCATCTGAGTTTCAAATCTCAAGAGATTAAGCTCATCACTAGTACTCATACATAGGCTTCTATGATATTCAAGCAAATGCTAACAAGCAAAAATGTTACTGTTGAGACTGCTAATGCAACACACATGTTTGTCTCAAAGTTTTTTTTTTGTTTTTGAAAATATTTTCACAATAGCCTGTGACCGAATCACTAGCTAGGATGTGATATTCTTTTTTATTTTATAACGCTAACACAAATTTTGAGCATAGCTCATAGGAGTCAGGAAACACTATCTCATCGAGTGTACTTTCGAAATAAACCCTACTTCAATTAGGACTTTTGAAGGTTGTAATGTGGTTTGATTCAAGGTTCTTAGAAACAAAGGATAAAGGCTCGAAGTTTATTTGGTGCCCACCCATTCTCCGTGATGTTCTCCAATCCTATGTTCAGCTAAATTGACACATAAATTTGTCTTGATAACATAGAGATGATGCTCCAAGGTCCGCTTGAAATGACAGTCATCGTATTTGTCCCTTATGGATATCAGTGACCCCTTTGACCTTGATATGGTGGTCACTAAATCTTATGGATTTGACGACTTCTTTTTATTGACTTATTATATTTGGTCCCTAAGTCTCCTTTTGGGTGTTTGACTTAGCGGGATTTTCTTTTTCTTTTTTCTTTCTTTTTCATTTTTTTTCTTCCTTGGAACGCTGAAAGTTGTGACTTCCAAGTCATTGATTGGAGTGGATTCCTTGATGGGATATTTCATCTTATGATTTGAATGTGTAACCAAATTAACTAAACACTACCCTGCCCCTGGTTAAGTGTAAAGGTTTTGAATGATCCAAAAGAAACTCCTACTTCTAGGCTCAAAGTGGTTGACTAGGGATTAACTACTTATATCTCCAGTGTTTGGGGATTCGAAACAATGCCTATACATCGTCAGTAGAGTTTTGTTCAAAAGCATTCAACTAGATAATTTGCATTTCGAATTCGTCGTCTTCCCTCCAATTCTATGCCTAAGCAGGAGATGGGATAATGTTGGCATTATAAAGTAGGAAAAGCATTATGAGTGACTACGAATGGATTACTTCAAGACAAACACATTCATTGCATTAATCATTCAAAACAAATAAGTTCTTACATGCCAAAACAAATGCATTAACAAACACATAAAAATACATAAGCAGCGAATGAAATAAACATCTGAGAAGATAAACTTCAAAGATTCAAACAATCATATGCATAAAGGAACTTGTCATATGCTCCAGCAACAGATTAACTTGGACAGGACTCTCTTGAGTTTTTATCAGCACAAAGGCACTCCGTCCACAAATGGGCTTCCTCCATTGAAGTTCAACACCCCGTAGTCGATTATCTATTGAACCTTTTCCTAGAAAACTTTGCACTCTTCAATCGGATGTCCTAGTACTCCATCATGAAACTCACAACTGGTATTTGGATTGAACAAATGAGGGCGAGACCTCATGGCTCTGGTCTTTCTGGGTGTCATTATTGAGTTATGGGAAAAATAAGACCACAATTGACTGTAAGTCATTGGGATTGGGTCAAACTGGTGGGTTGCTCCTTCCGGACTGTTTGGAGATCTCCGCTGATTCTGCCGTTATTGACGAGTAGAATTTGGCTGACGCTGAGAAATGACCAGCTCTTGGATCAAAGAAATCAGTTGTCCTTTACCAATCTTCAAGTTGTGAATATCTTCTTGGAGTTCAATGTTCTCTTGCACCAGGTTGTCTACTATGGTCTTCATCATAGTTGAGAATATTCCCATATGGTTTCTCAAAGTAATGACTTCATCTCTAAGCTCTCTGTTTTCTTGATCAAGTTGGTCCATCTTTCTCTAGAGACTGGTCGAGTACAGTTGACTGACGGAGAACAAGACATGTGTGAGTTGGATTGTTGGGAGATGATATGTGATGTAAATGCAAATGCAAATGATATGCGAATGAATGCAATGTTCAGAATATTTCGGATCACAAACAGAAATTAGTTCCAAAAATGGATATGAAGGCGAGGTGTTGGTTCCAAGGTATCACAAGTAACTCAGAATCTCCTAACTGGTAAGCCTTAAGTGGAGAGTTCTAAATTCTTTTACCCATAAAGCCCACTCACATGATAGCTTCTATGGTGATGGTATCAGGAAACTCAAGGTCACAGACGTTTATCGTACTAACGCCCCGCCGCAGGCTGGCTGCATTGTGACGATAATGACGATAAGGTCTACCTTGAGTGGAGTTCTCATGCTAGGCCCACAAAGGGGTGAGCCCTTGGAGCCTAACATTACACAACTACCAAAATTGAAACAGGTTCTAGGGGGTCCCAGAATCACAGCCCTTTCGTGAATCAAGGTCACGCGATAGGCCAGCTGTGTTGTGACAAGATCTACGAAAAGTCTAACTATCCGAGGGAGCTTTCATGTTAGGCTGGCAAGGAGCGAGTCCTTTGAGACTAACACTAATAACTACCAATTCTAACTTAGGTGTTCCCTCTTCTTTTTCAAAACTCAAGTATAAATCTTCACCCATGATGTCCCCGAGATCCAACAGGCAAAAATAATAATGAGCAAATATAATGAAGAAGAAAGCAATAAAATATCAATAGTAAAGAAGAAAATCAAACAAGTCAGCATATAAACGCAAACTATCCTAAGTTAGGCTCAACTCTCTTATGCATAAGGCATTAAGTCTCCCCAGCTGTCGTACCTCGAAAAATATGATCCTCAAACAAACAACGGAGTCGCCACCTAATTCTATTTATTTTACGAGAGAAAAGGGAGATATAGACACAACCTAAATGAAGGATAAGAAATGGTCAACGAAACCACTAATCTAAGTTCAAGAGTCATTTACGCAAAGGGAAGGTATTAAGCACCCCTCACGTCCGTTGTACTCAACGGGAACCTCTTAGTCTAATTTGCGCTTAAATGTTAACTTATATTATTGTCTTCTTTTAATGATTAAAGTTTATTAAGATTGATGATTAAAGGGAATGTTTCAATTATTATTTGTTATGGGGAAAGGGTTAAATTTTTTATTATTGTGCTCGCGAAGGATTAAAAATCCCCGTGCCTATGTATTCCCTTGTGCAAGGGGAAAGTCAGAGCTTTGTAGTTCGTGCGACTACGGTTTGTGATTTTTATTGAATGATTGTTTGAAAATGCTTTCTAATCGGCTAAGTGTTGGCTTATACTCGCGGTGGAAGCTGAAGCGTTAGCTTGTTTGCGAGATAGAAAGATTTAAACAATGTTCGTTTAGAGAAAAGATATTTGACCTTTGTTAAGGTGTTTTAAACGAAAGGGCGAATGAACCACGTCGTATGGGGCTAGCCCATGAGTGATTTCATTCCAGAACGTGCGGAGTGCTAGACTCCGGAGCTCTGTTCTTTCGTTGATTAATTATGAAAAATGATTTGGATTGGTTGGTAAGTTTTAAATTGTATTTGAAAAGAAAGAGACAAGTCGTCATCTTTAAGGGAGATATCTCGCCTAATCCACCACAAACATTTGAGGAAGAGAAAATCGAAAGAAGCTTTAAACTTGGATACGAGGATCGACAAGCAATTCCACATTATTTCCTTGAGAAATAAAATCGGAAGAAGCTTTAAACTTGGATATGAGTATCGACAAGAAATGCCACATTCTTCCTTTGAGAATAATTGTTTGTAAGATTTGATTTGTGTTTGTGGGGATAGAAGGAATATCTTCCTATGGGGATGAATCATGTTTAATCTTTTAAGGTTGTTGATTTGTTTTGAATACGAAAGAGTGAATGAATTACAGCCCGAAGGCTAGCCTCAGGACTAATTCAGTTCAAGAACCCGAGGAATGTTAGATTCCTGAGTTCAGTTATTCGTATAATTAATATAAAATTTTCTGTGTTTTAGGAACGAAAGGGTGAATAAACCACGTCGCATGGGGCTAGCCCAGGAGTGATTTAATTCAAGGATTATGTGGAGTGCTAGACTCCAAAATCCAGTTCCTCCGTTATTTGATTTGTGAATTAAGACGCGATTGTTTTGGAGATGAAAGGGCGAATGAATTACAGGTCGGGGGCTAGCCCCAACAATAATTCAATTCAAAAACCCGAGGAATGTTAGATTCCTGAGCTTAGTTCTTCCACAAATTTAACTTAAGATTTACATTTTTGAAAATGAAAGAGCGAACGAATTATAAATCGGGGGCTAGCCCCAACAGTAATTCAATTTAAAAACCCGAGGAATGCTAGATTCTTGAGTTTATTTCTTATGTTAATTAATATGTTAATTTAGAGACGTCTTGCGATTATTTTGGATGAATTAGGGTTTAGTGTTTCTGGAAACGAAGGAGTAAATGAAACATTACGCGTGGGGCTAGACCAGGTATGGTTCATTAAAGACCCGCAGAATGCTAGATTCCGAAACTCAGTTCCTTGGTAGTTAATTTAGACGTGTAAAGTCGTGCAGACGGAGGTCACATGGTGACCGACTTACGTGTGTGCAAAATGTAGACGAGAATGTTTAATTGATTATATGAGTTGTTTATTCGATTAATTAGGTGGATTCGATTTCTAGTTCCTATGGATATTCCTAGCAACGCGAAATTGTAAATAAAGGTGGAAACATAAGCTACATACAAAATAAACGGGAGAAGGATACAATAATAATTTACACGGGATTGCGGAGAAATAAAGGGTATCATTGTATTTTGCCCAAGAGGAAGCATGTGTGCAGTGTACATATTAATCGGAACCATTAGTATTAAATATTGCGTAAAAGTGTGAGAAATAAATAAAATAAATAAATAGACTAACAAAATGAAATAAATTGTAAAATAGAATAAATTAAATAAAATGAAAATACAATAAATAAATGGCCTCATATCGGTCGTGATTAATCGGAAACAATTTATCGTGATTTTTTTTTTATCATATCATCGGCCCAAATAAAAATCAATACGGAATTGAAAAGCAAAGACACATCTTTTTGAATTTTTAGTTTATCAACAACTAAACAAAATTACATCTAAACTTAAAAACTTAATTTAAATAACTTACTACACAATAATATTTTTTATATTTTTAAGTGTTAATCACATATATACTTTACTTCAAACATTAATAAATAAATTAAACAAAACTATATTTTGAAATGAAGAAACTAAAGTCAATCTAATAACTTAAACTAATAAGGAATTTTTTAAATAATTTAAATAGATAACAAACTAAAAAATAAAAAAAAATGATGAATGATACTCACAAATTTCAAAGCTATCAAAGGTTGAGCTTGTTATATAGAAGAAAGTGAATGTGTTTTGATGGAGGTTGTTGTTGTGGTGAAGAAGGTGAATGTTTATGGGTATTGTGTAAGTAAAAAAAAAAGAATTTTGACTTTGAAAAATATGTAATGAATGTGCTAGATTTTGAGAATTTTAAGGGTGATCTTGTTAGTCTAAAATGAGAGAAAGATAGATCTTATTTATAGTGTGAATGAGGTAGGAGTGTTGATGTGGCAATCCATGTGACTTTATGAGAATTATTTTTGGTCATTGATAAGTCCAAGTTGGCAATCCATGTGAAGTGTGAGAATGATTCTTAGTCATTGATAATTCTAAGTTCGCAATCCATGTGAAGTGTTTGTACTACATTGTAGTGGACCCACTCATCATGTTTTCTTTTTTGAACATGAAGAAAAAACAAAGAAAAGAAGTAATAATAATAATAAATAATATTAATAAAACTAATAATAATAATAATAATAATAATAATAATAAAAGATAATAATAATAAAACTAATAATAATAATAATAATAAAGATGATAATAATAATAAAACTAATAATAATAATAATAAATTGAAAATGGTTATTAAAAAAAAGAAATTATATTGAATTAAATAAATTGAATTTAAACTAAATCAAAGATAAACTAAGTAAATTGAAATTGAAATTAAACTAAATTTAATATAAAATTTAATTAAAATATAAATTAAAATCAAAATTAAACTAAGATCAATTCTAAATAAACTAAAATAATTATCTAAATAGAAATCATAAAAAAAATGTATGGAATGATAAAAATCAGTTAAAAATGCATGATGAATGATTAATGGATTAAAATGCAAAAATGACTGACTATCAAATAAATCGATAAAAATGCATCAGATGAATGAAATTTTGAAAATTTATGGTCAAAATTTAGGGTATGACACATAAATTTAGAATCAATTACCTTTGTCACAGGATGGACACCTTGAGGATTTGGCATAGTCATCAGAAATCGGGAATCCCCTTTATTAAATTGAGCAACTAGGCTACCTCGCAAAGATTGAGACTGAATATGAACATCCAACTATGGAACCATGTTGTCCGGAGGAGAGTCATACATCGGATTAGTCCTCAACTTAAAACTTTACATGAGATCAACATTCTCTATCCTCCCCATTATCCCTTAGTAACCACTTAGAATTCGGTACAAATGTCGAGAAATCAACCAACTGGTACAAAGACGGAGGGACAAATGAGCTTTTGTTCAGGAAATGCACATGCAAATGATGAATGCAATGCTTTTTTTTACTTTCCATTTTCAAGGAATTGACTCAATTATTGCAAACATGTGAAACATCGAGAGCACAGGCATAGCAACTTTTATTTAAATTTTCACAAAAGGAACATTTTCCTTGTCCATATTTGCAACAATCCGAGTTATTTTCCTTAAAAACGGTTGCAATGATGTTTATAATATATGAATGCGTGGATGTAACAACCACAAACAAGATCACACAAAGCACACGAGTTTAGGTTCCGAGTCACGAGCATGAAGTCAAGGTAAAAGAACACCTCCCACACAGGTAAGTACTAAGGTTTTGTCTTCATTGTACTTGCAGAAAACCAAAAGGGTGCTAATAGAGGTTCCCGGAGTTAACATCCATCTTTAGAATATTATCGATATCTTGGACTACTCCCCAACCAATAACATTCTTAAGATAGACCTCGTCCGAGTGTAGTATCGCGTGATAACCACCTCAGGTTTACACCTGGATAGTTTCTGCACTACGTTCCTAAATTGGCTTGGATGGGTTAAGGGTTCTACGGTCCTCAGTATGATCAGCTCAAGGTCGGAAAATAATTTCATGTTACAATTACTCATTATGACATTAATAATCCAAGAGAGCCTAACCGAGTGGAAATTATCGAATTGATATCGGTTTGGACTACTCCATCGCGTATCGCTTCGAATATCGCCGTCCTATCATAAGTTAACCTCAAATCCGGGTTAGAATCTATCTCGCTCACAGAGGATCACCAAAACCGAAATAGAACAAAAAAATCAAACCAAAGCAGTAAATAAATGAAAGTATGCCGAATCCACTTAGAGATTACTCCCCAGCAGAGTCGCCACTTTTCTATAGCGGTAAAAACATGAGTGTAAGCTATTAGTTAACTTAACTCAAAGTAAACAGAGTCGCCACCGCGCTTTTATTTTATTCCAATAGGAAAATAAAAAAAGATCAAATAAATCCTAATGAATCTAAATAAAAAAAGCTAAAGAAACACAACAAAGAACCGGGTAAGGGGATATGTTACACAATAGGAAGGTTTTACGCATCCAAAATGTCTATGGTACTCCACGGGAGCCCTTTGAAATATTTACTGGTTTTGGTTTGAAAAGGGTTTGTTAAAAGAGAGTGGAGGGATGTGAGAAGAATTATTTTTTAATATTTTTGTGTTTGGAGAGGTTTACCACCTCATGTCTACGTACCCACAAAGTGCAATGCGAGATCGAAACCCCATAGTTCGTTGTACAAATATTGAAAAGGGTTGGTTATGATTAATTATATTAAGTGAAGAGAATTTAACATTTTCAAGTGGATAGCCAAACAAATCTACCATGTGAATGAAGGCATTGACTCTTACATCGTTATGGGGAGGGTGCCAACTTTGATAAAATCGACGAGTATGCCATTAAACCCCCACGAAAGACAAGAGCCTCAATTACATCAAACTACAACTATGGAGATTGAGAGACTTGCACCGACTAA
This sequence comes from Lathyrus aphaca, assembly GCA_963966055.1. NCBI lineage: Eukaryota > Viridiplantae > Streptophyta > Magnoliopsida > Fabales > Fabaceae > Lathyrus > Lathyrus aphaca. The sequence continues at coordinate 306,835,428 of OZ014519.1, read as the reverse complement.
AGAATAATAACTCATAATCGACACTTTTTAAAGAAAACAAACAAAAGTGCACAAAGGCACAAAACAACTTGAATGAGTTTGGTTCTTTTTATTTTTTGAATTAAAGTCAAAATGATTAAATTCATTGATTTTTTAAGAGAAAAGAAAATAGTAAAATCCACTTGAGAAAAGTCAAGGTTTTATTTATTAATAAGGTGATGATTTTGGAAAACAAGAATCCCTTGAAAAAGAGGGAAGATTTTGAAAATTAAAGAAGGGGAGGAGATGAAGAGACTATCCTACAAATGAAAATAAAGAGATAAAGGAGGAAATACCTAACCAAACTTGATGATGCTTCCCATTATGAGCACAAGAGTTCCATCCTTATAAGCTAGCAAATGGCCAAATAAAGGCAAGTCTACCAACTTCATGAAGATCAAAGCAAAGGAGAGGTGTCCTAAAATATGAGTCCAAAACTTCCATTCTAATGCCAAGGATAGTAACCAATAGTCCATAGTCAAGATCACAAGTTTTTTCGAGATTTAATCCTTTATTAATACTTTTGTGTCCAAATGGAGAAAAGGAAAATCAATCCAACAATAATAAGACCAAAAATAATAAACATGATAATGGACGAATAAAGCATAATAAATCATAATAAAATAAATACAATAAAGGTGCAAGAAATTAAAATATTAGTATAGTAATAGTATAATAATATTTACATAATAGTGGCATGGTGAACTTAATCAACCACAACCAAGAGTAACCAAAATCGAAAGGCAACCGGATCTGCTTAGTATTTTACATTATAACGATTAATCAAGACAAATAGAACCAAATTCAATGAAATTTGAAAGGAGATTGGGAGATCCAAAGCACCTACGCATCAAACATTCATAAGTCTTGGTTCTTAATGCAAAATGATCAATCGCTTTGGGATTACACGATCAACAAGAGGTCCGATCCACGAAAGTGTAAGTATCCAATTGGATTTTTTATTCTGAATTTGGGAAACATTTAGGTCTATGTTAAGCAATCGCCGAGTAATTTACGGAGTAATTACCCTACAAATGATGTCGGCCTAAACCAATTAAGGTGAACGATATTTGTGCTAATACCTGTTAGAGAGATGATATAATGGATCATTCTCCGAAAACATGTCATACTAAAAGAAAAAATGGTAACGGTCTAATCTTAATAGAGATTTAACATTAATTTATCAAAGGCAACCTATCACGATTCCAAAGTATGGATAATGATCCAAATGATCATACATCCATAGATTTGAAATAATGAAGATTAAGCTATTTGAAAATCAATAATCTTCGAATCGGAAATATGGATTTAATATGGATTTAATAATTATGATCCATAAAAAAAAAGGTACCAAAAATATGTTTTAAAAACTCTTTTCGAAAATTATTTCAAAGTTCATAGAAATAAAAAAAAATTAGAGGAAACAGTTTTTTTATAAAAAAATGGAAATAAATAATAAGTGAGTTTTTAGAAAACAAAAGAAGAATTAAGGAAGGAGACACATGAATGTATGGCGTGGGTAGCAAGTTGGGATCAAAATTCACTTAAGCCCAAAATAACACACCAATTTTATTAACTAATTATAATAGAAAAAAGAAAAAGAAAAAGAAAATAACTATTCTTCTTCTTCCTCACATGAACCATGAATACACAACCAAAAATACCACCACTTCAAATTTTGAGCTCCGTCGAATCAGAACGATGGAGCTCAAACCACATATATTTGCGATTGTGAAACGGAGATGATTCCAAATATGTAATTAGAATTATCAGAGGATGCAAGAGTAGAGAGAAACAGAGCTCCGAATAACCGACGAAAATTTCCAACTACCTTCAAAAATTAAAGCAAGACTCCTCTTCAACTTCTAATCTCTCCCTCTTGTTGTTTTATGAAGAAATCCACTCTTAGAAACAATTTTTGATGAAGATTTGAAGAATTGGTTGAAGCTTTGGTTATGGAGTTTTAATGGAGCTTTTTGAATTTGGAGGTGTTTTTGCAGGAGTTCAAGAGGCCCTCAAAGCTTGAATAATAAATGAATATTGCACTCTATTTATAGGAGAATGGATTAATAACGGATATGAAATCTTGAGTTTAAGCCCACTATCAACTTGAACTTTTTCCACACACCTGATGACTGAAACCAATCTTAAGCCACTAAAGAAATTACAACTGAAACAACGACCATCAACTTTGGAATTTTTGAATCTTTTCAAATATATGTGAATCGATCTTTGGAAAATAAATCCATAGATGAACCACTGATGAACTAATGACCTCTCAATTAAGATAATATGGAGCAACTTCTCATGAATCACAGCTCAATAAATAAGAGAATTTTCGCCCACAACACAACTTGACATTGAACATGCATCGCTTGAGAAATAACCATTGGCACAAATAATTTGCAGTTGAAACAATCTTCTAAAAGTTTGACGAAGATTAGGTCAAACTTCCATCTAAATTGGATCATTACTGAACAACCACATCTAAAATAAAATCACTGCCACATCTTTGAGAACCCTGCAACACCTGAACACAAAGAGAAGAAGAAGAAGCAAACCAAAACATATTTTTGGATTTTCGTAAGTAATTAATAAACATAAACAAATATAAAGAAAATAAAAAAACAATAGTGATCTCGTGTGAGGCATAAACCTACACCCGAGAAGAATCGAGAAACCAGGGTAATCTTGTTTGTATGCAAGATGCATATGAAATGCGAAGAAATCTTAGGGCAAAAAATTAGGGTGCTACAACATTTGTTCTATAAGTGGTTTACACGTTTTCTTCCGCAGTCAGGGGCTTTTGAGAGGACTAAAAATTCGCTCGAATGGTCATAAAGGTTGATGGGGTTAGAAGAAAAAGACATTGTCTGGGTCAATCAAGGGTTGCAATGTGTTGAATCCTTCATAGTTTCATAAGTTTCTCTAATGTTCCATTGATCGAGAGGAAAGGGGGAATTAATTATAACCCTTACATCATAGTTAGACAGTTCAGGTATGCCTTGAAGGAACAACTAGCAGCTGAAGACATCAGAGAGTCTCTATACTTTCAATCAACAGATGGATTCGAGATTGCTCAAAAAGCTTCCAACGCTTGGCATAGTCAATAGACAAGGGGAAAACCATTTTGAGAGTAGGTAATTGTCGGGTGTATCCACCATTTATAGAATGGCTAGAAGAAAGAGTCGAAGTGTTATTATTTCCATTTGAGCCTGCACACCTCCTTTACATCCCGCAGTCATTGAACAACCGACCACTGTCGGTATTGAGGAGTTCAACAAAATGAAGGCAGAAAGGGACAAATTGTTAAAACAGAATGCACAATTGAGTCGAGAGCTTTCTAGGGTAGGGCACACCAAGCTTGAGATTGAGTGGAAGGCTCAGGAAGCTCCTGAGAGGCATGTTGTCACTGATAAAAGGTTTGAAATTGAGTCAGTCCGGTTTGTAAGGTTCGAAGTTGCTACTAGGAATTCTTCCAAGGAGCATATTGACGCTAGAAGGCAATTGGATCAAAAGAATCTGATGTTTGAAAACATGAAAAAGATACATGTTGTCTACAGGGTAAAAAGAGAGGAACATGATAAAGTTCAAGCTGAAGAAGAAAGATGAAGAAGTGGCTGATAAGTTTAAAGAAAAAGATGCAGAACTTGTTAAGGCCCTGGAGGATGTTTCTTACTACAAGCATATGATGGTCTATTATCAGAAAAAGATGAAGAGGTTTGAGGATGACCAGATGTATATGAAAGCATTTATTGAAGTACCAAAGCTGAGATCGATTGTTGGCTCAAGCAACCTAAGCATAGACGGAGGATCATATTGATGGGGTCACTTTTCTATTTGCTTATATGTTGTGGGATTACCATCAGGATTGTTGATGGAGTCTCTTTATCATTGTACTTTTGCTTAATATTCATGTTTAGTGTACTTGACCATATCAACATATGTTTGTTAACGAATGATCTTTTGGCTATCATTCAGTGTGTTCTCACTTTATGGTGAGCGACACGTCTTACACATTTGCACACACACTGGCCTTCATATTCTTGGCATGTCATGGCACATCTTCTGCACACACTCACCTTATATTATCAACATTATTTACTGTTTGCAGCAAATGACAAAGTGCTTCTCTCTTTGTCAACTCCACAAAGTTGGAAGAAGGGGATGGGATGCCCTAAAAATGAATAGAAATGTCATACGCATTCATTGCATGCATTTCATATTTGCATTTTAACAGGTTATCCAGATTTCTTAACTTATTCAACTATAGGAACTATATCTAACCAGAGAAAGCATATCTTGTAGCATGGAACAACTCAAAACGGAAGTGATTGAGATTAAGGCCCAATTGGGGTATTTTATGGAGGATATTCGAGCATTGTCCCAGGATTAGAAACTGCTGATGGAAGAGGTCTATGAGATGAAGGCTCAAATGGGATGGATTACGGAAATGTTGGAAGCTGTATTTAAGAAGGAAAACAATCAGTTGTCTACTGCTGCAACTAAAGTTCTGACTCCTCCCACTTTGGGATCTGTGTTGGATCATGGACTTCCTTCCGAATCTCCTCCACATTTTGAGTTTTCCCATCAGCCACTACCTTCGGAGAGGTTCAAAGTAGGAAAGTTGGAGAGGAAGTTGGATCTGATCCTGATGCTGTATGCGCAGCTGCTTCAACTTTTGCTGGAATTGAAGTTGATTGATGTGAGATCTCAGCTGTAATACCTCAAAATTTCCCCTCTCATTTCCTCAACATTTTGCATAGCATTTAGCATAAATAAATTCATGAAATAATCAAAATATCCCACAAGTCCTCACTTGAAGCCACAAGCAATAGAAAGATTGGAATTGATCAAAGGAGGCAAGTAGTGCAACATCTCCTGATGAGATGGGCCAAATTAGGGTTTCATTTCTACTAGGTTTCTTATTGAAATTTTGATTCAAAGTGGATTCCATTGTCTCATATAGGATGTCAAGTGCCTAGGGTTCAAATTTCATCCATAGAAACATTTTGGAAGAGGTTCAATTGGCCAGATGACTGAAAATCAGGGATTTGGGGAAAAGTCAACCATGCTGAGGAAAAAGTCAATTCCTAACTTTTTGAGATCAAAATCATGAAATTAGGGTTACAAGGATCCAATGGTTCAAATTTGATCAAAAAATGATGGAGGAATCAAGAGAAATCAAGAAAACCAAAACTTACGATTTTTGGAAAATTAGGGTTTCCAAAAATGGCAAGTTTTGGCCATTTTTGCAGCAACTTCAAGAGAGGCCTTCTCCCAAAATATTAGGGCTATCAAAATTATACTTTGAGTCAATTCAAAAGGGCATATTAAGCTTCAAATCCATAGGTGGAACTCATTCATAGCATCAAAATTGAGTGAGATATGATCATTCAAAGTTGGTGCAAATCAAGGCAAGCTATGGCAAAAACCAAGGCAGGCCTTGCCTCCTACGCGCGTGCCAGGAAAGGCATTCCATCAAGCAGGTGGTGGGTCAGAATGCAAGTAATTTTTCTCCATGTTAGAGGCCTCAAATGAAATTTCTTTGAACTACAAAGTTGTTCATTGCCATGTTTCCAACAACTTTGATGTTCAAAGATTTTTCATTTGATAATGGTTTGAAAGTTATGGAGGGGCAAAATGTGTGCATCACAACTGATCATGTGCATGCATCCATGGCACAAGGCAAGGCAAGGTATGCAGGCCCATTATGCAGCCTCATGACATGATGTTCATTGATACATTTGAGATGTTTAGAGGTCATATTCCATATTGTATCAAACTCCAAACTTGTACTATACATCATCCTCTTCAAATTAAGCACAAACATCCTGTGGATTGGTAGCTTGAGCTTGAAGAAATCACCAATGGAAATTCAATACTTCAAATTATGTTTCTTGTATGATAAGGCACTGGAACATGAGAATGCTTGGTTCAGACAGGTTTGCAAGCATTATTTCATTGGTTTTGATCACAAGGCTCATGTTTAGAGGTTCTAAGTATCATGTACAAGCTCATACATGCAAGCATCCATGCACACTAGTAGAAATCCAAGTATGAGAAATTGCAAAGAAGCATCAGGCCTTGTATTCATGATGCATTAATCAGCTTCACACCACACATATCATGAAGCCTCACCATAACACCATGTTCTACATCACATTCGAGCAAAAAAAACTCAAGCTTAACTGAATTTCCCTCCATTGCACCAAACACCTTCATTTTGTTCATGGCACCTCAGGTTAAGTTTAACCATGGTTCTAACAAGCAACTGAGTTAGTTAGCTTCTAACAACACATACAAAAGCTTGATCTCTAACTGAATTGCACTTACCACTTTTATTTGCACAAATCACATCCAAAATTCTCTGATTTTTCTCTCTGCATTTTGAATATTTTTCTTCTGCATTTTGCTTTGAGGAAGCTCCATTCTTCATCAATCTTCTTCATTCTTCCTCAGTTCATCACCATCATCACATTATGCTCAAGATCCATAACTGATCTAGCTTGAATCTCCAAGATCTTGATTCTGGATATTCCTGCATTTTGTTAGATTTCCCAGTGATCTTCCTCAATTACCTTGCTTTCTTCATCAATTCATCATCATTATTATCTCTGGATCATTATTCATGGAAGAATCAGTCTGAATGATCAAGAACAAGAGAATCAACAACTTCTACATTCTCATTGATTCAGTGAAGATTCAAGTAGTATGGTGGTATATTTCACTCAGTTGAGCATCAAGATCAAGTAAGGAGCATAATAGGAATCTATTCTCTGGATTTCTTCAACATTTGAACCACTGCATTCTCAGGTTTCATCTTGAACTCAAATTGCACGATTTCATCCATTTTTGCTTGATTCGTTGTTTAAAGCTTGTTAGAAGCACTGTGATATCTGGCTAGTTGATAGACACCTTAGGCATGTAGATGCAATTTTCAGGTTGGTTTTTGTTAGATTCGATTTGCACAATTCAAAAACCCTAAGCTAAATCTAAGGCTAGATTGTTGATCAGTGATGAGAGGCGAGTCTAGATATGGTCTTAGATTGCATTTTCTTGGTGATTTTAGGAAACCCTAGGTCAGTGGTGATCGGAGAAGATGACTAGAGGTCACTTCCGGTCACCTGAAAAATGCCCTAACGTAATCTCCAGGTTTAAAACGCAGCCGTCCATTTCTTTTGATCCGGTGGTCATAATTCTGCCAGCAATTAAATGAAAACGTGCCTTGCACGTGTGTAATTTTTTGAAGAAATATTCAGTCTTTTCTTGGCACCCCCTTGCGTAAGTTTCAAGGCCCAATTTAGTTAATTTTGTTGTTGTTTGCACCTCCCTAGCCCAATGCAACTCAGTCCACTTCAATTCTTTTTATTTCTTTTTCTCATTCATTCCATTTCCGTTTTGACTTATTAAAAATAACAAAACCTCGTCAAAAATTCCCATTAATTCATGAGAGATCCTTGAATTTTTCTCTAAATTTCCATTATTTTTGTTCATATTTTTTCTTTTATATTTTAGTCAGAATTAATTTCTCAATTGAATTAATTTCTATTTTCCCATTTTTGACCAATCCTTTTGTACATTTTATTTCTCCCAAACCATAAAACATAAATAGCCCACTCTTTTTTCATTAGTCAGAAGATTCATGAAACTTCCTCACCATATTTTTGTTTTAAATTTTAGATCACTTTAAGCCATGCTTTGAGCCCTTGCCTTCATATACATGTCCATAAACCCTAATCTACTTCCATACACCATTTGAGCACTCAAAAATGAGATTGTTTATGAGATTTTTTGTATGTAATTCACTCTATAGATTTTGTATTCAAGTGTCAATTTGCATAATTTTTCATGACCATTTGGTATTTTTCCAAGTTACTTGAGTCATAAGTCATGTTTTTGGTCCTTCCATTCCTTTCCTCTGGTCCCATTAGTGTAAAGCCTTTATGCCCTTGCTCTGAGGTCCTAAACTTGAGTCTCTTAGGTAATTTAGGATGTATATAAAAGTTGAGTACAATCCTTGGGTCTTTACCTTTAATTTTTTAGGCTTGCCTTAAGTCCTAAGTCATACATGTCCCATTTTAACCTAATCTCCCTCCTCCTTCCATCTTAAGCACTTCAAAATCCTCATGCACATGATGTAACTCCACATTATATTTGTTTTGAGTCTTATAAAGGTTTTGTGATCATCCATACTTGTTTATCTCATTTTAGAACCATTTTTCTTCTTTTTAAACTTCTTTTGCCACCTAGAAGACTTTAGAAACCCTAATGTGAACACCTAGCCTTAGGAAGCTTCTTAACCCTTCATTTGTGAACATGTTCCAAATATAATTGTAAACACCCCAAATTTGACCTAACTCATATCACACCATGGCTTGTGATCTTTCAATGTTTGCATTAACATAGGCATACCACATCATATTGCATTTTTGCTTCACTACATAAGTTCAAGTTCATCTGCATCTAGGGTTTGTGATCAGAGCAATCCAAGATTCCATATGAGCCATCCCAAAGGCCTCAAAGCATTCCAAGAGGGTACATGTGTGTTCTATCATAATATTATGTCCCTCAAACTTCATGGAAGTCAAGAAATCACAAGAACTGGCAAGGCATGGAAGCAGAGCCAAGATTTTCACTACACAAATGACCAAAATTAGGGTTTTGGTTTCAGAGGCCTTAACTCCAAATTTTTGGTCCATTATTATTTATAATGTTCTTAATATGTTATAAGGATCATGTATACCAAGTTTGATGAAGAAATTCATTGTGGAAGTCATATGTCCACTGGGTAACTTCTTGAGCAAGTTAAGTCAAAATCAGGGCATCTGAGGCCCCCCAACAATGGAACCAAAGGGGTATTTTCATCAAATTGAAGTTATATGATCTTTATTTGATCTTATAAGAGGTTGGAAGTTCACAAGATTGAAGAATTTTGAGCCATTTGCAAACTTGCCAAAAATGGAAATGACTTGTAATGGAAACTTTCCATTTTGGGAAAGTTTTTCAACCTCCTCTTTCTTGATCAAAAATGCTTCAAATGGAAAATTCTTGGTCATGAAAGTGTTAGGATGGATCTTCACATTTTCAAAAAGTACAAGAACTCCTTATAATTCATTATAGAACTCAAGTTATGGTCCTTCAAAGTTGGCAAAAATCCTATAATTTTCAAGAATGCACCAAAGAGGGATTTTTGCAAAACCACTTGCCAAGGCCTCTAATGACTTCAAATGTGTACAAACACTTCATAACATGATCAAACAACACCAAAGACTCAGAATTGGCCGAAGAATTGGATCATTTCATGCCTTGAATCACAAGAAACACCAAAGAGGGAAAATTTGCAAAACACATAGAAACCCTAGCTGCAAGTGTTTCGGCTTATCAATTTCAATCCTATGGCCTTCCTTGATCCATGTTGAGGCCAGACACCCCAAAACCTAAGACCTGCATCATGCCCATACCTCAAGTACACATTCTTGACTTTTTTGCAAATCACCCCATACCAATCACACTATGCCATTACCAACTTTCTGACCAATCACAATTGCTTATACTAACCCTAAGGAACACATTTCACATAACACACAAGCCTGAAACTCTCCATAGCTCAGATTACACAAAATCCCCTCAAAACTTCATCTCTTCGAATCTCTCAACTCAGCCAACAAAAATCCAAAATTCTTTCACCAATCATCTCCACATAACCCCGGGATCATTTCCCACCCCTCACATTGGCCCGAAACACCCTCTAACTAAAACACGATTTCAGCTTCCTCTGAACTGAAACTCATAAAACAGCCTACATAAACTTGTTTCAAGCTTGCCAGAAGCATCAAAGGGTTCATTGGAGTGGAAAAGCACCAAGGAGGTGGCCAGAAAGCTCCAAATAACAAAGCTTCATCTCAGGCATACCTCAAGAACAAATTTTCCAGAACTTTGATTTCTTGTTATAGAATGATTTTATGTGTTGCACTGATCATCCTAATATGTTTAAAATTAAAAATGGTTGAGAAATAAGCATTTCATGATCTATGAAAGTTTTTTGACCTAAAAATGTTTTAATTCGATTCAGCTTTAATATGTGAAATAAATGTGTTTTGGTTGATGATTATTGTTGTATGATGTCTGGGGTTTGATTATGGGCAGAGAGATTGAGTTTTAGAGACCTAGGGAGAGAGTTGAGATTTTGGTTCGTCGGAGAAGATGACCGGAACCACTGTTTCGGTCATTTGAAAGTGTTTAGGGTTAATGACGTGTTTAGGTTGAGTTTGAATCTGAGCCCTAGATCCTATTTCCCGTGCGCGTGTGAACGGCCTAGATCCTCCATTAAAACCCTAATCCAGTTTAATTAGTTTAATTTTAATTAATTAAGTCAGGATTAATCCCAGTCATTGGATAACGCGCCAGTCAACCCTCCCCCCCTGAGTTTGAATCCTGGCCCTTGATTCAGCATACTTCCCCTTATTTTATTTTTATTTCATTATCTTTGTATTTTTATTTCATAATTTATTTAAAATAGTTTAAAAACTTCAAAATATATTTCCTTTTGCATTTTTGTTTCAAATATTTTTCTTAATCAGAAAATGATTTTTATTTTATTTTTTGCATATAAAAAGTATTTTTAAATCATTTAAATGTTTTATTGAATTAATTAATTCATTTTAATTAATTAAAAATACATTTAGGTATTTAAAAATCACCAAAAAAATCAGAGAGCATCCTTAGACATTTAGAAACATTTACAAACTCACCTTGTAAATTTCTTTTTGGTTTTGATCATGCTTTGAGATTTTTCAATGAATTAGGGTTCTTAAAAATGTTCATTTTCTAACCCTAACTTCAAAAATTCATAACCCTAGAACCAAGTTGAGTTTGTGAATGATTCTTTTTGCCTTGCTTTGTACATGACCTCTAGCATCTAAAAACATTTTGTTTTCATTCTTATCTTGCATTTTCAATTTGTTTGGCATTTTACATTGAAGATCACCCAAAAGCCCTAGGAAACTTATAAAATCCATAACTTCTTCTAGGTTTAGTTTCTGACCTCCCCCTTTGGATGGTAACCTAGTATAGGTTTAAGATTACTTTGAGTGCATTTTCAATTTTTTATCTTGTGCATTGCTTCTGTCTTGGTCATGTGCATCTCAAACATTCATAAAACCCTAATTTTACATGTTCATTTGCATTCATCTTGCATATGCATCCATACATGAACTTGACATTTCATGCATTCATATGTCATATTAGACATCTTAGGACATGTTATAATCATGCTTAATCATCTCTTCATTCATTTGCCATGATTTGCATTCATTTCCTTTCATTAACTTTCATGAACTTTCAAACTTCAAAGCATGCTTACATGACATCTCATCTTTGCATGATCATACATATGCACTTTGTATGCCTTTGCATCATCTCACATGACATTAACATTGCATAAACACTTCTGACTTTGGTCATTTCATCTCATCTCATCTCATTTCTTTTCATTTCTTTATGCCTTGAACTTTATGCATTCATGCTAACATTTTCAGGTGGTAAGTTACTTTGAGAAGTGGATTTGCCTTCACTTATAATTTCTCTTTATCTCTTTAATTTGCATCTTGATGGTTTTGAAGTGAACTTTTTCATTTGTTTTCATCTCTCACTTTCTTTCTTTAAGTTACTTATCTTCTTCATTGAAGTAAGTAACTTATTCCTTCTGCTTCTTCCTCCTTTCATATGCTTCTTTCATTGGTGGCTTCCTTGAAGATCTTTCTCAAGCCTTAAAAACCATAGGAACATCCAAGCATGATAATAATTATGGTTGTGATTAGTCCCCCTTAGTTTTACCTTTGAGTCTCCTTGAGTCTCTCTTCTCATCTCAATAATCAGAGACTAAACTCTTAAAGTTTTAGGACTTTGGAATTAGGGTTATGCCTACATCCTTCTCTTAGGATGGAGTGTATAACTTTAATCCTAAGTGTTAAACCTTTAATTTGTTTACATCTCTTAATCAAAACACTTAATAACCATCAAGACATAAGCTTGTAACTTGGGCCTTACATTAGGGTTCTAACTCTTCCTTATGGTTAAGAGGGACTAACCCTAGTGTTTAATGGACAAGTCCTCCTCAAGTGGTCTTACCAATTTAAAATTCACTTTTTAATCCCATTTATAATTAAAATCCACTTAATAAATGCTTTGTTATATAATGAATTTAATCCCTAACCATGGATTAAGTTGAGGTATCTTCCTCAGCTTAAGTGTTCTCATCTATTATCCTTCTATTAGGATGGTGTAATGAGTTCACTAATCTATGATTAGAGATTAAACTCATTACTTAACACTAAACAAAAACCCAAAAACATCTAAATAATCACAAGTAGGTTAATGATCTTAATCCTACATCATCATGGCAATTAAGTTGAGATGCTTATCTCACACTTAAGTATTCTCATTATCCCTAATCAGGGAGAATATAATGAGTTTACAAGCCCTTGATTTAGGCTTAAGCTCATTAACTTATGCAAAACACCAATAACAAAACTGAAAACATCAAAAACAAACAATAATCGTCTCCTTCGGGATTCTTTTCTCATCATCTTCATTCACAAACGAAAACTTGCTTCTTCCGTCTAATGCAAGACAGTTAGCACTCGAGCCAGACGAGTCATACACTTGAGCATAGACAAGCAAGCAGTTCACAGTCAATTTATCTTTCAGTCTCTTTGAGTTGAACTACGATGTTATGACTTCCTCATTGCACGAGAGGATACGTAGGCATAACTTAACTGTTATCGAATAAAAGTTTTTGTGTCTTCCCCCTCTTTCAGCATTCTCTTTTAAGCCTCAGTTCCTGAGCAATTCACCTTTTTTCACTGACACTTGTACATTCTTTTCCAGCTCTTTGCACACAGATAGCACATACACCTACCCCTTTAAAACACAATCTTTCAAGCGTGGATCCCTTCGAGTACGATGGACAATCTGGGTGCTAATACCTTCCCAGGTTGTAACCAACCCCCTTTCTCAGTTTCTCTGGTTCGCAATCGTCTTATCCATCTCTTTCCAGGTTTATGCAGCATTACCTTTCCTTCGGGATAAAAATGCCTAGCTGGCAACTCTATTCACTTCACCTTTATTTCTCCTTTCACCGACCGTTCGCGCTTGTACCGGGATGCAAATCTTCGGGAGCGACAGCTTGGCGACTCTGCTGGGGATCCTTATATTGCAACCAGGGCTTCTGGTTCTTTTTGTGGGTTCCTCCTAGCGCTTGTTTGATTTGTGTTTACGGGGGTGTTATGTGCTACTTGTGTTTATTATTTATTGCTTTCTTTATTGCTTTCTGTACAACTTTATTTATTGCTTTCATTTATAGTTTTATGCATTTCATACTGTTATTATCATATCATTGGTGTTGGATCTTATTTTACCTTGGTGGGAGGGATTTTTGAGTGATTAAGGCTCCATACTAGGGACCTGAGTGACACATAGGATAGAGTGGCTTCATATTCTTTCCCATTCCATTTAGGTCTGGTGCGGGAATATGAAACACGGTTCAGACATGGGTTTCTTCTTGAGAACTCTATGCTACGGATTTCCTGTAGTACTAGGGCTATCTGGGAAGCCTGCTAAGTCTGGATGACCTTTTTATGACCTTCATCATCTGAGGTGAATTAGAGGAGGATCTTTTATGGTTATTGTAAACACTGTACCTCCGGGTTAGAAGTGTTTACACTTCTCATAACTAATCCAAGTTTGAGGATCCTTGTTCTAGAACAATATATGTGAGGGGGTTGGGATGTTTACAGGTTTGCAGGAACCCTTGGCCTCATCATACCCTTGTTACTTGAGTTGTTAAGCTTGTATTATTTTGGACAGTTCTTGTGAAACGTTGGACTTGTGACTCTTTATTTGAGTTCCCCACCTGGTTACTGGTTCTCTAGACCTCCATCTGGACTTATGAACACACATGGACCCTATCAAGGCAGATAACAGATCCAGCACTTGATCATAAACCTTTGCATATCATTCCGCATACATCATTTTGCATCATTTAACATTTACCTATTTGTTTTACAGGGTATCCATATCTTATCTTTGGTTTGGTTTCGACCTGTTCTGCTGCTCAGATTCCTCCAGTTATCTTCATCAGAGATTCTTCTCCAGCACCTGCATCAGTTTGTCTTCATCAGAGACTCTTCTCCAGTTGTCTTCATCAGAGACTCTTCTTCAGCATCTTTTTCAGTGGTCTTTATCAGCAGTTACTCTCAGTCTTCTTCACCAGCATCCATTGTCAGCATGGAGACCTCCAGGAAGAGCAACATCACCTATCACTTCTTTGAGCCCACTTTGACAGGCATCAGACAGATCCAGTCTCTCATCACTCCTGAGCATGTCCCTTTATTCAGGGTACATTATGGAGGCATTATGGACATGATCATGGACCTGGATGCATCCTAGAGGAGCATGATCCACACATGTCTACAGTTCTATGATCCTCCTCTTAGATGCTTCACTTTCCCAGATTTTTAGCTAGGACCATTGATGGAAGAGTTCTCCATGTTGTTAGGTGTCCCTATTAGGAGGGGAATTCCTTTCAACCCTGAGATGGTTGCTCCCAAGAATGAAGATATAGCTAAGGCCTTGCACTTAGAGCCTACCCTCATTAATCAGAGCATGACCACCATGGTTGGGGTCCCAGGCCTTCACTTGGACTTCTTGATCTCCCAGGCCACCCTGCATGCTGCAGCAGGGAAGTGGGATGCTGTTTGTGCACTCTTAACACTCAGTATATATGGAGTTATCTTGTTTGCAGACGAACCAAAGTTTGTAAGCAAGAATGCTATTCACCTGTTCTTACTAAGAAACCCAGTTCCTACCCTGCTTGGAGACTTCTATTACTCAGTGCATTAGAGGAATGAGAAGCAAAGAGGAAGATTGGTCAGATGCTGTGCACCCCTATTCTACTGTTGGTTGTTAAGGCACTTACCAAAGTCAGACACTTTCCTAAACCCTCACCAGCCAAGGAACTGGGCTAAGAGATTGATTGACCTTACATCAAAAGACATCAGATGGTGCACTCAGAGCACCAAGGGCAAAGACATCATTACTAGTTGTGGGCAGTATCCCAATGTACCATTGATTAAAGTAAAAGGTTGCATCAATTACAACCCTTTGCTTTTCAAGAGGCAATTAGGGTATGATTTGGTACATCCCCCAAGAGGGCATGACTTAACAGAGACCCTCTATTGTGACATTCATCACAACTCTGCTATTGTCAGACAAGCAGCCTGGGCCTGGGACAACATTCAGACTAAGGGGACAATTGTCCTGGGCAAGTGCAACAATATAGCCTCAGCTCAGTATCTTGGTTGGTCTCGTACCAGGGCACAGATCACCCAGATGTCATTCATCTTAGAGGATGTACCTGGTCCATCAGCAGTGTAGCCTGCAGCCACTGTCAGTTTAGAGGAGTTTGAGAAATTAAAGGAAAGGAATACTCAGCTCTCTGAAGCTTTAAAGAAGACCCTCTGGAAGAGGAATGACAGCCGGCTAGATAATGAAAGGTTAGAGAAACTCTGGATTGAGCACTTGACCAAGATTGAGAAGACGGATGACTACATCAGAAATGCTAGAGCAGGAGAGTTAGTACTGAAAAATGCTTGCAAGGAAGCAAAGACTCAGAAGGCTAGAGCTGAGCATTACTTAGAGGAGAGCCAGGCTAGGTGGATCAGGATCACTGAGGCTCGTGCGCAAGAAGATCAGAGAACTCAAGCTAAGATAGAGCAGTTGGAGGCTAGTGAGAAGAAGAATCAGGCAGTTTTGATAGCAACACAGAAAGAGATCTCTGAGTTGAAACTCCGGGCAGGGTTGAAGAGGTCAAAGGATCAGGATAAGCACAAGAAGTTGACCAATGCCATTGCCATCAGGAACCTCCTCATCAGGACCATTACAGAGCACCCAATAGGTCCAGTGACTGAGGCTCTCCTGAAGGAAGTCAGGGAGGATGACTTTGGACTGGATGTTTGATTTCCTTGTACTTGTATTTCCTTTTGTTTGTACTTTTGATTTTGTTGATGTATTTTGACCCACCGTAGGGACTTTTATTGTAATCAAACTATGTATTTTCACATTTTTTGTAATATATGGTTTGTATTATTTCATGGGCTTTATCTCTTCAACATCAGCATTTTCTCGAGGTCTGGAAAGGTCAAAACCAAAGAACGAAACCGGATACCCTTGGAAGACAAATAGGTTTTGTAGGTTTTTGTTTTTGTTGTTTCTCACTTTGTTGTGGTTTCAGGAAACATTACTCGCAGAAGAGTGTTCCCTGTCAATAGAGTGCACCGGTATCCGACAAGAAACAACCTTCCGGGATTACAAATGGATCAGGTTCAACAAGACTTGACTGAAGTGAGAGCCCAGATGGCCAATGAGAGGACAGAGATGAGGGCCCAAATGAATCAATTCATGACAATGATGTCTGGTTTGGCTCAGAGCCAAGAGAGACTGAGGGAGTTGGTTGAGCGGCAAACTCCTGAGGAACACCATCCAGGTACAGGGGGTACCAGTAACAACGACCACGTGTAGCCTCACACTGATCCCCCAAATTTTGGACCTCATATGAACCCAGACATCAATGCTATAAGAAACACCCAAGGTAACACAGGAGGAAGGGCATTGTAGGAAGACCCTCAGAAAGAGAAATTTACCGTGGTTGGGGCTGGAGACGAAGTTTACGATCGCCGGTTGGATGAAATTACAGAGAAGCTAAGGTCTCTTGAATCCTAAAACTCTCTGGGTTTTGATGTTATGGACATGGGATTGGTGGAAGGGGTTAAAATTCCTCACAAGTTCAAACCCCCTTGTTTTGAAAGATACAATGGCACATCCTGCCCACGTACTCATCTTAGTCTTTCATGGGGAGATTGAAAGCCTACACCATGGATGAGAAACTGTGGATGTTTTACTTCGAGGATAGCTTGACAGGGCCATCCCGGGAATGGTATTCTCATTTGACCAGGGCCACAGTTAGAAATTGGAAAGACTTGGCAGAAGCTTTCATCCGTCAATATCAGTATAATCTTGACATGGCTCCAAATAGAACCCTTCTGATGGGAATGTCACAATCTTCCCGTGAAAGCTTTAGAGAGTATGCCCAAAGGTGGAGGCAACTAGCTGCTGCCGTTCAACCCCCGATATCAGAAAGGGAGATGGCAGATATGTTCATGAATACTCTCCAGGGTACCTATATTGACAGATTGGATGCATTTTCTTCCACCAGCTTTGCAGACGTGGTGATAGCTGGGGAAAGAATTGAGAGCTTACTGAAGATGGGAAAGATCTCTGACAACAGTCACAGTTCAAGCTGTGCAAGGAAGCCATTTGTTGGGCCCCGCAGATCCGGTGAAACAAATTTTGTACATGTGGGAAGAGGTAGACCCCAATATTTGCCGAGATCAGTTGCTGTCGTCACTATTCCTACTACACCTCCTCAGTATACTCAACAACCACAACACTTTCCTCAACAGAGATCCTACAACAACAATAACAACAATCAACAACAACACCCTTTTCAATAGCGGCCATCTCAGATCAACAGGGTGATTGACCCTATTCCAATGCCATATGCCACATTGCTGCCACAACTCCTAAAGCTCAATCTTGTTGAGTTGAGGACATTGGCTCCACCTGATCCTCAGAACCTTCCGAGAAACTACGATGTCAACACTAGGTGTGCTTTTCATTCTAATGCACCTGGTCACTCCACGGAAAAATGCAGGGCTCTGCATTTGAAGGTCCAGGATCTGGTAGATTTAAAGGCCCTGAACTTTGCACCACCTCCCAATGTCATGAAAAATCCTATGCCAAGCCACAATGGGCCAAGGATTAATGCTATAGAGGAAGGTTCACCCATGATTTCAATTGAAGATACTGCAAGTATTCAGACACCTCTGGCAGAGGTTAAAGCTCAGCTTTTGAAATGCCAAGTGTTTCCAGGTTGTGAGGCCTGTTGTAAATCTTGCAAGATTTCCGTGAATGGGTGTGAAAGCTTGAGGGATGGCATCAATAGCTTGATCAGAGAAGGCATTATGCAAATAACCACAATAGCTTCTACAACACCAGCAACTCTTTTGTCAACAACAAGTGACTCTTCTACAACTGCAACAACAATTGTTTCTACAGACTCATCAACAACTTCAGCAACCACTTCTTCCATCACTTCAAAAAACAACAGTTCCTTTTCATCTCCTTATACAACTTCAGCAATCCCCAACAACGACGTCTCCACAGTTACTATTTATTATGACCCTACAACGGTCCCAAACTCCAACAACTTTCAACAACAATCTCAGCAACAGTCTCAGCAACAATCAAGCTTCAATTCATCACCACTAACATCCATTAGAAGTCCTGTCACCATTTTCTATGATCCATAGACAATTATGGTTCCAACCTCTGCTGCAGTAAGCCCAGTCACAATCACGGTGCCTGGGCCAATTCCATATGATAAAGACAATGATGTGCCATGGCATTATGGTGCTGACCTTTACTGCAACGGAGAAAAAGTCCTTCTTGATTCTTCAATTCCTACTCCCCGAGTGGATAATGTCGGGGGAGGCGGAGGCTTCACCCGAAGCGGACGCCTCTTCGCGTCACAAGCTCCAAGAACTAGTACTGAGGCAGAGGCTGTTGCCAAAGCCAAAGGGAAAAGTGTGGCACCTGAAGAACCTACACCAAAAGAGACTCATAAATCATCCTTTGATCAGGATGTGGATGAATTTATGAGGATAATTAAAAGAAGTGACTACAAAGTTGTGGATCAGCTCCACCAGACGCTTTCTAAGATCTTTATATTATCCCTGCTGTTGTGTTCCGAAGCTCATCGGGATGCACTACTTAAAGTTCTGCACGCTGCCTATGTGCCAGAGGAGATCACAGTGAATCAGCTTGAAACAGTTGTGTCTAATGTCAATACTAGCCATGGGATAGGTTTCACCAATGCTGATTTGACAACAGGAGGACGTCACCACAACAAAGCTTTGCACATAACCCTGGAGTGCAAAGGAGTTGTACTCTCTCATGTTCTTGTAGACACTGGGTCTTCACTCAATGTCTTTCCAAAGAAAGCTCTAGTCAAGCTCGAATATGATGGAATAGCTCTCCGACCAAGCAATCTTGTGGTCAGGGCTTTTGATGGCTCCAAGAGGTCTGTTCTTGGAGAGGTGGAGCTGCCTGTGATAATCGGTCCGCATGTCTTTCAGAATACTTTCTATGTGATGGACATTCAGCCGGCCTACAGCTGTTTGTTGGGTCGACCATGGATTCACGCCGCTGGCGCAGTAACGTCGACCCTTCACCAGAAATTGAAATATGAGTGGGAAGGACAGATTATCACCATCTGTGGTGAGGAGGACATATTTGTTAGCCATCTGGCTACATACAAATACATTGAGATGGATGGTGAAATCCATGAAACCATGAGCCAGGGGTTCGAAGCTTTGAACGTCAATGAGGCGACGACTGAAGTATTTGATGCATCCCAGGAGGATAGGATGGATACTTCAATTGTCTCCTATCAGCAAGCCCGAAAGGTTGTTGAAGATGGTAATGCCCAAGGCTGGGGCAAGCTGCTGCCGATGAAGAAGAAGGAGAACAGATTCGGTTTGGGTTACAAACCATTCCGACAAGATCAATCAGAGGCTGCAAAGGAGCCCAAGTTCATCAGTGGGGGATGCTCACCCCAGATGCTGTTAACAACCTGGAAGACGAGGCGGAAAGCGACCTCAACCTGGAGAGCTGGATACGTCCAAGGATCTCGGGGAACCAAGTCCTTAACTGGTATTCCCAGGAAATTATAAGGGTTACTCCTGCAGAGTAATTAATATTTCCTGCCTTTTTTAGCATGCATCAAGTCATGCATCTTGCCCAAGGTGTCAGGACTCATTTTGTAATAGGGCCATATTGTAATTTTGTGCAAATGGATTATCAATGAATATCAGACATCTTTTGCAAACAAGTCTCTTTTCGCTCAATGTCTTTTCATTTTTCACTTTTTGTACAAAACAATAAAATGGCAATGTTTTCAAAATAAATAACTTCATTTTCACTTTTTTTTAAACAAGATTAAAATTGATCACTAAAATGAATAAATCTCAACCCTTGCAGAGATTACCCTCCAGATTGCACCGACACATCACTTCTATGACATTGTATGACTTCGACAATCCAATTAATCAAGATGATGAAGGGGTTGAAGAAGACCATGATTTACCTGAAGAGTTAGCCAGGTTGTTGAGGCAAGAAGAGAAAGTGATCACTCCTCATCAGGAGGAAGTTGAAACAGTTAATCTTGGTACTGAGGAGGATTTGAAAGAAGTGAAGATTGGGGCCTGTCTGCAAGCTTTAGTAAAAGAACAACTTATTGATATGCTTCGAGAATACGTCGACGTCTTTGCTTGGTCCTATCAAGACATGCCAGGTCTAGATACAGATATTGTTATGCACAAGCTTCCATTAAAGGAAGATTTCCCTCCAGCAAAACAGAAGCTACGCCGTACTCACCCAGATATGGCCATGAAGATTAAGGAAGAAGTACAAAAACAGTGGGATGCCGGTTTCCTTGTTGTAACTAGTTACCCTCCGTGGGTTGCTAATATTGTACCAGTGCCGAAGAAGGATGGCAAAGTACGGATGTGTGTGGATTACCGGGACCTGAACAGAGCTAGCCCAAAGGATGACTTCTCATTACCTCACATTGATGTATTGGTCGACAACACAGCTCAGTTCTCAGTATTTTCCTTCATGGATGGATTTTCTGGGTATAATCAGATCAAGATGTCACCCGAAGACATGGAGAAGACAACCTTCATCACACCCTGGGGCAAATTTTGTTACAAGGTAATGTCATTTAGATTAAAGAATGCTGGTGCCACTTATCAACGGGCTATGGTAACATTATTCCACGATATGATCCACAAAGAAATTGAATGCTACGTGGATGACATGATTGCCAAGTCCCTCACTGAAGAAGATCATCTGGTAAATCTGCTGATGTTGTTCAAGCGTCTGAGAAAGTATCAATTGAAGTTAAACCCCAATAAATGCACATTCGGGGTACGTTCCGGTAAGTTGTTGGGATTTATCGTAAGTGAGAAGGGAATTGAAGTTGATCCTGACAAAGTCAAGTCAGGAGATACCTGCACCTAGGATTGAAAAAGAAGTTCGGGGGTTCTTAGGTAGATTGAACTACATATCAAGGTTTATATCTCACCTCACGGCAACCTGTGAGCCCTTGTTCAAACTGTTAAGGAAGGAACAAACAGTCCAGTGGAACGAAAATTGTCAGAAGGCCTTTGACAAAATCAAGGAATACTTACAAGAACCCCCAATTCTTATGCCTCCCGTTGAAGGAAGATCTCTAATAATGTACCTGACAGTATTAGAAGGATCAATGGGGTGTGTGTTGAGCCAGCATGACGAGTCTGGTCGAAAAGAGTATGCAATATACTACCTAAGCAAAAAGTTTACCGACTGTGAACAACGTTATTCACTGCTCGAGAAAACTTGTTATGCTTTAGCGTGGGCTGCTCGCCGACTAAGGCAGTATATGTTGACCCACACTACCTTATTGATTTCAAAAATGGACCCCGTCAAGTACATATTTGAGAAGCCATCACTTACCAGAAGGGTAGCAAGATGGCAAATGATTCTGACAGAGTATGACATTCAGTACACATCTCAAAAAGCCATAAATGGCAGTGTGTTGTCTGACTATCTAGCTGAGCAACCCATTGATGATTACCAGCCCATGAGATTTGACTTCCCGGATGAAGATATCATGTACTTAAAAGCAAAAGATTATGAAGAGCCTGTTCACAATGAAGGGCCTGACCCAGAAGAAGAATGGACTATGATGTTTGATGGGGCTATCAATATGAATAGTCGTGGAGTTGGTGCAGTACTCATTACACCTAAAGGAGTTCATATGCCTTTCTCGGCAAAACTCACCTTTGCCTGCACCAACAACTAAGCTGAATATGAAGCGTGTATCATGGGTCTTGAGGAAGCCATTAACCTCAAGATCAAGACATTAACTGTATTTGGAGATTCAGCTATGGTAATCAATCAGACCAACGGCAAATGGAACACTCACCAAGAGCATCTGATCCCATACCGTGACTATACGAGGAGATTATTGACTTTCTTCACAACAGTCAAACTTGAGTATATCCCTCGAGATGAAAATCAGTTCGCAGATGCTTTAGCTACCATTTCCTCCATGATCAAGGTTCAAACTGCAAATTATGTGCCTCGGATTTCGGTATCCAGACTACACTGACTAGCATACGTATTCTCCGTGGACATTGCTAAAGATGACAAGCCATGGTTCCATGATATCAAAATCTTCTTAGAGGATCAAACGTACCCACCTGGGGCACCATCCAATGATAAGAAGACATTAAGAAGGTTGGCCAGTAGTTTCTTCCTTAATGCTGATGGTTCACTATACAAGCGAAACTTTGACATGGTGCTACTCAGATGTGTTGATAAGAAAGAAGCAGACTTGCTGATGCACGAGGTGCATGAAGGCTCTTTCGGCACCCATGCCGGAGGATATGCAATGGCTAAGAAATTATTACAATCAGGTTACTACTGGATCACAATGGATGCAGACTGTTGTGCCTATGCCAGGAAGTGCCATAAATGCCAGATCTACGCAGATAAAGTGCATGTGCCTCCAAATCCTTTGAACATGATGTCTTCACCTTGGCCTTTTGCCATGTGGGGCATTGACATGATTGGAAAGATTGAAACGACTTCTTCAAATGGCCACAGATTCATCTTGGTAGCCATTGATTATTTCACCAGATGGGTTGAAGCAGCTTCGTATGCAAACGTCACTAGACAAGTGGTAGCCAAATTTATGAAAAGAGACATCATATGTCGATATGGGGTTCCCGAGTGAATCATTACTGATAATGGTTCCAATTTGAACAATAAAATGATGATAGAACTATGTTGGGACTTCAAAATCCAGCATCACAACTTTTCTCCTTACGAGCCAAAGATGAATGACGTTGTTGAGGCAGCTAACAAAAACATCAAAAAGATTGTGCAGAAGATGGTGGTTATTTACAAAGACTGGCATGAGATGCTACCATTTTCCTTGCATTGGTATCGAACCTCAATCAGAACATCCACTGGGGCAACACCTTATCAGTTGGTATACGGTACGGAAGTTGTCATGCTTGTTGAAGTTAAGCTACCCTCCTTACGGGTGCTGATGGATGTAAAGCTGAACGAAGTAGAATGGGTTCGGTCCCGGTACAATCAACTGAATCTGATTGAAGAAAAGAGATTAGCTGCAATCTGTCATGGGCATCTATATCAGAAAAGGATAAAGAAAGTCTTCGATCATAAAGTCAGGCTTCGGGAATACCAAGTAGGAGATCTTGTGCTGAAAAGACTCATTCCTCCTCATACAGACCACAAGGGCAAGTGGACTCCAAACTACGATGGTCCATTCATAGTAAAGAAGGTCTTCTCTGGTGGATCACTGATTCTCACTACTATGGATGGTGAATATTTCTTATCCCCTGTGAATTCAGATGCAGTTAAAACATACTTCGCATAAAATGACCCGCTGGACATAAAAACAGAATGTAAGTCCAGGCAAAAATAGGGCATCCCGGCGAGTCAAAAACAGAATAAAAGACTCGGGAAAAAATAAGGGAAAATTGAAAGAAAAAAATGTACACCCGCTGAGTTGAAAAGCCGCATTGGACAGCTCAGGCAAAAATGGGTATTCCGGTGGATTGAAAACCCGAAAGGGCGATCCACGCAAAATCAGGGAATAAGCGAACAACTGCATTCTGAATTCGTCTGTATCACTCACAACACGGAAAGCTTCGAAAGGATAAAGCATCAGTCAGAATCAACCTTCTTCAGAAAGCAAGATGAGAAGAACGTCAAGGTCATACAGGTCATAGCAAAGGGAGTTCACCGGGGCATCATCAACATTTCCAGCACTTTTACTTTTCTCAATTTATAGCAATCTCCTCATTTCAGGGGATTTGTTTCTTTGACTATATTTTCCAATTCAAGGCACCCAGATTAATAAAATCAGAATATTCAGTCCATCTCTTTTTGTACATTTTTGTTTCGTTTGCAAAATGTCCAATATTCATAATAAGTACTTGCATAAAACAAATGAGCCATTTTTAATAAATGCTTGCAGGAAATATATTTACTTTCAGGAATATCTAATTCCTATGAAGGAATCCGGTAAGGGATACCTCCGGATACTTGTGCGTTTCTCTTGTCTTAACAGATTATAGGTATTCAATACGCAGCCTGGGCCATGCCAAGCACACTTCCCCAACATACCTCCTCCCCAAGCAGTATCTGGAAAACTTTTCCCCAGCGGAGTTGTCAAAGCCTCCTCATCCCTAGCACAGGTCTACTCAATAGGAGCATCCCCAGCCAATCTCCCCACAGAATTTCCAGCTTCTCCCCAGAAGAGCAATTCCTGAAACTCTTACACAACAAAGTGACGAAAGTTTCATTCTCCCCAGCTGAGTTCTCCTTACGGGTAGATCGACCAGAGATCCATTTCCCCAAGCAGAGCTATATCTCCTAACAGATCTACCAATGATCTCTTCCCCAACTGGGATATCCCTCCAAGCAGATCAGCTAGAGATCTTTTCTTCAGCGGGATCCGAATCCCGGATCAGTTTCTCTTTAGCGTAATCATAGCATTCGCATCATAAATCACCGAAATAAGCGTAGCATTCCGTCTAATACGGAGCATTACGGCAAAAATCAAACATTTGCATGATCACAAGCCAGGTTAAAGCCAGTCACCTGCAAATACCATCAGTATTTCATCAGCAATGAATATAAAAACTCACAACCCCTGCAAATAAAAGCCAAAGTGTCCCCTTTGCACTCTCCAACACAAATGCCTGTTCATATATACCCTTTTCGACACTCGTCTGTGTCGTATTATTCCCCGAAGATATAAACCAAAACACCTCCTTTGCACTCTCAAAACTAGATATACATGCTCTTTTGACACCCGTCCATGTCATACACCCCCAGCATGATTGCCAAAACACTTGTTGTAAACCAAACACTTGTTCATAACACACTCCTTTCGACACCCGTCTGTATCATCCTATCCCCACAGTTTGTCATAACACTTTTTACACTCTCACATACATATTCCCATTTTGACACTCGTTCGTGTCATACCTTCCCCAGCAATTCAAACACTCGTCCATGTCTTGCTCATACTTCACCAACAAACCGATACTCACTCATACTTATACAGAAGTCTTTGATACTCGTCCGTATCCTTTTTTATATATCACTCCTCAAACAGATTCGACTCTCACCTGTGTTCTTTGTTAAACAGTTGGTACTCGTCCGTATCATCATCTCTGAAAACGCGTCAGTGTTTGTTTCTACCGATACTCGTCCGTATCATGGTTCTAAGGATGCTCGTCCGCATCTTTAATCTATACACAACGTCAAACACATATACCTTTTTATTCTTGAGCGTAAGCACTCGTCCGTGTTTATCGTTCCGCAGTAAGTCGTCAACAAGAACAATTTTCTTCTATCCGAAATTCGTCCTATGTCGTGATACTTTCGGTAGCCGTCCCTTACCAGGTGATCATCCTTCACGTTTGGATGACCGTCCCTCATCCCTTCCCCAATGGAGTCCCCATTAGTGGAACCTTTTTCTATCCAACATTCGTCCTATGTCGTGATAAAGAGCAGTCGTCCCCTATTAGGTGATCGTCCTTCACCTTTTGATGACCATCCCTCATCATTTCATCTGATGGCCGTCCCCATCGTTGATCTTGTTATCCGACATTCGTCCTATGTCGTGATAAACCCCGAGAGCAGTCGTACCCTGCTAGGTGGTCGTCCTTCACCTCTTGATGATTGTCCTTCATCATTTTGTCCAATGGCCGTCCCCATCGTCGACCTTTTCTATCCGACATTCGTCCTATGTCGTGATAAAGAGCAGTCGTCCCCTGCTAGGTGATCGTCCTTCAACTTTGATGACTGTCCCTCATCATTATTTCATTTATTCTTTAAACTGATGGCTGTCCCCATCGTTGTTTACGTTACTTTTCAAACCTGATGGTCGTCCCCATCATTGCCTTTACTTTAATCCCTAGATAATCTTATCTCCTAACCTGATGGCCGTCCCCGTCATGGTCTCTTTATTTACCCAGCTTGTCGGTCGTCCCTGTCATTGCTTTACTTACCGCTTTATCCCCTGCAGTCGTCCTCTACTCGATGGTCGTTCTCCATCGCCCGCATTTTATAATGATGCTATCCTACCTTTTACAATTTATATCCCTTTTCTTCTTCAATTCAGCGAGTGCAAATTTTGGACTGTCTTTGGTATTCAACCACAAGTTATCTTGTTTGTCTGTTAAGCCAGGCGCTTACATCCTGCACAGCTAAGTCATGCTTGAATAAGGGCAGTTGTAAACACCCCAAATTTTCCCTCACTCATATCACACCATGGCTTGTGATCTTTCAATGTTTGCATTAACATAGGCATACCACATCATATTGCATTTTTGCTTCACTGCATAAGTTCAAGTTCATCTGCATCTAGGGTTTGTGATCTGAACAATCCAAGATTCCATATGAGCCATCCCAAAGGCCTCAAATCATTCCAAGAGGGTCCATGTGTGTTCTATAATCATATTATGTCCCTCAAATTTCATGTAAGTCAAGAAATCACAAGAAATGGCAAGGCATGGAAGCAGAGCCAGGGTTTTCACTACATAGATGACCAAAATTAGGGTTTTGGTTTCAGAGGCCTTAACTCCAAATTTTTGGGCCATTCTTATTTCTAATGTTCTTAATATGTTATAAGGATCATGTATACCAAGTTTGATGAAGAAATTCATTGTGGAAGTCATCTGTCCACTGGGTAACTTCTTGAGCAAGTTAAGTCAAAATCAGGGCATCTGAGGCCCCCAACAATGGAACCAAAGGGGTATTTTCATCAAATTGAAGTTATATGATCTTTATTTGATCTTAGAAGAGGTTGTAAGTTCACAAGATTGAAGAATTTTGAGCCATTTGCAAACTTGCCAAAAATGGAAATGACTTGTAATGGAAACTTTCCATTTTGGGAAAGTTTTTCAACCTCCTCTTTCTTGATAAAAAATGCTTCAAATGGAAAATTCTTGGTCATGAATGTTGTAGGATGGATCTTCCCATTTTCAAAAAGTACAAGAACTCCTTCTAATTCATTATAGAACTCAAGTTATGATCCTTCAAAGTTGGCAAAAATCCTATAATTTTCAAGAATGCACCAAAGAGGGATTTTTGCAAAACCACTTGCCAAGGCCTCTAATGACTTCAAATGTGTACAAACACTTCATAACATGATCAAACAACATCAAAGACTCAGAATTGGCCCAAGAATTGGATCATTTCATGCCTTGAATCACAAGAAACACCAAAGAGGGAAAATTTGCAAAACACATAGAAACCATAGCTGCAAGTGTTCCAGCTCATCAATTTCAATCCTATGGCCTTCCTTGATCCATGCTGAGGCCAGACACCCTAAAAACTCAGGCCTGCATCATGCCTATACCTCAAGTACATATTCTTGACTTTTTTGCAAATCACCCCATACCAATCACACTATGTCATTAGCAACTTTCTGACCAATCACAATTGCTTATACTAACCCTAAGGAACACATTTCACATAACACACAAGCCTGAAACTCTCCATAGCTCAGATTACAGAAAATCCCCTCAAAACTTCATCTCTTCGAATCTCTCAACTCAGCCAACAAAAATCCAAAATTCTTTCACCAATCATCTCCACATAACCCCATGATCATTTCCCACCCCTCACATTGGCATGAAACACCCTCTAACCAAAACACGATTTCAGCTTCCTCTGAACTGAAACTCATAAAACAACCTACATAAACTTGTTTCAAGCTTGCCAGAAGCATCAAGGGGTTCATTGGAGTGGAAAAGCACCAAGGAGGTGGCCAGAAAGCTCTAAATTGCAAAGCTTCATCTCAGGTATACCTCAAGAACAAATTTTCCAGAACTTTGATTTCTTGTTATAGAATGATTCTATGTGTTGCACTGATCATCCTGATATGTTTAAAATTGAAAATGGTTGAGAAATAAGCATTTCATGATCTCTGGAAGTTTTTTGAGCTAAAAATGTTTTGATTCGATCCAGCTTTAATACATGAAATAAATGTGTTTTGGTTGATGATTCTTGTTGTATGATGTCTGGGGTTTGATTCTGGGCAGAGAGATTGAATCTTAGAGACCTAGGGAGAGAGTTGAGGTTTTGGTTCATCAGAAAAGATGAACGGAACCACTGTTCCGGTCATCCGAAAGTGTTTAGGGTTAATGACGTGTTTAGGTTGAGTTTGAATCTGAGCCCTTAGATCCTGTTTCCCGTGCGCGTGTGAACGGCCTAGATCCTCCATTAAAACCCTAATCCAATTTAATTAGTTTAATTTTAATTAATTAAGTCAGGATTAATCCCAGCCATTGGATAACACGCCAGTCAACCCCCCCTGAGTTTGAATCCTAGCCCTTGATTCAGCATACTTCCCCTTTTTATTTTATTTTTATTTCATTTTCTTTGTATTTTTCTTTCATAATTTATTTAAAATAGTTTAAAAACTTCAAAAAATATTACCTTTTGCATTTTTGTTTCAAATATTTTTCTTAATCAGAAAATGATTTTTAATTTATTTTTTGCATATAAAAAGTATTTTTAAATCATTTAAATGTTTTATTTAATTAATTAATTCATTTTAATTAATTAAAAATACATTTAGGTATTTAAAAATCACCAAAAAAGTCAGAGAGCATCCTTAGACATTTAGAAACATTTACAAACTCACCTTGTAAATTTCTTTTTGGTTTTGATCATGCTTTGAGATTTTTCAATGAATTAGGGTTCTTAAAAATGTTCATTTTCTAACCCTAACTTCAAAAATTCATAACCCTAGAACCAAGTTGAGTTTGTGAATGATTCTTTTTGCCTTGCTTTGTACATGCCCTCTAGCATCTAAAAACATTTTTGTTTCATTCTTATCTTGCATTTTCAATTTGTTTGGCATTTTACATTGAAGATCACCCAAAAGCCGTAGGAAACTTAGAAAATCCATAACTTCTTCTAGGTTTAGTTTCTGACCTCCCCCTTTGGATGGTAACCTAGTATAGGTTTAAGGTTCCTTTGAGTGAATTTTAAATTTATATCTTGTGCATTGCTTCTGTTTTTGGTCATGTGCATCTCATACATTCATAAAACCCTAATTTTACATGTTCATTTGCATTCATCTTGCATATGCATCCATACATGAACTTGCCATGACATTTCATGCATTCATATGTCATCTTAGACATCTTAGGACATGTTAGAATCATACTTGATCATTTCTTCATTCATTTTCCATGATTTGCATTCATTTCCTTTCATTAACTTTCATGAACTTTCAAACTTCAAAGCATGCTTACATGACATCTCATCTTTGCATGATCATATATATGCACTTTGTATGCCTTTGCGTCATCTCACATGACATTAACATTGCATAAACACTTTTGACTTTGGTCATTTCATCTCATATCATCTCATTTCATTTCATTTCTTTATGCCTTGAACTTTATGCATTCATGCTAACATTTTCAGGTCGTAAGTTACTTTGAGAAGTGGATTTGCCTTCTCATCTCATTTCTCTTTATCTCTTTCATTTGCATCTTGCTGGTTTTGAAGTGAACTTATTCATTTGTGTTCATCTCTCACTTTCTTTCTTTAAGTTACTTATCTTCTTCATTGAAGTAAGTAACTTATTCCTTCTTCTTCCTCCTCCTTTCATCTGCTTCTTTCATTGGTGGCTTCCTTGAAGATCTTTCTCAATCCTTAAAAACCATAGGAACATCCAAGCATGATAATAATTAGGGTTGTGATTAGTCCCCCTTAGTTTTTACCTTTGAGTCTCCTTGAGTCTCTCTTCTCATCTCAATAATCAGAGACTAAACTCTTAAAGTTTTAGGACTTTGGAATTAGGGTTATGCCTGCATCCTTCTCTTAGGATGGAGTGTATAACTTTAATCCTAAGTGTTAAACCTTTAATTCGTTTACATCTCTTAATCAAAACACTTAATAACCATCAAGACATAAACTTGTAACTTGGGCCTTACATTAGGGTTCTAACTCTTCCTTATAAGAGGGACTAACCCTAGTGTTTAATGGACAAGTCCTCCTCAAGTGGTCTTACCAATTTAACATTCACTTCTTAATCCCATTTCTAATTAAAATCCACTTAATAAAGGCTTTGTTATATAATGAATTTAATCCCTAACCATGGATTAAGTTGAGGTATCTTCCTCAGCTTAAGTGTTCTCATCTATTATCCTTCTATTAGGATGGTGTAATGAGTTCACTAATCTATGATTAGAGATTAAAATCATTACTTAACACTAAACAAAAACCCAAAAACATCTAAATAATCACAAGTAGGTTAATGATCTTAATCCTACATCATCATGGAAATTAAGTTGAGATGCTTATCCCACACTTAAGTATTCTCATTATCCCTAATTAGGGAGCATATAATGAGTTTACAAGCCCTTGATTTAGGCTTAAGCTCATTAACTTATGCAAAACACCAAAAACAATAACAAAACTGAAAACATCAAAAACAAACAATAATCGTCTCCTTCGGGATTCTTTTCTCATCATCTTCATTCACAAACGAAAACTTGCTTCTTCCGTCTAATGCAAGACAGTTAGCACTCGAGCCAGACGAGTCATACACTTGAGCATAGACAAGCAAGCAGTTCACAATCAATTTATCTTTCAGTCTCTTTGAGTCGAACTACGGTGTTCTGATTTCCTCATTGCACGAGAGGATACGTAGGCATAACTTAACTGTTATCGAACAAAAGTTTATGTGTCTTCCCCCTCTTTCAGCATTCTCTTTTAAGCCTTAGTTCCTGAGCAATTCACCTTTTTGCACTTACACTTGTACATTCTTTTCCAATTCTTTGCACACAGATAGCACATACACCTACCCCTTTAAAACACAATCTTTCAAGCGTGGATCCCGTCGAGTACGATGGACAATCTGGGTGCTAATACCTTCCCAGGTTATAACCAACCCCCTTTCTCAGTTTCTCTGGTTCGAAACCGTCTTATCCATCTCTTTCAAGGTTTATGCAGCATTACCTTTCCTTCGGGATAAAAATGCCTAGCTGGCGACTCTATTCACTTCACCTTCATTTCTCCTTTCGCCGACCGTTCGCGTTTGTACCGGGATGAAAATCTTCGGGAGCGACAATAATATCTATTTTATTTTGTTGCCAAGCCCCTGGATTTTGTATGGGGAAATCAATCACTATGGTCTTTTCTTGAGTTTTTTCTAAGTCATTTTTTTGCATCTTTATAACCATGATTCTATATGCTTTCTACCGCCTTTTCAATTACACATTTGCATACCTTTAACTTGGATCTCTTCTTTTCTCATTTGATCTACCCATTTCCTTCACTTCCATATAGTGTTAAGTTCCAGATTTTTCATTTACCTTTGAGTTTAGGAGATTTTAGCAATAGTAAACACTTAGGTTATCTTTCTAACCTCATCCTTAGGGTTTAGTAGAGCTTTAGGGCATAGTTTGACTTTAATCCTATTAATCCCTTTAGTTAATTTTGAATTGATTTAGCTAATGACTTTTTAAGTTTGCTACCTTATAAGGTGCCTTAGGCTTAGGTATTAACCTTAGGAGTTCATTAACATCCTTCAATAGCTATTGTGGTTTGTTTGTGAAATTTGCCATGTCATAATTGTTCATACTTCTTCATCATGCTAACATTTGTTTTGTAGGGGGAAGATGATGGTAATCACTTCATTCCTATCTCTTATGCATTTAATTGTCTTTGCCTTAGCACTTTGTGCTTTTTTCATAAGTTTCATTTTATTCTTTAGATTCAACTTAACTTCCTTAGGAAGTAAGTGAATTCTAACTTGTTTTTCTTCCTTAGGTTAGAACACCTCATTAACCATAGGATCCCCTCTTTGTACATAATAAGATAACATAGGGTTGTGTCTTAGTCCCCCATTAGCTTTGACCTTTGCCTTTTGAGTCCTTCTTTTCTCATCTTCAAACAAAATAAAAAACACTTAATAAATGCATGAAAGAATCTCTTGTGTATAGCCTTATTCCATGGGGCACTTACATTCATTCCATCTTGGAATACTGTAGGCTTATCTAGCATGATGTACAAGTCTTATCAAGAGGTTGTTTCACAAAGAAAACCTAAAAAGACTCTTCTTCATAAAAGCTACAAAAACATGTAATAAAGTTCAGCAAGCTAGTGAACTTAGACCCTAATCCTTGGAAACAAGTCTTGGATAAATTCTCCTTGCTTGGTGTGCTTGTTCTACTATTCCATCTTGGAATTTAGTAGCAAGTATACATTCCATGGAAAAGATTTTGAGTTCACTTCCTTGTGCCAAATTCATAAAGACTCTTAAAAGACAAAACAAATACAATAAGCAACTTTCCTGCGGGAACTTCTTTTCTCACCTCATTCATTATCAATGTGAACTTGCGACGACTTGTCTCGCATGCAAGATGGTAAATGCACTAGTACCAGACGAGCCTGCAACACCTAAGCATAGACATATGCAGTTCCAGCTATAAAAAGCACAAACAAATAGTTCCCGCCTTAGTTAGGCAAACTACGTCGACTCTGATCCTCATTTTCCCGATGAGGTACGTACGCAGTGGGGTAGGGCCCATTCGAGCACATTCTTTATTTTCACTATATTCCTTAATTCTTTCTTTTTGTTATCTTTTTGTTCCATTTCTCACTTTCATTCCAGTTAGCATTTCTTTATTCAGCAGCAACTTTTTTTCTCACCCTTTGAAACAAACAAACAAGCGTGGATCCCGTCGAGTACGGCAGATGGTCTGGGGTGCTAATACCTTCCTAGGTCGTAACCGACTCCCGAACCCAGATCTTTGGTTTGCAGGACCTCGTCCTTTCCTTATTCCTTAGGTTTGTGCAACATTACCTTTCCTGTTCCTTCGGGATAAAAATGCCTGGCTGGTGACTCTACCTTTTCCGCACCACTTTCGCGTTTGTACTAGGATGAAAATCCCGGGAGTGACAGCTGGCGACTCTGCTGGTGACCGAACCCAGAATCTCTGGTTTCCCTTGTAGAGTCAATCTTAGCGCCTGTTTGTTTTTGTTTCTTTGGATGTTTATATGTGTGTGTTGTTGTGCTTATTTACTATTTTCGTTTACAATTTACTTTAAAGCTTTATTTATTGCTTACAGTATTTATTTTCCATGTATCATATATTGGACTGTGTTGGTTTCATTTTTTCTGTGGGATGGGCTTTGTTACTGTGAGATAAGCCAAATACCCGGCTTGAGTGCACCTAGGATTTAGAGTGGTTCCACTTTGGCTTCATGGCATTTTTCTATGTTTGTATTAGTTAGTTCCACGCCTTGACTTGCGACCTTCTCGAAAATGTATTGATGCCGGAATCTTTCTGGGGCAATACACAACCTTGATAGTTATGTGCAGTCAGGGGACCGATCATTGAGAACCTTTGTGGAAACATCCCTCTCTAGTGATGACAGTGGTAGACCATATTTTTTGGCAAACCCACTCGCATCCGAGGGCCCACTGGGGACTCGCAAATGATGGCTTGGTTCTCTCATAGGAATCCAGTTAAAGCTAACTGTTCGTATGACGATAGTATTGTACCCTTCAAGATGAATGTATTATGGTTTCTCGATTCAATACTTGAAGCTGGGGACTTATATGGGATGCTTGTTTCCTTGGACTCAGATGAGACCTCCCTGAGTAGTACATAATGCCAAACCGATTCCCTGATTTGGTCATGAGTCATTTCTCAGAGATGGTGAACGTATTATTGCTATTCGGCTTTGAGAGTCCGTGAGGTTGACCCGAGTAGCACACCCATGAGATTGGGAGGGGTTTATAGGATTGCAGGGACCCTAAACTTCAACATACTCACTGTACCAACATGCCTCAGTACTATGATCTGTTCTGTTAAACATGGATTCTGAGATCTGAACCCTTGATCAGAGAGATACTTGTGATGATGTTGTGACTCTGCACAAACACTTGATTATATGATTGATACCATATAGACACATCACTGATCACATGCCTTGCCTTGCATAAGCATCATAACATCATTAATCATTTGTGTTCTTTTTATTCTCAGGGTCCATATTACTTCCTATTCCCGGTCACACTGCTGCTTCA
Source organism: Lathyrus aphaca (assembly GCA_963966055.1). NCBI lineage: Eukaryota > Viridiplantae > Streptophyta > Magnoliopsida > Fabales > Fabaceae > Lathyrus > Lathyrus aphaca. Next base: position 306,801,083 of record OZ014519.1, on the reverse strand, counting down.
AGATGGAGATTCCAAGGAAGAGAAATGTCCACTATACTTTCCCACAACCAGAGACAGAGGGTATTCATAAGTTGATTAGCTTGATGGGTGACAAAGTTCTTGATGACTTCAGAGGGGAGTTTGGAAAGATTCTGGATTATGTGAGCAAGCCAACAATTGACCAGAGGGATAGCCTGCATTCTCTGTTGCAATTCTATGATCCACAACTACGGGTATTTGTTTTCCCAAATTACATCTTGGCTCCTACATTGGAAGAGATTTCCAGCATCCTCAGGATTCCCATCAAGAATGGTGCTCCTTACTATGGCTTAGAGAAGATGCCTTCATGCAAAGACATAGATGACTCTTTTCATTTGTATTAGTCCAAAGTCAATAGAGGGCTAGATGTCAGCAAAGGTAAATGACTTTTCTTGGATTTTCTTGTTAAGGAAGCTCAGGATCTAGCTTCTGAAAAAAAATGGGCTAAGTTCAGTACCTTTCTTGTTTTGATAGTGTATGGGATTAGTTTGTTTCCAGGAGAGAAAGGATTAACCAGCATGGAAGCTATCACCATGTTTGTTAGAAGAAACCCAATGCCTATCTTGTTGGGTGACTTTTACTATGGGGTTCACCACATGAATGAAAAGAGGAAGGGACATGTAAACTGTTGCACTCCCTTGTTTACTGACTCATTTGTAAGGCAACTCCCTAAATCAGGACCTTTCCAAGATTTAAAATAATATTGGAAGTGGTCCAGATTATTGATGGGCTTAACCTCAGATGACATTTCTTAGGATGCAACATGGATCTTGTAGGCAAAGAAATCTGGGCTAGTTGTGGTGGCTTCCCAAGTGTGCCCTTGATAGGAAAAAAGGTGGAATTAGCTACAATCCTATCTTATCCAGGAAACAGTTTGGTTATCCCTTGAGAGATGTACCATTGATTGAGGAGATGAGTGAGTCACTATACTTTCCAGCATAAGGTAACTTGAAGATGAGCATACAAGCATCCCAAGCTTGGGAGGTTAGAGTAATGAAGGGGAAGAAAGACTTTGGGAGAGTAGATCCCAAGACTTATGATCCTTTTGCCACCTGGTTGGAAGATCGTGTAGAGACTTTGTTGCTCCCATTCTCTAAGGAACCACCTCTCTACCCTAAGGAGGTAGCACCCTTAGCTTTAGTTCCTCTTCAGGAGTATCCGAAATTGGAGGCATTGGTCAACCAACTCAGGTTGGAGAATCAAGAAGCCAACAACTCATGCCAGAAGCTGAAGATTCAAAACCAGAAATTGGAAGAAAGGGCTCACAAAGCTGAAGAAATGGTCAGGCTCAAGCTGCAAGACTTTCAGGAGAGGGAGCTCTATTTCAAGAAAAGGGTATTAGATGAAACTCACAAGGCGGTCCAGCGCCGGAAAGATAAGAAAGAGTTGAATGAAGCTAATGAAACTATCACCTTATGGCAAGAGAAATGGGAAGACAACTTGAAGAGGCAGAAAGAGCTGGAAGTCAAGTACAAGTTAGAGATCAAAGGTCTTCAAGATTCTTTGGTTGAACAGGGAGAGCTCCTTCAGAAGGCCCATCACCAAGAGAAGAGTCATCTTCAAGATCCAGCAGAGAGTCAACAGGTAGTGAAGGATGCTCAGAAGGAGATAGAAGAGTTGAAGTTGAGAGCTGATGTCAAGAAAACCAAGACTGATTCCATTGCAAACAAGGAGGTTGAGAAGGTATTCCTGCAAAAATTGAGGAGTTTCATGCCTCCTTCGACCTTAGGGATCTCCTAATTCAAAAGCTCATACAGGAACCTAACCATCCAGATATAGCCCAGTTGCTGCAAGGTGTCAAACGCCTTAGCTGGAGGTTGCAGGATGTAGATCTTCCTAGGATTTAGTCTTGTATTCATATGATTTGGATTACCCACAGGCTTGTTGTGGGAGTCCTCCCTCTTGATGCACTTTTTCCTTTTGATGTATGAACTTGTACCCTATGAGGGCTTTTCTATTCCAAATTTCTTTTGATTTACCTAAAGTCTCTAGTTGTTATCTGTTGCACGGACACAAGATATTAAATACTGCCACTTCACATAAGGTCTTCTTGCAAAGGCTATTTTCTCAACACCGGAATGGGAAAGTAAATAAAATCTTGAGGATAAAAGGGGATACATTTCATTTCATACACATCATTTGCATTCTTCTTTATTTTTGCAGGTTTCTCCAGGTTGCTTAACTTATCTGCATTTCAGGAAACTATTGCGAGAGCTGCCAAGACCCGACACTTCAGACAAAATATTCCTCACCGTTACGCAACACGCGACAACCAGAGGACTGTCATGAATGCTATGCAAACTGAGCTCAATGAATTCGCACCAGGATGGGGGAATTTATGGTCATGATGCAAGGGATGGCCCAAGGACAACAAGATTTGAGGAATGCAATTCAGGGGCTCAATCCTCCTCAGACTGAGCCTCCTGTAATCACTCCAGAAGTTCAAGTGAATCCTCCCAACACCAATAATGGAACAGGTGGGCCTCCAGTTCCAGAGCCTGGGACAACAACTTTTATTCCTATGATGGACCGACAAGAGGATCAGTTCCCTCCTTTTAACAATGATATGGGATTTGCCGGAGAAGGAAATTTTTAGGATTTCCTGTTTCTTGCTGAAAAAGTCAAAGCCCTTGAGTGTTGCCCACACTAGGGACAAGAAACTCTGGATGTACTATTTATAGGATAGTCTCTCCAGAGGATCCTTAGAATGGTATATGAAGTTGGAGAGAAGCTCTGTAAGAAGATGGAGAGAGTTGGGAGAAGCTTTTCTTAAACAATATCAATATAACATTGATATGGCACCTAGTCGCACTCAGCTCCAAAGTTTGACACTGAAAAATTTAGAAAGCTTCAAAGATTATGCGCAAAGGTGGCGAGAAGTGGCTGTCAGGGTGCAACCACCACTGCTAGAAAGAGAGATGGTAGACCTTTTCCTGGATAGAGATTACCCTTCCTGGGTGTTCTTCAAGCGGTTTTTCAGATATTATCTTGACTGGTGAGAGGATAGAGAGTTGGACCAAGCAGGGAAGGATCCAAAATGGTGGTGATTCAGCTTCCGGTGTCAAGAAACCTTTCATGAAGAAGATGGAAGGAGAGACTGAGGCAGTGTATGCACAAAGAGGCGGAGGTAATAGAGGTGTTTATCAGCAAGTAGCTCCTGTCACTATCTCAGCTCATCCTAATCAACAGCAAGTTCAGCAACCGTAACAGTAGCACCAACAAGGTTATCAACAACATGGGGCTCCTCGTCCCTATTATTCTCAAAAGACCAGAGAAAGGCATTTTTAAACTCCACCTATGTCTTACTCACATCTCTTGAAGAACCTTCTCCAGCTCCAAATGATCCAGCTCAGAACTTTGCAACCTCTGAGGCCGGGGCAACTCCCCGAAGGTTATGATACGAACGCCTGATGTGAATTCCATTCTAGAGCCCCCGGTCATACTACAGAAAACTGCAAAGCCCTGAAGCACGTCGTTCAAGACTTGTTAGATTCCAAAGCGATTAATTTCGCTTCCACTCTGAATGTGATACAAAACCCATGCCTCCTCACGGAGGAACAGTTGGGGAAATTGATGACAGAGAGAATCTGAATTTGGTGCGTGATGTCAATGACCTGTAAACTCCGTTGAGTAATGTCAAAGCTTGCTTGGCCCAGAAGGGTATCTTTCCAGGTTGTAAAAATGATTGTCCAGATTGTGCTAAAGCTCCTGATGGTTATGAACAATTAAAAAAGGGGATACATAGCATGATTGATGAAGGGGTCCTACAGTTTGACAAAATTGTAAAAGAGAAAGAGGTTTCTACGGTGACCATCTTCTATGATTCATCACAAGTTCCTCCTTAAGCCAGAGTAGCACCAATAACTATCACTACTGCAGGGCCAGTGATGTACCAGAGTGATAAGTCCATCCCAAGGAATTACGGAGGTGAAGTATATTGTAACAGCCAGAAGCAAGATTTGGCCACACCTAGTATATCTCCAGCTCAAGTAGAAAATGTTGAAGTAAGAGGTTTTACTAGGAGTGGAAGGTTGTTTACGCCGGAGACACTAAGAAATAGTGTAATACCACCCAGAGATACTGTAGAAGCCCAAGCTAGGGCTAGAGGGAAGCAACCAGTAACTGCTAATGAGCCAACACCTGTGGCTAACCCAGACACTACATTTGACAAAGAAGCTGAAGAATTTTTTAGAATCATCAAAAAGAGAGATTATAAGATCGTGGACCATTTGCAACAGACTCCATCAAAGATCTCCATCTTATCTCTGTTAATGTGTTCCGACTCTCACATAAAAGCTCTCTTGAACATCCTTAACAAAGCTTATGTACCTCAGGATATTTCAGTGAACCAGTTAGAAATTATGGTGTCCAGTGTCAACGCCAGTCATGGATTGGGTTTTACTGACATAGACTTAACTTCTGAGGGTCGTGCCAACACTCGGGCACTGCATATTTCTTTGGAGTTTAAATGTGCAATGTTATCTCATGTATTGGTGGATACCGGATCATCACTGAATGTTCTTCCCAAGAAGGCGTTAATGAAGTTGGATTATGACGGAGTCATTTTGAAGCCCAGTGACCTGTTAGTTCGAGCGTTTGATGGATCAAGAAGATCAGTGTTTGGGGAAGTGTACTTTCCAATCAAAGTAGGTCCATAAGTCTTCAACACCACATTCTATGTAATGGACATATAGCCTGCATATAGTTGTTTACTGGGGAGGCCCTGGATACATTCGGCAGGGGTAGTATCGTCTACGCTTCATCAGAAACTAAAATTCGTATGGGAAGGGAAAATCGTAACGGTCTGCGGAGAAGAGGATATTTTTATCAGTCATATGGCTTCATTTAAATATGTAGAGATGGAAGGTGAGATAGTTGAGACTCCGTGTCAAGCTTTCGAGCCCTTGAAGACTGAATTAGCATCCTCATCAGCAGCTTCTTCCGAAGAATCAAAGAATGGGGTATCCATAACCTCTTATAAGAAGGCTTTGATGGTAGTGGAATCAAGAATACGAGAAGGATGGGGAAAGCCAGTGGAAGTATCAGAAAAGAATGACATGTTTGGTGTTGGCTACCATCCCTGGCAGTCATCAACTGAACAGAGCGCCAGAGGTCGTCAAGGCCTGATTACCTTCACGAGTGCAGGAATGGTTGATTATAGGAGTATTAGTGCAGTGCAAGATAACACAGGTGATAGTGATTATGACTTGGACGAGTGGATCAGACCTTGTGCTCCAGAGACTCAGCTTAACAATTGGTCATCTGAAAGGCTCATTTCAATCACTTCCTTTGAAGAGTAATGATTTTTGCTTTTGTATTTCCTGTACTCACGCACCATGCCTTGCCCGGGGCATAGTAGCTTATTGTAAGGGTTCTTTTGTTCCTAACACAATACCATAATCATTAATAAAAAAGCTGACGTTTTGCATTCATCCATGTTATTCCTTGTCTTTCTTTTGTCTTTGTTTTAAAAAAGAAAGAAAAGTTTTAAAGTGGCAATGTTTTCATTTTTTAAAAACTCCTTCTAAAGCCTTGCATGAATCATCATTGATGCAGATGGTCTTCACCGGACCTTATCAATGACGAACCTGCTATGGCTAAGTATGACTTTGACTATCCGATTTACCAAGCCGATGAGGAAGGTGAAGAAGATTGTGAACTACCTGAAGAGTTAGCCAGATTATTGAAATAGGAGGAAAAGATGATTCAGCCGCATGAAGAGGCCATTGAAGTGATAAACTTGGGTACCGAAGAAGACAAGAAGGAAGTAGAGATTGGGGTTGCGTTAGAGGAATCTATCAAGACTCATCTAATTGCCATGCTTCGAGAATATGTTGACGTCTTCACCTGGTCTTACCAGGACATGCCTGGTTTAGACACTTATATTGTGGTGCACAAGCTGCCTTTGAGAGAAGATTGCCCTCCAGTGAAGCAAAAGTTGAGGCGCACACGCCCTGATATGGCAATCAAAATTAAAGAGGAAGTACAAAATCAATTCGGTGCTGGATTCTTAGCTGTGACTAGTTACCCTCCTTGGGTTGCCAATATTGTGTCAGTCCCTAAAAAAGATGGTAAAGTCAGGATGTGTGTAGACTACAGGGATTTAAACCGGGCCAGCCCTAAAGATGATTTCCCTCTTCCTCGTATAGATGTGCTTGTTGATAATACGACTCAATTTTCTGTGTTCTCTTTCATGGACGGGTTTTCAGGTTATAACCAGATTAAGATGTCTCCCGATGATATGGAAAAGACTACCTTCATCACGCCTTGGGGCACCTTCTGTTATAAAGTCATGTCGTTTGGTTTGAAGAATGCTGGAGCCACTTACCAACGGGCAATGGTGATACTATTTCACGACATGATCCATCATGAGATTGAGGTCTATGTTGATGATATGATAGAAAAATCCCAAACAGAAGAAGAGCACTTGGTTAATCTAGCAAAGTTGTTTGACAGACTCCGGAAGTTCAGATTGAGATTGAATCCGAATAAATGCACTTTTGGGGTACGTTCTGGCAAATTACTGGGTTTCATTGTTAGTGAGCGGGGAATTGAGTTTGATCCAGCCAAAGTAAAAGCCATACAGGAGATGCCTGAACCACGAACTGAGAAGCAAATACGTGGTTTCTTAGGGAGACTAAACTACATTGCACGGTTTATCTCACACCTAACTGCCACGTGTGAGCCTATATTCAAACTTCTGAGGAAGAAGCAGGCTATCAAATGGAACGAAGACTGCCAACAAGCCTTTGACCGAGTCAAGGAATACTTGCTAGAACCTCAAATTCTCATGCCTCCAGTGCCAGGGAGACCCTTGATCATGTACCTTACCGTACTTGAAGGATCGATGGGATGTGTGTTGGGTCAGCAAGACAAGTCTGGTCGAAAAGAGCATGCCATTTATTACCTTAGCAAAAAGTTTACCAATTGTGAGACATGCTACTCACTACTCGAGAAAACTTGCTGCGCTTTGGTATGGGCTGCTCGCCGACTAAGACAATACATGCTGACTTACACCAGTTTCCTGATTTCCAAGATGAACCCTGTGAAATATATCTTCGGAAGCCTGCTCTAACAGGAAGGGTAGCCCGATGGCAGATGATTCTAATCGAATATGATATCCACTACACTTTGCAAAAAGTAATCATAGGGAGTGTATTGTTAGAATACCTGACTCAGCAGCCCATTGATGATTATCAGCCCTTGAAATTCGAGTTTCCGGATGAGGATATCATGTTCCTCAAGTTGAAAGACTGTGAAGAACCACTTCCGGAGGAGGGGCCAGACCCTGAATCCAAATGGAAGTTGATGTTTGACGGAGCTGTGAATGTAAACGGAAGCGGAGTAGGTGTTGTCATCATCTCACCAGAGGGTGTCCATATGCCTTTCGCCGCTCGATTGACTTTCAAATGCACAAAAAACGAAGCAGAGTATAAAGCTTGCATCATGGGGTTGAGGAGGCAATCAACTTGCGAATCAAGAACCTCGAGATCTTCGGAGATTTTGCTCTGGTGGTGAACCAAGTCAATGGCAAATGGTTAGTTCATCAACCTCACCTGGTTCCTTACATGGATTATACTAGGAGGTTTCTAACTTTCTTTACCAAAGTCAAGCTGAGTTATATTCCTCGAGATGAAAATCAATTCGCTGATGCTCTAGCAACTTTATCATCCATGATTAAGGTTTGTCAAGGGAATTACGTGCCTCGAATCATGGTCCCCCGTCTCGAAAGACCTGCCTATGTCTCTGCAGTTGACAGTGGTGAAGATAATAAACCTTGGTATCATGATATCAAGAAATTCTTGAAGTCTCAAGAATACCCGACCGAGGCATCCAATAAAGACAAGAAAACTCTCAGAAGGCTAGTAGGAGGATTCTTCTTGAATCAAGATAATGTGCTTTATAAGAGAAACTTCAACATGGTTCTGCTCAGATGCGTGGATAGACACGAAGAAGACTTATTGATGCAAGAGGTTCATGAAGGCTCCTTTGGTACCCATGCTGGAGTACATGCTATGGAAAAGAAACTATTGAGATCGAGATATTATTGAATCACCATGGAATCCGATTGCTGTAAATATTCCCGCAAATGTCACAAATGCCAAATTTATGCTGATAAGATCCATGTACCTCCGAATTCATTGAGTGTCATGTCTTCACCTTGGTTGTTCATCATGTGGGGCATTGATATGATTGGCAAGATTGAGCCAACAGCTTCCAACGGTCATCGCTTCATCATGGTTGCTATAGACTATTTTACGAAGTGGGTTGAAGCGGCGACTTATGCCAACGTTACTAAACAAGTGGTAGCCCGGTTTATCAAAAGAGACATTATTTGCCGGTATGGAATTCCCGAAAGAATCATTACTGATAATGGTTCTAACCTCAACAACAAGATGATGGCTGACTTGTGTTGGGATTTCAAAATAGAGCATCACAACTCTTCGCCATATTTCCCGGAGATGAATGGCGCCGTCAAGGAGGATAAAAAGAACATCAAGAAAATTGTGCAAAAGATGGTTGTGACATACAAAGACTGGCACGAGATGCTACCATTTGCGTTACATGGGTACCGAACGTCTGTGCGTACCTCAACATGGACAACCCCGTTCTCATTGGTATATGGTATGGAGGCAGTATTACCGGTGGAAGTTGAGATCCCCTTGTTAAGATTAATGATGGACATTGTTGCATACTAATTTTTTCCCTAATTTTTCTTTGCACTTTCATATGCATCTTGCATACAAATAAGATCGCACTGGTGGCGCGGTTCTTCTCGGATTAGGTTTATGCCTCGCAGGGGATCACCGTTGTCTTTAATTACTTTATTTGTTTGAGTTTACTAACCATTAATCAAAATCCAAAAATATTTTGTTTCCTTTTACTAACATTTTTTCAGGAAGAGGAACCATTGGAAATACCAAAAATAGCAGTCATGCAGCTCGAGTAAATTTCATAGACAAAAGTCAAAGTTGATCCGCAAATAATTATCTGATCGAGGATTTCTCAAGTTAATTAATTCATTCAAAGGATTTCCAAGGTTCATGTGTTTACTTCTTCGACGTCCAACAAGAATCGGGCAGAAACAACCAAGCAACCGTGTTTGAATAAAAAATTCAAATTTCAGTTGGTTTACCCGTTAACCAAATGCGTTAACCAGTGCGAAATTTGAATTCTTTATTCAAATTCAGCACCCTTAGATCATGGGTTTAATTGGAATATTCTAGATCCATTGGTTTCTGATTTCTCTACATCACTTTGATCATTTCCTACCATAAACCCTCATTAATCACCACTATTTTCATTTCCCACCAAAATTCCAATTACCAAACCTAAATTCAAATTACCAAAGAAAGCTCCACTCCACTAAATTTCCATACCTAAGGCCTTTAAATAGGACCACAATTTAATTCATTCCACAAGCTTTTGATAGCCACAAAACCTCTTGCAAATTACTCCCCCAACACCAAAATTCACAAAAAGCTCACTTTCTTTCTCTTGAAGTTATCAAGAATTCACATTGAATTCTTGATCAACTTGAGCTAAAACCTTCATCCTTTTCTTCTTTTGTTCACCATTTTCAGAAGATCTAGCTTAACTTGGTTCAATTTGAAGAAGTGACTTTGGTAATTCCTATCCTTCCATAAACCCATACTCACCATCAACCATTCAAGATGTAGATCTTTGGTTCCTTTGATCCTAGATCCTTTGGATCTTTATTTGTTGTTTGATTCCAGGGATTCCACTGTATTTTTGTTTTAAAATTCGTGCAAATTCAGATCATGATCATTAAATGTTTTGAAAGAGTTTTGGAAATGGATCAATGCTGAATTTCTGCATATTTTCTGCTGCTGCTTTAGTGTTAACCGGTTAACCATGTGCGTTAACCAGTTAACGCAAGTCAAAATTGAATTCTTGGCTTATTTCAAGCCCTTTTTTGTTCCTCTTTCTTCTTCTTCTTCTTCCTCCTTTTTATTTTTACCTTGGGAAGCACTTTTGGGAGTGATTTCTCTTTAATTTCAATGAGCTTTAGGTGTAGATTAGAGTAGTTAATGTTCATTAATTCAAAACTAACTTTAAGTGGATTATTCAATTCATTTAAGGTACTTTGCGTTAATGATACATTTTCATGCTTGAATCCGCCGAGATGAGTGATTGAACTTAAGGATGGAAGAATACCACAAGTGCGGCTCAATTTGGTATTCACCTTTATTTTCGTGCGGTATTGCATCCGGATAGCGATTTACATATCGTTTATCTCGCATGCATTAGCACTAACATTATGCACCTTAATTGGTGGTGGCCGACCTCATTTATAGGGTGTCGCTCCCACCAAATGACATCGGGCCAAGAGGGGTACAGACGTGAACGGTCGGCGAAAGGAGAAAGGATGAAAAGAGTCGCCAACTAGGCATTTTTATCCCGAAAGAAAGGTAATGATGCATAAACCTAAGAGGATATGGATAAGACGGTCGCGAACCAGAGAAACTGAGAAAGGGGGTTGGTTACAACCTGGGAAGGTATTAGCACCCAGATTGTCCGTCGTACTCGACGGGATCCACGCTTGAAAGTTTGTGTTCAAAGGGGGAGTGTCAATGCTATTCTGTGTGCAAAAGCTGGAAAAGGATACAAGTGTCAGTGTAAAAGAAATGTGAAGTGAAATAAAGGAGTGTCAGTGTAAAGAAAGAATATGAAGCTCAAGACTATGAGGCTTAAAGAATAATGCTGGGAGAGGGGGAATATACAGAGACTTTTGTTCGATAACGGTTAAGTTATGCCTACGTATCCTCTCGTGCAATGAGGAAGTCAGAACACCGTAGTTCGACTCAAAGAGACTGAAAGATAAATTGACTGATGAACTGCTTGCTTGTCTATGCTCAAGTGTATGACCTGTCTGGCTCAGGTGCTAACTGTCTTGCATTAGATGGAAAAAGCGAGTTCTCGTTTGTGAGTGAAGATGATGAGAAAAGAATCCCGGAAGAGACGATTATTGTTTGTTTTTGGTGTTTTCAATCTTTTATTGCTTTTTGTGTTTGTCATAAGAAAATGAGCTTAAGCCTAAACCAAGGGTTAGTAAACTCATCACATCTTCCCTCTGAGTGGGGGTAATGAGAATACCTTAAGTATGAAGTAAACACCTCACACTTAATCACCATGATGTAGGATTAAGATCATTAACCTACTTGTATTTACTTAGATTTTTTTGGAGTTTTTGTTTAGTGTTAATTAATGAGTTTAAGCCATAATCAAGGATTTAATGGACCCATTACACCATCCTAATAGAAGGATAATAGATGAGAACATTTATGCTGAGAAAGGCTCCTCAACTTAATCCATGATTAGGGATTAACCTCATGACAAAACAAAGCCTTTATTAAAATGGATTTTAGTTAATGATGAGATTAAGAAATGGATTTTAGGGTTTGTAAGACAACTTGAGGGGGACTTGTCCATTAACACTAGGGTTAGTCCTTCTTAACCAGTTAAGGAAGAATTAGAACCCTAATGCAAGGCCCAAGTTACAAGCTTGATGTCTTAGTGATTATTAGGTGAATTGATTAAAGGGTTTAAACACATTAAGGGTTTAACACTTAGGATTAAAGTTATACACTCCATCCTAATAGAAGGATACAGGCATAACCCTAATCACCAAGCCTTAAAACCTTTAAGGTTTAGTCCTTGATTAAGAGATGTGGAGAGAAGACTCAAAAGATGACACAAAGGTAAAACTAATGGGGGGACTAATCAAACCCTAATTGTATTCATGCATGGTTATTCCTAGGGTTTATGAGGCTTGCAAGAAGATCTTTAAGAGAAAAGCCACCAAGGAAGAAGCAGGATGAAGGAAGAGAAGCAAGAAGAAGCAAGACAAGTTGCTTGAAGAAAGAAGGAGGAGAAGGAGCATGAATGAGCATGCTCACTCTAATACAAAAGTAAAAATTCAGCAATGAATGTATAAAAGGAATGAGAAGATATTATGAGAAGTGAAGGCAAATTCACTTCTCAAACACTTACCACCTGAAAAGTTAGCAACAAGAAATGAAATGAAATGAAAATGAGATGAAATGCAAAGATGAAAACCAAAGTCAGAAGCATAATCATGATGCAAATGATGCTATGAGATGGTACAAATGGATGTCACTAGATGTGGATGATCATACAAACAACGAAGATGCAAATGAGACATGAAAGGAGGCATGAAAGTTCATGAAAACTTATGAAATGCAATGGATGCATAACATGGAAAATGGATGATGCAATGATCAAACATGATTTCAATATGTCCTAAGATGTCTTACATGTCATGTGGATGCACAAAATGTCATGGCAAATTCATGTATGCAAGCATATGAGGAATGAATGCAAATGAAGGCAAAGATTAGGGTTTATGAACAAGATGCAATGCAAAATTCAAAATCAGAAGCAAATGACGAGATAAAAAAATTGAAAATGGGATCAAAGGTACCCTAAACCTATATGATATCACACCCCAAAGGAGGAGACCTAACTCTTAACCCTAAGGAAGTTATGATTTTCCTAAGAAATCTAAGGTTTTAAGGTACCTCACAAGGAAAAATGCAAACAAATCAAAACTGAAATATAAATTCATGCCAAAATGACACAGGGGCCAAGAGGGGTACAAACGCGAACGGTCGGCGAAAGAGGAAGAGAACACACAAGGGTGAACTCAGAAAGACAAGAGTCGCCAGCTAGGCATTTTTATCCCGGGGGAAAGGTAATGCTGCATAGATCTAGAAAGATACGGACAAGACGGTTGCGAACCAGAGAGACTGAGAAAGGGGGTTGGTTACAACCTGGGAAGGTATTAGCACCCAGATTGTCCGTCGTACTCGACGGGATCCACGCTTAAAAGATTTGTGTTTTAAAGGGGTAGTGTCAGTGCAATCTGTGTAACAAAGCTGGAAAGAATACAAGTGTCAGTGTCAAAGAAAAGTGAAGTGAATAAAAGAAGTGTCAGTGCAAGGAAAGAGTATGAAGCTCAAGGCTATGAAGCTTAAAGAACAATGCTGGAAAGAGGGGGAATATACAGAGACTTTTGTTCGATAACCGTTAAGTTATGCCTACGTATCCTCTCGTGCAATGAGGAAGTCAGAACACCGTAGTTTGACCCAAAGAGACAAAAAGATAAATTGACTTGTGAACTGCTTACTTGTCTATGCTCAAGTGTATGACCTGTCTGGCTCAGGTGCAAACTGTCTTGCATTAGACGGGAGAAGCGAGTTCTCGTTTGTGAGTGAAGATGATGAGAAAAGAATCCCGAAGGAGACGATTATTGTTTGTTTTTGAGTTTTCAATCTTTTATTGCTTTTTGGAGTTTGTTATAGGAAAATGAGCTTAAGCCTAAACCAATGGTTAGTAAACTCATCACATCTTCCCTCTGATTAGGGGTAATGAGAATACCTTAAGTGTGAAGTAAGCACCTCACACTTAATCACCATGATGTAGGATTAAGATCATTAACCTACTTGTGATTATTTAGATGTTTTTTGTTGTTTTTGTTTAGTGTTAAGTAATGAGTTTAAGCCATAATCAAGGATTTAATGGACTCATTACACCATCCTAATAGAAGGATAATAGATGAGAGCATTTAAGCTGAGAAAGACTCCTCAACTTAATCCATGATTAGGGATTAACCTCATGACAAAACAAACCTTTATTAAGTGGATTTTAGTTAATGATAAGATTAAGAAATGAATTTTATTGTTGGTAAGACAACTTGAGGGGAACTTGTCCATTAACACTAGGGCTAGTCCTTCTTAACCAGTTAAGGAAGAATTAGAACCCTAATGCAAGGCCCAAGTTACAAGTTTGATGTCTTGATGATTATTAGGTGGATTGATTAAAGGATTTAAACACATTAAGGGTTTAACACTTAGGATTAAAGTTATACACTCCATCCTAATAGAAGGATGCAGGCATAACCCTAATCACAAAGCCTTAAAACCTTTAGGGTTTAGTCCCTGATTATGAGATGAGAAGAGAAGACTCAAGGATGACACAAAGGTAAAAGCTAAATGGGGGACTAATCAAAGCCCTAATTGTTATCATGCTTGGAGATCCTAGGGTTAATAAGGTTTGCAAGAAGATCTTCAGAGAAACCACCAGGAAGGAAGCAGATGAAAGGAGCCAGAAGCAAAGAGAAGCAAAACAACTTGCTTCACTTAAGAAGTCAAGTTGCTTGAAGAAAGAAAGTAAAGAGAGAGCATGAATGAGCAAGCTCAATCCAATACACAAGACAAAATGCAGTAAAGATGCAAGAGAGATGAGAAGAGATTATGAGAAGTGAAGGCAAATTCACTTCTCAAAATAACTTACCACCTGAAAAGTTAGCCAAAAGAAATGAAATGCAATGCAAATGAGATGAAATGTCATGATGCAAACCAAAGTCAGAAGCATTTACATGATGTTAATGATGCCAAGAGATGATGCAAACATGAGGCAAGACATGAGAATGATCAAACAAGCATAAAGATGCAAATGAAGCATGCATTGAACCATGAATGTACATGAAAAGTTATGAAATGTAATGGACATATAACATGGAAAATGAGAGATGAAATGATCAAACATGATTCTAATATGTCCTAAGATGTATTATGAATCATGTGGATGCACAAAATGTCATGGCAAGTCATTGGATGTAAGCAAATGAAAGATGGATGCAAAGGAAGGCACATATTAGGGTTTATGATCAACACACAAAGCAAAATTCAAAACCAGAAGCATATGACATGATAAAAATTTGAAAATGCAATCACAGATACCCTAAACCTATACAAACTCACTGCCCAAAGGAGGGGATCCAACTCTTAACCTAGTGAAAGTTATGAATTTCCTAAGAAGGCTAGGGTTTTAAGGTACTTTGTCAAGAAAAATGCAAAACAAATTGAAAATGCAAGATCAATTCAAATCCAATTTATCCTGTAAACTACATGCTATGAAGAGTATAATGCAAAAAGAATCATCATCCAACTCCCAATGGTTAGGCAGAAAATAATTTTTGAAGTTTGAAACAAAATATTGCCTAAAAATGAAATTAATTCCAATGAAAAGAATCAAAAGGCATCAAGAACAAAAAATAAATTTGGTTTGAGAGTTGGACAATGTTTCTAAATGTTTTAAAATGCAATGTGAATTTTTTGGTGATTTTTAAATACCTAAATGTATTTTTAATTAATTAATTTCCATTAACTAATTAAAAATAAACATTTAAATGATTTAAAAATAATTTTTAATGCAAAAAATAAAAATAAAAATATATTCAGAATGAGAAAATATTTTAAGCCAGCATGCAAAAAATGAAATTTTTATAAAGTGTTTTGATATTT
The DNA here is from genome assembly GCA_963966055.1 of Lathyrus aphaca. Taxonomy (NCBI): domain Eukaryota; kingdom Viridiplantae; phylum Streptophyta; class Magnoliopsida; order Fabales; family Fabaceae; genus Lathyrus; species Lathyrus aphaca. Next base: position 306,785,715 of record OZ014519.1, on the reverse strand, counting down.
TAAAATAAATGGGAAAGAAAATGCAATAAAAATGAATTAAAAATACGAATTAATGAAAGTAATCCTATCCAGTGGTTGAGATTCAAATAGAAAGGGAGGGAATTGACCAGCGCACGCATCTGGATGGCTGAGATTCAAACTACACTAATTACGTCATTAAGCCCTAATCTGAACCCTAAACACTTTCAGATGACCGAAACAGTGTTCCGGTCATCTTCTCCGGCCAACCATTCATGCTATCTCACTCCCTACGCATCAAAACTTCACCAAAATCTCCAGATTCAATCCTTAAACATCATTAAACCTAAACCTAAACCCCAAAAATAATTTATTTTCACTGAATCATAAGAATCAAACCAAAATTCATTTCACGGGCAAAGTTTCAGAACAAGCATACATGGCCATTTTTCACTCATTTTCAAAACAAATCACATCATGATAATCAGTGAAGCATAAGGAAGCATTTAGAAACTAAAAATGGAAGTTCTGGAAAAATAAATGCCATAGCTACCTGAGCTTGAGCTTTCGAAACAGGGACTTTCTGGCTGCTTCTTTGGTTCAAACAAACTCCAATGATCCTCCTTAGAAGCTTTTGACACTTAGCTAGAGTTTATATGGCCTCCAGAGAAAGTTTGCAGAAGCTCAGGTCAAGGGAGTGTTGAAATCGTGTTTTTGATTGTGGTGGTTTCAGGGACAAGTGAGGGGTGGGAAATGATCAGTGGATCATGGTGAGTTGATTAGTGAAGGAATTTTCAAGTTTTAGTAGCTGAGTTGAGAGATTCGATAGAAAATGCAAGGGGATGAATTTTTGTGTATGCTGACTTGTGTGTGTGTTCTGGCTTAGTTGTGTTATGTGTTGGGTTGCTTTTGGTACACATTTCAATCCTTGATAGGTCAGAGAGTTGTTGTGGAGCAGTGTGATTGGTATGGAGCAAAATGCATAAAGTCAACTTTTTGTGTAAGAGAGGTATGGTCATTGGTAGGCCAAGGACAAAGGGGTGTCCTGTGCAGCAAGGAATGAGGAGAGCCATGGGATCAGTCTTGAAGCCAATTAGCAAGTGGATTAGGGTTTGTATGATGTTTTGCAACTTTGTCCAATTTTGGCCCTTTTGAAGTTTCTTGATCAATAAGTCATGAAAATGGGCAAACCTTTGGTGCATTCTGACTTTTAGGCATTGTTTTATGTTTGTACAAAGATTAGAAGTAACTTTGAGGTCTCATTTTACCTTGGCAAGGAGTTTTGCAACTTTGCCTCTTTGGTACATAACTTGAAATTATGTGATTTTGTCCAACTTTGACAAGCCATAACTTTTGATCTAAAATGAATTAGAATGAGTTCTTGTACTTTTTGAAAAGGGAATGATCCATTCTACAACTTTCATGACCAAAGTTTTCCCATTTGAAGCATTTTTGAATCAAAAAGAAAGGGTTGAAAAAGTTTCCCAAAATGGCAAGTTTCCATTACAAGTCATTTTCCCAAAAAGGCAACTTTGCAAATGGCTTGAAATTCTTCAATTTTGTGAACTTATAACACCTTCTATGATCAAATAAAGACCATACATAATCAAAATGATGATGAACACCCTTTGGTTGGGGCATTGGGGGCCTCAGATGCCCTGATTTTACACTGACTTGCTCAAGAAGTCAACTCTTGATTAGATGCCTTCCCCATGGAATTTCTTCATGAAAATTGATATGCATGATCCTTATACCATATAGAGACCAATAGAAACAAGAATGACCAAAAAATTTGGAGCTATGGCCTTTGAAACCAAAACCCTAATTCTAGGTCATTTGTGCAGTTAATCCTGGCTCTTCTTCCATGCCATTCTCAGTTCTTGTGATTCTTTGACTTTCTTGACTTTGTGGGGGATATAATATGATGCTTGAACAAACATGGACCCCTTTGAAGTGATTGAAGACCTTTGGAGTGGCCCAGATGGCTAAGGGATGGCTCAGGTTACAAACCCTAGGTGTAGATGACTTAGAAGCAATGCAGTGAATCAAAAATGCAATATGGGATATCATGATTGAACTTATGCATATGAAAAGATCACAAGCCATGGTGTGAATGGGTGAGGGAAAATTTGGGGTGTTTACAGCTGCCCCTATTCAAACATGAGTTAGTTGTGCAGGATGTAAGCGACGGCTTAACAGGCAAACAAGATAACTTGTGGTTGAATACCAAAAGACAGTCTGAAATTTGCACTCACAGAATGAAGAAGAAAAGGGATATAGATTGTAAAGGGAAATAAAGTATGATTATAAAGTGCGGGCGACGGAGGACGACCGTCGAGCAGAGGACGACTGCTGGGGAAAGAGCAATGACGGGGACGACCGACATGCTGGGGATATAAGAGATTATGATGGGGACGACCATCAAGTAAAGCGATAAGACTCTCTGGGGGTTATAGGTAAATGAAATAAATGATGAGGTACGGTCATCAAAGGTGAAGGACGATCACCTAGCAGGGGACGGCTGCTCTGTTGGGGGTAAGATGAGGGATGGTCATCTAAGGTGAAGGACGATCACCTAGCAAGGTACGGTTGCCAAAAGTATCGCGACATAGGACGAATGTCGGATAAAAAGGTCGACGATAGGGACGACCATCGGATAAGCATGATGAAGGACGATCATCAATAGGTGAAGGACGATCACCTAGCAGGGGAAGGCTGCTCTTAGGGTTTATCGTGACATAGGACGAATATCAGATAACAAGATCAATGATGGGGACGGCCACCGGATACAGTGATGAAGGACGATCATCAGGAGGTGAAGGACGATCACCTAGCAGGGTACGACTGCTGAAAATGTTACAACATAGGACAAATGTCGGATAAGAAGGGGTTCTAATGAATAGAGACTCCACTGGGGGTTGATGAAGGACGATCATCAAAGAGGTGAAGGACGATCACCTAGCAGGGTACGGCTGCTAAAAGGTATCATGACATAGGACGAATGTCAGATAGAAAGGAAATAGTTCGACAAGTTTTGTTGGGGACTTTGCCGGGGAAGAAGTAAACACGGATGAATGTCTACATCCAAGAAATGAGAGGTATAAGTGTTTGGGCACTGTGTATAGACTAAAGATGCGAACAAGCATCCTTAAGACTATGATACGGACGGGTATCAGGTAGAAACAAATACTGACACATGTTCAGAGATGATGATACGGACGAGTATCAACTGGTTAACAAAGAACACAGACGAGTATCGGATCTGAGGGGACTCTTCTGGGGAATTATAGACACAGACGAGTGTCTAAACTCTGAAAAGAGGTAAAAGTATCTGACATTGTGTATGGATTAAAGACGCGAACGAGCATCCTTAAGACCATGGTATGGACAAGTATCAGTAGAAACAAACGCTTGACGCATGTTCAGAGATGATGATACGGACAAGTATCAACTAGTTAACAAAGAACACGGACGAGTTTCGAATCTAAGAAAGATAAGTGGTGTATACAAGATACGGACGAGTATATGTATGAGTAAAAAGTATGAGTAAGACACGGACGAGTGTCTATCTGAAAAAGTGCATTATAAACAAATATATGATCTACGAAGTATTTAGGTAACTATGTTGGGGAAGGTGACACGGACGGGTGTCAAGGAATAGGTATGTATATGTATTTGTACGGTGAGTGCAAAGGGGACGCTTTGGCTTTCTACTGGGGATATGACACGGACGGGCGTCGGGAAGTATCTGTATCTTTAGGGAAAATGCCTTACTCTCTGCCGGGGAACCTGGAGAGTTTTCTGTACATCGTTGATGGATTGTCAGTATTTACGAGTGTTTGATTCAGAACATGGCTCATGATTATGCAATATGTTTGATTTTTTGCCGTAATGCTCCGTTTTAGACGGAATGCTACGCTCTGCGGGGGGAATATGATGTGAATGCTATGATTATGCAAAGATAACAATCCGGGATTCAGATCCCGTTGCTGTGGAGATTTCTGGCTGATCTACTTGAAGGATATCCCAGCTGGGGATGAGATCACTGGTAGTACTGTCATGTATGACTCTGCTTGGGGGGAAACAGATTATTGATAGACAAATCCTTGTAATGGGGGACCCAGCTGGGGTTTGTAGAAGCTTTCGCCACTCTGTCGTGAGGTTCTTAGGTACTGCTCTGCCGGATAGAGGTTGGCACTCTGTGGGGAGATGGATCTTTGGCTTTTGTACTTGGCCGAGGAGGAATAATGGATGGCAACTCAGCTGGGGAGAAAGCACCTCCGGTGCTATCTGTGAGATAGTCTGAGTAGATAAAGATTTGCCAGCTTGCTGGGGTGAAGTTTTCATGCCCCATGTTGTGCTTTGAAAACCTGCAATCCTGAAAAGACAGAGAAACGCACAAGTAATCCCGAGGTATCCCTTACCGGATTCCATCCTAAGAGTTTAGACACTCCCGGGAGTAAGTATATTTCCTGCAAGCACGCATTTAAAAGAAGCATCTGTATTTATGCAATCAGTATCTTAAAGACATCGGACATTTTCGCAAATTAAAATAAAATGTACGAGACAAAACGTGACTGAAAATCTGATTTTATTAATTCGTGTGCCCTGAATTGGCAAGATACAGTCAGGAAACGAATCCCCTAAAATGAGGAGATTGTTACAAATTGAGAAACAAAAGATGCTGGCAATGTTGATGGCGCTTCAAGGAGCTTCCTTTTGCTATGACTCGTATGACATTTGACGTTCTTCTCGTCTTGCTTTCTGAAGGAGGCTGATTCCGACCGACGCTCAAACCTTTAGAAGCTTACCAAGTCGTAAGTGATACAGATGAATTCAGAACGCAGTTGTTCGCTTATTCCCTTATTTTGCATGGATCGCCCTTTCGGGTTTTCAATCCATCGGGATACCCATTTTTTGCCTGAGTTGTCCAATGCGGCTTTTCAACTCAGCGGGTGTACATTTTTTATTTATTTCCCTTATTTTTGCCCGAGTCTTTTATTCTGTTTTTGACTCGCCGGGATGCCCTATTTTTGCCTGGACTTACATTCTGTTTTATGTCCAGCGGGTCATTTTATGCGAAGTATTTTTTAACTGCATCTGAATTCATAGGGGACAGGAAGTCTTCACCATCCATAGTGCTGAGCATCAGTGCCCCACCAGAGAAAACTTTCTTTACTACGAATGGCCCTTCATAGTTCGAAGTCCACTTGCCCCTGTGGTCTGTATGAGGAGGGAGGAGTCTTTTCAGCACAAGATCTCCTACTTGGTACTCTCGGAGCCTGACTTTCTGATCGAAGGCTTTCTTCATTCTTTTCTGATACAGCTGTCCGTGACATATTGCAGCCAATCTCGTCTCTTCAATCAGATTCAGTTGTTTGTATCGGGACCGGACCCATTCTGCTTCGTTCAGCTTAACATCCATTAGTACCCGTAGGGAGGGTAATTCAACTTCAACCGGTAGGACTGCCTCCATGCCATACACAAGCTGATAAAGTGTTTCCCCAGTGGACATTCTGATCGACGTACGGTACCCATGCAAGGCAAATTGTAGCATTTCATGCCAGTCTTTATAGGTAACTACCATTTTCTGTACAATCTTCTTGATATTCTTATTAGCCGCCTCTACAGCGCCGTTCATCTTTGGCCTGTAAGGAGAAGAATTATGGTGTTGTATCTTGAAGTCCCGACATAGTTCTGCCATCATTTTGTTGTTTAAGTTGGAACCATTATCAGTAATGATTCGCTCGGACACTCCATACCGGAAGATGATGTCTCTCTTCAGAAATCGGGCTACCACTTGCCTTGTAACATTTGCATAGGAAGCTGTTTCAACCCACTTGGTAAAATAGTCAATGGCAACCAGGATGAATCTGTGGCCATTTGAAGCAGTTGGTTCAATCTTGCCAATCATATCAATGCCCCACATGGCAAAGGGCCAGGGTGAAGACATCACATTCAGAGGATTTGGAGGTACATGCACTTTATCCGCGTAAATCTGGCATTTATGGAATTTCCTGGCATAGGCACAACAGTCGGCGTCCATTGTGATCTAGTAATAACCTGATCTTAGCAACTTTTTAGCCATGGCATGCCCTCCTGCATGGGTACCAAAGGATCCTTCGTGTACTTCATGCATCAACAAGTCTGCTTCTGTTCTATCAACGCATCTGAGGAGTACCATATCAAAGTTTCTCTTGTACAGGGAACCATCAGTATTCAGGAAGAAACTACCAGCTAGCCTTGTTAATGTCTTCTTATCATTGTAAGATGCCCCAGGTGGGTATGTTTGATCCTCCAAGAAGCATTTAATGTCATGGAACCAAGGCTTATCATCTTTAACAACATCTGCTGCAAATACATATGCCGGTCTGTCAAGTCTGGACACTGCAATTTGAGGTACAAAGTTGGCAGCTTGAACTTTGATCATGGATGAAATGGTAGCTAGAGCATCTGCAAACTGATTCTCATCTCGAGGGATATACTCAAGCTTTACTGTCGTGAAGAAAGTCAATAACCTCCTTGTATAATCCCTGTAAGGTATCAGATGATCCTGGTGTGTGTACCATTTGTCGTTGGTTTGATTAACTACCAGAGCTGAATCTCCGAACACAGTCAAAGTCTTGATCCTGAGGTCAATGGCTTCCTCAAGACCCATAATACAAGCTTCGTATTCAGCTTCGTTGTTAGTGCAGTTGAAGGTGAGCTTTGCTGAGAAAGGCATGTGAACCCCCTTAGATGTAATGAGTACTGCACCAACACCACGACCATTCATATTAACAGCCCCATCAAACATCATAGTCCATTCCTTTTCTGGGTCAGGCCCTTCAGTGTGAATAGGCTCTTCATGATCTTTTGCTTTTATGAACATGATGTCTTCATCAGGGAAGTCAAATCTCATAGGCTGGTAATCATCAATGGGTTGCTCAGCAAGATAATCAGACAATACACTGCCCTTGATGGCTTTCTGAGATGTGTACTGGATGTCATATTCTGTGAGGATCATTTTCCATCTTGCAACCCGTCCGGTAAGTGCTGGCTTCTCAAAAATGTACTTAACTGGGTCCATCTTTGATATCAACAAGGTAGTGTGGGTCCACATATACTGTCTCAGTCGGCGAGCAGCCCACGCTAAAGCACAGCAAGTTTTCTCGAGCAGTGAATAACGTTGTTCACAGTCGGTAAACTTTTTGCTTAGGTAGTATATTGCATACTCTTTTCGACCAGACTCGTCATGCTGGCCCAGCACACACCCCATTGACTCTTCTAATACTGTTAAGTACATTATTAGAGGTCTTCCTTCAACTGGAGGCATAAGGATTAGAGGCTCTTGTAAATATTCCTTGATCTTGTCAAAAGCCCTCTGGCAATCTTCGTTCCACCTGACCGTTTGTTCTTTTCTTAATAGTTTGAACAAGGGTTCACAGGTTGCTGTAAGGTGAGATATGAACCTTGAAATGTAGTTCAATCTACCTAGAAAACCCCGAACTTCTTTTTCTGTCTTCGGTGCAGGCATTTCTTGAATAGCTTTGACTTTATCAGGGTCAACTTCAATCCCTTTCTCACTTACAATAAATCCCAGCAGCACACCAGATCGCACCCCGAATGTGCATTTGTTGGGATTTAACTTCAGTTGGTATTTCCTCAAACGCTTGAATAACTTCAGTAGATTCACCAGGTGGTCTTCTTCTGTGAGGGACTTGGCAATCATGTCATCTACATAACATTCAATTTCTTTATGGATCATGTCGTGGAATAATGTTACCATAGCCCGTTGATACGTTGCACCAGCATTCTTCAGTCCGAACGGCATCACCTTGTAACAGAACGTGCCCCAGGGTGTGATGAAAGTTGTCTTCTCCATGTCTTCAGGTGACATCTTGATCTGATTATATCCGGAAAATCCATCCATGAAGGAGAATACCGAGAACTGAGCCGTGTTATCAACCAATACATCAATGTGAGGTAAAGGGAAATCATCCTTCGGGCTGGCTCTGTTCAGATCCCGGTAGTCCACACACATTCTCACTTTGCCGTCTTTCTTAGGCACAGGTACAATATTAGCAACCCACGACGGATAGCTAGTTACAGCAAGGAAACCGGCATCCCACTGCTTTTGCACCTCTTCCTTTATCTTCATTGCCATATCTGGGCGAGTACGGCGCAACTTATGCTTTATTGGTGGGAAATCTTCTTTTAAAGGCAGCTTGTGCATGACAATATCGGTGTCCAACCCTGGCATATCCTGATAAGACCAAGCAAAGACATCCACATACTCCCGAAGCATATCAATCAGTTGCTCTTTTACGGGATCTTGTAGGCAGGCCCCGATCTTAACCTCTTTCACGTCTTCTTCCGTACCAAGATTAACCGTTTCGACTTCCTCCTGATGAGGAGTGATAACCTTCTCCTCTTGCCTTAACAACCTGGCTAGCTCTTCAGGAAGCTCATAATCTTCTTCAACCCCTTCATCAGCTTGATTGATTGGATTGTCAAAGTCATACGAAGCCATAGCTGTGTTGTTGTCGGTGCAGTCTGAAAGGCACTCTCTACAAGGGTTTAGATCGTTTATTTTAGTGATTGATTTTAATCTTGTTTATAAAAAAGTGAAATGAAGTTATCATTTTGGAAAACATTTCCATTTTATTTTTGTACAAAAAGAAAAATGGAAAACAGTGAGCGAAAAAGAAAAAGACTCATTTGCAAAAGATGTCCGATATTCATTGATTGATCTGTTTGCACAAAATTACAAGATGGCCCGATTACAAAATGAGTCTTGTCATCTTGGGCAAGATGCAAGACTTGATGCATGCTTAAAAATACAGGAAATAATAATTACTCTGCAGGAGTAATCCTTATAATTTCCTGGGAAGACCAATTAAGGACTTGGCTCCCCGGGATCCTTGGACGTATCCATCTCTCCAGGTTGCGGTTGCTTTCATCCTCGTCTTCCAAGTTGTTTACTGCATCCGGGGTGAGCATTCCCCCGCTGACAAAACTGGGCTTCTTGGCAGCCTCTGATTGATCTTGTTGAGTTGGTCTGTAACCCAACCCAAATTTGTCCTCCTTCTTCTCCATGGGCAGCAGCTTGCCCCAGCCTTGGGCAGTACCCTCTTCAACAACCTTCTTGGCTTGCTGATAAGATGTCATGGAGGTTCCTAGTACAGCAGATGCTTCATTAATGTTCAGGGCCTCAAACCCCTGGCTCATGGTTTCATGGATCTCTCCATCCATCTCAATATATTTATACGTAGCCAGATGGCTAACAAAGATGTCTTCTTCACCACAGATGGTGATGATCTGGCCTTCCCACTCGAATTTCAGCTTCTGGTGAAGGGTAGACGTAACAGCGCCAGCGACATGGATCCAGGGTCTACCCAACAAACAGCTGTAGGTCGGCTGAATGTCCATCACATAGAAGGTAATTTTAAAAGTCTGCGGGCCAATCATCACAGGCAGATCAATCTCCCCTAGCACTGATCTTTTAGAGCCATCAAATGCTCTCACCACCAAATTACTCGGACGCAGTGCCAAGCCATCATACTCCAGCTTCACTAAGGCTTTCTTTGGCAAAACATTGAGTGAGGACCCAGTGTCCACCAGTACATGGGATAGAACAGCACCCTTGCATTCTAGAGTGATGTGTAAAGCCTTGTTGTGGTTACGCCCCTCTGTTGTTAAGTCAGCATTGGTAAAACCCAGTCCATGACTGGTATTGACATTTGCCACCACAGTTTCTAGCTGATTAACAGTGATCCCCTCTGGCACGTATGCTGCGTGCAAGACTTTCAATAATGCATTCCTGTGAGCTTCAGAACACATCAATAGGGATAATATGGAGATCTTTGAGGGAGTTTGGTGAAGCTGATCCACCACTTTGTAATCACTTCTCTTTATAATCCTCATAAACTCGTCTACATCTTGTTCAAAAGATGTCTTCTGAGTTTCCTTGATAATCGGTTCTTCAAATATCACACTCTTTCCCTTTGCTTTGGCAGCAGCTTCTGCTTCGGCATTAGGTCTTTGCACCTGTGGGGCAAAAAGGGGTCCGCTTCTGGTGAAGCCTCCACCTCCCCCAACATTATCAATTTGTGGAGAAGAAGTTGAAGAATCCAAAGTGATTTTCTCCCCGTTGCAGTAGAGATCGGAGCCATAATGCCAAGGTATGGCATTACTGCTTTCATATGGAACTGGTCCAGGCACCGTGATGGTAACTGGACTGGCTGCTGTAGAGGAAGGTACTGAAATGGTATGCGGATCGTAGTAAATGGTGACCGGTAATTTGGCAGGAGGTGCCACTGTTTGTTGTTGAAAGTAGTTGTTTGGAGGAACATCTGATGGATCATAGTAAATGGTGACTGCTGAGATATCTTCATTAACTTCTGTTGGCATTGCAGAAGATTCTGTTGAATAAATGGACGCTGATGTTGTAGAAGAAATGGTTGTTGACATTTGATTTGTTGAAGTGATGGATGAAGCCATTGTTGATGATATTGATGAATTGGTCGGAATGATTGTTGTTGCAGTTGTAGAAGAATCAGGAATTGTTATCAAAGGAGTTGCTGGATTTGTAGGCGCCGTTGTTGAGATCTGAAGTATACCACTTTTGATAAGACTATCTATGCCGCTTCTCAAATTATCACACCCGTTGACCGAAATGTTGCAATACCCACAACCGAGCTCACACCCGGGGAACATCTGGCACTCTAGAAGCTGAGCTTTAATTTCGACCAGAGGTGTTCGAATCTGTCCAACATTGGTGATTAAGAAAGATGGCTTGTCTTCCTCAATGGCATTAATTCTTGGCCCTCCATGATTGGGCATGGGATTCTTGGTGACACTTGGAGGGGGTGCAAAGTTGAGGGCTTTAGAATCCACCAGATCTTGTACCTTCATTTGTAAAGCCCTGCATTTCTCAGTATTGTGGCCAGGTGCATTGGAATGGAAAGCACATCTGGCGTTGACATCATAATTTCTTGGGAGATTGGAGGGATCTGGTGGTGCCAATGTCCTTAATTCAACCAAGTTGAGTTTCAGGAGTTGTGGCAATAAGGCAGCATAAGGCATAGGGATAGGGTCGATCACCCTATTTTCCTGTGATGGTCTTTGCTGAAAGGGTCTTTGTTGTTGATTGTTGTTATTGTTGTTGTAGGTCCTCTGCGGAGGATACTGAACTTGCTGCTGATAGTGTGGTTGTTGTTGTGGTTGATATGTTGGTTGCTGAGGTATCGGAGCTGGAATAGTGACAGCTGCTACCGATCTGTGGACATACTGAGGTCTGCCCCTACTGGCATGAATGGCATTTGTCTCACCGGTTCTTCTAGGTCCCACAAAAGGCTTCCTGGAGTTACCGGACGAACTTGCACCATTATCAGAAATCTTACCCATTTTCAAAAGGCTTTCAATCCTTTCCCCGGCTATAACTACGTCTGCGAAGCTGGTGGAAGAAAAGGCAGCTAGCCTATCAATATATGTTCCTTGCAGAGTATTCATAAACATGTCGGCCATTTCTCTTTCCGACATGGGTGGCTGGACAGCAGCAGCAAGATGTCTCCACCTCTGGGCATATTCCCTGAAGCTTTCTCTGGAGGACTGGGACATTCCCATCAAGAGGGTCCTGTTAGGAGCCATGTCCAGATTGTATTGGTACTGCCTGATGAAGGCTTCAGCTAGGTCCTTCCAGCATCTGATAGTAGCTCTGGTTAAGTGTGAATACCACTCCCTTGAAGCCCCAGTCAAACTGTCTTCAAAGTAAAACATCCACAGTTTTTCATCCATGGTGTATGCCTTAAGTCTCCCCAGAAAGGACTGTAAGTGAGTTCGTGGACAGGAAGTGCCATTGTACTTCTCGAAGCACGGGGGTTTAAACTTGTGGGGAATCCTTACCCCATCCACTAACCCCATATCCATGACATCAAAACCTAGGGAATTTTGAGACTCCAGAGATCTCAACTTCTCAGCAATTTTATCAAACCTCCTATCATAGACTTCATCCCCAGCTCCCATTACAGTAAACTGCTCCTCTTGAGGATCTTCTTGCAAGATCCTGCCTGCAGTAGTATTTCCTTGCACATTACCCGGGATGTTGACTTCCAGATGTAGATGAGGCCCATATACTGGTGGGTTAACATGAGGCTGACCCCTCTCATTGTTACTTGTTCCTCCAGTTCCCAGATGGGGTTCTTCCGGGGTTTGTCTTTCTACTAATGCCCTCAACCTTTCTTGACTTTGGGCCAAGCCATTCATTACTTCCATGAATTGGGTCATTTGGTTTCTCATCTCCAGCCTTTCATTAGCCATCTGAGTTCTGACCTCTGTCAGATCTTGTTGTACTTGATCCATTTGGATACCAGGAAGATTGTTGCGAGTAGGATACCGGTGCGGACGGTTGAGAGGGAACACCCGACGGCGAGCAATAATTCCTGAACCACAACAGAGTTAGTAACAAACAGAATAATAACGAAACCTACAAAACAAAACAAAAGTTAGCATGCAATGCAGTATGCTTATTTATTTTCCAAGGTATCCGGCTTGGTTCTTGGTTTTGACCTTTCCAGACCCTGAGGAAGATGCTTTGATGTTGCTTGAGAGAAGAAACTCAAATGGAAATGAACTAACAAATATATTACAAAAGGTGCATAGCACATAGTCTGTTTTTTACAACACACGCCCCTGAGGGGTCAAAATACAACAAAAAAAAAGAAAAGTACATGAAATGGAAATGAACAACAAGCAAAGAAATCAAACATCTAATCCAAACTCATCCTCCTTAACCTCCTTCAAAAGTGCCTCACTTACAGGACCAGCCGGGTGCTCTGTAATGTTTCTGATAAGAAGGTTTCTGGTGGCAATAGCAGTGGTCAGCTTCTTGTGCCTGTCCTGGTCCTTTGACCTCTTCAGACCAGCCCTAAGCTTCAATTCTGAAATCTCCTTCTGGGCTGCCAACAGAGCTTCTTGTTGTTTCTTTTCATTGGCCTCCAATTGCTCAATCCTGGCTTGAGTTTTCTTATCTTCTTGAGTACGAGCCTCAGTGATCCTGACCCACCTAGCTTGACTTTCTTACTGATAGAGATCAGTCCTAGCCTTCTGAAACTGGGCCTCTTTACAGGCATTCTTCAAAATTTGCTCCCCAGCCCTTGATTTCTTGATGTAGTCCTCTGCCTTCTCAATCTTGGCCAGATGTTCCACCTTAAGCTTCTCCAACCTCTCAATGTCTATACAACCATCACTCCTCTCCCAGAGGGTCTTCTTCAGAGCTTGAGACAGATTCTCATTCCTTTCCTTTAGCTTCTCAAATTCTTCCAGGCTGACAGTGGCTGGAGGTGGTACTGTGGATGGTCCAGGTGCATCCTCAATGGTGAAAGGCATCCCAGAAATCTGAGCTCTAGCACGAGACCATTCATAATACTGAGCTGAAGCCACATTATTGCACCTCCCAAGAATGGCCATCCCTTTGGTCTGGATGTTGTCCCAAGCCCAGGATGCTTGTCTGACAACAGCTAGATTAGGTTTTATCTCACAATACAGGGTTTCAGCCAAGTCTTGCACTCTAGGAGGGTGAACCAAAGCATAGCCCAATTGTCTCTTAAACAGCAAAGGATTGTAGTTGATGCAACCCTTTACTCCTACCAGAGGTACATTGGGGTACTGCCCACAGCTAGTTATTATGTCCCTTCCTTTGGTGCTCTGGGTGCACCACCTGATGTAATCTGAAGTTAAAGCAATAAGTCTCTTAGCCCAATTCTTCTGTTGGTGAGGATTCAGGAAGGCATCAGTCTTGGGTAAGTGCTTAAGCATCCAGGTATGAAATAGGGGAGCACAGCATCTCACCAACTTCCCTCTTTGCTTCTCATTTCTTTGGTGAACAGGGTAATAGAAATCTCCCAGCAATGTGGGCACTGGGTTCCTCAGAAGGAAAAGGTGAATGGCATTCTTTTTGATAAATTTGGGCTCGTCTGCAAATAGTATAACCCCATATATACTGAGGGATACCAATGCATAAACTGCCCTTCATTCTCCCAAAGAGGCCTTCAGGATGGCCTGAGAAGTCAGAAAGTCCAGGTGCAAACCAGGGATCCCAGCCTTTGTTGTCATGTTTTGCTCAATCAATATAGGCTCTAGGTACAGTGCTTTTGCCACTTCTCCATTGCTGGGAGAAGTCATCTATGGGTTGAAGGGGATATCACCCCTGACAGGTACTCCAATCAATGATGAGAACTCCTCCAGCAGAGGTCCTAGTTGAAAGTTCTGGAAAGTGAAGCATCTCAAAGGAGGGTCATAAAACTGTAGGCAAGTGTGGATCAAACTCCTCTGAGAAGGGTCCAGGTCCATAACCATATCAAGGATGCCTTCATAATGCTCTTTGAATAATGGGATGTGGTCTGGAGTGATAAGTGCCTGGACCTGCCTGATGCCAGTCAGCACAGGCTCAAAGAAATGGTATGAAATGTTGCTCTTCTTGGGTGCCATGACTGCTGATGAAGGGCTGAAACAAATGCTGATGATGAAGACTGATACTGGAGATGGGCCACTGATAGGCTGAGGCTGGTGGTGAAGGTAGCTGAAGCAGGCAACTGATGAAGATAGCTGAAGCAGACAACTGATGACCAGAGGTCTATGCAGATGAATGGGTCAAAACCAAGCCAGATACAACATGGATACCCTGAAAAACAAATAAACAAATGTTAAATGATGCAAATGATGAGTATGCAAATGATATGCAAGGGTTTGTGATCAAGCTGGAACTGATTATTGTCTTGATATAAGTCCATGTATGTTCAAGAAGTCCAGATGGAGGTTCAGAAATCCGGTAACCAAGGTGGGGGACTCAAATAAAGAGTCACATGTCCAGGGTTCAAATCACAAGAACTGTCCCAAAATGAGGTGCTCTTAATCAAACAAGTAATAGGGTATGATGTGGCCAAAGGTACCTGCAAACCTGTAAACAGCCCAACCCCCTCACAGGTGATGTTCTAAAACAAGGATCCTCTGTCTTGGATCAGTTATGAGAAGTGTAAACACTTCTAACCCGGAGGTACAGTGTTTACAATAACCATAAAAGATCCTCCTCTAATTCACCTCAGTTTCTGAAGGTCATAATAAAGGTCATCCAGACTTAGCAGGCTTCCTAGATAGCCCTAGCACTACAGGAAATCTGTAGCACAGAGTTCTCAAGAAGAAACCCACATCTGAACCGTGTTTCATATTCCCGCACCAGACCGAAATGGAATGGGAAAGAACATGAACCACTCTAGCCTAGGTGTCACTCAGGTCCCAGGTATAGGACCTTAAACTCTCAGTAGAACCCCACCCACCAAAACAAAGAAACCAGATCCAGCAAGATGACAATATGACAGTATGATGTATAAAGCTGTAAAGAAAGCAATAAATAACTGTACATAAAGCAGTAAATAAAACAAATATATAAACACCATTAGCATATAACACCCCAGTAAACACAAATCAAACAAGCGCTAGGAGGAACCCACAAAAAGAACCAGAAGCCCTGGTTACAGTATAAGGGTCCCCAGCAGAGTCGCCAAGCTGTCGCTCCCGCCAAAATGACACAGGGGCCAAGAGGGGTACAGACGCGAACGGTCGGCGAAAGAGGAAGAGAACACACAAGGGTGAACTCAGAAAGACAAGAGTCGCCAAGGCTATGAAGCTTAAAGAACAATGCTGGAAAGAGGGGGAATATACAGAGACTTTTGTTCGATAACTGTTAAGTTATGCCTACGTATCCTCTCGTGCAATGAGGAAGTTAGAACACCGTAGTTCGACCCAAAGAGACTGAAAGATAAATTGACTTGTGAACTGCTTACTTGTCTATGCTCAAGTGTATGACCTGTCTGGCTCAGGTGCAAACTGTCTTGCATTAGACGGGAGAAACGAGTTCTCGTTTGTGAATGAAGATGTTGAGAAAAGAATCCCGAAGGAGACGATTATTGTTTGTTTTTGAGTTTTCAATCTTTTATTGCTTTTTGGAGTTTGTTATAGGAAAATAAGCTTAAGCCTAAACCAATGGTTAGTAAACTCATCACATCTTCCCTCTGATTAGGGGTAATGAGAATACCTTAAGTGTGAAGTAAGCACCTCATACTTAATCACCATGATGTAGGATTAAGATCATTAACCTACTTGTGATTATTTAGATGTTTTTTGTTGTTTTTGTTTAGTGTTAAGTAATGAGTTTAAGCCATAATCAAGGATTTAATGGACTCATTACACCATCCTAATAGAAGGATAATAGATGAGAGCATTTAAGCTGAGAAAGACTCCTTAACTTAATCCATGATTAGGGATTAACCTCATGACAAAACAAACCTTTATTAAGTGGATTTTAGTTAATGATAAGATTAAGAAATGAATTTTATGGTTGATAAGACAACTTGAGGGGGACTTGTCCATTAACACTAGGGTTAGTCCTTCTTAACCAGTTAAGCAAGAATTAGAACCCTAATGCAAGGCCCAAGTTACAAGTTTGATGTCTTGATGATTATTAGGTGGATTGATTAAAGGATTTAAACACATTAAGGGTTTAACACTTAGGATTAAAGTTATACACTCCATCCTAATAGAAGGATGCAGGCATAACCCTAATCACAAAGCCTTAAAACCTTTAGGGTTTAGTCCCTGATTATGAGATGAGAAGAGAAGACTCAAGGATGACACAAAGGTAAAAGCTAAATGGGGGACCAATCAAAGCCCTAATTGTTATCATGCTTGGAGATCCTAGGGTTAATGAGGTTTGCAAGAAGATCTTCAGAGAAACCACCAGGAAGGAAGCAGATGAAAGGAGCCAGAAGCAAAGAGAAGCAAAACAACTTGCTTCACTTAAGAAGTCAAGTTGCTTGAAGAAAGAAAGTAAAGAGAGAGCATGAATGAGCAAGCTCAATCCAATACACAAGACAAAATGCAGCAAAGATGCAAGAGAGATGAGAAGAGATTATGAGAAGTGAAGGCAAATTCACTTCTCAAAACAACTTACCACCTGAAAAGTTAGCCAAAAGAAATGAAATGCAATGCAAATGAGATGAAATGTCATGATGCAAACCAAAGTCAGAAGCATTTACATGATGTTAATGATGCCAAGAGATGATGCAAACATGAGGCAAGACATGAGAATGATCAAACAAGCATAAAGATGCAAATGAAGCATGCATTGAACCATGAATGTACATGAAAAGTTATGAAATGCAATGGACATATAACATGGAAAATGAGAGATGAAATGATCAAACATGATTCTAATATGTCCTAAGATGTATTATGAATCATGTGGATGCACAAAATGTCATGGCAAGTCATTGGATGTAAGCAAATGAAAGATGGATGCAAAGGAAGGCACATATTAGGGTTTATGATCAACACACAAAGCAAAATTCAAAACCAGAAGCATATGACATGATAAAAATTTGAAAATGCAATCACAGATACCCTAAACCTATACAAACTCACTGCCCAAAGGAGGGGATCCAACTCTTAACCTAGTGAAAGTTATGAATTTCCTAAGAAGGCTAGGGTTTTAAGGTACTTTGTCAAGAAAAATGCAAAACAAATTGAAAATGCAAGATCAATTCAAATCCAATTTATCCTGTAAACTACATGCTATGAAGAGTATAATGCAAAAAGAATCATCATCCAACTCCCAATGGTTAGGCAGAAAAGAATTTTTGAAGTTTGAAACAAAATATTGCCTAAAAATGAAATTAATTCCAATGAAAAGAATCAAAAGGCATCAAGAACAAAAAATAAATTTGGTTTGAGAGTTGGACAATGTTTCTAAATGTTTTAAAATGCAATGTGAATTTTTTGGTGATTTTTAAATACCTAAATGTATTTTTAATTAATTAATTTCCATTAACTAATTAAAAATAAACATTTAAATGATTTAAAAATAATTTTTAATGCAAAAAATAAAAATAAAAATAAATTCAGAATGACAAAAATATTTTAAGCCAGCATGCAAAAAATGAAATTTTTATAAAGTGTTTTGATATTTTAAAATAAATGGGAAAGAAAATGCAATAAAAATGAATTAAAAATACGAATTAATGAAAGTAATCCAATCCAGTGGCTGAGATTCAAATAGAAAGGGAGGGAATTGACCAGCGCGCGCATCTGGATGGCTGAGATTCAAACTACACTAATTACGTCATTAAGCCCTAATCTGAACCCTAAACACTTTCAGATGACCGGAACAGTGTTCCGGTCATCTTCTCCGGCCAACCATTCATGCTATCTCACTCCCTACGCATCAAAACTTCACCAAAATATCCAGATTCAATCCTTAAACATCATTAAACCTAAACCCCAGCCCAAAAAATCATTTATTTTCACTGAATCATAAGAATCAAACCAAAATTCATTTCACGGGCAAAGTTTTAGAACAAGCATACATGGCCATTTTTCACTCATTTTCAAAACAAATCACATCATGATAATCAGTGAAGCATAAGGAAGCATTTAGAAACTAAAAATGGAAGTTCTGGAAAAATAAATGCCATAGCTACCTGAGCTTGAGCTTTCGAAACAGGGACTTTCTGGCTGCTTCTTTGGTTCAAACAAACTCCAATGATCCTCCTTAGAAGCTTTTGACACTTAGCTAGAGTTTATATGGCCTCCAGAGAAAGTTTGCAGAAGCTCAGGTCAAGGGAGTGTTGAAATCGTGTTTTTGATTGTGGTGGTTTCAGGGACAAGTGAGGGGTGGGAAATGATCAGTGGATCATGGTGAGTTGATTAGTGAAGGAATTTTCAAGTTTTAGTAGCTGAGTTGAGAGATTCGATAGAAAATGCAAGGGGATGAATTTTTGTGTATGCTGACTTGTGTGTGTGTTCTGTCTTAGTTGTGTTATGTGTTGGTTTGCTTTTGGTACACATTTCAATCCTTGATAGGTCAGAGAGTTGTTGTGGAGCAGTGTGATTGGTATGGAGCAAAATGCATAAAGTCAACTTTTTGTGTAAGAGAGGTATGGGTCATTGGTAGGACAAGGACAAAGGGGTGTCCTGCACAGCAAGGAATGAGGAGAGCCATGGGATCAGTCTTGAAGCCAATTAGCAAGTGGATTAGGGTTTGTATGATGTTTTGCAACTTTGTCCAATTTTGGCCCTTTTGAAGTTTCTTGATCCATAAGTCATGAAAATGGGCAAACCTTTGGTGCATTCTGACTTTTAGGCATTGGTTTATGTTTGTACAAAGATTAGAAGTCACTTTTAGGTCTCATTTTACCTTGGCAAGGAGTTTTGCAACTTTGCCTCTTTGGTACATAACTTGAAATTATGTGATTTTGTTCAACTTTGACAAGCCATAACTTTTGATCCAAAATGAATTAGAATGAGTTCTTGTACTTTTTGAAAAGGGAATGATCCATTCTACAACTTTCATGACCAAAGTTTTCCCATTTGAAGCATTTTTGAATCAAAAAGAAAGGGTTGAAAAAGTTTCCCAAAATGGCAAGTTTCCATTACAAGTCATTTTCCCAAAAAGGCAACTTTGCAAATGGCTTGAAATTCTTCAATTTTGTGAACTTATAACACCTTATATGATCAAATAAAGACCATACATAATCAAAATGATGATGAACACCCTTTGGTTGGGGCATTGGGGGCCTCAGATGCCCTGATTTTACACTGACTTGCTCAAGAAGTCAACTCTTGATTAGATGCCTTCCCCATGGAATTTCTTCATGAAAATTGATATGCATGATCCTTATACCATATAGAGACCAATAGAAACAAGAATGACCAAAAAATTTGGAGCTATGGCCTTTGAAACCAAAACCCTAATTCTAGGTCATCTGTGCAGTTAATCCTGGCTCTGCTTCCATGCCATTCTCAGTTCTTGTGATTCTTTGACTTTCTTGACTTTGTGGGGGATATAATATGATGCTTGAACAAACATGGACCCCTTTGAAGTGATTTAAGACCTTTGGAGTGGCCCAGATGGCTCAGGGATGGCTCAGGTTACAAACCCTAGGTGCAAATGACTTAAAAGCAATGCAGTGAATCAAAAATGCAATATGAGATATCATGATTGAACTTATGCATATGAAAAGATCACAAGCCATGGTGTGAATGGGTGAGGGCAAATTTGGGGTGTTTACACTAGTTTGAGAGCTTGCAACCTTGCTGCACCAGAATCGTGTTTTGGTATGAGTGCTTTTAGGCTTGTTTGAAGGGTGGGAAAGGGTCCTTTAGTGATGCTGAGTTGATTGGTGAAGGTAGTGTTGAGTTTGAGTCAGTGAGCTATGAGTTTCGAAAGCTTTTGCAAGTTGGAGTGATTTTGTGTATGCTGAGCAATCTGAAGTGTTAGGCTGCAATGTTGTGTGTTATAGCTTGGGTTTGATCCACATAACAAGCAGTGATAGGCCAGAGAGTGGATGGTGGCTGCAGCTGATTGGTATGGGCTTCTTGCCAAAAAGTCAAAAGTTTTGTACTTGAGGTATGGGCACTTGTGCAGCTGGCTTCTTGGCTTGTCTTGGTTCAGCTGAGATCAAGGATGTCCATGGAATTAGTTTTGAGGCAATTCAGCAAGTGGAATGAAGTTTGTGGGTGATTTTGCAATTTGTGAAAGCTTTGGCCCCTTTTAAAATACTTGATGATCAAGGCATGAAACTTGGGATTTCTTTGGGAAATTCTGAATTATAGGTCATGTATGATGTTTGTGTAATGGTTAGAAGTCAATTAGAGGTCACAAATTGGTTTGACATGAGTTTTTGCTAGTTCCCCTCTTTGGTACATAAGTGAAATTTTGTGATTTTTCCCAACTTTGCAAGGCCATAACTTGAGTTCTATGATGAATTAGATCAAGTTCTTGTACTTTTTGAAAAGGGAATGATCCAATCTACAACTTTCATGACCAAGAATTTTTCATTTGAAGCATTTTTGAATCAAAAAGAGGAGGTTGAAAAACTTTCCCAAAATGGCAAGTTTGCATTACAAGTCACTTTTCCCAAAATGGCAACTTTGCAAATGGCTTGAAATTCTTCAATTTTGTGAACTTCTAACATCTTCTAAGATTAAATAAAGATCATATACACCCAAAATGATAGAGAAAACCCTTTGGTTGGATGATTGGGGGCCTCAGATGCCCTGATTTTACACTGACTTGTTCAAGAAGCCATTTACTGATCAAATGCCTTCCTCATTGAATTTCTTCATGAAAATTGGTATGCATGATCCTCATATCATATAGAGACTAATAGAAACAAGAATGACCAAAAATTTTGGATTTATGGCCTCTGAAACCAAAACCCTAATTTTAGGTCATCTGTGCAGTTAAACTTGGCTCTGCTTCCATGCCTTTCCCAGTTCTTGTGATTCTTTGACTTACTTGATCTTGGGAGGATATAATATGATGATTTAACATACATGGACCCTCTTGAGATGATTGGAGACTCTTGGAGTGGCTCAGATAGCTCAGGGATGGCTCAGACCACAAACCCTAGATGAAGATGACTTTGAACCAATGCAGTGAAACAAAAATGCAATATGAGATGATATGATTAAACTTATGCAAAATGAAAAGATCATAAACCATGGTGAAATGAGTGAGGGCAAATTTGGGGTGTTTACAGCTTCCCCTATTCAAGCATGAGTTAGCAGTGCAGGATGTAAGCGCCTGGCTTAACAGACAAACAAGATAACTTATGGTTGAATACCAAAGACAGTCCAAAATTTGCACTCACTGGTTGTGAAGAAGAAAATGGATATATATTGTAAGAGGAAGTAAAGTATGATTATAAAGTGCGGGTGACGGAGGACGACCGTCGAGCAGAGGACGACTGTTGGGGATAAAGCAATGACGGGGATGACCGACATGCTGGGGTGATGAAAAGATTGTGATGGGGATGACCATCAAATATAGTAACAAGGTTCTCTGGATTAAGAGTAAAGGCCATGATGGGGACAACCATCAGGTTGAAGGAATAAAATGATGAGGGACGATCATCAAAGGTGAAGGACGATCACCTGGCAGGGTACGGCTGCCAAGAAAAATCACGACATAGGACGAATGCCGGATGGAAAAGATCGACGATGGGGACGACCATCAGATAAGCATGACGAAGGACGATCATCAAGAGGTGAAGGACGATCACCTAGCAGGGTACGACTGCTCTCGGGGTTTATCATGACATAGGACGAATGTCAGATAACAAGATCAGCGATGGGGACGGCCATCGGATAAAATGATGAAGGACGATCATCAAGAGGTGAAGGACGATCACCTAGCAGGGGACGGCTGCTAAAATGTCACGATATAGGACGGATGTCGGATAGGAAAGGGTTCCAATAAATGGAGACTCTGCTGGGGGGATGATGAAGGACGATCATCAAAAGGTGAAGGACGATACCTGGCAGGGTACGGCTGCTAAAAAGTATCATGACATAGGACGAATGTCAGATAGAAAGGAAGTAATTTATTGGGATTTGTCGGGGACTCTTCTGGGAAATGGTAGACACAGATGAGTGTCTAAATTAAAGAAAGAAAAGGTATAAGTGTTTGACACTGTGTATAGATTAAAGATGCGGACGAGCATCCTTAAGACTATGATACGGACGAGTATCGGTAGAAACAAACGCTGACGCATGTTCAGAGTTGATGGTACGGACGAGTACCAACCGGTTAACAAAGAAAACGGACGAGTGTCGACTCTGAGGGGAATTAAATGTGTATACAAGATACGGACGAGTATTTGTATGAGTGAAAATAAGCATGAATGAGACGCAGACGAGTGTTCAATATGCTGGGGAGAGTATGATACAGACGAGTATCATAAGAGGAAGTGTATAAGTTATGCACTTATAAATGTAAGAGATATTCTTAAGATCTGAGAGGATAGGATGACATGGGTGTCGGAAGAAGCATGTTATAAACAAGTGTTTGGTTTACAATAAGTGTTTAAGCAACAATGCTGGGGAATGGTGACATGGATGGGCGTCAGGGAAGTGTGTATACATATGTAAATATGTATTTGTGAGTGCAAAGGGGACGCTTTGGCTTTCTGCTTGGAATATGACACCGACGAATGTCAAGAAGCATCTGTAATGTATAAGTATCTGTTTGTAGGGGATGTTCTGGCGACTTTCTGGGAAAGATGACACGGACGGGTGTCAAAAGGAGCATGTATTTGTATCTTTGGGAATTGCAAAGAAAATGCTTTGGCATTCTGCCGGGGAATTTGAGAGGTATTCTGTATGTTGTTGATGGTATGTCAGTATTCACAGGTGACTGATTCAAAACATGGCTTGTGATTATGCAATATGTTTAACTTTTGCCGTAATGTTCCGTATTAGACGGAATGCTACGCTCTGGGGAAATATGATGTAAATGCTATGATTATGCAAAAGATACCGATCCGGGATTCGGATCCCGCTGCGGTAAAGATTTCTGGCTAATCTGCTTTGAAAGAATATCCTAGCTGGGGGTAAAGATCATTGGTAGATCTGATATATGATTCTGCTTGGGGTAGCAAGTCACTGATAGACCTATCTTGGTAATGAGGAGCCCAGCTAGGGATGCAGAAGCTTTCGTCACTTTGTTGTGAGATCTTCAGACCTTGTTCTTCTAGATAGAGGCTAGAGCTCTGCGGGGAGATGATTCCCTGTCTTTGTACTTGGCTGGGGAGGAATGATCACTGAACGATCTTCCTAGAGATTTCTGTGGGGATCTTGCTGAGGATGATGTACTTAGCTGGGAAAAGAGCCCCTTCTGATGCTGTTCTGATGGGGAGAAGCTTTCATGCCCCATATTGCACTTTGAATACCTGCAATCCTGTTATGACAAAGAAACGTACAAGTATCCCGAGGTATCCCTTACTAGATTCCATCATAGGAGTTTAGACACTCCCGGGAGCAAATCTATTTCCTATAAGCATGTAATTTAGAAAAGACGCATCTGTATTCACGCAATCAATATATTAAGGATATCAGACATTTTTGCAAAATGAAAATAAAATGTACGAGAGGAAATGTGACTGAAAATCTGATTTTATTAATTCGGGTGCCCTGAGTTGGTAAGTACAGTCAAAGAAACAGATCCCCTGAAATGAGTAGATTGTTACAAATTGAGAAACAAAAAGATGCTGGCAATGTTGATGACGCTTCAATGCTTTCCTTTGATATGACTTGTATGACATTGACGTTCTTCTCATCTTGCTTTCTGAAGAAGGTTGATTCTGACCGATGCTTTAACCTTTCGAAGGTTTGTGGGTGATACAGACGAATTCAGAGTGCAGTTATTCGCTTATTCCCTAATTTTGCGTGGATCGCCCTTTCGGGTTTTCAATCCACCGGGATACCCATTTTTGGCTGAGCTGTCCAATGTGGCTTTTCAACTCAGCGGGTGTACACATTTTTTATTTATTTTCCCTTATTTTTGCCTGAGTCTTTTATTCTGTTTTTGACTCGCCGGGATGCCCTATTTTTGCCTGGACTTACATTCTGTTTTTATGTCCAGCGGGTCATTTTATGCAAAGTATTTTTTAAATGCATCTGAATTCACAGGGGACAGGAAATCTTCACCATCTATAGTACTGAGCATCAGTGCTCCACTAGAGAAAACTTTCTTTACTATGAATGGACCATCATAATTCGGAGTCCACTTGCCCCTGTGGTCTGTATGAGGAGGAAGGAGTCTTTTCAGCACAAGATCTCCTACTTGGTATTCCCGAAGCCTGACTTTCTGATCGAAGGCTTTCTTCATTCTTTTCTGATATAGCTGCCCATGACAAATTGCAGCTAATCTCTTTTCTTCGATCAGACTTAGTTGTTCGTATCGGGATCGGACCCATTCTGCTTCATTCATCTTGACATCCATTAGTACCCGCAAGGAGGGTAATTCAACTTCAACAGGTAGGAATGCCTCCATACCATACACAAGTTGATACGGTGTTGCCCCAGTGGATGTTCTGATTGATGTACGGTACCCATGCAAGGCAAATGGTAGCATTTCATGCCAGTCTTTGTATGTGACCACCATCTTTTGCACAATCTTCTTGATATTCTTGTTAGCTGCCTCAACAGCGCCATTCATCTTTGGTCTGTAGGGAGAAGAATTGTGGTGTTGGATCTTGAAGTCCCGACACAGTTCTGCCATCATTTTGTTGTTTAAGTTAGAACCATTATCAGTAATGATTTGTTCGGGCACTCCATACTGACAGATGAGGTCTCTCTTCAGAAATCGGGCTACCACTTGCCTGGTGACATTTGCATATGAATTTGCTTCAACCCACTTGGTAAAATAGTCAATAGCTACCAGGATGAATCTGTGGCCGTTTGAAGCAGTCGGTTCAATCTTGCCAATCATATCAATGCCCCACATGGAGAAGGGCCAAGGTGAAGACATCACATTCAGAGGATTCGGAGGCACATGCACTTTATCTACATAAATCTGGCATTTATGACATTTCCTGGCATAAGCACAACAATCTGCATCCATTGTGATTCAGTAGTAGCCTGATCTTAACAACCTTTTAGCCATAGCATGCCCTCCAGCATGGGTACCAAAAGATCCTTCGTGCACCTCGTGCATCAATAAGCCTGCTTCTGTCTTATCAACACATCTGAGAAGTACCATATTAAATTTTCTTTTGTACAAGGAACCATCAGCATTCAGGAAGAAACTACCAGCTAGCCTTCTTAATGTCTTCTTAACATTAGATGATGCCCCAGGTGGGTATGTTTGATCCTCCAAGAAGCATTTGATGTCATAGAACCAAGGCTTATCATCTTTAGCAAGGTCTGCTAAGAATATGTATGCTGGTCTATCAAGTCTGGATACTGAAATCCGAGGCACAAAGTTGGCAGCTTGAAGTTTGATCATGGATGAAATGGTAGCCAGAGCATCTGCAAACTGATTTTCATCTCGAGGGATATACTCAAGCTTGACTGTAGTGAAAAAAGTCAGTAACCTCCTCGTATAGTCCCGGTAAGGCATCAGATGCTCCTGGTGAGTGTACCATTTGCCATTGGTTTGATTGATTACCAGAGCTGAATCTCCGAATACAGTTAAAGTCTTGATCCTGAGGTCAATGGCTTCCTCAAGACCCATGATACAGGCTTCGTATTCAGCTTCGTTGTTAGTGCAGTTAAAAGTGAGTTTTGCCGAGAAAGGCATGTGAACTCCCTTAGGTGTAATGAGTACTGCACCAACACCGCGACCATTCATATTAACAGCCCCATCAAACATCATAGTCCATTCTTCTTCTGGGTCAGGCCCTTCAGTGTGAATAGGCTCTTCATGATCGTTTGCTTTTAGGAACATGATGTCTTCATCAGGGAAGTCAAATCTCATTGGCTGGTAATCATCAATGGGTTGCTCAGCGAGATAATCAGACAATACACTGCCTTTGATGGCCTTTTGAGATGTGTACTGAATGTCATATTCTGTGAGAATCATTTGCCATCTTGCAACCCGTCCGGTAAGTGATGGCTTCTCGAATATGTACTTAACTGGATCCATCTTGGAGATCAACAAGGTAGTGTAGGTCAATATATACTGCCTTAGTCGGCGAGCAGCCCACGCTAAAGCACATCAAGTTTTCTCGAGCAGTGAATAACGTTGTTCACAGTCGGTAAACTTTTTTCTTAGGTAGTAAATTGCATACTCTTTTCGACCAGACTTGTCATGCTGGCCCAACACACACCCCATTGACTCTTATAATACTGTCAAGTACATGATTAGAGGTCTTCCTTCAATTGGAGGTATAAGGATCGGAGGCTCTTGTAACTATTCCTTGATTTTGTCAAAAGCCCTTTGGCAGTCTTCATTCCACCTGACTGTTTGTTCCTTTCTCAACAGCTTGAACAAAGGCTCACAGGTTGCTGTAAGGTGAGATATGAACCTTGAAATGTAGTTCAATCTACCTAGAAACCCCCGAACTTCTTTCTCAGTCTTTGGTGTAGGCATTTCTTGAATGGCTTTGACTTTGTCAGGGTCAACTTCAATCCTTTTTTCACTTACGATAAATCCCAGCAGCTTACCGGATCGCACCCCGAATGTGCATTTGTTGGGGTTTAGCTTCAATTGGTACTTCCTCAGACACTTGAATAGTTTCAACAGATTCAACAGGTGGTCTTCTTCTGTGAGGGACTTGGCAATCATGTCATACACATAACATTCAATTTCTTTGTGGATCATGTCATGGAATAATGTTACCATAGCCCGTTGATAAGTGGCACCAACATTCTTCAATCCGAATGGAATTACCTTATAACAGAATGTGCCTCAGGGTGTGATGAAAGTTGTCTTCTCCATGTCTTCAGGCGACATTTTGATCTGATTATATCCTGAAAATCCATCCATGAAGGAGAACACCGAGAACTGAGCTGTATTGTCGACCAATACATCAATGTGAGGTAAAGGGAAGTCATCTTTCGGGCTGGCTCTGTTCAGGTCCCGGTAATCCACATACATCCTTACTTTACCGTTTTTCTTAGGCACAGGTACAATGTTAGCAACCCACGGCGGGTAACTAGTTACAGCAAGGAAACCGGCGTCCCACTATTTTTGTACCTCTTCTTTTATCTTCATTGCCATATCTGGGCGAGTACGCGGCAACTTTTGTTTTACTGGAGGACAGTCTTCCTTTAGAGGCAGCTTGTGCATAACAATATCGGTGTCCAGACATGGCATGTCTTGATAAGACCAAGCAAAAACATCCACATACTCCCGAAGCATGCCAATAAGTTGCTCTTTCACTGAATCTTGCAGACGGGCCCCGATTTTAACTTCTTTCAGGTCTTCTTCTGTACCAAGATTAACCGTTTCAACCTTCTCCTGATGAGGAGTTATAACCTTCTCCTCTTGTCTCAACAACCTGGCTAGCTCTTCAGGTAGCTCATAATCTTCTTCAACCCCTTCATCGGCTTGATTAATCGGATTGTCAAAGTCATATGAAGTCATAGTGGTGTTGTTGTCGGTGCAGTCTGGAGGGCACTCTCTGCAAGGGTTTAGATTTGTTCATTTTAGTGATCAGTTTTATCTTGTTTAGAAAAAGTGAAAATGAAGTTATTATTTTGAAAAACATTGCCATTTTATTTTTATACAAAAAATGAAAAATGAAAAACAGTGAGCGGAAAAAGAAAAAACTCATTTGCAAAAGATGTCCTGATATTCATTAATTGATCGTTTGCACAAAATACAAGATGGCCCGATTACAAAATGAGCCCTGACATCTTGGGCAAGATGCAGGACTTGATGCATGCTTAAAGACAGGAAATAATAATTACTCTGTAGGAGTAACTCTTATAATTTCCTGGGAAGACCAGTTTGAGACATGGTTCCCCGGGATCCTTGGACGTATCCAGCTTTCCAAGTTGCGCTCGTCTTCTGACTCATCTTCCAAACTATTCACAGCATCTGGGGTGAACATCCCACCACTGACAAACTTGGGCTCCGTTGTCCCCTCTAGTTGATCTTGTTGAGTTGGTCTGTAACCCAACCCGAATCAGTCTTCTTTCTTTTCCACTGGCAGCAGCTTGCCCCAGCCTTGAGCGACACCTTCCTCAAAAACCTTCCGGGCTTGTCGATATGATGTGATGGAAGTCCCAGACACAACAGATGCTTCATTGATATTAAGGGCTTCAAACCCTTGACTCATGGTCTCATGGATCTCTCCATCCATCTCAATGTACTTGAAAGTAGCCAGCTGGCTAACAAAGATATCCTCCTCCCCACAAATGGTAATGACTTGGCCCTCCCACTCAAATTTTTACTTCTGGTGAAGGGTTGACGTTACGGCGCCAACGGCGTGTATCCATGGTCTACCCAATAGACAGCTGTAGGCAGGCTGTATATCCATCACAAAGAAGGTCGTTTTGAAAACCTGTGGGCCAATCATTATAGGTAACTATATCTCTCCCAGAACCGATCTTTTAGAACCGTCAAAGGCTCTCACTACCAAGTTGCTTGGGCGTAGTGCCAATCCATCATGCTCCAGCTTCACAAGGGCTTTCTTGGTTAGGACATTGAGTGATGACCCTGTATCCACCAATACGTGAGAAAGGACTGCACCCTTACACTCCAAGGTAATGTGCAAAGCCTTGTTGTGATTGTGACCTTCCGTTGTCAAATCAGCGTTGGTAAATCCTAGTCCATGACTAGCGTTGACATTTCCAACCACAGCCTCTAACTGATTGACAGTAATCTCCTCCGACACATAAGCTGCATGCAGGACCTTTAATAGTGCGTTCCGATGAGCCTCGGAGCACATTAGCAATGATAGTATGGAGATTTTGGAAGGTGTCTGGTGAACCTGGTCCACCACCTTATAATCGCTCTTCTTGATTATCCGCATGAATTCATCAACCTCTTGATCAAAAGGAGTCTTCAAAGTTTCTTTAGCAACTGGCTCTTCTTGCACCATGTTCTTCCCTTTTGCCTTAGCAGCAGCTTCTGCTTCAGCAATGGGTCTTGGTATTTGCGAGGCAAAGAGGCGTCCGCTTCTAGTGAAGCCTCCGCCTCCCCCCACATTGTCTATTTGAGGTGAATAAGTTGATGACTCTAAAGTGATTTTTTGCCCCTCGCAGTATAGATCTGAGCCATAATGCCAAGGGATGGCATTATTGCTTTCGTAAGGAACTGGCCCAGGCACTGTGATAGTGACCAGACTGATTGTAGCTGCAGAGGGGACCACAATGGTGTGTGGATCATAATATATGGTAACTGGAGCTCTGACAGGAGTAGCATTTTGTTGTGAGTTGTTGGAAGGAACATTTGCGGGATCGTAGTATATCGTAACCGTTGAGACGCTTTCATTAAATGTTGCTGATGTTGTAGACGGTACTGTTGACTGGACGGGTGTTAAAGTCGTAGTAAGAACTGACGGAGTAATGGGTGTTGTCGTTGTAGAAGGAATTGTGACTGAACTTGTATCCGTTGAAGTAATTGATTGAGTAATTGTTAGAGTTGTAGCAGAATCTGTTGGAACAAGGGTTGCTGATGTTGTAGGAGTATTTGTGATTGTTGATGAAGGAATTGTTGGAGTTGGAGTCGCTGTTGTTGTAATCTGAAGAGTGCCATCTCTAATGAGGCCATCTATGCCGTTTCTCAGTCTCTCACATCTGTTAACGGCAATATTGCAATATCCACAGCCGACCTCACACCCGGGGAACACTTGGCACTCTAACAACTGAGCTTTGATTTCAACCAAAGGTGTTCGGATATGTGCAACACTACTAATTAATGTGGATGGTTTGCCCTCCTCAATAGCATTAATCCTAGGCCCGTTGTGACTAGGCATTGGATTTCTTGTGACGTTCGGAGGAGGCGCAAAGTTGAGAGCTTTTGAGTCCACCAAATCCTGGACTTTCATCTATAGGGCCCTGCACTTTTCAGTATTATGCCCCAGTGCGTTTGAGTGGAATGCACACCTGGCATTAGCATCATAGTTCTTTGGCAGATTAAGAGGATCTAGAGGAGCCAACGTCCATAACTCAACTAGGTTGAGCTTTAGGAGTTGTGACAATAATATAGCATACGACATTGGGATTGGGTCAATTACCCTGTTTGCTTGTGATGGCCTCTGTTGGACAGGACGCTGTTGTTGATTACCGTTGTTGTTGTTATACGACCTTTGTTGTGGATAATGAGCTTGTTGTTGATATTGTGGTTGTTGTTGTTGAGGATTTGATGATTGTTGTGGAATTGGAGCTGGGATGGTAACAGTTGCTACTGACCTGTGGGAATTCTGGGGCCTGCCCCGGCTTGTATGAATAGAATTTGTTTCACCTGCCCTTCGGGGCCCTGCAAAAGGTTTTATTGGATTGCTGGAAGAACTTGCACCACTGTCAGAGATTTTTCCCATCTTCAAGAGACTTTCAATCCTCTCACCAGCTATGACCACATCAGCAAAACTGGTAGAGGAGAAAGCAGCCAGTCTATCAATATAAGTCCCTTGCAATGTGTTCATGAACATGTCAGCCATTTCCCTTTCTGACATGGGTGGTTGGACAGCAGCATCAAGCTGTCTCCATCTCTGAGCATAATCCCGGAAGCTTTCTCTAGAAGACTGAGACATGCCCATTAGAAGAGTTCTATTGGGAGCCATATCCAGGTTGTACTGATATTGCCGGATGAAAGCTTCGGCCAAATCCTTCCAACATCTTATGATGGCTCTAGTCAGGTGCGAATACCATTCTCTTGAAGCTCCAGTCAGACTGTCCTCAAAGTAGAACATCCATAACTTTTCATCCATGGTATAAGCCTTGAGCCTTCCCAAGAAAGATTACAGATGAGTGCGAGGACAGGAGGTACCATTGTACTTTTCAAAGCATGGGGGCTTAAATTTGTGGGGAATTCTCACCCCATCTACTAGTCCCATATCCATCACATCGAAGCCCAAAGAATTCTGAGACTCCAGAGAACTTAATTTTTCAGCAATCTCATCTAATCTTCTGTCATATACCTCATCTCCAACTCCTATGGCAGTGAACTGTTCTTCCTGGGGATCCTCCTGCAGGATTCTGCCCCCAGCAGTATTACCTTGACCATTCCTAGGGATGTTAACTTCTGGATTCAGATGAGGTCCATATTCTGGTGGGTCAATACGAGGCTGTCCCCGTTCATTGTTGCTAGTTCCTCCTATTCCCAGATGAGGCTCCTCAGGAGTTTGTCTTTCCACCAGCTCTCTTAACCTTTCTTGACTCTGGGATAAGCCAGTCATCACTACCATAAACTGAGACATCTGATTTCTCATATCTACTCTCTCATTGGCCATCTGATTTCTGACTTCAGTCAGGTCCTGCTGTACTTGCTCCATTTGAATGCCGGGGAGGTTGTTACGAGTCGGGTACCGGTGTGTGCGGTTGACAGGGAACACTCGACGACGAGCAATGTTTCCTGAGATCACAACAAAGTTAGAAACAATAAAAATAACAAAACCTACAAAACAAAAACAAAGTTAGTATGCAATGCAGTATGCCTATTTGTTTTCCAAGGTATCCGGTTTGGTTCTTGGTTTTGACCTTTCCAGACCTTGAGGAAGATTTGATGTTGTTGAGAGAAAGCCCAAATGAAAAAAAACTAGAATATATTACAAATGATGAAACATACATAGTCTGTTTTACAATACATGTCCGTGAAGGGTCAAAATACAACAAAAGGAAAAGTACATCAAATGGAAACAAACAACAAGCAAATAATCAGACATCCAGTCCAAACTCATCCTCTCTGACCTCCTTCATGAGTGCCTCAGTCACTGGACCAGTTGGGTGCTCTGTAATGGTCCTAATGAGGAGTGGTAGCAATGGCAGTGGTCAGCTTCTTATGCTTGTCCTGGTCCTTGGATCTCTTCAACCCTGCTCTGAGCTTTAACTCTGATATCTCTCTCTGTGCAGCCAACAAAGCTTTCTACTGCTTCTTCTCATTGGCTTCCAGCTGTTCAATCTTGGCTTGAGTCTTCTGGTCTTCTTGTGTACGGGCTTCGGTGATCCTGACCCACCTAGCCTGACTCTCTTGCAGATAGTGCTCAGCCCTAGCTTTCTGAATTTTGGCCTCCTTGCAGGCATTCTTCAATATTTGTTCCCCAGCCCTTGCTTTCCTTATGTAGTCTTCTGTCCTCTCAATTTTGGCAAGATGCTCAACCCTGAGCTTTTCCAATCTCTCAATGTCCAGGCGACCATCACTACTTTCCCAAAGAGTCTTCTTCAAGGCCTGAGATAGCTGCTCATTCCTTTCCTTCAACTTTTCAAATTCCTCCAGGCTAACTGTTGCTGCAGGCTGCACTGTAGATGGTCCAGGTACGTCTTCCAAGGTGAAAGGCATTCTGGTAATCTGAGCTCTAGCACGGGACCAATCATAGTACTGAGCTGAAGCAACATTGTTACATCTCCCAAGAATAGCTATCCCTTTTGTCTGGATGTTGTCCCAAGCCCAGGATGCTTGTCTGACAACAGCTGAATTAGGTTTCACTTCACAATATAGGGTTTCAACTAAATCCTGCCCTCTGGGAGGGTGAACTAAGGCATAGCCCAGTTGTCTCTTGAACAGTAAAGGGTTGTAGTTGATGCAGCCCTTCACTCCTATCAGAGGCAGATTTGGGTATTGTCCACAATTGGTGATAATGTCCTTGCCCTTGGTGCTCTGGTGCACCATCTAATATCATCTGAAGTCAGGGCAATGAACCTCTTGGCCCAGTTCTTCTGCTGATGTGGGTTCAAGAAGGCATCTGACTTAGGCAGGTGTCTGAGCAACCAAGTATAAAACAAAGGAGCACAACATCTTACCAACTTCCCCCTTTGTTTTTCATTCCTCTGATGGATGGAGTAATAAAAGTCTCCTAGCAATGTGGGTACTGGGTTCTTTAGAAGAAACAGATGGATGGCATTCTTGCTGACAAATTTAGGCTCATCTGCAAACAATATAGCCCCATATATGCTGAGGGCTAACAGTGCACAGACTGCCCTCCACTCTCCCAATGAAGCCTTCAGGATGGCCTGAGAAATCAAGAAGTCCAAATGCAAACCAAGAATCCCGGCTTTTGTTGTCATACTTTGCTCAATAAGGGCAGGCTCCAAGTACAGTGCCCTTGATATTTCTTCATTTCTGGGAGCAGTCATCTCTGGGTTGAAGGGGATTCCACCTCTGATAGGTACTCCAATCAATAAAGAAAACTCTTCCAGCAGAGGCCCTAACTGGAAGCCTGGAAATGTGAAGCATCTCAGTGGAGGATCATAAAACTTTAAGCATGTGTGGATCATGCTCCTCTGAGAAGGATCAAGGTCCATAACCATGTCCAGGATACCTCCATAGTGCTCTCTAAAATGTGGGATATGGTCAGGGGAGATGAGTGACTGGACCTGCCTGATTCCAGTCAATATAGGCTCAAAGAAGTGATAGGATATGTTGCTCTTCCTGGGAGTAGTCATGAATGCTGCTGAAGAAGCTGTAGACAAGTGTTGATGAAGATCACAAACTGAGAAGCTGGAAGTAAGTCTCTGACAGACTGATGCTGGTGAGGATGGAAGTAACTAAAGCAGATAACTGATGAAGACAGCTGAAGCAGAGGTCTATGCAGAAGAAGGGGTCAAAACCAAAACCAAGATACAATGAGGTGGATACCCTGAAAAGCAAATAAACAAATGTCAAATGATGCAATGATGAGATATGGAAATGATATGCAAGGGTTTGTGATCAAGCTGGATCTGATTATCTGTCTTGATATACGGCCCATGTATGTTCAAAAAGTCCAGATGAGGGCTCAGAAATCCAGTAACCAGGGTGGGGGACTCAAATAAAGAGTCACATGTCCAGGGTTAATCACAATAACTGTCCAAAATGAGGTACTCTTAAACAAGATAGTAACAGGGTATGATGTGGCCAAGGGTACCTGCAAACCTGTAAACAACCCAACCCCCTCACAGGTAGTGTTCTAGAACAACGATCCTCGGACTTGGATCAGTTATGAGAAGTGTAAACACTTCTAACCCGGAGGTACAGTGTTTACAATAACCATAAAAGATCCTCCTCTAATTCACCTCAGCTTCTGAAGGTCATAATAAAAGGTCATCCAGACTTAGCAGGCTTCCCAGATAGCCCTAGCACTACAGGAAATCTGTAGCACAGAGTTCTCAAGAAGAAACCCACATCTGAACCGTGTTTCATATTCCCGCACCAGACCGAAATGGAATGGGAAAGAACATGAACCACTCTAGCCTAGGTATCACTCAGGTCCCAGGTATAGGACCTTAAACTCTCAATGGAACCCCACCCACCAAAGAAAACCAGATCCAGCAATGACAGTATGAAACGTGCAAAACTGTAAAGAAAGCAAATAAATAAAGCTGTACATAAAGAAGTAAATAAAGCAAAATAAATAAACACACATAGCACATAACACCCCAGTAAACACAAATCAAACAAGCGCTAGGAGGAACTCACAAAAAGAACCAGAAGCCCTGGTTTCAATATAAGGGTCCCCAGCAGAGTCGCCAAGCTGTCGCTCCCACCAAATGACACCGGGCCAAGAGGGGTACAGATGCGAACGGTCGGCGAAAGGAAAAGAATGAAAATGAACTAAAAAGAGTCGCCATAAACCTAAGAGGAGATGGATAAGACGGTCGCGAACCAGAGAAACTGAGAAAGGGGGTTGGTTACAACCTGGGAAGGTATTAACACCCAGATTATCCATCGTACTCGACGGGATCCATGCTTGAAAGTTTGTGTTCAAAGGGGGAGTGTCAGTGCTATTCTGTGTGCAAAAGCTGGAAAAGGATACAAGTGTCAGTGTAAAAGAAATGTGAAGTGAAATAAAGGAGTGTCAGTGTAAAGAAAGAATATGAAGCTCAAGACTATGAGGCTTAAATAATAATTCTGGGAGAGGGGGAATATACAAAGACTTTTGTTCGATAACGGTTAAGTTATGCCTACGTATCCTCTCGTGCAATGAGGAAGTCAGAACACCGTAGTTCGACTCAAAGAGACTGAAAGATAAATTGACTGATGAACTGCTTGCTTGTCTATGCTCAAGTGTATGACCTATCTGGCTCAGGTGCTAACTGTCTTGCATTAGACGGAAGAAGCGAGTTCTCGTTTGTGAGTGAAGATGATGAGAAAAGAATCCCGGAAGAGACGATTATTGTTTGTTTTTGGTGTTTTCAATCTTTTATTGCTTTTTGTGTTTGTCATAAGAAAATGAGCTTAAGCCTAAACTAAGGGTTAGTAAACTCATCACATCTTCCCTCTGAGTGGGGGTAATGAGAATACCTTAAGTATGAAGTAAACACCTCACACTTAATCACCATGATGTAGGATTAAGATCATTAACCTACTTGTATTTACTTAGATGTTTTTGGAGTTTTTGTTTAGTGTTAAGTAATGAGTTTAAGCCATAATCAAGGATTTAATGGACCCATTACACCATCCTAATAGAAGCATAATATATGAGAACATTTAAGCTGAGAAAGGCTCCTCAACTTAATCCAAGATTAGGGATTAACCTCATGACAAAACAAAGCCTTTATTAAAATGGATTTTAGTTAATGATGAGATTAAGAAATGGATTTTAGGGTTTGTAAGACAACTTGAGGGGGACTTGTCCATTAACACTAGGGTTAGTCCTTCTTAACCAGTTAAGGAAGAATTAGAACCCTAATGCAAGGCCCAAGTTACAAGCTTGATGTCTTAGTGATTATTAGGTGAATTTATTAAAGGGTTTAAACACATTAAGGGTTTAACACTTAGGATTAAAGTTATACACTCCATCCTAATAGAAGGATACATGCATAACCCTAATCACCAAGCCTTAAAACCTTTAAGGTTTAGTCCTTGATTAAGAGATGAGGAGATAAGACTCAAAAGATGACACAAAGGTAAAAATAATGGGGGGACTAATCAAACCCTAATTGTAATCATGCATGGTTATTCCTAGGGTTTATGAGGCTTGCAAGAAGATCTTCAAGAGAAAAGCCACCAAGGAAGAAGCAGGATGAAGGAAGAGAAGCAAGAAGAAGCAAGACAACTTGCTTCACTTAAGAAGACAAGTTGCTTGAAGAAAGAAGGAGGAGAAGGAGCATGAATGAGCAGGCTCACTCTAATACAAAAGTAAAAATGCAGCAATGAATGTATAAAAGGAATGAGAAGAGATTATGAGAAGTGAAGGCAAATTCACTTCTCAAACAATTACCACCTGAAAAGTTAGCAACAAGAAATGAAATGAAATGAAAATGAGATGAAATGCAAAGCTGAAAACCAAAGTCAGAAGCTTAATCATGATGCAAATGATGCTATGAGATGGTACAAATGGATGTCATGAGATGTGGATGATCATACAAACAATGAAGATGCAAATGAGACATGAAAGGAGGCATGAAAGTTCATGAAAACTTATGAAATGCAATGGATGCATAACATGGCAAATGGATGATGCAATGATCAAACATGATTTCAATATATCCTAATATGTCTTAAATGTCATGTGGATGCCCAAAATGTCATGGCAAGTTCATGTATTCAAGCATATGAGGAATGAATGCAAATGAAGGCAAATATTAGGGTTTATGAACAAGATGAAATGCAAAATTCAAAATCAGAAGCAAATGACAAGATAAAAAAATTGAAAATGGGATCAAAGGTACCCTAAACCTATATGATATCACACCCCAAAGGAGGATACCTAACTCTTAACCCTAAGGAAGTTATGATTTTCCTAAGTTATCTAAGGTTTTAAGGTACCTCACAAGGAAAAATGCAAAACAAATAAAAAATGAAAGATAAATTCATGCCAATTTTATCCTAGAAACTAAATGATATGTAGGATGCAATGCAAAAAGAATCACTATCAAACCCTTCATGGTTAGGCAGAAAAGATTTTTCTAAGTTAGGGTCAAAAATATTGATTTTTAAGAACTCTAAATCCAAAGAAAATGTCAAAAATGGATCAAGAACCAAAAAGAAATTTGTATGAATGGTTTGATAATGTCTCTAAATGTGTCAAGATGCAATATGATTTTTTTTGTGATTTTTAGAAACTTAAATGGTATTTTAATTAATTAATTTCCATTAATTAATTAAAATAAACATTTAAATATTTTAAAAATACAAATTTTATGCAAAAAATATAAATAAAAATGTTTTCTGGTTGAGAAAAATATTTGAAATGAAAATGCAAAAGGAAAATATTTTTAGGGGTTTCTAGGTATTTTAAATAAATTATGCAAAACAAATGAATTTAAATGAATACAAATGTGAATTAAGTGAAGTTAACTGATCCAAAGGCCATGGTTCAAAGTTGGTTTGACTGCGCGCGCAAATGAGGGGACAGGATTGAATCTGACTTAATTATATGATTAACCTAATTAATTAATAATTAATCTTAAGTGGAATGATCTGGACCATCCACACGCGCGCGAAACTGGATCCTATGGCTGACATTTAAACCTGGCCACTAAAGCCTAATTAGGGTTCTAATCACTCTCAGGTGACCGGAGCTTGCTCCGGTCATCTTCTCCGGCCATCCATTCTTGCTATCTCACTCAAAACGCAAAATAAACTCACCAAACTCTCCAGAAACACTCCTCTAACAATTCTAAACAAGATTCACCCCTCAAAATCCATTTATTTTCACTCAAAGTCAAGAATCGAAAGCAAACGAAAAAATATGCAGAAATTTTAGAGATTCAATACATGCTCAATACTTGATCATTTTCGAAAATAAACACATCAGGATCATCAGTGAATCATGGAGAATCAATTAGAAACTTAAAAACACATTTCTGGAAAAAAAAGTTTGAAGAGGTTACTTGAGCTTTGAACCTTGCAACTTTGAGCTTTCTGGACCTCTTCCTTGTGCAAACTCACTCCCTTTGACCTTCTGATGAAGCTGCAATGCTTGAAAAGCTTTGAGAGTGGCTGGTTTGAGAGCTTGCAACCTTGCTGAACCAGAATCGTGTTTTGGCTATGGGTGCTTTTAGGCTTGTTTGAAGGGTGGGAAAGAGTCCTTTAGTGATGCTGAGTTGATTGGTGAAGGTAGTTTTGAGTTTGAGTCAGTGAGCTATGAGTTTCGAAAGCTTTTGCAAGTTGGAGTGATTTTGTGTATGCTGAGCAATCTGAAGTGTTAGGCTGCAATGTTGTGTGTTATAGCTTGGGTTTGATCCACATAACAAGCGGTGATAGGCCAGACAGTGGGTGGTGGCTGCAGCTGATTGATATGGGCTTCTTGCCAAAAAGTAAAAAGTTTTGTACTTGAGGTATGGGCACTTGTGCAGCTGGCTTCTGGGCTTGTCTTGGTTCAGCTGAGATCAAGGATGTCCATGGAATTGGTTTTGAGGCAATTCAGCAAGTGGAATGAAGTTTGTGGGTGATTTTGCAATTTGGGAAAGCTTTGGCCCCTTTTAAAATACTTGATGATCAAGGCATGAAACTTGGGATTTCTTTGGGAAATTCTGAATTATAGGTCATGTATGATGTTTGTGTAATGGTTAGAAGTCAATTAGAGGTCACAAAATGGTTTGACATGAGTTTTTGCAAGTTTCCCTCTTTGGTACATAAGTGAAATTTTGTGATTTTTCCCAACTTTGCAAGGCCATAACTTGAGTTCTATGATGAATTAGATCAAGTTCTTGTACTTTTTGAAAAGGGAATGATCCAATCTACAACTTTCATGACCAAGAATTTTTCATTTGAAGCATTTTTGAATCAAAAAGAGGAGGTTGAAAAACTTTCCCAAAATGGCAAGTTTGCATTACAAGTCACTTTTCCCAAAATGGCAACTTTGAAAATGGCTTGAAATTATTCAATTTTGTGAACTTCTAACATCTTCTAAGATCAAATAAAGATCATATACACCCAAAATGATGGAGAAAACCCTTTGGTTGGATGATTGGGGGCCTCAGATGCCCTGATTTTACACTGACTTGTTCAAGAAGCCATCTACTGATCAGATGCCGTCCTCATTGAATTTCTTCATGAAAATTGGTATGCATGATCCTCATATCATATAGAGACTAATAGAAACAAGAATGACCAAAATATTTGGAGTTATGGCCTCTGAAACCAAAACCCTAATTTTAGGTCATCTGTGCAGTTAAACTTGACTCTGCTTCCATGCCTTTCCCAGTTCTTGTGATTCTTTGACTTCCTTGATCTTGGGAGGATATAATATGATGATTGAACATACGTGTACCCTCTTGAGATGATTGGAGACTCTTGGAGTGGCTCAGATAGCTCAGGGATGGCTCAGACCACAAACCCTAGATGCAGATGACTTTGAACCAATGCAGTGAAACAAAAATGCAATATGAGATGATATGATTAAACTTATGCAAAATGAAAAGATCATAAACCATGGTGAAATGAGTGAGGGCCAATTTGGGGTGTTTACATAGGGTAATTACTTCGTAAATTACTCGGCGATTGCTTAACATAGACCTAAATGTGTCCCGACTTCGGAATAAAAATCTAATTGGCTACTTGCACTTTCGTGGACCGGATCTCTTGTTTATCGCTTAATCCCAAAGTGGTTAATCATATTGCATCAAGAATCGAGACTTATGAATGTTTGATGCGTAGGTGCTTTGGGTCTCCCAATCGCCTTTCAAATTTCATTGAATTCGGTTCGGTTTGCCTTG
Organism: Lathyrus aphaca; assembly: GCA_963966055.1. NCBI lineage: Eukaryota > Viridiplantae > Streptophyta > Magnoliopsida > Fabales > Fabaceae > Lathyrus > Lathyrus aphaca. The sequence goes on along the minus strand of OZ014519.1, from coordinate 306,745,692 downwards.
ATTAATCGATATAGTGTAAGATGCTAAGCGGATCCGGTTGCCTTCGATTTTGGTTACTCTTTCTTTTTGGTTGTGATTGATTAAGTTAACCATACCATTATTATGTTAATATTATTATACTTTTATTATTGTTAATATTTAGATTCTTGCACTTTAATTTCTTGCACTTTTATTGCCTTTATTCTATTTTTCTTTATTCATCCATATCATGTTTATTATTTGTTCTTATTATTTTGATGTTGATTTTCCTTTTGTCCATTTGGACACAAAAACATTAATAAAGGATTAAACTTCTAAAGGACTTGTGACTTTAATTTGTGGGATTTTGGTTACTATCCTCGGCATTGGAATGGAGATTTTGGACTTAGATTTTAGGATCCCTTCCCCTTACTTTGATCATCATGAAGTTGGATTTAGCCTTTATTTGGCCACTTGCTAGCTTATAAGGATGGAACTCTTATGCTCCTAATTTAGATTGTCATCAAGTTTGGTTAGATCTTTCTTTCCTTATCTCCTTATTTTCTTTTTTTAGGATAGTCCCTTCATCTCCTCCCATTCTTTAATTTCCAAAACCTTCTCCCTTTTTCAAAGAATTCTTTTTTTTTAAATCATCACCTCTTTAACAAACCAAAACCTTGACTTTTGTCAAGTGGCTTATTTTACTTTTTTTTCTTTTCTTTTTAAAATCAATGAATCTAATCTTGTTGACCTTAATTAAAAAATTAAAAAAAATCAAACCCATTCAAGTTGTTTTGTGCCTTTGTGCACTTTTGTTTTTTTCTTTTAAAAAGTGTCGATTATGAGTCATTATTCTTTAGTCGGGTGTAAGTCTTTCAATCTCCATGGTTGTAGTTTGATGTAATTGAGTCTCTTGTCATTTTTGGGGGTTTAGTGGCATACTCGTTGATTTTATCCGAGTAGGCGCCCTCCCCATAATGATGTATGAGTCCATGCCTTCATTCTCATGGTAGATTTATTTGGCTATCCACTTGAAGATGGCAAATTCTCTTCACTTAATAAAATTAATCATAACCCACCCTTTTCACTATTTGTACCACGAACTACGGGGTTTTGATCTTGCATTGCACTTTGTGGGTACGTAGGCATGAGGTGGTAAACCTCTCCAAACAAAAAAATATTAAAAAATAATTCTTTTCTCATCCCTCCACTCTCATTTAACAAACCATTTCCAAACCAAAAGCAGTAAATTTTTCAAAGGGCTCCCGTGGAGTACCACAGACATTTTGGGTGCGTAAAACCTTCCCATTTTGTAACTTATCCCCTTACCTGTTTCTCTGTTGTGTTTCTTTAGCTTTTCTTGCTTTTAGATTCATTAGGATTTATTCGCTCTTTTTTCCTTTTCCTCTTGGAATAAAATAAAAGCACGGTGGCGACTCTGTTTACTTTGAGTTAAACTAGTTAATAGTTTACACTCATGTTTTTACCGCTATAGAAAAGTGGCGACTCTGCTAGGGAATAATCTCTAAGTGGATTCGGCCTACTTTGATTTATTTACTGCTTTGGTTTGATTTGTTTGTTATTTGTTTGTTCTGTTTCGGTTTTGGTGATCCTCTGTGAGTGAGATAGATTCTAACCCAGATCTGAGTTGAACTTATGATAGGACGGCGATATTCGAAGCGATAAGAGATGGAGTAGTCCAAAGCTATATCAATTTGATAATCTCCACTCGGTTAGGCTCTTTTGGATTATCAATGTCATGATGAGTAATCATACATGGCATTATTTTTCGACCTTGAGTTGATCATACTGAGGACCGTAGAACCCTTAACCCATCCAAGCCAATTTAGGAACGTAGTGCGGAAACTATCTGGGTGTAAACCTAAGGTGGTTGTCATGCGATACTACACTTGGGCGAGGTCCATTTTAAGAATGTTATTGGTTGGGGAGTAATCCAACGTACCGATAATATTCTAAAGATGGATGTTAACTCCGGGAACCTCTATTAGCACCCTTTTGGTTTTTCTGCAGGTACAATGAAGCCAAAACCTTAGTACTTACCTATATGGGTTTGTGTTCTGTTACCTTGACTTCATACTCGTGACTCGGAACCTAAACCCGTGTGATTTATGTGATCTTGTTTGTGGTTGTCGCATACATGCACTCATGCATTCATGAACCTTGTTTTTGATATTTCAAGGGACTCATAAGGAACTTTTGCAAAATTTCAGATGTCTATGGTTATGAATTTTGAAAGGAGGAACACAAAGAAGTACACCTTCAAGAATCCTAATATAGTAGAGCTGAGAAAGCTAGGAGCATTGTTGGTTGACACCCAGGAGTTCCGGAAGTGTTATGGAAAGCTCTTGTTTATTTTGGATACTGATGTACCAGAGGGGATTCTCCCTACCTTAGCTCAGTTTTATGATCCGTTGCATCATTGTTTCACCTTTCCGGATTATCAGCTTGTGTCGACCTTGGAGGAGTATTCTCATTGGATGGGTCTACCTATTTTGGACAAGGAATTTATTTTCAGTGGTTTAGAGAAGGAGCTTACGACCAAAGTCATCGCCAAAGCCATTTTTCTCAAGGAGTCTGATCTTAATGGAAAGTTTCTTCCAAAAGGGAGTTTCCTTGGTATTAATGTCAAGTTCTTGATGGAGAAAGCTTCTACTTCACTTACTTTGGTCAATAAGGATGCATTTGAGGCTATTCTTGCTTTGCTCATTTATGGGATCGTCTTGTTTCCTAACTTAGATGGTATTGTGGATGAGAATACCATTCAGATTTTCTTGAAGAAGAATCTGGTACCTACTTTGCTTGGAGACATGTATCATGCCTTTCATTATAGGACCTCCAAAGGTGATGGAGAGATTGTGTGTTGTGTGCCTCTTCTCTACAGGTGGTTTATTTCGCACCTACCAAAGTCCGACGTCTTCAAGGATAATAGAGAGAAGCGAAGATGGTCTCAAATGATTATGTCACTTTCTCATAAGGATATGACTTGGTATTGTTCCCATTATGATAATGGAGTGCTTATTGACAGTTGTGGAGAATTTCCTAACATACCTCTTCTTGGTACACATGGGGGAATTAGTTACAACCCTATTCTTGCTAGGCGACAGTTGGGATATTGTTTGAAGGACATACCAAACAACCTTTCCTTATCCCGTTTCTTATTTCTTAATGGTGCAGATGATGTAGAAATGAAGAAAAGGATTGTTCATTCTTGGCACGCGGTTCATCGGAAAGAAAAGGGTCAATTGGGAAGACAACACCTTGCTCCTTCCGAGTGTTATATCCAGTGGGTTCGATCTAGGGCTTCGAAGCTCAAGATGCCTTATCCACCCAAGGAGCCTTTGTTTCCTATACTACCATTGTCTTCTTTTCTTCCTCCTATTGATGAGAAGATTGCTCTTCAAGAAGAGTTGGACAAGATAAAGAAAGAGAATGAAGAATGGCTACTTAAAGAAGATGACGATGCAAGAGCAACTGATGGAGAAGGATGATCTTATTGAGTTACTTAAGCGGCGTGTTACGAAGAGGCCAAGAGAGGATTTATCTTCCTCTAGTACCCCATTTACCATTCCTCCTACATCTGGGGCTTGGAAGGCCATTGTTGACCAGGTGGTGAAAGATAGGGAAGACATGGAAAATTGGTACAAGAAAGAGATTAAAAGGGTTCTCATGAAGTACCAGTCGGGATTCAAATATTCTTCGGATGTGATCCCCTAGGCCTAATTTACTTTTTCTCTCATGTATTAGGATTGTTGAGGCTTGTACTTCACTTGTAATCCTTACTTTAATTTTAATGAGAATGAGTTTTTAAGTACTTCAAAAAGTGTTTCCTTATAAATATTGCAATTTATCTTATAGTCCTTTGAAATCTTTGCATTTGCATACGCATACCATGCATCATACCTGCATTTTTTCTTGCTTCTTGAGTGTTTTCCAGGGATCTTATGTTGTTTCTTGGTCTTCATTCAGTTCTCCTATCAAGCTGACTCACAAGCTTGATACTCGGGCTAATCGGAAGAAGATGTCGGAAACCTTACAACAAGAGAATGGCGAGCTGTGCGAGGAAGTTACATATCTGAAGGAAAGCTTGGAAAAGGTTATTGCCATGATGGAAAACTTGGTGGCTGCTCAGAATCAGCCACCTCCTCATAATTCTCCTGTTCAGAATACAGTCATCTCTGAGATTGTCATTGCATCAATTCCTGCTGAGACTATTCTTTTTCCTCGCTATCGCATGCCTGCTAGTACACCATGGGGAATGCCGGTCGATTTCATTCCTGCTGGTTATCATCCTCCTCCTCCTGAGACTGCTACATTTAATACTCTTCTGCCAGTGATGACTACTGCACCGCATGTGATGCACACTACTTCGCACCACCATGAAGTGATTTACCATGCTGAGCCCAGTGAAGGCGTTGGTGTGATTGAAAGACTTGATGATTTTCAAGGCCGTTTTGTTGAGATACATAAGGAGATGAGAGCCTTGAAGCATAAGGATTTGTTTGGAAAAGATGCATATGATCTGTGTCTGGTTCCTAATGTCAAAGTTCCTTACAAGTTTAGGTTGCCTGATTTCGAGAAGTATAAGGACAACACTTGTCCTCTGAGTCATTTGACTATGTATGCTAGGAAGATGTCTGCTCAGACAGACAATGATCAGCTGTTGATTCATTATTTCCAGGATAGTTTGACTAGTGCAGCCATGAGATGGTACATGAGTTTGGATAATAGCCAAATCAAGACTTTCAATAATTTGGGAGAGGCTTTTGTTAGGCAATACAAGTATAATGTTGATATGGCACCGGAAAGAGATCAGCTCCGCGCTATGTCCCAGAAGGACAAAGAGACTTTCAAAGAGTACGCACAGAGATGGCGCGAGCTAGCAGCTCAGATTGTTCATCCTCTGGAAGAGAAAGAAATGACGAAGATCTTCTTAAGACTTTAGGTTGTTTTTACTATGAGAAGATGATAGCAAGTGCTCCTTCTGATTTCACTGAAATGGTGAGTATGGGGATGCGTTTAGAAGAAGGTGTCCATGAGGGACGATTGAGTCAAGATAGTGGAAATGGTTCGAGCTCTAGGAGGTTCAACTTTGGTAAAAAGAAAGAAGGTGAGACTAATGATGTGTCTCGTGAAAGTTACAGAAGACCTCGTGGTCGTGAGAATCGTCATTAACAGCATGTAGCTTCTGTAACTCCGATAATTAATGTGACTCCAACTGTACCAACAGCTCCAAAGTATCAGTCTCGTTATCAACAACCTTCTGTGCAACAGGGTGGTAATCAACAGGTTCGTGTTAAGCCGAGTTTCGATCCCATTCCAATGTTGTATGCTGATTTGCTTCTGTCTTTGATTGCAAAGAATCTTGTACAAACACGTTCTCCACCTCCAGTTCCAGAGACTATCCCATGGTGGTATAAGCCAGAGGCTCACTATGCTTTTCACCAAGGTGCCCTGGGGCACGACGTTGAGAACTGTTATCCATTGAAATTTGAAGTACAAAAACTGATAAGGAGCAATGTTTTGTCCTTAAATGATGTTAATCCAAATGTGAAGACAAATCCGCTTCCGAAGCATGGTAATACGTCTGTGAGCATGGTAGGTGGTAATGTAGAGGATCATTCTGCTGCTGCAATCATAGAGGATGATTATGATTTGGAAGACGATCATGGAGAAGAGATTCCATATGACCTTTGGGAACCTTATCTGGAAGACCCTGGATCTTATTCTGAAGGAGAAAATGCTTATGAGTCTTTTAGACTTGATCTGGAGGTCGGTGCCATCATTGAAGATGATGAAGATGAAGAAATGTCTAACTTTGTTACGCACGGAAAGATTTGCAAGATCTGGATTTCTGTTGATGTTCCTTCTATTGTTCATGCTTCAAAGTAATTTATTTTATTTTCTTTCAAAAATCCATTCACTCTGCCCAAGGTGAAAGTGATGTTTGTCGGGCTTTGTTTCAAATTTTATCATCATCATAAAATGCTATTTTGTTATTTCCATATATGTTTTTCCTTTTTTCTTTATTCTGAAAAATGGTAACATAAAAAACCAAAATGAAAATAACCACTGTTATCTGCATGATGTTTGATAAAAATAAAATCATTGTGCAGATTGATTGATAAACCTATTGAAAACAATGATTCAATGCCCGCTCCCAACTTTGAATTCCATGTGTTCGAAGCTGAGGAAGAGGATGTTGAAGCAATTCCTGATGAGATTTCTCGGTTGCTTGAGCACGAGGAGAAGGTTATTCAGCCTCCTGGAGAGTCTATAGATATGGTCAACTTGGGTTCTGAAGATGATAAAAAAGAAGTCAAAGTTGGAGCATTGCTTGGTCCTGATGTTAAGAAGAGGATTGTAGAGCTTCTTAGAGAGTATGTTGATGTATTTGCTTGGTCTTATCAAGGCATGCCAGGTCTTGATACTGATATTGTGGAACATAGATTGCCGCTGAAGCCTGAATGTCCACTTGTGAAGCAAAAATTGAGAAGAACTCATCCTGATATGGCAGTAAAGATCAAAGAGGAGGTTCAAAAGCAGATTGATGCAGGTTTTCTCGTGACATCTAATTATCCTCAATGGGTGGCCAATATTGTACTTGTTCCAAAGAAAGACGGAAAAGTCCGAATGTGTGTTGATTACAGATTTTTGAATAAAGCTAGTGGAAAAGATGATTTTTCATTACCACACATTGATGTGTTGGTAGATAATATGACTAAGTTTGATGTGTTCTCTTTTATGGACGGGTTTTCCGGTTATAATCAAATAAAGATGGCATCCGAGGACATGGAAAAGACCACATTTATTACACCATGGGGAACATTCTGCTACAGAGTGATGCCCTTTGGATTGAAGAATGCTGGTGCGACATACAAAAGAGCTATGACTACACTTTTCCATGATATGATGCACAAAGAAATTTAAGTATATGTTGATGATATGATCGCTAAGTCGAGGACTAAAGAGGATCATGTTGAACATTTGCTAAAGTTGTTTCAGAGGTTAAGAAAGTTTAAGCTTCATTTGAATCCGAATAAGTGCACGTTTGGTGTATGTTCTTGAAAGTTGTTAGGTTTCATTGTCAGCCAAAGAGGCATTAAAGTTGATCTTGATAAAGTGAAAGCTATTCAGGAAATTCCTGCTCCAAGAACTGAAAAGCAAGTAAGAGGATTCTTGGGCCGTTTGAATTATATTTCGAGGTTTATCTCTCACATGACTGCCACATGTGCTCTGATCTTCAAGTTGCTTCGGAAAGACAAAGGTTGTGTCTAGACAGATGATTGTCAGAAGGCGTTTGAAAGTATCAAAGAATATCTGCTTGAACCTCCTATCTTGTCTCCTCCGGTGGAAGGTAGACCGTTGATCATGTACTTGATTGTGCTGGAAGATTCCATGGGTTGTGTGCTTGGTCAGCAAGATGAATCTGGAAGAAAATAATATGCAATTTACTACTTGAGTAAGAAATTCACTGATTGTGATTCTCGGTACTCCATGCTTGAAAAAACATGTTGTGCCTTAGCTTGGGCTGCAAAGCGTCTTCGCCAGTATATGCTGGATCATACAACTTGGTTGATCTCTAAAATGGATCAGGTCAAGTATATATTTGAAAAGCCTGCTTTGACTGGGAGGATTGCTCGTTGGCAAATGTTATTATCAGAATATGATATCGAGTACCGAGCTCAAAAATCTATAAAAGGTAGTATCTTGGCTGACCATTTGGCACATCAACCGATTGATAATTACCAGCCTATAAAGTTTGATTTCCCAGATGAGGATGTGATGTATTTGAAAATGAAAGATTGTGATGAACCTTTGATTGAGGAAGGGTCGGAGCCTGGATCTCGATGGGGTTTAGTTTTTGATGGTGCTGTGAATGCACACGGAAGAGGAATTGGGGCAATGATTGTACTCCCCATGGTTCACATATTCCTTTTGCTGTGAGGTTGACTTTTCCTTGTACCAATATTGAAGTAGAGTATGAAGCCTGTATTATGGGTCTTGAAGAAGCTATGGATCTGAGGATTAAGCACCTTGATGTGTATGGAGATTCTGCCTTGGTAATCAATCAGATCAAGGGTAAGTGGGTAACTCATCAACCCCACTTGATCCCTTATAGAGATTATGCCAGGAGGATATCAAGTTTCTTCACTAAAGTTGAGTTTCATTATGTGCCTCGCGATGAAAATCAGATGGCAGATGCTTTGGCAACTATAGCTTCTATGATAAAGGTGCACCAGTGGAATGATGTTCCCATGATCAGAGTGATGCGGCTTGAAAGACCAACTCATGTGTTTGCAGTTGAAGAGGTTCATGATAACAAGCCTTGGTATCATGATATTAATTTTTTTCTCTATAATCAGGAATACCCACTTGGGGCATCCGATAAAGATAAGAGGACTTTGAGGAGATTGACAGGCAATTTCTTCCTGAATGGAAATGTGATTTATAAGAGGAATTTTGACATGGTCTTGCTCAGATGCGTGGATAGACACGAAGCAGACATGTTAATGAAAGAAATTCATGAAGGATCTTTTGGTACTCATGCTAATGGGTATGCAATGGCTAAAAAGATGCTGAGAGCAGGTTACTATTGGCTGACAATGGAATCTGATTGTTGCAAGTATGTGAAAAAGTGCCATAAGTGCCAAGTGTATGCTGATAAGATTCATGTTCCACCAACTCATCTCAATGTAATTTCTTCCCAATGGCCTTTCTCTATGTGGGGAATTGATATGATTGGTATGATTGAACCCAAGGCTTCGAATGGACATCGTTTTATTCTTGTGGCAATTGACTACTTCACTAAGTGGGTGGAAGCGGCATCATATGCTAATGTGACCAAGCAAGTTGTGGTTCGATTTATTAAGAATAACATTATCTGCAGATATGGTGTTCCGAATATAATCATTACTGATAATGGTTTGAACTTGAATAATAAGATGATGAAAGAGCTTTGTGAAGAATTCAAGATTCAACATCATAATTCTTCTCCTTATAGACCTAAGATGAATGGGGCTGTTGAAGCTGCAAATAAGAACATTAAGAAGATCATTCAGAAGATGATTGTGACATACAAGGACTGTCATGAGATGCTCCCTTTTGCTTTGCATGGGTATCATACATTTGTCCGCACTTCAACAGGGGCAACCCCTTTCTCACTTGTTTATGGTACAAAAGCAGTGCTCCCCTTCGAGGTTGAGATCCCATCAATGAGAGTTCTGATGGAAGCCAAGTTGACTGAGGCTGAATGGTGTCAGAGTAGATTTGACCAGTTGAATTTTATTGAGGAAAAGAGAATAACAGCTTTGTGTCATGGTCGATTGTACCAGCAAAGAATGAAGAAAGCTTTTGACAAGAAGGTCAAACCTCGTGTATTCAGAGAAGCCGACCTCATGCTCAAAAAGATCCAGTCTTTCATTACAGATTCTCGGGGCAAGTGGACTCCGAACTATGATGGTCCATATGTTGTCAAGAAAGCCTTCTCTGGCTGTTCATTAATTCTTGCAACTATGGATGGTGAGGAGATCACTCGTCCTATGAATGCGGATGCAGTCAAGAAATACTTCGCCTAAAAAAATAAAAGAACAGCTCGCTAAGTTGAAAACCCGAAAGGGCGGCTTAGGAAAAAATGAGCGTCTCGGTGGATTGAAAACCCAAAAGGGCGGTCCAGGAAAATATTAGAGACATAAACAAAAATAATTATCCCGGTAGATTGAAAATCCAAATGGGCAATCTAGGAAACAATTAGGGATCATGGCAAGTAACTGTGTTGACAGACTGGATCACTTGTAACGACCGAGGATTTCAGATTCTATCTCTCAGAAGAATTTCCCATCAAAGATTCTTATTCACTCATCCTTAACTGAAGTTTCAGACATAGTGGAATTCAAAGTTGATAGGGAGAATAGTGATCATTGTATTTCAATGTAGTCCTTTTCCATGTATTTACCATTTTTCAAACTTGTAATGATCCATGGAGTCATGCCATTTGCTGACTACCTTTCTATCAATGAATTTGAGCTTTTATTCAATTGTTTGAAACTCTTTATTTTGTTTTTGTTTACAAAATTTCAATTTATTGTTGATGATGATTTTTGAAACAAATTTAATAAATTTAATATTGAAGATTATAAAAACATTTTCTCTTGATTTGTGAACAAAGAAAGGATATCAATAGTAATTCCAGGGATGGTAAAGTCTGGATGTTTGTAACTTGTCTTTCCCAAAGCAGGGTTTGATTCGTTTGTTTCCTTATGGAATTCCTTATGGGTTCTAGCATGATGATATTAATGGTGTTTTGTGCCCCACCAGCATGAGAAAGGATTATAAATACTCTTAATTATGTTCCCATCCCCCAGAAGAGTTGTTGGAAGGTATATCTTAGAAAACCCCCAGCTGAGTTTTGATCTCTTCCTCAGCAGTTTACCCTTGACTTGAAAGGTCTTGGAAATCTCCAACCGAGTCTTTTCTCCTCACATAAGTTGGTTGCATCCCTCAGCAGAAGTATTGGTATATCAATCAGTTTAGAGGTTTTCTTTCACCTGTTGGTGATTATTGATTTAAAATCCCTCGTAACTGTGATTTGCTATGATGTTAATTTCTGGTATCCCCACATGGGTCGAAAAGTCCAAACATTCAGTAATGAATGATCTCCATAGATCCCCAGTAGGTCTGCGTGTGATGGCTTCCAGCAGATTTCTATTTGATCTTCAACAAGTTTTACACTCTTTCCCCAAGCAGAGTGAGAGTGGTATAACTCTTTCCCCAAGTAGAGCAAGATCGACATAACTCTTTCCCCGAGCGGAGCAGGAATAATGTGATGACTATGTTCCTGCAAGAGTTTATTAAGAACATTTTCGTCCCCAGCATGGATCATGGAAGTTTTCCCCGTCCCAAGCAGATCATTACCTTTCCTCAGTAGGATGGTATCCCTATATAGAGTTGATGTTTGATGTTTGATACTCCAGTAGGCTATGCTTTATTTGCATCACTGGTAGATCGTTACCTTGTTTCCCCAAACAAAGTTATGAATATATTTGTCCCCATCAGAGGTTAATAGGGACATTTCCCTCTTCCTCCAGAATATGGAAGATTTTGTGTTGTTGAGGTATCTCTGACATGCTTCCCTCTCAGAGTGGAATTTCTGGTACTATCCTTTTATGGATTCTTGAAAATTTCTTTGTGGATTGGATTCCTAGAATTTGTTTTCCCTAGTCTGAGTTAAGCCTTGTAGTAGGATTTTATTCCTTCAATGGCTTTTGATGTTCCCCTGCAGGATGTCAAATTAAACCTCCAGCATGTTTCCTGGCCTTGTTGCCCTGATTAGCCGAGTATCTGGTTGTTTTGGTATTTATGTCACCCGTTGCTTATCTTTATGTCTATTTTTTCAGCATATTCATATGCATATTCATACGCATAAGCATAACATGGTTTGCTTGCATTCTTGCATGTATCTTTGTTCCCCACTCTTTGGTGTGACCTTTCCCCACAGAGTATGTGTGTTGTTTTCCTCTCAAGTTTAGAGTGTCAACCCTTAAGCAGAAATTCTTTATCCTTTCTAATTCCCCACTGAGTTTGTTCCTCGTGGATGATATTGATTTCGTTTCCTCCCCAGTTTATTATATGGATGGAGTTTCCCCAGTTGAGATATTTCCTCCTCGGGATGAGTCTTGTTTAACCGTTTCTCTCCAACTTGTTCTTGGATTGAACTTTGGTCCTCTTTTGTGAGTGATATTTCTTTGGAATTAAGCTATCTTTGTTTGATAGTGGGCAATATTTTCTCCAGCTTGAGTGTATTACTTTGGAATTAAACTATCAGTTATTCGATAGTAGGTAATATTACCAAATTAATCAAGCTCTTTTGCTTGTACTCCTACCCAGTAAATCCGGTAGTCGAGAGTTTTTCTTTCTACCCAGTAAAAAGGTAATAGAAGTTGTTTCCCTTTTTCTTGTGCTCCTACCCAATAAATCAGGTAGTTGATAATTTTTCTACCCAGTAAAAAGGTAGTGGATGTTATCCCTCTTTGTTTTGCTCCTATCCAGTAAATCGATAGTTGAGTCTGTTATTTTCATATCCTCTACCCAGTAAACCGGTAGTTAATGATTCTTTTCCAACTCGGTATTCCTCCATTTGTTGGACTCGAATACTTTGTTTGATTGTTATTCCCTGGCAGAGTGTTTACTCTTTCTTGTTGAATCTTTTACTTTGATTATATCATTGAACTTTTCCCCCATGTAGAATCTGCTATCCAGTGATTTTTTCCTGGTAACTCTTTTGGTGTCCTTTGTTTTCCCCAGCGGGATTTTCTTCTGTGTCCCCAAGTTTTTTTGCTTCTCTCTGGTGGTCGTGTTTTCCCCCACAAAGATCTTGGGTTTGCATATCATCTCATATTCATATCATATCATGTTCTCTTAGGAAAAAATTTGGGTTTTCTGTATTTAAGTCTCTCCCATCTTGCAGAGACGAAGATGTCAATCTTCATATCTTCAGATTGAAGAAACTTAAATAGGGGCAGTTGTTGCACCCTAATTTTTGCCCTAAGTTTTCTTTTCACTTTCATATACATCTTGCATACAAACAAGATCGCACTGGTGACGTAGTTCTTCTCGAATTAGGTTTATGCCTCGCAGGGGATCACCGTTGTCTTTAATTACTTTATTTGTTTGTGTTTACTAACCATTAATCAAAATCCAAAAATATTTTTTTTCCTTTTACTAATCTTTTTTCTGGAAGAGGAACCATTGGAAATGCTAAAAATAGCAGTCCTGCAGCTCGAGTAAATTTCACAGACAAAAGTCGAAGTTGATCCGCAAATAATTATCAGATCGAGGATTTCCCAAGTTAATTGATTCATTCAAAGGATTTCCAAGGTTCATGTGTTTACTTCTTCGACGTCCAAAAAGAATCGGGCCGAAACAACCAAGCAACCATGTTTGAATAAAAAATTCAAATTTTAGCTTGGTTAACCAGTTAACCAAATGCGTTAATCGGGTAAACAGTGCGAAATTTGAATTATTTATTCAAATTCAACACCCTTAGATCATGGATTTAATTGGAATATTCTAGATCCATTGGTTTCTGATTTCTCTACATCACTTTGATCATTTCCTACCATAAACCCTCATTAATCACCACTCTTTTCATTTCCCACCAAAATTCCAATTATCAAACCTAAATTCAAATTACCAAAGCAAGCTCCACTCCACCAAATTTCCATACCTAAGAACTTTAAATAGGAGCACCAAATTTCCATACCTAAGGCCTTTAAATATCACCACTCTTGTCTAGCATGATGTACAAGTCTTATCAAGAGGTTGTTTCCCAAAGAAAACCTAAAAAGACACTTCTTCATAAAAGCTACAAAAACATGTAATAAAGTTCAACAAGCTAGTGAACTTAGACCCTAATCCTTGGAAAAAAGTCTTGGATAAATTCTCCTTGCTTGGTGTGCTTGTTCTACTATTCCATCTTGGAACATAGTTGCAAGTATACATTCCATGGAAAAGATTTTGAATTCACTTCCTTGTGCGAAATTCATAAAGACTCTTAAAAGACAAAACAAATACAATAAGCGACTTTCCTGCGGGAACGTCTTTTCTCACCTCATTCATTCTCAACATGAACTTGTGACGACTTGTCTCGCATGCAAGACGGTAAACGCACTCGTACCAGACGAGCCTGCAACACCTTAGCATAGACATAAGCAGTTCCATCTATAAAAAACACAAACAAATAGTTTCCTCCTTAGTTAGGCGAACTACGTCGACTCTGATCCTCATTTTCGCGGTGAGGTAAGTAAGCAGTGGGGTAGGGCCCATTCGAGCACCATCTTTAATTTCCCTACATTCCCCCATTCTTTATTTTTGTTCTCTTTTTGTTCCATTTCTCACTTTCATTCCAGTTAGCAGTTCTTTATTCAGCAGCTACTTTCTTTCTCACCCTTTGAAACAAACAAACAAGCGTGGATCCCGTCGGGTATGGTGGACGGTCTGGGGTGCTAATACCTTCCCAGGTCGTAACCGACTCCCGAACCCAAATCTTTGGTTCACAGGACCTTGTTCTTTCCTTCTTCCTTAGGTTTGTGCAACATTAACTTTCCCGTTCCTTCGGGATAAAAACGCCTGGCTGGCGACTCTACCTTTTCTGCACCACTTTCGCGTTTGTACTAGGATGAAAATCCCGGGAGCGACATCAGCTCACCAGATACCCTATGGGTTCTAATGTCAATGCTAGATGCGAATTCCATTCCGGAGCATTTGGCCATAATGTGGAAAATTGTAAGATGCTCAAGCATAAGATCCAAGAACTCATCGATTCAGGAGCAATCGGGTTTACACCTGTCCAAGAGGCCAAGACAAGTGATGATCCTCCCCTTGTTTAGGGATCTTCCTCATGTCATAAACCTTGGGTTCTGAAACTACAACATTAGTAGGTTATAACTAGGACTTCCCCGGTTGTACCATTTCACCATCAGTAGAAGAGAGAAAGGGTTTTTGACCCTTTACCAATGTCCCCTTCCGATATACTTCAGTGCTTACTTCATTTGAGATTGATTGAGCTTCGCAAGCTGCCCCCACCTCCTGCTACCCTTTCAAATGGGTGGGATGCCAATGCTTGTTGTAATTTTCACTCAGGGGGCACCAGTTCATGATATTAAAAAGTGTAAATCTTTATATCACAAAGTTCAAGACTTAATTGACTCCAGAATAATCGAGTTTGGACCAGCTGGTGTCAAGGTAGTTGGTAATCCTACTTTAGTGGCTGCCAAAGAAGTGAATAATCCTTCCCTTTCTCCAGGATTTACCTCAGGTCATGGGTATACTCCTCAACTTTGATCCTCAAGGTCGTCACATCAACAATCTTTTCCAAATACGAGGAAAAATGTATAGGGGCAGTTTGGACGTCCTAGTCAACATCGTTAGTAGAATTCTCAACCACAGAGACATGGGCCTAAGAAACCCAAAAGATTGCTTGCTAAAATTCCAATTCCTCAAAGCCAACTGCTTCCTCTCCTTTTTCAAGGCTCTTTGATTAAGTTGAGTCATGCTATGCCAGTGCATTATCCTTTTCCTCCAGATTATGACATGGCTGCTAGGTGCGAGTTCCACTCAGGGACGTTTGGATATACAATTGACAATTTTAGATAATTTGTACATAAGGTGCAAGGTTTGATTGATGCAAAGATCATTACACCAGACAATCTGCGTTTAAGTTGAAGTATTCTCTTCAAATTAATCACCTAGTTTGCAAGGGCACCTTCAAAAGCAATACATCAAGACGGAGTCAAGTCTCCTCAATGATGGCAATGATTTAGCTTCTTTACTACATTCCTATTTGTAGCATTTGTGTTTGTTTAAGCATTTTTATGCATGAATGAGACTTGTTTGCTTTTGAATGTTAATCATAATAGAATGGACATGTTTTCTTGAAGTAATCCATTCGTATTCACTCATAATTTTGTGTATGTGAATTGCAATACCAACTGTCGTGCTCAAACTCTATGAGAGAGGATGAAGAAATGAAAATGCAAAAATCTCTAATTGTGTGATTTTGAAAAAGTCCCTGTTGAGGATGTACAAGCATTGTTTCAAATCCCAAACGCTGGAGATATAAAGGAGATAGACCATTGCTAACCCCTTTGAGTCTTGAAGTAGGAATTCCTTTTCGCACAAAAAAAAACCCTTACATTTAACCTAGGGGCAGGGTAGGTGTTAGCTAGTTGGACCGAGCGTTTAGACTTTCATAAAGGAGTACACATCTAAAGATCCATTACCTTTCATTGTAGCACATCAAAAGGTCAAAAGACCGGAAACCACAAGGGTTATCCCTCATCAACTGAGAAGTGCGACAATCACGACCCTTTCAAAGCAATCAAGACAACTAGTGTCACACGATTTGTTCATAAATAAGAATCAAAAGAAAAGAAATGAAAAGCCCGGTAAGTCGAAATTTGAAAACAAGTGACTTAGGAAAAAGTTAGGGCATCCCGCTGGACTCCAATTGTAAAAGATTCAAAAGAATTAGTCTAGGAAAAATTTAGAGATAATCAAAAGAATGCAAAAGCGAAAGATGCGAAAAGGATTACACAAGAAAGATCCTTAAGTAAGAACAAAGTTGTGTGACACAACACAAAAGACAAAAGGGGTGACTGAGTCCAACCAACAACCTGATTGGTGTTTAAACAGTTAGCGTAATTGGTTCCTCAACCATCACAAAAAACTTTTGAGAGGAGAGCGCTTGTGCCAACTTAGCTAAACGTAGGACTGGATAACACTACAAAGAGCGGGTGGGTACAAATAAACTTTAAGCCATAAATCCTTTTTTCTAAAGCCCTGAACCAGGCCACGATACAACCCTTAAAAGTCCTAACTGAAACATGGTTATTTCAAGAGCTTACTACCACGAGACAACGTTCTTGACTCCTATGAGTTGTGCTAAGAGATCTTTGCTGGTGTTGCATGTGCATGCTTTCTTCTATTAAAAAAATCAATGTCGTATCTTAACCAGTGATTCGCTCACAAAGGTTTACGACATATTTTCAATAAAACTTCAAGATTAACATGTGTGTTACAATAGAATTGTCATGTTCAAAATAACTTTTTTTCCTGCATACATTTCTTTGACAACAAAGAAGTTCACATATGGAACCTCAGTCCAGAACCTTAATCTTGCTGAGTTGAGAAGTCTGAAAGTCCAGAAGGACCAGCATATGAAGGTGCACTTTGTAAACACCCCAAATTTGCTCTCACTAATTTCACACCATGGCTTGTGATCTTTCACATTTGCATTAGTTCAATCATATCATATCATGTGGCATTTTTGCTTCACTGCATTGGTTCAAGTTCATCTGCATCTAGGGTTTGTGATTTGAGCAATCCAAGGTCCATCTGAGCCACTCCAAAGGTCTTCAATCATCTCAAGAGGGTCCATGTATGTTCAATCATCATATTTTATCCTCCAAAGATCAAGGAAGTCAAAGAATCACAAGAACTGGAAAAACATGGAAGCTGAGCCAGGGTTTAACTGCACATATGACCTAAAATTAGGGTTTTGGTTTCAGAGGCCATAAATCCAAATTTTTTGGTCATTCTTGTTTCTATTGGTCTCAATATGTTATAAGGGTCATACATACCAAGTTTGATGAAGAAATTCATTATGGAAGTCATCTGATCACTGGGTAACTTCCTGAGCAAGTCAGAGCTAAATCAGGGCATCTGGGGCCCCCCAACATGGAACCAAAATGGATTTTTCATCAAATTGAAGTTATATGGTCTTTATTTGATCATTGAAGTGTTTATAAGTTCACAAATTTGAATAAAAGTGAGCAAAACCAAAAGTTGCCAAAAATGGAAATGACTTGTAATGTAAACTTTCCATTTTGGGAAAGTTTTTCAACCTCCTCTTTCTCAACCAAAAATGCTTCAAATGAAAAATTGTTGGTCATGAAAGTTGTAGATTGGATCATTCCCTTTTCAAAAAGTACAAGAACAAGATCTAATTCATTTTGGAACTCAAGTTATGGCTTTCCAAAGTTGGCAAAAATCACATAATTTCAAGTTTCATGCCAAAGAGGGATTTTTGCAAATTCAAGTTCTAAACACTTTCAAGACCTCTAAATGACTTCTTTGCATCATTACAACATATTTCAACTTAGCAAAATCAGAATTGCCCAAGAATTCACAAGGTTCATGCCTTGGATCACAAGCTTCCATAAACCATTTTCCATGAAATGCAAAAAGAGGAATTCTTGCAAGAATAATCTCCAAGGGTTGGTATGACTTCTAATTGGTCTCAAAGCATCATAACAACATCACATGATCCATTTTGCTGCAAATTGCCCAAGAATTCACAAGATTTCTTTCCTTGGTTCACAAGAAACTTCAAAGAGGGCAAAATGCAAAACTTATGCCATCTTGCTATCCAAGCCATCCAGCTGCATCTTTTTGATCCTAGGGCTCACCATAAACCATGCTGAGGCAAGACACCCCATTGAACCACTTCTATTCCATCCCATGCTTATAGTACACATACTTTTGACTTTTTGCAAAACAAGCCATACCAATCAAGCTGTGACATTACCAACTTTCTGACCAATCACAATACCTTATACTAACCAAAAGCAATCCAAAACACACCACACACAAGCCAGAACTCTCCCACAACTCAGGATTCATAAAACTTGCCAAAAACTCCATTCCTTCGAAACTCTCTGCCCAGCCATCAAACCACAAAACCAACTTCACCATTCATTCAGAAAAGCTTCATAGAGCATAAACCACCCTTCACTTTGCCCTGAAAGCCCCTGAAACTCAAACACGATTTCTGGTGCAGCAGGAAAAAACCCTCAAACCAAGCCATACAAACTTGTTCTAAGCCTCACATCATCCTTAGGAGGTTCATAGGAGTGGACTTGCACCAAAGAAGGGTCCAGAAAGCCCAGAATCAGAAGGTTCAATCTCAGGTATACCTCAAGAACTTTTTTCCCAGAAACTTGTTTTTAAGTTCTTGAATGATTCTATGTGCTCCCCTGATCATGGGGATGTGATTATTTTTTAAAATGGTTGAGAAACCAGGATGTATGTATGTTCTGAAATTTTCTCCGTTTTTATGTTTTTGTTCGAATCACGATCATGATGCAAAATAAATGAATTTTGTTTGGGGATTTAGGTTCAGGGATGTTAGGGGATCATTTATGGGCAATAAATTTGGAGTTTAGAAGCCTAGGGAAGGATTTAGGGTTTGTGCTCGCCGGAGAAGATAACCAGAACACTGTTCCGGTCACCTGAAAGTAATTTGCCCTAATCCACGTAATTAGCCAAGTTTAAATATAGGCCCTTGGATGTTGTGATTCTCGCGTGAGTGAATGGCCAGGATTGCATCATTAGCCCTAATTCTCATTTAATTAGTTTAATTAGGATTAATTAAATTAATTTAATCAGAGTGGATCTCAACCCTTAATCACGCACTAGTCAACTTCCCATTCTCCAGTTCAAATCCTGGCCATAGATCTTGCTGACTTTCTTTTTCTTTTCATTTTATTTTATATTTTATCCATTTCTTTTCATATATTTATTTAAAATAGTAAAAAACATCAAAAAATTCTGAAAATTTTTATCAAACATTTTATTAATTTTCAGAAACCAAAAATATTTTTATTTTTATTTTTTGCATTAAAAAATTATTTTTAAATCATTTAAATGTTATTTTTAATTAGTTAATTGATTTCAATTAATTAAAAATACATTTAAGTATTTAAAAATCACAAAAAAATTCAGAGAAGATTCTTGGACATTTAGAAATATTTACAAACTCACCATACAAATTTATTTTTGGTTTTGATCATGCTTTGACATTTTTTCAATGAATTAGGGTTCTTAAATTTGTCCATTTTTAACCCTAACTTCAAAAATTCATAACTTTTAAACCAAATTGAGTTTGTGAATGATTCTTTTTGCATTGTTCTATGCATGACTTCTAGTTTCTAAAAACATTTTTGTTTCATTTTTATCTTGCATTTTCAAATTATTTGGCATTTTACATTGAGGATCACCCTTAAAACCCTAGAAACTTAGGAAATTCATAACCCCTTCTAGGTTTAGCTTCTGACCTTCCCCTTTGGATAGTAACCTAGTATAGGTTTAGGGTTCTTTTGAATGCATTTTCAATTTTTTATCATGTCATTTTCTTCTGTCTTTGCCATTTGCATCTCATCCTTTCATAAAACCCTAATTTTGCATCTTCATTTGCATTCATCTTGTATATGCTTGCATCCATGAACTTGCCATGACATTTTATGCATTCACATGACATATAAGACATCTTAGGACACATTAGAATCATGTTTGATCATTGCATCATCCATTTTCTATGTTATGCATTCATGCCATTTCATGTACATTCATGTGTTTTCATGCTTCCTTTATGCTTCATTTTTATCTTCATCACTTGTATGATCATTTTTATCTCATGACATACGTTTTCATCATCTCTTTGCATCATTTTCATCATGAACATGCTTCTGGTTTTGGTTTGCATCCTTGCATTCATTTCATTTTCATTCCATTTCACTTTCTTTCACTAACTTTCAGGTGGTAAGTTACTTTCAGAAGTGAATTTGCCTTCACTTCTCATAATCTCTTCTCATCTCTCTTATGCATTCATTGCTGAATTTTGTATTTGTATTAGAGTGAGCTTGCTCATTCATGTCCCTTCTTCACCTTCTTCCTTCAAGCAACTTATCTTCTTAAGTGAAGTAAGTTGACTTGTTTCTTCTGCTTCTCCTCCTTTCATCTTCTTCTTCCTTGGTGGCTTTTCCTGAAGATCTTCTTGCAAGCCTCATAAACCCTAGGAACATCCAAGCATGTTAACAATTAGGGTTTGTTTAGTCCCCCCATTAGTTTTACCTTTGTGTCATCTTTTGTGTCTTCTCTTCGCATCTCTTAATTAGGGACTAAACCTTAAAGGTTTTAAGGCTTTGTGATTAAGGTTATGCCTGCATACTTCTCTTAGGATGGAGTGTATAACTTTAATCCTAAGTGTCAAACCCTTAATGTGTTTAAATCTCTTAATCAATCCACCTAATAATCACTAATACAATAAGCTTGTAACTTGGGCCTTGCATTAGGGTTCTAATTCTTCCTTAATTGGTTAAGAAGGACTAACCCTAGTGTTAATGGACAAGTCCCCCTCAAGTTGTCTCACAAACCATGAAATCCATCTCTTAATTTTACCATTAATTAAAATCCACTTTAATAAAGGTTTTGTTTTGTCATGAGGTTAATCCCTAATCATGGATTAAGTTGAGGAGCCTTCCTCAGCTTAAATGTTCTCATCTATCATCTTTCTATTAGGATGGTGTAATGAGTCCATTAAATCCTTGATTATGGCTTAAACTCATTACTTAACACTAAACAAAAACACCAAAAACATCTAAATAATGGCAAGTAGGTTAATGACCTTAATCCTACATCATGGTGATTAAGTGTGAGGTTTACTTCACACTTAAGGTATCCTCATTACCCCTAATCAGAGGGAAGATGTGATGAGTTTACTAACCCTTGGTTTAGGCTTAAGCTCATTTTCTTATGACAAACTCCAAAAAGCAATAAAAGATTGAAAATACCAAAAAAATAATAATAATCGTCTAATTCGGGATTCTTTTCTCACCTCATTCACTCACAAACGAGAACTCGCTTCTTCCGTCTAATGCAAGACAGTTTGCACCTGAGCCAGACAGGTCTTACACTTGAGCATATACAAGTAAGCAGTTCACAAGTCAATTTATCTTTCTGTCTCTTTGAGTCGAACTACGGTGTTCTGACTTCCTCATTGCACGAGAGGATACGTAGGCATAACTTAACTGTTATCGAACAAAAGTCTCTGTATATTCCCCCTCCTCCAGCATTATTCTTTGAGCCTCATTGTCTTGAGCATTGCACTCTTTCCTTGCACTGACACTCCTATTATTCACTTCACACTTCTTTTACACTGACATTTGCATTCTTTTCCAGTTTTTGCACATAAAATAACACTGACACTACCCCTTTAAACACAAATCTTTCAAGCGTGGATCCCGTCGAGTACGGCGGACAATCTGGGTGCTAATACCTTCCCAGGTTGTAACCAACCCCCTTTCTCAGTTTCTCTGGTTCGCGACCGTCTTATCCATCTTTTTTCTAGGTTTATGCAGCATTACCTTTCCTTCGGGATAAAAATGCCTAGCTGGCGACTCTTTTCAGTTCATCATCATGTCCTCTTTCGCCGACCATTCGCGTTTGTACCGGGATGCAAATCTTTGGGAGCGACACACTTTTCCAAGAAACTCCATTAAGGAGGGACTTTCCCAACCAGTTGTGTTAAGAGGTATCCATTTCGGGGCAATCTCATCGAGACGTCTCTTTAAGGTGTAGCCAGCCTGGGCCAATCACGTCGAGCAATCTCTCCAAAGTTCATCCAACCGGGTTAGTCACGTCGAGATTAAGATCTTTCCAAGGGAAGATAGTCAGGGCATTCCCTCAAAGATCAGTTAATCAGGGGCAATCACTTTAAGGCTTATACTGGGCTAGGTCACCCCAAGAGCATGATAATTTTTTTTCTCTAGGAGACTGTTAATCGAGGATACCTATCTAGGGTTCAGGATATAGGGGCAGAATATCTCACGGTGATGTGAGATCCTTCATGAATATTTTGAGGCAAATTCCTTCATAGACCGTGCAGTCTAGGGTAATTACTTTAAGATCTAGTATATCTCTTCATGAGTTTGAAGACACCGAGGCGTTTTGGATGCCTGGTCTTCTGTAAAATCATCTTGAGACAATTTCTTTTGATAGATTTTACAATATGAAAAGCAGTTCTCAGAATGAACGTCTGGTGATTGGTCCTAACAGGGTACGGGAAACGGGCTTCCCTGATTAGAGAATTTCTCCTTAGTCGTTATGGTTTCTTCATCTGATTATCCTACACGGCTAAATTCCAATAGTTATTGGTATCTTCGCGATTAAAGTCCAATTTCTGTTGACATCTCTTCAACTAGGGCCATTGGCATCTATATGTGTCCAACCTCTCATTTGAAGACATGTTCAGTTGACAGTCTCATGTTAAGCTCAAAAGAAAGATCAAAGCTTGTTCAAAAGCAAGAGGCGTTAAGCCCTCTTAATGATTCTCCAACCTATATAGGGTTCAAGGTACTAGGGAAGTTATACTCATGAAGGGTTTCTATGTCACCCTTTTGTCATAACTCTTACTAATTGATTCCATTACCAAGCTAGCGGTCACTTGTCAAGGCGATTCTCTCGTTCATCACTTCCAACAGCTACAAGCTCATCTGTGTTGATAATAGCTACCTCCTCAGCAAGTTTATTACACTAATTCATTAAATATCTACGATACCTAAGAGTTTAAAGACACCAGGTCTTTTGTAAAATCCTCTTGAGGTAAAGTTCGGGAAAAAGCAAATGATTCTCCAACACGAGACTCCTTGAAGTCTCTCCTCCCCATCAGGGTGTGTTTCAGTTTCCTTATTCCCAATAGATAGATGGAAGTTATGCCTAGTAGAGGGCATCACGAGCTTTTTCCCTTCAGCAGGTTTCCTCGATTCTATTCCCCAACAGATCTAGGGTGGCTCCTGTTTCCCCAACAAATCTCAGATAGATTTTTTCTCTTCCCCAACAGATCTCGAAATATTTCCTTTCTCCAGTGGAGTAGTAAAGATTGATAACCCCAAGCAGAGAGTTATCTTCCCATGGTGAGGTACTTCTCACAACAATCCAAGTGTTTCTGGTAGCCAGCTGGATACTTCCATTCCCCACAGAGGTTGGGAAAATTCAGATTTACAGAGAGTTCTCCTCAACATGAGCCTTGACAATATTTTTTCCCAACTAACTCGGAAAGTTTTCAATTCCCTAACAGAGTCTTATAGGTGAGATTCAATCCCAAATAGTTAAAGTATCCCCTAGCAGGGCCCTAAAAACTAAAGTCCAACTTATTTTTGGCAAAGGTAATAATTCGAGACATATGAATTATTCACGCTCTTCTCCAGCAGAGATATTATCCCCACAGAGCTTCTCGAGATCGAATCAGTTATCATTTTTATTCTCAGCAGAGTTAACAGGGACCTATTATTTCCTCATTAGGAAATCCCTTTGCATTTGCATCATTTCATTTGCATACTCAAAACATAGTATTCCCAGTGTCATGGGGCATCATGCCAAGCAATTCAACATATGCATACCCAACACTAGTCAGGTATGATATCTTGCAAAGTAAAACCGCAAATTGGCGAAAGTCCATCCTCAGTGTGGAAAAGCATTTAAAGTACAACCACAAATTGGAAAAAGTCCATCCCCATGGTGGAAAAATATCTGAAGTCCAACCACAG
Organism: Lathyrus aphaca; assembly: GCA_963966055.1. Lineage (NCBI taxonomy): Eukaryota > Viridiplantae > Streptophyta > Magnoliopsida > Fabales > Fabaceae > Lathyrus > Lathyrus aphaca. The sequence continues at coordinate 306,721,834 of OZ014519.1, read as the reverse complement.
ATTGGAAAAACTCCATCCTCGGGGTGGTAAATCAACTGAAGTTCAACCACAGATTGGAGAAAGTCCATCCTCAGGGTGGAAAAGCATATGATGTCCAACCGAAAATTGGCGAAAGTCCATCCTTAGGGTGGAAAAAGCATCGGAAGTCCAACCGCAGATTGGCGAAAGTCCATCCTCAGGGCGGAAAATCAACTAAGGTCCAACCGCAGATTGGAAAAAGTACATCCTCAGGGTGACAAAGCATCCAAAGTCCAATCGGAGATTGGCAGAAGTCCATCCTCAAGGTGGAAAAGTATCTGAAGTCCAACCACAGATTGGTGAAAGTCCCCCGTAGTGTGGCAAGTCAGTAGTCATTTGACTTTAATCTAAAAGACATTCTTAAAGTTCGACCACAGATTGGAAAAAGTACCCCGTAGTGTGGCAAAAGTCCCCCTTTGTGTGGCAAAAGTCCAACCGCATATTGGCGAATGTCCCTTGTAGTGTGGTGAAAGTTCCCCATAGTATGCCAAAAGTCCCCCGTAGTGTGGCAAGTGAGTAGTCATCTGACGTTAATCTAAAAGACATTCTAGAAGTCCCCCGTAGTATGGAAAAAGTCCCTCGTAGTATGGCGAAAGCCCATCCTTAGGGTGGTAAAGCATCTAAAGTCCAACCGCAGATTGGAAAAAGTCCATCCTCGGGGTGGCAAAACATTAGAGGTTTAACCGCAAATTGGCAAAAGTCCATCCTCGGGATGGAAAAGTATCTGAAGTCCAACTACGTATTAGCAAAAGTCCATCCTTAGGGTGGAAAAGTATCAAAAGTCCCCCGTAGTGTGGCAAAAATCCCCGTAGTGTGGCAAGGTAGTAGTCGTCTGACGTCAATCCAAAAGACAAGTTTCAAAATCCATCTATAGTGTGTCGAGCCAGTAGTCGTCTAGCGTCATTCAAAAGGCATTTCCTCGTTCATTGTTTATATCATGCCTACCATTCTCCAAGTAGAGTTTGTTTGGTTGGGTTTATATCCTTTTTCTTCTTCTCTACAGAGTGCAAATCTTATGGTTGTTTCTAGCATTCAATCCATGCATACCTCAAACGTCTGAAAGTAAGTGCTATCATCCATTCATGTCTACAATGATTGAATATGGGCAGCTGTAACACCCCAAAATTTTCCCTCTTATTTATAACCTAAAATGGCTTATGTTTTCACATTCATTTACATTTTCCATCTAGGTCATATAACACTCATACATACATTGGCATAAGCTTTCCATTTGGATTAGAGGCTTTGAGAATCAGGGTTTTGCAGTGCTTTGTGGTTTCACTCTTTGGCCAGTTTGTTTCGATGGAAAAATATAAAGATCACGGATTAGGGTTTGTTTTATGAGCATACGTTTATCAGATGGATTCTTAAAGGGTATTACACTCTGGTGTTCACTATAACATGATTGGGTTTTATTTCCCTAAATCATATGGTTTTCAAAGATGGGTTTGAAGATTGGGAATCCAGTTGTGTAAGGTTAACTCATTGATGATTTGGTCAAGTGATTTGTCATTTCTATGTGAAGTTCATTTTCAATTTATAACCGCTTTCAGTGACTTTGAATTCGTTAACAGATTGTCACATTTCAATTGGTTAAAATTGCTAAGTTTATTGTTTATTGAATTTACTTTCTTTTTACAATATATTTATTTATTATTAATGCCTTCCTTTTGAATCTTTGACTTTATCCGTACCAAAGTTAATTTAATTCAATGTACATTTTCAATTCAATTCAAAATATCCATTTACAAGTACATCATCATCCCAATACAAAAGAAATACAAAGAAAAAAAACAAATTACATTTGATTAACTGTCAGTTGACTTTGAGGTCAGTGGTTGACTTTTTGGTCAACTTTGACCAAAGTCAACTTGACCCCAACCCTAGACCTATTTCTCTTTTAAATCTCTAAGTCCTCTTTATCTCATGTCATCGTAACTCTTTGCTCCACGTTGTCTTTGAGGGTAACCAAATACATTTCATGACTATGATGCATCTTCCATGTCCAAAACAATCTGCATAAGTCAAATACCATAAAATCTGAGTTAGTTCCTTTCATTCATATATGGACCAATACATACACCATATCATCCAAAGTCATTTTCATTACAAAGAAAAGTTGCAAAAGTAATTGAAAGCCATCAAGCTCCCATTCAAGCCATCATTATTTACATGGATGAGTCCAAATTAATTGCAAAACCTTCTAAGATTCAAATGGTTGAACCATTCCAAAGGGCCAATTTTTACAAAGTCATTAAGTCTAGTACAAAAGAATACATGATTCAAATTATACATAAAAGGATTTACAAATTTTGACCAAAAGTCAACTGACAAAATTTTTCCAAACTCTAAATATCATTTTTTCTTCATCCTCCAAGGAATTCTTCATATACCATAACTTGCCAAAAGTTTCTTCATGATCTATGTGACTCCATGCTAACCATGTTAAACCATACCATGTTCAAGGCTTTGTGCTTTCACCATATCCAAACTTAACACAAAAATAGCCTTGCACCATTTCAGCCCAAAATCAGAAACAAAATATACTAGCAGCATATTGTTAACATAAAATACATTAATTTAAATGTTCTACTAGTCTTGTTAATACCATGTAATTATCTAACTAAAACAATTCATTGAAAATCAGATGTTAAATTCTAGGAAAGTGATGTAAAGTAGGGTTCAAGATGGGATGCATATTTGCTGATGAATGATGATCAAATTCATTGGTTCTCAACTGTGAACTCATTGATGATTGTTCTTTTTATCTCGGGTATGGTGGCCATTGTAACACCCCCTTTCTATACCCCCAAATAATCAATTAAATCATTTAGGCACATGATAAAATTTCATCAGGGTATATTTGAAAAACGGTATAAAAGATGCATGCCACATTATACTTGAATTTAAAAACATACAACACCTGCTCAATAAAGATATGAAACAAACGGGGTAACTTACATACACAAGGATTTCATCCTTACACCCGTATTCATCAATTTATTAAACAGCGGAAACAAAACATAACAATTTCAAACTTATATACTTATCATAAATATATCTGCAAGTTTGAATCACCAAAATATTCCATGTTTACATAAAACATATCACATCAAAATACATATACAAATGTATTCACAAAAAGGCATCAAGCCAACCCTAGCTACCCGGTGCTACATATCAGAGTTGACCGACCAAAAGATGAAGACGAACTTCACAAAAATATCATTCAGCAATCTACTCTGCAATGCCTCATAGAGCATCATAAAACAGCAGAAGGGTGAGAAACATTATCATAATAACATTGCATATAATTATATATCTCAACATATAAAAATGCACATAAAACCTATTCTCACCACACATTTCATTCCACATCACCTATACACATCACAACGTGTACATACACAAATCAAGCATGTTCATCATGCACCAATTCACTAATTCACATAAACTCATATTATTTATGTTTATTCCTCAATTCTATTCATTCCATATAAACATACGACTAGCTATGTTTAATCACACATATACATTACAAATGTATAAATTACATACATATACACATATCAAACATGCATATATACAAACAAGTATGTTTCATCACACATACTATCATCTCCATAATACTCCAAATAAACATATTCACCTTCATGTTTATTTCTGCATATCATAATTAAAACGATAAAATGAAACTCATAGAGACTGACACACGACTCTATGCAGATGCAAATGCGGTACCGACTCAACATTTCAGCAGGTTCTCTCAGGAACCAAATGGAATCATCGCTTGTTACCTAAAGTAACTCCCCTTCGGGCACACGATGTTCCCCATTGCTCACACTCCACATGGGCACACAATGTTTATGGATTGCTCACACCCCACACGGGCACACAATCCGATTGCTCACACCCCACATGGGCACACAATCAATGTGAATAAATCACCCATCGCTCACACCCCACACGTGCACACGATGTTTCTGGATTGCTCACACCCCACATGGGCACACAATCCGATCGCTCACACCCCACATGGGCACACGATCTTGTTGTAGTCATCGCTCACACTCCACATGAGCACACGATGCTACAACAGATTCACAAAGAATCCCACAGCACAAGAATGCATACATTATGTTTACATGCAAAATGACACACAACATTCTTGAAAATGCATACGTTATACACAACATAATTATGCATTCATCTCATTCAATTAACATACATTGACATTCAAATCAAATAATGTATTCATTTGCCAAACGGCCACAACATCACATCAAACCCACAATTCCATAATTAACATAATTACGTTTTATCGGAAATGTCGGGTAAAAGTCGGCTAAAAATTACTCTTCTTAGCATCAATAGATTCTATATGTTTTTAGCTTCGAATCGATATAAGGATCACTAATAACGGATACCCGAAACTACAGCTACGGATTAAAACACATAATCCCTCAAAACCTACAGGCTCGCTAAGCGCCCTCTCGCTCGCTGAGCGAGAATCGCCCTGGAACTTTCGCTGAGAGAGGGATAGCTCGTTGAGCGACCACTGTGATTTCCAGAATTCTCAGCAGCGTAACAGTCCATCTTAACCACTCCAAAACTCCTCTAAACTCATACAAACATGATCAACCACATATATCTAACATCATACTTCAATTATAACGATTTCTAACCGATTAATCTACCAATTTCTCACATTTTCTCTCAAACCCTAACTATTCATCTTCACTAACTTCCATCAAAACCAAAACTCAACCAATCAAACACATACATAATCATACACAATATTAACATAACAATATTTATCACCCTTACCCGATTATTTCGATTTCTTGGAGCAATCTTGAAGCTTTTCCAACTTTCCCTCTTTTCTCTTCTTTTTCTCTTCTCCCTTTTCTTTCTACTCTTTTTCTTTCTATCTTTTCTTTTCTCTTCTTACGAACTTATAACTTTCTATTTCTATTTCTATTTCTATTTCTATTTCTATTTCTATTTTCTACTCTCTCCAACCAAATATCAATTCTTTCACAAAATACCAATTCTACTAATTTCTAACTTATCATTAATTAACAAATACCTAAAATACCCTCTTATCCAATTTTACCCGGAAATTCATAAAACGGTAAAAATCACATATCACAATATGTCATCACATTAATTCCTCAACAACAAATATCATCATGATAATTTCACAAATAAAACAATTATCATACAAATAAAATAAAAGACTCCACAAAATTGGGAAAATCGAATCGGGCGTTATAGCCATGACAATGATGTGTACACTTTATTGCGATATTTCCAAGTACAACAACACTTCAACGGTCACGAAGATAGGCAACCTGCAGATCATAAGAATTACAAGCCATACATTACCTTAGCATTTCCATAACAATTACCAACATCAAACAAAACAAAACCATGCCTAACTAATTCAGAACAGAATATCACAACAAAAATATTAGTTACAAAATCTCCTAAAAAACTCTAACAGATTGATAACTGAAAGCTAATAGATTGTTAGCGAGAAATTTCTGATCATGCCTCTGATTTCGTCCTCCATTGTTGAAAGATACTGCCTCAGGTAAGTAATCTTCAATGCTCTTCTTGTTGTTATTCTTGTTCATTTAGACCAAAGGTTCTAATCCCGTCGTTGAGTTGAGTTTTTAAAGATTTCGGTTACGAATTTGGAATGAGGAGATGAAGAGAAGGAAGGTTAGTGAAGGAAGTTTGGAGTTTTATGGTGAGTCTGCCGAAGTCGACGGTGGCCTCCTCCACAAAACCATCTTCTCCGGCGACATTTTAGGTTTTCGATGAGGTAAGTTTGGGTGAGATAGGAGGCACCCTTTAGAGAGAGAGAGAGAGAGACAATAAGTTTGGTTGTGATTTATAAATAAACCTATAAAAATATCAAGTCACAGTTACTTGTGATAAGACGATAAGATTCACTTTTTGTGCTCCACTCCAGCGGTGACACTTGTCACCGTCCGATATGACCACCCTTCCCAATCGTACACGTATCGTCCCATGATAATTACCATGCACCATTTCATCATAACCATTTGATCCTCATCATCATCATTAAGCTAGAATGGACGGTTCTGATTGAGTCAACGAAGTTGACTGAGCCTAATCCTATGCACCCTCAGTCAAAAATCCTTGGGCCTTAGAATTTCGCTAATCGCACACCCCAGCCAAGCCCAATATTATTTTTAACTAGTTTTTCTACTGAATGCACCCCAAACTTGGATGCCCCAGTGGGCGTTTTAGAATCCTTATCTGCACCCCCTTGTGCAGTCCATCTTGGTCTTATAACTTGAGAATTACTTTACGAGCACCCCCTGACATTTTATTATTATTTCTTCATTTCTTTTACTAATTCCTTTCAAAATCAATTTTTTAAAAAAAACAATTTTCTTCATGAAAAATTCCAAAAAAAATTGATGTTGATATATTAGGGTATTAAATAATTTTTGGTAATTTTTAATCTTCGATTTCTCAATTTTTGCATTTTATTCCGATTATTTGATTTACATGTGTTTAGATAATTCACATTTTTACATATTGATCGAGTTGATCCATTTACACATAGCATTTTACATACTTACATCATATTCTGCCCCACTAACAATTTATTTTGTTTTATGAGGTACTACTTTAGGATTCGATGCTCATGGACTTGGATTTTTGTTGTATTTTGATGTATTTTATGGTTTTATCGCTTTTATAGCTTAGGTTACCCCTCGGTGGGTTTCTCTTGCCTTTCCTTTTCCTCTATGATGTAATAGCTTAACATATTTTTATCTTTGATGTATGCTTGTATGATACATGTAAATAAGATAGAAAAAGATAAATACAAACGCTTAGAAAACTAATTTTCAAAAGATAAAAAAAAGTAATATTCGATTCAACGTCGAATTACTTTCAAAATAATAAATGGATTTCACATGCTCTTAGGATTTCCCACGCATTCACACTCACTCCACTCCATCAAACCCAAAGGAAAACCTTATATGATTCGTACCATAAGTCGATTGTCTAGCACATCGCAACCAACCCACCCATATCCATCACTCCACTCCTTTTTTACGTTTCGTTACATGTTTTACCTACCTTAACATAGGAGAACCATGATCATTATCTCTTTGATTTTTCATGTTTCATGTTTATCATTTACTTACTTGTGTTTGCTTTTCATGATCCGTTAGGATTCATAACTTGGATTTAATCATCGATTAAAGCCAATGTGTGATAAACTTTAGGATAACCATCGATGTATGCTAACTTAGGTAGATTTCCCCTTTAAATCCTCAAACTTAGGATCAACATTTGCATGCTAACATTAGGGTTAGATGTCTAGTCTCCCCATAGATTTTTTCTTTATAACTTTGAGTTCTCTCTCCTCACCTTTAAAGAAAAGCCAAAAAAACACTTAATAATAAGAGTATGCATAGTGCACCACGAGCCTTAAGCTATATAGGAAATGATTAGTGAATTTCTCCTTCACTCTTCTAGAATGCTTTGCAAACGTCCCATTGGGGGCGACCTTGTAAAGTATTTTCTCCTATATCATAGTATTTAGTGCTACACATACGACAAACACATAATAAATCCACTTCTTCTAAAAAAATAAACAGAAAAAACATCTTCTCTTCTCATCTCCCACTCTTTGTGGACGATTTCTGACTTGTCTCGATAGTTTGATAACAAGACGGCAACACACTTGATTCAGCGAGCTTGCAACACCTGAGTTAGAACTATAGCAACGTCACTCTAAAAAAGACAAACAAACAAATTCCATCCCTAGTTTGGGGAACTACGTCGATTCTGATTCTCACCTCCCGAGGAGATACGTAGGTAGTGGCGTAGGAACAATTCGAGCACACTTTTTTCTTTTCCCTACATTTTTCCCGTTCTTTTCCTTTCCAGTTCTAGTTTATTAGTAGTTCGGGAGCAAGTGAAGCAGTTTACAACACCCTTTGATGTAGTGCAAGAAAGCATGGATCCCATAGAGTATGATAGACATGAATGAGTGCTAATACCTTCCCTTCATGTAATCGACTCCTGAATCCAGACTTGGTTGCGATGACCTCGTCTTTTCCTTTTCCCCCAGGTTTTCTTTGATTGTTCTCCTTTCCCTTGTCGGGATAAAAAACGTATCGATGGCGACTCTTCTATTTGCCGCCAGTTTTTTTCCGCGTTGCGACACCCTCTAACATGTATCATTAGAGCTGACCACAAAAACCAGGATATTGACTGAGCATCATCCCATACAAAGACTTTCCTACAAAAGTCTCATATCTTTTGTCCTTTATTCTTCAAGACTCCTCCTTGTAAGTCCATATTAACACCAAGAGATGAACTACAAAGGTTAATGTTCCAACTAGCGGTGACTACATAATCCTTGGATAATAAGCTTCAACATGAAGTTCCTTGAGGCTCACATAAATAATTATGGTTATTTGAAACATATTCCATAATAGACCAACTAGAATCCCTTACACAAGGGCCTTGATCATGAGCAGACAACATTAGAACTGGAAATTCCAGTTCACAAACCCCCTTTGATCACCTTTTATCTCCATATATATAGCAGCGTAGTAGAAGAGTGACACTTGGAAACAACCAGAAACTCCTTCTCTAATGTGTCTGAAACACACAAAGACCAAATATCAATCATGCTTGGTAGAAATTCCAAGATGGAACAAAAGATTTTATCTTCTTCCAGATTTAAATCCTGTTATGATATCTTTAGCAAGAACCTTATGATGTTCAACACAATGTCATGATATTTGATCGTTATCAATGACTTAGTTATCCTATCAAGGAATCCACATTTAAATCTCCCTTGCATGATATTGCCAATTGAAAGTCTAACCCTTCCAGTCATCACAACAGACAGATGTTCCACATCCTTATAGACTTGATTATGATATCAAGTTGAAAAAAACACTACATCATGAATGTTATGGATGAAAATAATTAGTCTTATCTAAAGATTATAGAAGATAACTTGATGAGATCCTTCTTCAAGCACAACTCTTCAAAAGAAATAGCCAACACAACCATAAAAAAAGATTAGAGTCCACAATAGAACTTAACCTTATAGATAAGGTAGTCACACAACTTTTTGTAGATAAGTCAGATCCAACTTTCCTTGAGAAGAAAGTTTTTCAAGATGTTAGGGTTAAAGACCTAGAAATTTATCAATATGCACAAAATTATGTGGAAATGCCTTCACAACCCTTCATCAGGAATCAAGCTTCACGCTCCTTCAGAGAAAGAGACAAAAGCCAAGCTCTTTAACTCTATATCAGAAATAAAATGACCTAAAGAATATCCACCAAAGTTGATGGTGTATTGATCCTCATCTTCACCAATTGTCACATACATGCCAGGTCTCTTTAGAGAGAGACTTCAGAAGTCTTCTGATCAGATGCCTAAGAGAAATCTTGAGAGAATCCCAAGCAACTTTGGTCACAACACATGTGTTTAGAAAACTGAGCACATGCTACACAATTACATTGGCTAAAGAATTCACACCTTAGGATAACAAGATTCAACTAAAACTTTTCTTCAAAGAACAATACCACACACTCTTTGATGACAGATTTGCAAGGGTTGTTGTTCTTCCAAAGATTAAACAGTACCAAAATAAATACTCCATGAAGCTCACCAGAAACTCACAAGGGTGTCAGCTCTGATGCCAATTGAAATTTTGGCACTTACATACCAGATGTTGAGACAAATGTCACAACCCTAGTAATCACATAAGTTAGGGAATAACCCATTCACACAAACATGTAACAGTCCTGATGTTGATGTCAATACTAATGTAATAGAACATCAAAACACACAATCAAGACAGATATTTTGACATATTAGGTCTGACATAACAACATTATCAATCTTTAATTAAATAAAGACTATAAATTGGAGAATGATAAATGACAAGTTTAATTGTTAACCCAGTTCGGTGTAATTCACCTATATTTGGGAGCATCCAAGACAGGAAGAAAATTTATTATGATAGTATTAGTTCAAAGCTAAACTCCCCCATTTACAACTTCTCGCCTAATCCCTACCTTGTGATAATTCTACCTAGAAGTCCATCTAGATATGAGACCCCCCTTCTCACTTCCTAACAAGTAATTATAATCCTAATGACCATTTCCTCAAGAAACCAAAAAGAAAGATGTAACCTCTTTCCACTACAATACTTGGTTTTGCTTCAAAGCTTCCACCAAGAACAATACACTTTATTCTTAAAAGCTTTTGAGTGATTAATAAAAAAAATAAAAATCTATCTACCAAAATGTATCAAAATATACGGTGGGTGAATTACAAAGTCACACACAAGAGACTCTCAAAACCTAAGTTTCTAAACCTTCCCCTAGTTTTACAATATGAAAGTCGTTTTTCACATTATGCCTAAGTTCTCTTCAAATACTTCTTAGAAATCCATGGGCTTCACAATCTTCACCCAAATATTTCTTGATCCACACGCTTAGGGTTGCATCAGTTGTGCAAAAAAATCTCCTTAAATCTAGGAACAAATCATCAAGTTTCCTAAATTATCTTTTTATCCAATTTGAGAAACTTATGAACAATTGGAGACCAAATCAAATGTTATAGATTAAATCTTCTTGACTTGCTAAAATCAGTGAGATAATTCCAAGAAAAATATCACAAAATCAAAACAAATCTTGTCAAGAATTAAAACAGTTAGAACTGATGTTCTGGTACAACATGTTACAACATCTGTCAGGACATCTTCACAATCACTTGTGCTTCTGCACATATCTTTACAATTTCTCAGATCCACAGTTTGAGACTTTCCATGCTTAGAGCATATGTCTAAGACTTACCTTTCCTCAAGCCTTATGATCTAAGCATCTTGCTTCAAGATCTTCTAGAAGAGACTTTCCTTTGCTTAGAGCACATGTCTAAGACTTCTGTTGCATAGATTGTATGTCCATGGCTAACTGCTCATCCTCTAGTTGAGCCTCCTACTCTTCTGGTCATCCATACTGAGTTTTATCCTGCTCAGGTCCACACCTGTGACTTCTTGCTTAATAAGACTAGCTGAATAAGAGTTTCACAACTCAAGCACTCAAACAAAGATATTTACATGGCTTAATTATCTTAGCTCAAGACTTCTGCTCAAAGACATAACAAGAGTCTTAAATCTAAACTACTAAAGTCTTACCATAATAGAAAACGAGGTGTACGTGATATAGGTATTAGAGGTACTGGAGATCACCATAACAAAGACCTAAAGCATTTAAGATTTATATGATATTAAATAGTAAGAAATCTTAAGACTTTTACAATTACTGCTACCTACAGAAATTCTACATACTATAGAAACCTTGTTGAAAATTCAAGCTTTGAACCTTCATCATATTTATAACAACTTGCAGAAACTAGTTGTTGAGAAGACAACTTGATCAAATGACTTTGCTTTCCTCCATTGTACAAAAGTCGTTGAAGATGGATACACAACATATTTTTGAATCAAACGGATAATCCTTTTAACCTTTGAGTCTTCAAGAGGATATGTACTAATAGAGTTGTTGAGAGTAGTCATCTGCAGAACTATTCATCTTTTCTTTAGTCTTGCACCAAGTAGACTCTAGCTGACAAATTGATAAGACAATATAACATATCTTACAGTAGTACAAACAACCACAACTTTATCACCAACTCTGAATGGTACCAGAAGCTAATATACAATAACCAAGTGTAATCACTCGTCTGAATGCTAAGGCCTTCAGTTCATAGTCTATGTTCAATCACACTAGGAATTGTTCTTTATATTCTGCCACTAGAAGCTAGCAATGAAGCAACTCTCAAGTGTGTTCATGTAGAGAAATTTCCAATTATTTATATACAATGATGTAGAACCTGCAATAAATAAAACACACATCAAATAAACCATTATTTGTTTTAATACTTTGTTATCATCAAAAATAAAGAGAGTTAAGTCAAGAACAAATCTTATTCAAACAACTCCCCCTTTTTGATAATTCACATTTGAATTTTCTAGCTCATCATAAGAACTACTTTTTAAGAAAATAAATTAGTTCTCTTAGTAACATCAGAGTCCGTGGATTGTAAGCTCCCCCTGAGTCAAACAATCCCAAGGTTGAGGTTTGTAAGTTTCCCCTTAGTTCCATATTTAAGAAAAACTCAAATGACTTCAATTTAACTTTACTTGGCAACAACATAATACAAGGTTTATAAGCTCCTTCTGAGTCTCATAGAATAAGATAGAGGTTTGTAAGTACTTACTTATTACTATGTACAGGAGAGTTAAAATATGTTGCTCATTTAAATATGTTAGCAACACCAGAATTTGAGGTTTGTAAGCTCCTTCTGGATCTAATAAGTAAAGTTAGAGTTTTGTAAGCTCAAACTTAGACTTATGTACAAAAAGGTATAACTTATGTTCCTGTGAATGCAATCACCAATACAGGAAAAAATTAATGACCAATATATACAACATAAATGGATATTAAATTGGTTCATTTTCCACTTTAAATACTTATTATTTTCTCCCCCTTTTGTCACATCAAAAAGACACAAACAAAAAGAAAGAAAATAGAAAATAAATTAAAATAATAATGAAAGATAAAGAATAAAATTACCTAATAAATGAAATACAAAACATCATTAATTGATTAGTTTACAAGGAAAAGACAAATCAAGGAACTAGAGTAATTATGGTTTCTACAATGCACGCATTCAAACCTTATTGGTCGTTATACTTCCAAGATTCAAGAAAGGATTAATAATTGTCTCTTAGTATCCACAAAAGCCATTATAAAAGGCTACCCTCATAATCTACTTTCATCAACAACTTCTCAAAAAAATGGAATCCCCAACTGAGATTCATAATTCCTCTGAAATATCATAGAAAAGTGAGAGCTCTACAAGTAATGAGAATGATTCCCTTTAGTTGCAAGCAACAACTGATTCTTCAACCATAGAGTCCCTTCTTCTGCCATCTCTCCCTTTAGACGAGCAATCAACTACAGAGTTTGAACCATTTTTTGAAGACGAGAGTTACGAAGTTTGAATACTTAATCCCAGAGCTAGAGGAAGAAGAAGAACTTGTCGACTTATAATATGAGGAGGTAGATTACAACAATAATGGAAGACATATATACAGAGATGCCATGGCCAGGGATTTAGTCTAGGTTTATGTCATCTTTGTAAGAACTATTATGTAATCTCTCTTTTTTGCTTGATCAATGGAATTTTATCTTACCTTAAACTAAGTTTTGATTAACATGCATGTTTATTCCAGATATTAACTCTCAAGATATTTTGAACAAACATTAATTAATAAAGTAACATGAACAAACAGTTAAAATATAATTAAACATATACTCATGCTAATTAAAAGAATCCTTAAATAAGTCAGACTGTTTGATACAATAATCAAGAGTTATTATTTAAAGTATTAATAAGATGTTACAAATACTCAAATAATATTAAACTCAGAATCATGTGTTAACACGTCTATAAAAAGGACTATGTAAGCCTTTTCTTCATCGTTTAATCCCTAGAACACCAAGATGTATAAGCAAAAGAAAATATGGGTTCCAAAGAGAGATTTCATAAAGTTAACACTACTAAATGCAACAACTTAATTAAACAAAGGCAAAGCGTCATTTGAAGAGTTTGCAGACAAGAAGATAGCTTCTGAAGCACTTTCCTCTTCAAAAACCTTTGTGAAGACACACAGAAAAAATAGATCTTCTGGGTCTAGACGCAGACATCAAATGAAGAAGGAGGCCTTAGATTTTGATAGGGAAAAATGGAAGGATTTTTTAGGTAATCTCGATATGTCAGATGATCATAGGGACTTCCTTATGGCATATCCAACAAAGTAGGGAATCTAATACTTCTGGTAATTTTTCCTTTCAATTTAATGAAAATAGTGCATTCAAGATTTCATTTCTCCTATTACTTTAAGAAAATTCTTTTATGCAACACAAATTGTATATTTAATTAGTTAGAACTGAACAACAACATAAACTAACATATTATTAATAATAAGAAGCTTTATTTATTGATTTCAACAAGGATTACAAAGCATAACTGAGTAAAATCCTAGCATAAGAATCTTTCATAGATAACTTCAAGCTTATATTTCCAAATCTTGGATGATTTAGCCTCAAAACTTATACTAACCCCCTACTGAAAAAGTAATATAGAAATTACTCATCCATAAGGAATGGAAAATGTTTTTCCTTCTTTAAAAGAAGAAATAAACTTCTTCAATTGATCAAACATAACTTGAGGTAGATCAATATTCAAATATGAATTAAGAAAAAGAAGCAAATCTTGTTTTATAAGGTCCACTTGGTCTAAATCATTGTCCATAGGAAGTAAGTTCGAGTTTAGAATCTAACACCAAACAATAGCTTCATGAAGAAGATTTGAGACCTTTGATGCTTTGAAAGGATAAACAAATATACACCAATTAGGAAGATAATATTCCAGAACAAAATTTTCTGGAATCTCACCGACCTCTTCACAGTTGATTATATTTGAAACTGCTTTAGAATAAATAGTGATAGAGACATCAATTACTTTAGACAAAATGACATACTATGATTTAAGCTCTCCAATGGAAGCACTCATCCAAAACTATTTGACAAGGTTTGGATAAGTAAAACCACAAAGCATCTCAAAGTAGCCATCCCATCCTTGTTCAGACACAGACTTCCAAATGTTGACATCAATTTTGAGCAACTCATCAAAATCCACAAACTTGTAATTGATGATAACATGATGATTCAAATGAGAATTAGTTGAGGTACTCATCTCTAGTTTGGTTAGTTCATCATACAACCAAAGAGAACAAAAAGAAGAAGGATAAGAAAAAGAAAAATAACTTAACCAATATCATTTACTTAAACTGCTATATCAGAAGTAAGGAATCTTCTTCAGAATCTTAGAACTAGACAACATTCAGAACCAATCAACTATCAGAATCTAAATTGCTTTAGATCATGATAAATATATCATTTGTCAGTCATATGTCTCTAAGATTCTATTTAGAACTAGCACTTCATCTTGAAACAAGAGTCATAAGTGATAGATGAATATTGAATTGTCTTCAAAACTTCTGACAAGCAACAATGTTAACACATAAAATGAGAAAATTGTTTCTATAAATGTGATCATTATCTGGTATAATATAACATTCAGCATAACCAAATACAATCGAGTTTCTTCTTAAATTTTTCTGAAGTTCCTTTTCTCACAAGAATATCTCTAGATATATAACAAAAACTTTGTATTTGTTTCCACGGACATATTTTATTGAATCAAAATAAAGTGCTAGAAAAAGAACAACAATTTCCTTATTATTATTTTTTGTTTTCTTTAGGCCAAACTCGATTCAATATTCAGACTTGGCAAATAGAGTTTGCATATATTTGTAAGTGGATTTTAGTTTAATGATTGTCTAACCATTGAATCCACTACTCTCACCAAATTCAATACCACCAATACTTGAATATGGGTTGTTGGCTCTTCTTCCAGCAAGAGTTGTACACAACCCTTAAGGAAGATGCTTCTGCTTTTTTCCTTGACATCTGCAACAAATACATCATGATACTCATATTTATATAAGTCCATACATGTATGTACAAATATAC
Organism: Lathyrus aphaca; assembly: GCA_963966055.1. Classification (NCBI taxonomy): domain Eukaryota; kingdom Viridiplantae; phylum Streptophyta; class Magnoliopsida; order Fabales; family Fabaceae; genus Lathyrus; species Lathyrus aphaca. Next base: position 306,706,127 of record OZ014519.1, on the reverse strand, counting down.
TCTTCCTTGCCTTGTGCCTTAATCTAACCATCATCATCATTAAAGAATGAATCTAGAACAAAAGGTGATGAGAAAAAATCTTGTTCTAAACAGAGTTACTAAATTCATTGTCTAAGATAAAATCTTTTGACACTGAAGTTATTAACAAGATCAAAATCTGATTATGTTAGTTGTTAAATTTACACACCCAGCAAGTCAAAGTACTATATTAGTACAACTGACAGAAGCATAAAGATAGACTAAAAACTTCTCATGTAGATGTTTGTTTCAACAGAATCCATGATGATCTTCAATCAAGAAGCAACTAGAGTCTCTTAAGATATTATCTTGAAGAGAAAACTCCACATTATTAATTATCTCAAAGTGAGAAGGGCTTAATCACCACTACCTACCTTTCAATACAAGATATTTATTTTAGAATACACATGTTTCTCTTTATATGTATTCTACACTAACATCAGCTTTAAGGATTTCTAATCAATGAAGAAAAATGACATTAGGTCTTGGTAGTGTATTTTTTTTGTTTTTAGATTTTCAATCTGTTTGAAATACAAGTATTTCAGAAGCTTTTGAGTTAGCTCATCAATCAACAAAAGGCACTATTGATAACTCAAATTCATATCGATTATTTAATACGATTTACGATTGTTTAACATGTTAATTTATTTGTTTTGGACGATATTATGCGTGAATTGTATCTATTTTGTAGACATTTGATTAGACATGATTTGGAGGAAAAAGTGTAAAAGGAAGCCTATTGGACAAGAAACAAGGGAAAATAGAAGGAAAAGAGCAAGAAGATGCCATTCTGCACATCTTACTTGTGAGACGCCCGTCTCACATTCAAGTTGGTCGTCTCACATATGAGACACCCATCTTAAAGCCAATTTGACTGTATCATCCCAAAGTCCAAGGTGATCGTCTCATATTCAAACGCTCGCCTCAGATCTTATTTCCAGAAACGTAAAATACGTAACAAACAAAACAGAAGAAGTCAAATGAAATAGCCGTTATGAGAATCATTTGTTCAATAATGAGAATTTTCCTCCACCCTAGTCATTCAAGTCTATGCAACTCAGTCTCAAGCCTAATCGAAGTCCAAGCCTATAATTTCTCAACAAACCCTATGCGACTGCCTATAAATAGAGTTGTCTGGCAATTTGCAAAGGAAAGCTCCGTTCAGTCCAATTTATGCATTTTTTCTTTCATTCGAAGTTCGCCATTTATTTTCAGTATTAGTTCATTTTTTATTTTCCTTTACCAACCCTTAGTGATAGTTTCCATCATTAGGAAACTATTGCCATATTTTTCCAGCCCCTGAATTATTGTTTATGTTTCAAGTTTTCGAAAGTTTGGTTGATCAAGAACATTGCCACTAAGTTTCTAATTTTAATGCTTAATTTTTTATTTATTACCGCATTTATTTATATTATGTATTTCTTCTCCTTCTACTTTCCATTATTTAATATGTCTAGCTAAACCGTTAATTGGTATGTAATTGTCTAACCAGAATGAATTCAGTAGAATTAGGATAATGCTTTAAATTGAGTTATTTTTTGGATTCAATTTCTTCTTTTAATTAACTTTCGTTACGAGAGTAAGAAAGTATAAAATATTAGGATTAAGATCACGGGAGTGTGAGATTCTAATCAGATAGCTAAAATCGAGCATTAGTTTTAAACACAACAGAAGCGCTTTAAAACCAATTAGAACCTTTAGGTTTCAAAAAAGTATTTCTAACTTGAATTGACACAGAGAGAGCGCTCAACTAAACCTAGGAGTATAGTAATAGGAAACACCACGAGAGTATGAGTCAACGACTTTTAAACCGAGAGTTTCTACAAAGAGACAACTTAATAAACATTAACAAGTCGACCCTCTATTGAATTCGCGAAGGTGAATCAATTATGTACCGATACTTATATCATTACTATTAATTTAATTTAATTAATTCTTCACCTTTTAAAACCAAAAACATCGCTCGATTTAGATAAACATAGCAACACCCGACATCACTAGGTTGATTATCGAGTCTCTGTGGGATCGATATCTTTTATCACTACGTGATAGACTGTGCACTTGCAGTTAGTAACCGCCAGACTCAAAAAGTCGTCACCAAGTTTTTGGCGCCGTTGTCGGGGACTTAGATTTAATCAATAATGCATTAAGTTGTTGCGCCGTCTAGGCTAAGGCAACAGATTTAGCTATCCTTTATCGATTGTAAGTCCAGTACTCACTCCTGAGGCGAAGACTTAGAACCCCTGATCGACGAAGTAGAACGTTTCATAAGTTCAAGACGCCGAACCGAACCCAACGAAACACTTATTCTTGAAATCATTATATCAGAACCAATTGGAGAACCAAACATGGCCAAAAATGGAGCACCACGTTCACTCAAGTCTTATGCGACTCCAAACCAACAAGAACCGCACAATAGTATTGTCGTACCAGCTATAACCCGAAACAAATTTGAAATCAAACCTTCACTACAACAAGCTGTATAACAGAACCAGTTTTCTAGAAACCCGACGCACGATCCAAATGAACACCTGACGAGGTTCGTACAATACTTAGATACCGTGAAAGGAAATGGTGTAACCCAAGACACAATCAAACTAAGACTCTTTCCGTTCTCTTTAAGAGATAGAGCCTGGGCTTATTTACAATCGTTACCAGCCAACTCTGTCACAACATGGGCGGAACTGAAGAATGTTTTCTTATCTCGTTATTTCCCGCCAAGCAAGACAGCTATGCTAAGAGCTCAAATTAACGGATTTCGATAGAAAGATGCCGAATCACTTTATGAAGCATGGGAAAGATACAAAGATCTATTAAGATTATGTCCATGCCATTGGTTTGAAAATTGGGTAACAATCATAACCTTTTATAATGGACTTCTATACATCACTAGGATGACACACTATTAAGATTATCTAACAAAAATAAAATTGAGGAGAACGAAACAATTACACTTACTACTGAGTGTAGCGCAATCATTTAAAATAACATGCCTCCTAAACTGAAGGACCCTGGAAATTTCTCTATTCCTTGTGTAATAGGAACGTTTGTCATAGACAAAGCTTTATGTGATTTAGGAGCAAGTATAAGTGTTATTCCTCTATCAATTTTCAAAAAACTCGATATGGGACAACTAAGACCAACAAAGATGTAAGTTCAGCTAGCCGATCGTTTAGTTAAATTCCCAGTAGGCATTCTAGAAAATGTTCTCGTACGAATAGGAAAGTTCTACATCCCAACTGATTTCATAATCATGGACATCAAGGAAGATGCTACAACCCTTATTATACTAGGATGATCATTCTTAGCCACTGCATGAGCTATCATTGATGTAAAGAAAGGTAGGCTGCCATTCGAAGTAGGAGAGGAAAAAGTCGAATTTATTCTAAACCAATTTCTCCAAGCTCCAACCATAGACGATATCTGTTATTTCATTGACGTCATTGACGAATGCAGACGAGAAATGAAAAAAAAGAAGAAATTACCTACTCCGATATAATGAAAATCCCATCACCTGAGATCTTCCAAGAAGATACCTCAAAAGAACCTTATCAGGACGAGAACCAAATTGAAGAATTAACTCTTATACCTGATCAAATGCCATGCCCAAAAAACCCCGATATTGAACTTAAGACATTACTTAACAACCTTAGATACGAATTCCTCGATTCATAACATAAAAGACCAGTTATAGTGAATGCAGACTTAGGACAACTCGAAACAGAAAAACATTTAGACGTCCTAAGAAAGTACCTAACTGCGTTAGGTTATAGCATAACTGATCTAAAAGGAATAAGCCCTTCAATTTGAATGCATCGCATTATTCTAGAGGAAGATTTTAAGACCTCTAGAGAGCCCCAGAGAAGGATTGATTTGATTTTAAGTATTGTAGTCAGGGACGAAGTAAAGAAGTTGTTAGACGTTGGGATTATATATCCAATATCCGACAGTCAATGGGTTAGCCCAGTACATGTCATACCAAATAAGGGAGGCATTATAGTCACTAAGAGCTCCAAAGGCGAGTCTATAACACAAAGAATAGTAACCGGTAGTAGAGTGTGTATCAATTACCGAAAACTGAACAAAGCTACCCGAAAATATCATTTTCCTTTGCCCTTCATCGATCGAATGTTAGAAAGATTAGCCAAACATTCTTACTTTTTCTACCTGGATGGTTACTCAGGATTTTTCCAAATACCTATTCACCCTGATGAGCAAGAAAAGACCATATTCACTTGCCCCCACGGAACATTTGCTTATCGACGTATGCCATTCGGTTTATGTAACGCTCCAGCGACATTTCAAAGATGCATGATGACGATCTTTGCTGATTTCATAGATGACATCATGGAAGTGTTTATGGATGATTTTTCCGTATGTGGCCTAAGTTTTGAAGGATGCCTATCTAACCTATAAATGGTACTCGAGAGATGCGTAAAAGTAAATCTTGTGCTAAACTAGGAGAAGTGCCACATTATGGTTAGACAATGAATTGTTTTAGGACATGTGATATCTAACAGAGGCATCGAGGTAGATAAAGCAAATATAGAAGTAATAAAAGACCTATAGCCACCTAAAATCGTGAAAGATATAAGAAGTTTCCTAGGACATGCTGGTTTTTACCGATGATTCATTAAGGACTTCTCCAAAATCACTAAGTCGTTGACAGGTTTATTAATGAATGATGCTGAGTTTATCTTTGACAAGGACTGCTTAAAAGCATTTGAAACCCTCAAAACAACTATTATCACTGCACCCATCATGCAACCACCCGATTGGATGCTACCATTCGAGATTATGTGCGATGTAAATGATTACACTGTTGGCGCAGTCTTAGGTTAAAGAAAAGATAAGAAACTCCATGCTATATATTTCACAAGTAGGACCTTAGACCCTGCTCAGATAAATTATGCCACAACAGAGAAAGAACTCTTATCCGTAGTGTTTACGCTTGATAAATTTTGTTCTTACCTTGTAGGAGCTAAAATCATCATCTATACCGATCACATAGCCATCAGATACCTTCTAAGTAAAAAGGATGCAAAACCTAGGTTACTGAGGTGGATCTTATTGCTACAAAGTTTGATTTAGAAATTAAGGATAAGAAATGGACTGACAATGTAGTAACATACCACTTATCACGTATGGAAGGAATTAAATTCGACCCGATACCAATTAATGATGACTTCCCCGATGAACATCTTATAGCCCAACTTGAACATGAGATATCTTCTTTAGACGAAAAATCCAAGAATAAACAGTGGAAGAAATTTGTGCGCATACTACTTTGCCATGGTACACTGATATAATCAATTATTTAGCTGTCGGGGTACTTCCACCATATCTCACTTATCAGCAAAAGAAGAAATTTTTACACGATCTAAAACAATATTACTAGTGTGAACCGTTACTTTTCAACAGGGGACGCGATAGTATATACCTTCTATGTGTCCCAGATGAAGAAATAAAAACCATAATTTCCCAATGCCATTCCACCCCCTACGGTGGACATGCAAGCACTTCAAAGACTTGTGCGAAGATCCTTCAATCAGGCCTATTTGGGCCCACTATATGGAAAGATGTTCACCTCGCCATTCTAAATTACAATTGTTGCCAACACACTGGTAACATCTCGAGACACGATGAGATGCCCCAAAAAGGCATTCTTGAAGTAGAAGTTTTCGATGTGTAGAGAATTGATTTTATGGGACCATTTCCATCTTTTTTTGGAAATAAATTCATACTCGTAGCTGTTGATTATGTTTCAAAATGGATAGAAGCCATATCTTATCCAACAAACGACACTAGAGTAGTCATAAAGCTTTTTAAGAACATCATCCTCCCAAGATTCGGTATACCCAGACTCATCATAAGTGACAGAGGATCTCATTTCATATATAGAATATTTGATAAACTCTTATTAAAATATGGAGTAAGACACCAAATAGCTACACCTTACCATCCATAAACTAGTGGACAAGTAGAAGTTTCAAATAGAGAAATAAAACAAATTCTAGAGAAAACTGTAGCTACATCAAGGAAAGATTGGTCTATTAAATTGCCAGAAGCTTTATGGGCCTACAAAACAGATTTTAAGACACCCATCAGAACTACACCATTCAAATTAGTCTACAGAAAATCTTGCCACTTTCCAGTAGAATTAGAGCATAAAATTTATTGGGCGATTAAAAACCTTAACTGTAACTACACAAACGCAAGTGAGAAACATATTCTAGACTTACATGAACTGGAAGAACTAAGACTAGACGCTTACGAGAATGCCCGCATATATAAGGAAAGAACCAAGAAATAGCATGACAATCGAATCTCTAGGAAATAATTCAGTGTGGGAGACGTCGTTCTTTTATTCAAATCTAGACTTAGGTTGTTTCTGGGAAAATTACGATTTAGATGGTCCAGTCCTTTTGAAATAACTAAAGTTGTAACTAGTGGCGCTATTGAAATTAATGGTAGGTCTAGTGCATCTTTTATAGTAAATGGGAAACGCCTAAAACATTATAATTGCGTAGAAGACAAAGAATTTTCAATTGGTTTGAAACTGGCAGAATTGCCATCAGAAACCTTAGATTAATTTTCGTTAAGCTGTGTCGAGCCCCGATATTAAATGAACCGCTTAGTGGGAGGCAACCCGCATTTTTTTTTAAATTTTTCATTTTAATTTTTCATTTATTTGCGTTTTTAAATTTTTGACTTTTAAAAATTTTAACTCACTGATTTTTGTGTTGATTTGTTTTATTGTGTGATTCCAGGATTTTTTAAAGTTTTTCTACCTTCTCTCTTCTTTGTTTTTCACTAACTTTGATCATGACTACCAATATGACTGTGGAATTTAGAGATGGCATCCAGAGGCACCGTTATGAAGCTTTAGCCCTACGACATATGTCCCTCACCAAATTTGCTCATGTACCTACAATGAAAGCTTTAGGCATAGGTGCCAGCATTGACTACCTATTTAGCCAGCTAGACTGGGAGGGATTGGCACTTAGGAAACATAGAACCTACTATGAGATAACCTTAGAATTCCTAAGTTCATTGGTTTATAACCCCAACTGTGGAAAAGAATTAACAAGAGGAAAGATAACATTTAGACTCTTTAGATACCCCTGTGAGTTTAACATTCATGAGATGGCTAACCTTCTATAGTTTCCAGATGGCCCTTCCATTTTCTCAGAACCATAGGAGGAATTGCTTGCATATGGTGAGTTAGACCGTTTTTAGAGTAGTATATCAGGACGACGTGATCATGATTTATATCCTATGTTATCCACTGAGATTCATAACCCTGCTATTAGATACTTCCATGTGATCCTAACATATTCATTATTCAGAAAAGATGAGAGTGATAAAACTGTTTCGAGAGAAGAATTATTCATTATGTTCTATGCTTTCACTTCCAGAGAGGTTAATGCGGTGAGTTTCATGTTTGCGAACTTTTGCAAAATTATTCAAAGTGATCAATGTCAAATTATGATAGGTGGACTAGTTACCAAGATTGCTGATGCAATGGAATTTAGAACCCGCCTCGCTAATATTAAACCACTTGGAGAGTTTAGGCCTATGAATATCACATTCTGTTTTGAGAGGGAAATGCTTTATGACCGAGGTCCTGGCCATTTTAAGCTTTTGATCAATGGTGTAGTTGTGCCGCATTTAGTACTACCTGACCATGAGCGCACGAGTGTGCATAGTAAACACAACTGGCTTTATGATCTAGATGAACCAATTTATGAACCGAGAGATGCTTGGTCCGAAGTTGAAATAGATCCTAAAACCCCCTCAAATTACTATTATTCGGATGATATGATAAAAGTCGAGAATCCCGAAAAAGAGGAACTTAAACCTGCTGAGAAACCTACACCTACTACAAACAATCCTGAGCTTACTTTAGAAAGTCTCCGAGCTGAGATGCAAATCATGCAACATGGCATCTGCGACCTGCGCATAAATATCATTACTCTAAGAGATATGGCAATGGATCAATTTGAATACTTGAGAGATGCGATAGACTCAATCCGCAAAAATCGTGGCAAATTTTCAACATCATCGCTTATCAGAATTTTCCTGCATTTTCTGTTGCATTTCAATTTAGTTAAATTTTATTTCTAGTCGATTCTTAATTTTCAGCTTATTTTGAATTATAACTCTTGAAATTTTCTAAGTTTACAATGGTCTTATTCTTAATTTTATGCATGCCTTAAATTATGATTGCTTAAGTGTGTTATTGGTGTTTAAATTTATCAGTTTGATGAAATTATGATGCACTGCTAATCTGTTACAATATTGAATTATTTACCTACTGCTAAAAAATTTTAGTACTGATATAATAGGTATACCTGCTACTTGTTTTTATTTTATTACCTGCTAAACACCAGATACATGAAAATTATGTACAAATGCATTACCTGTGAAACAGACTGACTAGGGGAGCAATTATTTTGGAGTTATTTAGAATTTTATGTTGAGACGGCTGTTTAAGCTTTGAGACGACCGTCACACAACCCAGACGGAAGTCTCACCTTGAGAACCCTGTAATGTTGTAAACACCCCAAATTTTCCCTCACTAAGTTCACACCATGGCTTGTGATCTTTACATTTGCATAAGCTCAATCATATCACATCATGTTGCATTTTTGCTTCATTGCATTGGTTCAAAGTCATATGCATCTAGGGTTTGTGATCTGAGCAGTCCATAAGCCATCTGAGCCACTTCAAAGGTCTTCAATAATCTAAAGAGGGTCCATGTATGTTCAAACATCATATTATATCCTCCCAATATCAAGGAAGTCAGAAAATCACAAGAACTGGCAAGGCATGGAAGCAGAGCCAGGTTTAACTACACAGATGACCTAAAATTAGGGTTTTGGTTTCAAAGGCCATAACTCCAAATTTTTTGGTAATTCTTGTTTCTATCTGTCTCTATATGCTATAAGGATTATACATACCAAGTTTGATGGAAAAATTCATTGTGGAAGTCATCTGATCACTGGGTAACTTCTTGAGCAAGTCAGAGCCAAATCAGGGCATCTGAGGCCCCCCAACATGGAACCAAAGTGGATTTTTCATCAAAATGAAGTTATATGGTCTTTATTTGATCATTGAAGTTCTTAGAAGTTCACAAATTTGAAGAAAAGTAGGCTAAACCAAAAGTTGCCAAAAATGGAAATGACTTGTAATGTAAACTTTCCATTTTGGGAAAGTTTTTCAACCTCCTTTTTCTTAACCAAAAATGCTTCAAATGAAAAATTATGGGTCATGAAAGTTGTAGGTTGGATAATTCCCTTTTCAGAAAGTACAAGAACAAGATCTAATTCATTTTGGAACTCAAGTTATGGCTTTCCAAAGTTGGGAAAAATCACATAAAATTCACTTTTGCACCAAAGAGGCATTTTGCAAAAAGGCATGATAAGGCATTCTAAAGGCTTCAAATATGCACAAATACTTCACAACATATTCATGTGACCTCTAAAGATCAGATTTGTGCTTTGAATCATTCCATTACATGCCTTGAACTTCAAGTAATTCAAAAGGGGCCAAACTTCTTCAAAATTGCAAAATGGATCAAATCTCTTCATCCACATGTGCCGGCTACAAAATATGACTTCCATGGACCTCCTTGAAGCTAGCTGACTCGAGCCATACCCTTGTACCATGCCTGAACCAGTCCATGCCTTCACTTACACAAAAATTGACTTTTTGCATTTTGAACCATACCAATCAGCATAGGCCACCAACAACTCACTGACCTATCAGGACTTGATATGTGTACCAAAGGCAAGCCATTTCACACAATCTTGGAGGCTGAAACATTACACAAGCCAAGTTCACAAAAAATCCCTATTGCCTTCATTCCTTCGAAACTCATCACACAAGCTACAAACATCCAAACAAACTTCATAAGACAACTCACCATCAACCACTGATCATCTCCCACCCATCATCTTGCCCTAAAAGCAACCATATCAAGAACACGATTTCCTTCCCCCTTTGAACTGAACTGTATCAAACTCACAAACTAGCCACAAAACACTCCAACCAAGCATCAAAGCCTCTTCAGGGAGTTCATTAGAGGCAGTTGGAAGCAAGAAAGCAGCCTGAAAGCTCTAGGGTTGAAAGCTTCACCTCAGGTAGCCATACGAAATTATTTTTCCAGAAGCTTTATTTTAAGTTCTCAATTGGTTAAGTTTGATCCCCTGAGTGCAATGAACCTTTTACTTTTGAAAATGATGAAGAATTGAGAGTGTATGGCTTGTCTAAAAATTTTGCAGTTTTTGTTCTTGGCTTCAAATCTTGTTAATGGCTAAAAATAAATCTTGTTTGAGGTTAGATTCAGGTTTAAGAGGGTGAGAGGAACGAATCTGGAGCTTTAGAGCTCCAGAAATGGCCTGGGGAGTGAGTTGAGATTTTTCAGGGGAGAATGTCACCGGAGAAGACGACCAGAGCTCTTCTCCGGTGACCTGAGAGTGATTAGGGTTTCTAATTAGGTTTAGGGATTTGTTTGAATCTGGACCCTTGGATGAGGCTTTCCCGCGTGTGATGAAGGGTCTGGATCATGTCATTAATGTTTAATTAGGTTTATTAATTTAATTAATTAAGTTTAGTCAGATTTAAATTTGGGCCATTGGATGTGGCGCCAGTCAACAAACTTAAACCCAGAATCAATTTGAGCCTTCCATTGTGCATACTTTTCCTTTTATTTATTTTTATTTCATTTTTTTATTTAAATTTGCACATTTTATTAAAAATAGTAAAAAAGGTCTAAAAATTCTGAAATTTTTTATCCAAGCTTTAATTAATTTTCAGAACCCAAAAATATTTTTATTTTTAATTTTTGAATTAAAAAATATTTTTAAATCATTTAAATGATTATTTTTAATTAGTTAATGAAAATTAATTAATTAAAAATACATTTAGGTATTTAAAAATCCCAAAAAAATTCAGAGAACATTTTCAAACATTTAGAAGCATTTACAAACTCACAACACAAATTTCTTTTTGGTTTTGATCACACTTTGACAATTTTCAAATGAATTAGGGTTCTTAAGTTTGAATATTTTTAACCCTAACTTCAAAAATTCATAACTTTTGAACCAAAGTGAGTTTGTGAATGATTCTTTTTGCATTGTGTTATGCATGACTTCAAGTTCCTAAAAACATTTTTGTTTCATTTTTATAATGCATTTTCTATTTATTTGGCATTTTACCTTTAGGATCACCCTTAAAACCCTAGAAACTTAGGAAATTCATAAGTCCCTTAGGGTTTAGCTTCTGACCTTCCCCTTTGGACAGTGAACTTGTATAGGTTTAGGTTCCCTTTGAGTCCATTTTCAATTGTTTATCTTACCATTTGCTTCTGATTTTGAATTTTGCATCTCATGTTGTGCATAAACCCTAATTTGCATCTTCATTTACATCCATCTTGTATAAGCTTGTGTTGCACCCCAAAATTTGCCCTCACAAAACAAGACTTTGTGTACTAAGAGGCTCACAAAGTTCACAAGGTTCACAAGACCTCCCATGAGGTTCACAAGGTTCACAAGACCTCCCATGAGGTTCACAAGGTTCACTAGACCTCCCATGAGGTTTATAAGGTTCACAAAGTTCACAATTAGTCAGAAGATTTGACATTTCCCTCAGACAATGCATCCTCCTAAGCAATGCATCCCAAACTAGGGTTTTGACTTTAATCAGGCTAAATGGACTTCCAAGACTTCAAGTGAGCTTCATAACATCTTATATGTGTTTAAGAACCCCCATGACAAGTTTCAGAACTTTTCTCAAAGGTTTGCTCAGTCAGATGATCAGATAAGTCAAAATCAGTCAAAGCAGTTAAAAAGTCAAACTGAAGCCAACTGTGGTCAAATCAAAGTCAAACTTCATGATTTTTTGCCAACATTAAGTATATGAAGTAAAATTCATCATTTGATCAAGCATTGATCATGATTCATCAAGGAGATTCCAGATCATCAAGAATCAGGAGTTTCTAAATTAGGGTTTCCTTAGGAAAAGTCAACTGAACTTTGACCAGCCATAACTTTCACATGCTTCATCAAATTTTTCCCATCCAAAGCTCATTTTGAAGGAAATTGAATTCTCTACAACTTTGTGTCTCACAAGCCAAGCCCAAAAATGCTTCATTTGGAAGGTATAAGCTAAGGCATTATAGGTCCTTTTAAAAGTCCTTTTAAAAGTCAACAACTTCAAAAGAGCATAACTTGAGAATGGTAAAAGATATGGACATGAAACCAATGGGGTTGGTTAGAGGACTATTTAAGCTTTCCAAAATTTCCAAGAACACCCTCATAGCATTAAAATTGAAGGATTTGTGCCCTTGCAAAGTTGGGAAATATTTGGGTGATTTATGAAGTAAATAGGGTCTTAAAATCATAATTCTTCAAATGGGCTGAACGTTTTGTGACCCAAGGTGTTCCATGACATCATGCACGAAATTTATTTAATGTTTTCATAATTTTATTTTATTTATTTTATTTATTATGATTTTTTATATTAAAAATCATTTTAAATTCAAATAAAATATAAAATATGAAGATTTAAAATATATTTTGATTCTAGAAGGTCATGAAAGTTGATTAGATCAGATTGATATGCAATTTATGGTGATTTTCTTAAGATAGAAAGGATACATTCAAGAATATATGAAATTCAAAGCATGATCTTTTTCAATCTCTTGAATCCAAAAAGTCCAAACAACCATTCAATTTTTTGACCTAGTTTCATCCAACTATAAGTACATAAACATATCACAAGCATTGGATACGAAATTGCTGCCTCAAGAGTAAGTTCCAAACTTCAAAAAATCCTTCAAAAGTGAATTTTCGGATTCAACCCTAGAGGAGGTTTCAAGGTATTTTAAGAACATCACAAGCTTCCCTGGACATCCCTGAATCGAAACCAATATTCACATGCTTCTGAACCATGACCTAATGCATAATCCGAAGCATACATGTTCTTAATATGTTTTTCTTCGATTCACTATATTTACTTGTTTATAATGAATTTTAGATATGTATTGATGTTTGTTGTTATCTATAGATGGTTTCTGGACTGTTTGGTGAAGAACTATGGTTGAATCGTGAAAACACCATAGTTAGGGTTTTGAGCTCTAAATTGGGATTCTGTGATTCGCTTAATTTAAATTAATTCTAAGACCATAATTGAATTGTATGAAGGTTGGGGATCACAACCATGTAACTAATTTGATGAATCGTTGCATATTGATGAGTGTATGAGATTGGCAGGTTTTGTACGCATGAAAATTCGCAGGAAATTTCCCAACAATTTTCGTAGGAAAACCTACGAAAATCCAAGGAAGAAGATGAAGTCAGCGCGCCAAATTTCATATTCAAAATTCATTATAATATTTTATGTTATGTTGTTGGTGTTATATCAGAACAGGTTGCTAGCTCAGTTGGTTAGTGTGTGCGCGTTTGAGGTTGAGGGTCCTGGGTTCGAATCACCTTAGGCCCTTTTGCTTTGTTTTGCTTTTTGTTATGATTTTTACAGGTGAAGAAACAAAATGCATTGGCATCCATTCCATATCACCTGCGCGCGCGTAGCCCAGTGGCTGGCTTGTGGTCTGGAGGGTGTGAAAGCCTAGGGACTGAGTTCGAATCCCAGCCCCAGGTAAGTTTTTTTCCACTTTTTTCTTGTTTTTTATTTTATTTGTTTATATTATAATTAAATAAATTTAAAATGATAAAAATAAAATGTTCATATTATTTTCTTTTCTATAATTCAAAATTCATCTTTTCAAAAATTAAACTTTATTAGTAAAATTATTTAATATTTATTTTGTTGTATATTATTAATATTGTATAATTTTGTATAATTAATTTATATTAGATAATTAACCCTAATTTATTTTTCTAAACTTATAAACCCTAAATTATTTATGTCAATATTTTCATACAAAACCTAATATTTTCTAAAACCCTAATATTCTCCTAAATCCTAATGTATTATGATTAACCCTAATAATATTTTTCTAAAATCCTAATTATTTTATATAAATGTTAATTATGTTTCTTTATTTTTATTATTTGTTTATATTATCATTATCCATAGTTTTATATAAATCATGTAAATAATTTTAGGTTATGTTTAAAACAATTAAAAACTCCTAATTTGATTTTATTAATATAATTTATTTTTATAATATGTTTATTTAATTATAATTAACCATTATTTTTATAACATGTATATAAATTTAAATCTTTATAATAATTAGTATATAGTATGAATTGCTTATTTTTCTTCTTAAAACCTTAAAAAATAATTATTTATTAAAAATTGAACTTTTAATTTATTATTCATTATTATGCTAATTTCTTTATTTTATTCTTATCTATTTTATTATTACTAACCCCATTTATTTATATATGATTTTTATTTTATTTTATTGTTACTAACCTAATTATTTATTATTATATATTCGCTTATTTTTTTTATTATTATTATGTAATTGTATCCAATATGTAATAGTTGTAGTAATTTTTAATATTTATATTTTAAATGCTATGGTTAGTAAATAGGGAGTGTAAAACATGTTTGTATTTTAAAATTGAAATTAGATCATTAATCTTAAGATAAATATCTGAACTTGTACACTCACACACGTAAGTCGATCTTTGATCGTCGTCTCACTTCTTAAGGGTCACCTCTCAAGTTGCCTAAACAAAAGGTCAAGTAAGGTGTAAAGCAAAGCCCTCCTATTATATCATCTAGTCCCTTAACAGATAAAAAGATCAAGTCCCTTCGTGGTTGCCTTCGTAATGATCTTGTCCCTTTCGAATAAAGATGATAAGTCCCTTCGAATTGCTTATACACCTTACAGTTGCCTAAATAATAGATGTCCCTTCATTTGCCCCTCACACATCCAAGGTAATGACTACCTATTCCTTAATAATAGGGATAGTCTTACCATTTAAAGGATATTAAGAACAGAAAAGACTTAACTTAGGGTAGGTTCCTCTTATGTACTTGCTCACTTTTCCAAAACATTTCAAACACTTCACATTTTCAAATACATTTTCAAAACAAAGACTTTATATATATCCGTACATGGATCATTATACTTAAAGAAGATTCTATTCACACACTTCACATTTCAAAAACATTTTAAAGTGAGCTAAGTAACTAAGAGCCCATGGATAACCATGGATGTAAAGGGTGCTGACACCTTCCCTTTACATAACCTACCCCCCGGACCCAAAAATCTTTTAAAGGTCTTTCCTGTTCTTTTATGCCTTTCCTTTGGATAAAATAAAAGTCGGTGGCGACTCTTGCTATCCGCAACAAAACTAAAGTCAGTTCTCCCACCGAGTTACAGAACTGGCGACTCTGTTGGGGATTCAATAAAAGAGGGGTACCCTTAGGAATTAGATCACTTTAAATTGTTTGCTTTGTTTGCTTTATACTTATTTGTTGGGCTCTTATGTGTGAAAGATCCTAACCCGGATCTAGTGTACCTTAGGTAAATGGCAATAAACCAAGGAAACTGTACGGCGTATACCGATATGGTTGATCTGGTGGCCATAGTTAGTGTGACTTCTTGGTTGGTGCTTATGTTCCTTAAGTCAAGTTGAGGATAATATGAGGCTGCCATATGTCGTCAATACACTAACTGACCTTTAGAACCTTAGTTATCCCATCTTGGCCTTTAGAAAAGTAGTGAGATAACCGGCTTTGGTGCAGACTGAAGTTGGTTGATACTCGATGTTACGCTCATTGAGATTCTAAACTTGGAGGGTTTTGGTTGGCAAGTAAGTTACCTACTGAACAACCACCCTTGTGAAGGATCAATGATATTGAGATCCCTTAGAACCTGGTTACTTTTGTAGGACAGGATGAACCAACTAAACTTCAGGGGAGGGTACTTACCTTTGAACCTCATGCAAGCCTTTAAACCTAGGGCTATGGTGTGACTTGTTTATGTGTGCCACATGTTTGTGATTGAGCATAACATCATGACATCATCATGCATCATAAGCATAGCATTTTCACTAACCATTTCAAGGACCAAAGGATTTATCTTTGTTCTTTGTTGCAGGTCATGGCTTCTGCTTGTAGAAACACTATCAGGATCAACTTTGTAGGGATACCTGCTAAGCTTAAAGAGTTGGTTTCACAAGTGTCTGAACACTCCCAGTTCATCAAGAGACATGGTCACCTATTGGATCTAGTCACCTCATGATTCAATGAAGACATGATGAGTGTTCTGTTTCAGTTCTTTGATCCTAAGCACCATTGCTTCACATTCCCCGACTATCAGCTGGTTCCTACAATGGAAGAGTTCTCTAAACTTCTGGGTATACCTGTTCTTGATCAAAGACCCTTCACAGGCTTGGAGAAAGAGCTTAAACCAGAGGTTATTGCTGCAGCTCTACATCTGAAGAAGTCAGACATTGTTCTAGAAACGAGAAGCGAAGTTAAGGGTATTCTTGCTAAGGTGTTGATAGAGAAGGCTCAAGTGTTCTTGAAAGCTATGATCTATGATGCTTTTGAGGAGATCTTAGCCTTGTTGATTTATGGCTTAGTGTTGTTCCCCAATCCAGATCAGTTCATAGACATTCACGCCATCAACATATTTCTGAGTCACAATCCAGTGCCTACATTGCTTGGAGACATTCTGCATTCTCTTCACACCCGTACTACAAGGGCAAGAGGAACTTTGATGTGTTGCATACCTTTGCTATCTAGGTGGTTTATTTCTCACCTTCCTCGATCAATAATGAAGAATGAACAAGGTTTCAGGTGGTCTAAAAGGATCATGTCACTCTCTCATTCAGATATCCATTGGTGCTCCAGATCTATGGAGAATGTCACTATCATTGACCGTTGTGGGGAGTTTCCTAATGTGCCACTTCTAGGCATAAGAGGAGGCATTACTTACAACCCTTCTTTAGCTTTACGACAGTTTGGTTACGCTCGGAGTGATGGTCCACATGACATGTTGATTCAGGGTATTGTGTTTGACTACTACAACGATCTGCAAGGTTACCGTCAAAGGTTCATACGAGCATGGGGAAAAGTGAACAAGGTTGACAGCAAGACTCTGGAGCCCAAGTACACTATTCCTATGGAGGCTTATCTCAGATGGGTACGGTCTCGTGCTCAGACTCTTATGATGCCATATCCTGCCATCCTGTCAGTTACTATGGATCCTGTTGCTGAAGGAGATACTTCTTATACCATCCTTCACCCAGACATGCCTACTGACATGGAAGACTTACAGAGATCCTGGATCCAGTTGAAGGAGCAAAGGGATACTTTCGAGGCTCATTACAAAGCAAGTCAATAAAGAATTCTGGAGCTAACAAAGCAACTTCACGAGGAGCAGAATCTCAACTCATACCTCAACACAAAGAGGAAACGTCCATGGGAGACTTAATACCCCATCTTTTGTATTTATTTCATTTCATTTTGTAAGCCCACGGGGCAAACAAATTTATTACTAATAAAAGTTTACCTTCTTGATTGTTTAAGCAAATTTAAATCCTGCGGTCCTTGAAAACATTGCATATACATTCACATATCATATCATTGCATCACAGGTTTATTGTGCACAGGTTTCTTATCTTCTCGCTGTTTATTTCAGCAATGGCTCTTGAACAAACAGTTAAAGATATCCAGGCACAAAATGCACAGTTCCAAGAGCTGATCCTGAACTTGTCCAAAGGGCAGGATGAATTGAAGACACTGCTGGCCAAGAAGACTAAGAAGAATAGAAGGTCAGGAGGCCTGATCAACATGGGAAGAAGGTTCAGAGGTCCTGTCAAGACCAAAGAACAGGTTGAAGATTACGAGTCTGAAGAGTCTGAGAAAGAGGGAGGCAGTCTCCATAATACAATGGGGGACTCTGATTCTGAAGCTAACTACTATCATGAGCCTAATGAAGATAAGTTCAAAATGTTGGTGGATAGAATGGATGCTATGGAATTGCAAAAGTCTTATGGGCTGGATTTTGAAGACATGAGCTTGATATCTGGGGTAGTCATACCCATTGGTTTCAAGGTTCCTACTTTTGTAGTTTATGATGGTGTCTCTTGTCCCAAGCTGCATCTGAGGTCTTATGTCCGGAGAATCCAACCCCATACTGCTAATAAAAAGTTGTGGATCCATTTCTTCCAAGAAAGCTTATCTGGAGCTCAATTGGAATGGTACTATCAGTTGGAGAGTGTCAACATCCGTGATTGGAATGATCTTGCTGAAGCTTTTTACAAACAATATCAATACAATGCTGATTTAGCCCCTACTCACATGCAACTGCAGAGCATGTCCATGGGTGCTAAAGAAAATTTCAAGGAGTATGCCCAGAAGTGGAGAGACTTGGCTGGAAGAGTGCAACCCCCTCTAACTGACAGGGAGTTAGTTGATATGTTCATGTGTACGTTGAATGGTCCCTTTTACAGTCATCTCATTGGAAGCTCATCATCTGGCTTCACTGAGTTGATAATGACAGGGGAGCGCGTAGAAAGTGGTATAAGGAGTGGCAAGATCCAAGTGGGTGCTTCTTCATCAAGTACTACAAAGAAGCCCCCTAGTGGGAAGAAAGAGTCAAATGCTGTTTATGGTCAACCTGATCGTAATAGGAGGCATCAGTCTGTGAGTGCAGTTCATATCTCCAATCCAACTCCTGCAACACCAGAGCCACCACAGGGAAATCAACAGAGGGCTAGAAGACAGTTCACTAAGCTCAACATGTCAATGGCCCAAGCCTTGCAGCACTTGCTGAAGGGTGAACTTATCACTTTGAGGGATCCTCCTCAGAATCCCAATGTTACCTCTCCCAGGTATAATCCTAATGCACGATGTGCATATCATTCAAATTGTCAGGGACATGATACCAATAGTTGCTGGGTATTGAAGAATAAGATTCGGGATATGATTGATGCTGGAGAGATTGAATTTGACCCTCCGGGTACTCCAAATGTGATCACTGCTCCCATGCCAAATCATGAGAAGACTGTCAATGCCATTGATGAAGATTCACATATTTCCTCAGTTGCAGAGTTGACTACACCATTGTCTGTTATTAAGAAGAAGTTGGTACAAGTTGGGTTCTTTCCAGGTTGTCGTGAAGATTGTTTATATTGTACCTATAAGCCGGATAGTTGCTGGAGGTTGAAGGACGAAATTCAACGCCTCATGAATAATTACACCATAGTGTTTGAGAGGACTCCACTTTCCGTGGAAAGTATGGTGGATCATATAACTAAGGGTGCGAAGATTGAAGAAGTGGATATGGTTGACAAAGTGCCGGTGAGGATTACTTCCAAGGGTCCTGTCAAAATCACTCATAAGGGTCCAATTAAGATTACTGCTGAAGGCCCTGTGAAGATTGTTGCTGAAGCTAGAGTGGCTCCTATGATCATTATCACTCCTGGTCCTATTCCGTACACTTCTGATAAAGCTGTGCCTTGGCATTATGGGTCCGATGTTTATATTCATGGTGTTAAGCAGGAACCCTTAGCTGAGACACCTGTTGCTGATGAAAACCTTGATGTTGACAATATTGCTGGATCTAGTAAGATCACGCGAAGTGGAAGAGTTTTCTCTCCTCCAGTTACTTCCAAGAATACAGTTACTCCAGTTACTACCTCTACTGCTGATGTTCGGGGCAAAGGTCCTGTTGTTGAACCCGTGCAAACTGATGTACCAGCTGCTGATGATCTTGCTAAGCAGATGGAAGAAGTATTGAAGATCATTCGCAAGAGTGATTATGACATTGTTGATCAATTGGGGCATACTCCCTCCAAGATTTCTATGCTGTCTTTATTGTTGTGTTCTGAGGCTCATGCCAAAGCCTTGATCAAGTTTTTGAAGACTGCTCACGTACCAAATGAGATCTCTGTAGACCAGTTTGAAAATTGTGTTGCACATTTGACCTATGATAATGGGTTAGGTTTCTCCGATGCTGATTTGACTCCGGCCAAAAGAGATCATAACAGGGCTCTACATATCTCTATTGAATGTAGGGGCACTACCCTGTCTCATGTGTTAATAGACAATGGTTCCTCGTTGAATGTGTTGCCCAAAGAAGTCCTGAATAAGCTTAGTCCTGAAGATGTTGTGTTGAAGCCCAGTAATATAGTGGTGAAGGCTTTTGATGGCTCGAGAAGAGTGGTGCATGGAGAAATTGATCTCCCAATAAATGTAGGTTCTCAGGTCTTCGATGCTACTTTTTATGTGATGGATATTCGTCCTTCGTATTCTTGTTTGCTTGGGCGTCCCTGGATCCATGGGGCAGGTGCTGTAACTTCCACTTTACACCAGAAGCTGAGATATCCGGTAGAAGGAAAAGTTGTCACTTTTTACGGAGAGGAAGGATATATAGTTAGCCATGTGAACACCTTTAAATATCTTGAAATGGAAGGAGAATATGTTGAAACTCCATGCCAGACATTCGAAGTGGTTCCTTGGTTTGTTAACAATTATGAAGCTCCTCCTGTTGTCAAGAAAGTTCCTGTGGTCACCAGAGTACCCTCTACAATGGTCTCCCTCAAAGATGCTAGAGCTGTGGTGGATGAAGGTGGTTGTACTATTTGGGGTCAGCTTCCTGACATCCCTTACAAGTCTGACAAATTTGGTTTGGGTTTCACTGCAGAGTCCCATAAGGCTGTTCGTCGTGCTCGTGCTGTACGTATCACCAATCAGGGGATTATGAAGGATCAGATCAATGTTGTGGGTGACTATGATGAAGACTACAACTTGGATGCTTGGATTTTTCCTACTGTGGGTGTTGGGCTCAATAATTGGAAAGCTGAAGATGTTATTCCTATCTCCTTTAGTCAGGAGTAAATACTATTACTGTGTTGTTACTTTTTAAGTTTGTAATTTCTGAACAATTAAACTCTTAAGCCTTGTGCCTTACCCGGGGCACAATGGTGTGCTTGTTACGGGATGTCATTTCATTTGCATACTTCATTCAATAAAAATCAGTGGACGTTTCGTTTTCGTAAATATTGTGTTCCTTGTTTTTCTTTTCTTTTATTTTTGTTTTGTCAGCTATGTGTTCTTACACACACCCACATCACTAAAATGCAGATCCTTATCCACTCTGGATCCTGTTGATAACAATTCTACTATTGCCAATTATAATTTCGAGAATCCGATCTATCAAGCTGAAGACGGAAATGAGGACGATTGTGAAGTACCTGTAGAGCTTGCTAGGTTGTTACAACAAGAAGAGAAAGCTATACAGCCACATGAAGAGCCAATCGAAGTTTTGAATCTGGGAACTGAAGAAAACAGGAAAGAAGTCAAGATAGGGGCTGAATTAGAGGATAGTGTCAAGAGCAGATTGATTCATATGTTACGTGACTATGTGGAGATCTTTGCTTGGTCCTACGAAGATATGCCAGGGTTGGATACAGACATTGTGGTTCATCGTTTACTAGTAAAAGAAGACTGTCGTCCAAAGAAGCAGAAGGTTCGTCGCATGCGTCCTGAAATGTCAGAGAAGATTAAGGCATAGGTAATGAAACAGTTTGATGCAGGGTTCTTAGCAGTGACTTCTTATCCTCAATGGGTTGCAAATGTGGTGCCGGTACCTAAGAAAGATGGTAAGGTACGTATGTGTGTAGACTACAGGGATTTGAACAAGGCCGGCCCCAAAGATGACTTTCCACTTCCTCATATTGACGTTCTGGTAGACAACACTGCTCAGCATAAAGTATTCTCTTTCATGGATGGTTTCTCTGGTTACAATCAAATCAAGATGGCACCTGAAGATATGGAGAAGACAACATTTGTTACACAATAGGGCACTTTTTGTTATAAAGTGATGCCATTTGGTTTGAAGAATGCAGGGGCAACATATCAGCGTGCTATGGTGGCTTTGTTTCACGATATGATTCATCATGAGATAGAGGTATATGTGGATGATATGATAGCCAGGTCCCAGAATGAAGAGCAACATCTTGATCATCTGCATAAGTTGTTTGAGAGGTTGAAGAAATACAAGTTGAGATTGAACCCAAACAAGTGTACTTTTGGAGTTAGGTCTGGTAAGCTCCTGGGTTTCATTGTTAGTGGAAAAGGTATTGAAGTAGATCCTGCAAAAGTGAAAGCTATACAAGAGATGCCAGCTCCCCGCATTGAGAAGGAAGTTAGAGGTTTCTTGGGACGATTGAATTACATTGCAAGATTTATTTCCCAATTAACCGCTACCTGTGAGCCAATCTTCAAGTTGTTGAAGAAAGATCAGGTAATGGAATGGAATGATGAGTGCCAGACAGCCTTTGATGAAATCAAGAGATATCTTCTAGAACCTCCAATTTTGATGCCACCAGTTGATGGAAGACCCTTGATTATGTACTTAACAATATTAGACAACTCAATGAGGTGTGTGTTGGGGCAACATGACGAGTCTGGTCGAAAAGAGCAGGCAATATACTACCTTAGCAAAAAGTTTACTGACTGTGAAACAAGATACTCACTGCTCGAGAAAACTTGTTGCGCTTTGGCATGGGCTGCTCGCCGACTAAGACAGTATATGTTGACTCATACTACCTTATTGATCTCAAAGATGGATCCAATCAAGTACATATTCGAGAAACCTGCTCTCTCCGGAAGAATAACAAGATGGCAAATGATCTTGACAAAATATGATATACAGTATACCACTCAGAAGGCCATTAAAGGAAGTGTGGTAGATGATCATTTGGCTCATCAAGCAGTGGATGATTATCAATCAATGAGTTTTGAGTTCCCCGATGAAGACATTATGATTATTACCAAAGAACCTGGACAATATGACGGACCTGAACAAGGATCCCGATGGACTATGGTTTTTGATGGAGCTTCTAATGCACATGGTAATGGTGTTGGTGTTGTAATTAGTTCCCCTGAAGGTTGTCATACCCCGATTACTGCCAGACTTTGTTTCTATTGTACCAATAACATGGCTGAGTACGAGGCATGTATCCTAGGCATCAAGGCTGCCATTGATATGAAGATTCAGTTCCTTGACATGTATGGAGATTCAGCCCTGGTAGTAAGTCAGATTAAAGGAGATTGGGATACCAAGCATGATAATCTCATTCCTTATAGAGAGCATGTGTTGTCTTTGATCCCACACTTTAAAGAGATTACCTTTGGACATATTCCACGAAGAGAGAATCAGTTGGCAGATGCATTAGCTACCATGGCATCCATGTTTGAGATCAGCTGGGATGATGAAGCTCCCAAGATTACTATTGATAGATTTGAGAAGCCTGCATACTGCAATGAGATTGACACTGAAGAAGCAGAGGAGAAGCCTAGGTTCTATGAAGTGAAAAGATATCTTGAAGCTCAGGAGTTCCCTGAAGGGGCATCTGTCAAAGATAGGAAGTTCCTGAGGAGGTTTTCTGCTAAGTTCTTTTTGAGTAATGGGATTTTGTACAAGCGCAATCATGATTCAACTATGCTTCGTTGTGTGGATAAGAAGGAAGCAACTGAAATTATGGAAGATATGCATGATGGGATTTTTGGCACTCATTCTAGTGGTCATACTATTGCAAAGAAGATATTGAGAGCAGGTTACTATTGGTCTACCATGGAAGCTAACTGCTATCAACACTCCAGAACATGTCACAAGTGTCAAATCTATGCTGACAAAGTACATATACCTCCATCACCATTGAATGTGTTGACTGCTCCTTGGCCTTTTGCCATGTGGGGCATTGATATGATTGGTGAGATTAAGCCTACTGCTTTTAATGGGCATCGTTTCATCCTGGTTGCTATTGATTACTTTACGAAGTGGGTGGAAGCAGCTTCATTTGCATTTGTTAATAAGAATGTTGTGGCTCGATTCATTAAGAATAATATTATATGTAGGTATGGCATCCCTGAAAGGATTATTACTGGCAATGGCTCTAATTTGAACAACACTATGATTACTAATCTCTGCATGCAGTTCAAGATTAAGCATCACAACTCTTCTCCGTATCGTCCAAAGATGAATGGGGAAGTAGAAGCTGCTAATAAGAACATTAAGAAGATTCTACAGAAGATGACTGTTACTTATAAGGATTGGCATGAGATGTTACCATTTGCTCTTCATGGTTATCGTACTACAATACGTACTTCAACAGGGGCAACCCCATTCTCCTTAGTATATGGTATGGAAGTAGTTCTGCCCATTGAAGTTCAGATTCCCTCCTTAAGAATTATGAAGGATGCAAGCTTGGATGAAGATGAGTGGATTCAGACTCGACTTGACCAGATAAATTTGATTGATGAGAAGAGGTTAGCAGCAATTTGTCATGGCCAGATGTACCAGAAACGGATGATCAAAGCTTTTAATAAGAAGGTTAAGCCTAAGGTATATCAGGCTGGTGACTTGGTAATCAAGCGTATCATATTACCACAGGGTGATCCTAGGGGAAAGTGGACTCCAACATATGAAGGGCCATTTGTAGTTAAGACAGTATTCTCAGGAGGTGCCATGATACTCACTACTATGGATGGTGAAGACTTCCCACAGCCTGTGAACGCAGACATAGTTAAAAAATACTACGCATAAAAAGAGACCCGCTAGGTTGACTGGCCTAGGCAAAAATAAGGGCATCCCGGTGAACCAAAAGGGTTCAGGCAAAAATTAGGGATATATATAAAAAAATGTACACCCGGCAAGTCGAAAACCTGAAAAGGTGGCTTGGGCAAAAAAGGGTATCCCGGTGGATTGAAAACCTGAAAGGGCAATCCAGGCAAAAGTCAGGGATTAAAGCGTATGACTATGTCTCGTTTGGATCACCCATGAAACTACCACTAGTTGTGCTACTTACTCAAGTTTGAACAGATAAAGCTCAATCCAATCGTTTCCGTCTCAACAGCAGAAGATGAGATACTTGAAGATAATGGCAATAGTAGAATTGAAACTCAATATGATTATTTCCCACATAGCTGATTTTCTTTGTTTTGTAAAAAACATTTACGACAAATTCCTCTTACTAGGATTTCTGTCTCCGTGTACAAACTTGCCTATGTATAAGTCACTTTGTGATATAAATAAAATTTCATCTTTGAATCCAGATTTACTTTTACCCTATTTACATAAGCGAAACGTCCATTGGTTGTGTTTGAATGTATGTATGCTTTTGAATATGATTGATGTTTACCAGAAATGCATAAATGCTTAATATGATTGATGTTTACCCGAAATGCATAAAAATGCAGTAATAGTATTTACTAAGGACGAACGAGGGAAGGAATTCAACGAAGCTTCGCCGGTTCATCCCCACGAGACAGCTACAAGCCCCCAGCAGGGCAAATCCATCTTCATAAGAACTTCGAGTCACATCTCCCCTGGAATTTATATCCATCTCTTTTATCCTCATACGGATAGTCGGGAATTTATTCTTCCAATAGGAGTACGACGAACAAAGACGGGAGGTTATGTACACCTTACTAACGAACGAAGACGGGAGGTTATGGATACCTTACTATCGAACGAAGACGGGAAGTTTTGAATACTATATTATCAAACGAGACAGGAACGAGTTCCTCATATTCTTCAGCAACAAATCGGGATTTATTTTCCCTGGCCAGCAGTTGTTATACGAAGATATCCATACGCGTCAGGCTGCATGATTCATACATACATCATCTACATCATACCATAACATACATATCCATAATTACATAATACATTACTTAAGTGCATCATACTATACATGCATACATAATGCATAAACTAATATTATTTTGCAGAATGTTATCTTGTTTTTCAGATTAATTCTCCAGCAGACAAACTACATCAACAACTTATACCTCAGGACGTTGTTTATCCTCCTGAAAGTTGTCTTGACTTTGGGCCGTTGTTTATCCTCCCAAAAGTTATACTTACACCTCAGGACGTTGTTTATCCTCCTGAAAGCTACCATGACTTTGGGTCGTTGTTTATCCTCCCAAAAGTCATACTCTTACCTTGGGTCGTTGTTATCTTCCCAAAGGTTATCTCATTACATTAGGACGTCGTTTATCTTCCCAAAAGCTATCTTGAGACGTTGTTTATCTTCTCAAAAGCCATATCATGACTTTGGGCCGTTGTTTATCTTCCCAAAAGTTATACTTATACCTCAGGACGTTGTTTATCCTCCTGAAAGCTATCATTTCTTTGGGTCGTTGTTTATCTTCCCAAAAGTTATACTTATACCTCAGGACGTTGTTTATCCACCTGAAAGCTATCATTTCTTTGGGCCGTTGTTTATCTTCCCAAAAGTTATACTTATACCTCAGGACGTTGTTTATCCTCCTGAAAGGTATCATTTCTTTGGGCCGTTGTTTATCTTCCCAAAAGTTATACTTATACCTCAGGACGTTGTTTATCCTCCTGAAAGCTATCATTTCTTTGGGCCGTTGTTTATCTTCCCAAAATTTATACTTATACCTCAGGACGTTGTTTACCCTCCTGAAAGCTATCATTACTTTGGGCCGTTGTTTATCTTCCCAAAAAGCTATATCTTCATACTTTGGACTACTTTATTCTCCAAAAGGTATATTTGAAGAACTTTTTTCCAAGTGGCATCTTTAAGCCCACTCAAGCATCTACAGCTAGTCATCAGTATCACTCTACGCACTGGTGAGTGCAAATTTTTGGGCTTTTGTGTTCAATCCCCTTCAACCTTCCAGGTTACGACTGGCACATATACCAATCTAACCCCTCAGGTTTCAGAAAATTGAACAGGGGCAGCTGTTGCACCCCAAAATTTGCCCTCACAAAACAAGACTTTGTGTACTAAGAGGCTCACAAAGTTCACAAGGTTCACAAGACCTCCCATGAGGTTAACAAGGTTCACAAGACCTCCCATGAGGTTCACAAGGTTCACAAGACCTCCCATGAGGTTCATAAGGTTCACAAAGTTCACAATTAGTCAGAAGATTTGACATTTCCCTCGGACAATGCATCCTCCTAAGCAATGCATCCCAAACTAGGGTTTTGACTTTAATCAGGCTAAATGGACTTCCAAGACTTCAAGTGAGCTTCATAACATCTTATATGTGTTTAAGAACCCCCATGACAAGTTTTAGAACTTTTCTCAAAGGTTTGCTCAGTCAGATGATCAGATAAGTCAAAATCAGTCAAAGTAGTTAAAAAGTCAAACTGAAGCCAACTGTGGTCAAATCAAAGTCAAACTTCATGGTTTTTTGCCAACATCAAGTATATGAAGTAAAATTCATCATTTGATCAAGCATTGATCATGATTCATCAAGGAGATTCCAGATCATCAAGAATCAGGAGTTTCTAAATTAGGGTTTCCTTAGGAAAAGTCAACTGAACTTTGACCAGCCATAACTTTCACATGCTTAATCAAATTTTTCCCATCCAAAGCTCATTTTGAAGGAAATTGAATTCTCTACAACTTTGTGTCTCACAAGCCAAGGCCAAAAATGCTTCATTTGGAAGGTATAAGCTAAGACATTATAGGTCCTTTTAAAAGTCAACAACTTCAAAAGAGCATAACTTGAGAATGGTAAAAGATATGGACGTGAAACCAATGGGGTTGGTTAGAGGACTCTTTAAGCTTTCCAAAATGTCCAATAACACCCTCATAGCATTAAAATTTAAGGATTTGTGCCCTTGCAAAGTTGGGAAAGTTTTGGGTGATTTATGAAGTAAATAGGGTCTAAAATCATAATTCTTCAAATGGGCTGAACGTTTTGTGACCCAAGGTGTTCCATGACATCATGCACGAAATTTATTTAATATTTTCATAATTTTATTTTATTTATTTTATTTATTATGATTTTTTATATTAAAAATCATTTTAAATTCAAATAAAATATAAAATATGAAGATTTAAAATATATTTTGATTCTAGAAGGTCATGAAAGTTGATTATATCAGATTGATATGCAATTTATGGTGATTGTCTTAAGATAGTAAGGATACATTCAAGAATATATGAAATTCAAAGCATGATCTTTTTCAATCTCTTGAATCCAAAAAGTCCAAACAACCATTCAATTTTTTGACCTAGTTTGATCCAACTATATGTACATAAACATATCACAAGCATTGGATACGAAGTTGCTGCCTCAAGAGTAAGTTCCA
Source organism: Lathyrus aphaca (assembly GCA_963966055.1). Lineage (NCBI taxonomy): Eukaryota > Viridiplantae > Streptophyta > Magnoliopsida > Fabales > Fabaceae > Lathyrus > Lathyrus aphaca. The sequence continues at coordinate 306,678,028 of OZ014519.1, read as the reverse complement.
AACTTCAAAAAATCCTTCAAAAGTGAATTTTCGGATTCAACCCTAGAGGAGGTTTCAAGGTATTTTAAGAACATCACAAGCTTCCCTGGACATCCCTGAATCGAAACCAATATTCACATGCTTCTGAACCATGACCTAATGCATAATCCGAAGCATACATGTTCTTAATATGTTTTTCTTCGATTCACTATATTTACTTGTTTATAATGAATTTTAGATATGTATTGATGTTTGTTGTTATCTATAGATGGTTTCTGGACTGTTTGGTGAAGAACTATGGCCGAATCGTGAAAACACCATAGTTAGGGTTTTGAGCTCTAAATTGGGATTCTGTGATTCGCTTAATTTAAATTGATTCTAAGACCATAATTGAATTGTATGAAGGTTGGGGATCACAACCATGTAACTAATTTGATGAATCGTTGCATATTGATGAGTGTATGAGATTGGCAGGTTTTGTACGCATGAAAATTCGCAGGAAATTTCCCAACAATTTTCGTAGGAAAACCTACGAAAATCCAAGGAAGAAGATGAAGTCAGCGCGCCAAATTTCATATTAAAAATTCATTATAATATTTTATGTTATGTTGTTGGTGTTATATCAGAACAGGTTGCTAGCTCAGTTGGTTAGTGTGTGCGCGTTTGAGGTTAAGGGTCCTGGGTTCGAATCACCCTAGGCCCTTTTGCTTTGTTTTGCTTTTTGTTATGATTTTTACAGGTGAAGAAACAAAACGCATTGGCATCCATTCCATATCACCTGCGCGCGCGTAGCCCAGTGGCTGGCTTGTTGGTCTGGAGGGTGTGAAAGCCTAGGGACTGGGTTCGAATCCCAGCCCCAGGTAAGTTTTTTTCCACTTTTTTCTTGTTTTTTATTTTATTTGTTTATATTATAATTAAATAAATTTAAAATGATAAAAATAAAATGTTCATATTATTTTCTTTTCTATAATTCAAAATTCATCTTTTCAAAAATTAAACTTTATTAGTAAAATTATTTAATATTTATTTTGTTGTATATTATTAATACTGTATAATTTTGTATGATTAATTTATATTAGATAATTAACCCTAATTTATTTTTCTAAACTTATAAACCCTAAATTATTTATGTCAATATTTTCATACAAAACCTAATATTTTCTAAAACCCTAATATTCTCCTAAATCCTAATGTATTATGATTAACCCTAATAATATTTTTCTAAAATCCTAATTATTTTATATAAATGTTAATTATGTTTCTTTATTTTTATTATTTGTTTATATTATCATTATCCATAGTTTTATATAAATCATGTAAATAATTTTAGGTTATGTTTAAAACAATTAAAAACTCCTAATTTGATCTTATTAATATAATTTATTTTTATAATATGTTTATTTAATTATAATTAACCATTATTTTTATAACATGTATATAAATTTAAATCTTTATAATAATTAGTATATAGTATGAATTGCTTATTTTTCTTCTTAAAACCTTAAAAAATAATTATTTATTAAAAATTGAACTTTTAATTTATTATTCATTATTATGCTAATTTCTTTATTTTATTCTTATCTATTTTATTATTACTAACCCCATTTATTTATATATGATTTTTATTTTATTTTATTGTTACTAAACTAATTATTTATTATTATATATTCGCTTATTTATTTATTTTTATTATTATGTAATTGTATCCAATATGTAATAGTTGTAGTAATTTTTAATATTTATATTTTAAATGTTATGGTTAGTAAATAGGGAGTGTAAAACATGTTTGTATTTTAAAATTGAAATTAGATCATTAATCTTAAGATAAATATCTGAACTTGTACACTAACACACGTAAGTCGATCTTTGATCGCCGTCTCACTTCTTAAGGGTCACCTCTCAAGTTGCCTAAACAAAAGGTCAAGTAAGGTGTAAAGCAAAGCCCTCCTATTATATCATCTAGTCCCTTAACAGATAAAAAGATCAAGTCCCTTCGTGGTTGCCTTCGTAATGATCTTGTCCCTTTCGAATAAAGATGATAAGTCCCTTCGAATTGCTTATACACCTTACAGTTGCCTAAATAATAGATGTCCCTTCATTTGTCCCTCACACATCCAAGGTAATGACTACCTATTCCTTAATAATAGGGATAGTCTTACCATTTAAAGGATATTTAAGAACAGAAAAGACTTAACTTAGGGTAGGTTCCTCTTATGTACTTGCTCACTTTTCCAAAACATTTCAAACACTTCACATTTTCAAATAAATTTTCAAAACAAAGACTTTATATATATCCGTACATGGATCATTATAAAGTACTTAAAGAAGATTCTATTCACACACTTCACATTTCAAAAACATTTTAAAGTGAGCTAAGTAACTAAGAGCCCATGGATAACCATGGATGTAAAGGGTGTTGACACCTTCCCTTTACATAACCTACCCCCCGGACCCAAAAATCTTTTAAAGGTCTTTCCTGTTCTTTTATGCCTTTCCTTTGGATAAAATAAAAGTCGGTGGCGACTCTTGCTATCCGTAACATAACTAAAGTCAGTTCTCCCACCGAGTTACAGCTTGCATACATGAACTTGCCATGACATTTTGTGCATTCATAGGACATATAAGACATCTTAGAACATATTGAAATCATGTTTGATCATTGCATTATCCATTTTCCCTGTTTTTGCTTTCATTTCATTACATATGCATTCATGAACTTTCATGTTTCTTACATGTCTCATTTGCATTCCCATCCTTTGTATGATCATCCCCATCTCATGACATACATTTATGTAATCTCTTTGTATCATTAGCATCATGAACATGCTTCTGACTTTGGCTTTCATCTTTACATTTCATCTCATTTTCAATTCATTTCATTTCCTTTTGCTAACTTTTCAGGTGGTAAGTGTTTGAGAGGTGAATTTGCCTTCATTTCTCATAATCTCTTCTCATCTCTTTTATGCATTCATTGCTGCATTTTACTTTTGTATTAGAGTGAGCTTGCTCATTCATGTTCCCTCCTCACTTTCTTTCTTCAAGCAACGTGTCTTCTTAAGTGAAGTAAGTTGTCTTGTTTCTTTCTGCTTCTCCTCCTTCCATCCTGCTTCTTCCATGGTGGCTTTTCCTTGAAGATCTCTTGCAAGCCTCATAAACCCTAGGAATACCCAAGCATGATCACAATTAGGGTTTGATTAGTCCTCTCACTAGTTTTACCTTTGTGTCATCTTTGTGTCTCCTCTTCTCATCACATAATCAAGGACTAAACCTCAAAGGTTTTAAGGCTTTGTGATTAAGCTTATGCCTGCATCCTTCTATTAGGATGGAGTGTATAACTTTAATCCTAAGTGTTAAACCCTTAATGTGTTTAAATCCTTTAATCAATCCACCTAATAATCACTAAGACATCAAGCTTGTAACTTGGGCCTTGCTTTAGGGTTCTAATTCTTCCTTAATTGGTTAAGAAGGACTAACCCTAGTGTTAATGGACTAGTCCCCCTCAAGTTGTCTTACAAATCATAAAATCCATTTCTTAATCTTACCATTAATTAAAATCCACTTTAATAAAGGCTTTGTTTTGTCATGAGGTTAATCCCTAATCATGGATTAAGTTGAGGAGCCTTCCTCAGCTTAAATGTTCTCATCTATTATCCTTCTATTAGGATGGTGTAATGGGTCCATTAAACCCTTGATTATGGCTTAAACTCATTACTTAACACTAAACAAAAACTCCAAAAAATATCTAAATAAATTCAAGTAGGTTAATGATCTTAATCCTACATCAGGGTGATTAAGTGTGAGGTGCTTACTTCATACTTAAGGTATTCTCATTACCCCTAATAAAAGGGAAGATGTGATGAGTTTACTAACCCTTGGCTAAGGCTTAAGCTCATGTTCTTATGACAAACTCCAAAAAGAAATAAAAGATTAAAAACTCAAAAACAAACAATAATCGCCTCCTCCGGGATTCTTTTCTCATCTCATGCACTCATAAACGAGAACTTGATTCTTCCGTCTAATGCAAGACAATTTGCACCTGAGCCAGACAGGTCATACACTTGAGCATAGGCAATCAAGCAGTTCACAAGTCAATTTATCTTTCAGTCTCTTTGAGTCGAACTACGGTGTTCTGACTTCCTCATTGCACGAGAGGATACGTATGCATAACTTAACAGTTATCGAACAAAAGTCTCTGTATATTCCCCCTCCTTCCAGCATTATTCTTTGAGCCTCATAATCTTGAGCTCTGCACTCTCTCCTTACACTGACACTTCTTTATCTCACTTCACACTTCTTTTACACTGACACTTGCATTCTTTTCCAGCTTTAACACACAAAATAGCACTGACACTACCCCTTTAAACACAAATCTTTTAAGCGTGGATCCCGTCGAGTACGACGGAAAATCTGGGTGCTAATACCTTCCCAGGTTGTAACCAACCCCCTTTCTCAGTTTCTCTGGTTCGCGACCGTCTTGTCCATCTTTTCTTAGGTCTATGCAGCATTACCTTTCCTTCGGGATAAAAATGCCTAGCTGGCGACTCTTTTCAGTTCACCCTTGTGTTCTCCCTTTCGCCGACCGTTCGCGTCTGTACCCCTTTTGGCCCTGTGTCATCAGGTGGGAGCGACAAACGTTCTAATTGCAAATGTCCTCACGACCGTTGCAACCCCATTACCCACCTTCTTCCAACGGTCATCCACCACCACTCCTATAAATCCCCATTTTCAACTCCCATTTTCATGCAACCACTCAAAGCATCATTTTCGTAACTGTCATTCTCAACCACCCACTCTCTGTTTCTATTTATACAACATTGTTTTTCTTTCCAAAATAGTCCTAAATTCATAAACAAATTCTGCCTCCTTACCATTTCATCTTCTATTCTTCAAACCTTTCTATTATGGTAGAACATCAACAACCATCATCTCAAGAGATGGTTACGCCAAAATTCTCCAAAGGGCGTGTTTTATAGAGTACCGTGAAAGGACCATCAACATCACTAGTTACATTGACAAAGATTTCCTGACTCGTTTGAGACTCCTCGACAGCGTTAACTATTTGATCAAGAGGACCAATCTCATGGCACTTTGTAGAAGCAACGGGCCCACATACCCCACACTTGTCTTGGAATTCCTCAGTTCCTACGAATACCACACGCCCAAAGATGATACGAAATTCCTGGTGGGGAATATCACCTTCCGCCTCTTCGGAAGGGAATTTTCCGTCAATCAGGAGCAGTTCAGCGAGTGGTTCGGATTTTCGCAAGGCAAGGATGTCTACTTAACAACTCCAAATGATGGATATTGGCCGATAAACGTATTTAATTTGTGGGAGGAGTTAACGGGAGAAAGGAAACAGGGATGGGATGAGTTGTATGCAACTCATATCTATAATCTAGCCATCTGCTACTTTCAGAGGGTGGTATCCAGCGTAATCTTAGGGCGGTTCAACAATCATAAAGTAAATAAGAGGGAGTTGTTCCTGATTTACTGTGCCTTCTTTGACATCCGTGTGAACCCCGTGGAGTTCATCTTCCACAAAATTGAGTATATTTGAAATAGGGGGAAGGCACCCTTTTGTTTTGGCGGTATGATTACTGACATTGCACTTAAGTTGGGTTTAGAGGAAACCTGAACTAGCTGCATGGACCACCCGCCCTGTACCTGGATTTGGATTACTGCAAAGCCAATCACCTAATCAGGTAAAGGAGGAGAGATAGTAAGTACAACCTGGTCATGAAGAAAAAAGTCATCCGGAGTATCGTCTTACCTTGTCATACCAGGACATATGTGAGGGTTCGAGCCAACTGGAGCTACAACCTCGACGCTCCATCACCAGGTGTGGCTGCACAGGAAAAGGAGAAAGTTGTCGGGATTGATGAGGTACATCAGGCGATGGATGAAGCTGACACTACTGATACGAGAGTCACTGATTTTGCCAGCACCAACACCTCCACTAGACATTAGCGAAGGAATCAACAACCTGCGTCTATGGATGAAATTATGGAGGCCATCATGCAGAACTAGGAGATGCAGCAGAAGAACTACCAGGAGATTTCACAAAGGATGGGGAGGATGGAGCTGACTCAGACTGAGCACGGAAGGCTCATTTCTGCCAACACCGAAGCTTTGGGAGGTATGACAATTCAAGTTCAGGCGCTGCATGACTATATCCACCTTGAGGGTATACTCGATTATATAGCGATCCATGGACAGAGAGCCATCTGAGGCAGAGCCAGAGCCAGGGGCCAGAGACCACCACCACCGCAAGAGTAGTTTATTAGTTTTTAGTTTTTGTTGTTTTTATTGTTTTCCTTAGAAGTGTACCTATATCTCGCAACATTGAGGACAATGTCCGAGATAGTGTGAGAGAAGGTATTATTTTTCCCTTCCATTGCATGAAACCTAATTAAATTAATCAAAATATTTTAGTTTTCAATTTCTCTCCAGTATTTTTAGCATAAACAAATTTTTTTTATTCCTTTAAGAATACTTTCATTTAACACACCCTTCAAGTATATAGGTTAATATGCTCTGTTAGATAAACTAAGAAAAACCTTAAGAAAATTTATATAGTCTTGACACCTTAGACCCTTAGAAGCGATATCGATTTGGATACTCGTTATACCAAAGTCTGAAGCTTTAAGTCTAAATTAGCCCCGAGTAGTTTATTTTAGCAATCAACACCGCATGAAGTACAAGATACATGGAAAGTCGATGCAAATAAGTGATTGACGAAAATATTTCCAAAAAGAAGATAAAGAAAAATATTAAGAATATGCAAGCCATTGGTAAAACAATTAAGTTGCACAAAAGGCAAAGCAAGAAGACTAATGTCATTTGGTTCAGAGGAATCTGGTTCTGAACTCGATAGGGAGAATCACTATTCGATCCCCCACAACATACACTCAGTATGATAAAGGGTTACAACACTTGTGTACCAGACCCCGTTTGAAAAGAAGGATCAAATTCACTAACAGGTTATTTCACTATGCACGTGCACAAATAAAGGGCTTAATGTGATTGCGTCAAATGAAACCGGGTGAAACAGATATATGAGCATTAGATTGAGTTATAATAGCATGATCCATATTGGTTTGTACGATGGGCTTAAGAACATTATTCATTTTTAGTGTCATTAGTGTATTTTTGGTGTTCAAGTTAATATCGGTTATTTTAACATAAAGTGACACGACCACGTACAGATAGGTGATATGTTTTATGTCTGCATACGAAGGTATTTTATTGAAAACATATTTGATTATTTGCTTGAGGACAAGAAAAGATTCAAGTTCGGGGGAATTTGATAATTCGAATTCATATCGATTATTTAATATGATTTCCGATTGTTTAACATGTTAATTTATCTATTTTGGATGATATTACGCGTGACTTGTATCTGTTTTGCAGACATTTGATCAGACATGACATTTGGAGGCAAAAGTGTAAAAGGAAGCTTATTAGACAAGAAACAAGGGAAAACAGAAGGAAAAGAGCAAGAAGATGCCATTCTGCACATCCTACCTGCGAGACGCCTATCTCACATTCAAGTTGGTTGTCTCACATATGAGACGCCCATCTCAAAGCCAAGTTGATCGTCTCATCCCAAAGTCCAAGGTGATTGTCTCATATTCAAACGCTCGCCTCAAGTCTTAGTTCCAGAAACGTAAAATATGTAACAAACGAAACATAAGTCAAATGAAAGAGACATTATGAGAATAATTCGTTCAAGCCAAAGAATTTTTCTCCACCCTAGTCATTCAAGTCTATACAACTCAGTCTCAAGCCCAATCAAAGTCCAAGCCTACAATTTCTCAACAAACCCTATGTCGCTGCCTATATATTGAGCTCTCTACCAATTTGCAAAGGAGAGCTTCTTTCAGTCCAATTTTTGCATTTTTTCTTTCGTTCGAAGTTCGCCATTTATTTTTAGTATTAGTTTGTTTTTATTTTCCTTTACTAACCCTTAGTGATAGTTTCCATCATTAGGAAATTATCGCCATTTTTATTATTTCCAGCCCATGAATACCTAGACAAATTTTTCTTGGAGATATTTGATCTCGAAGTTATTACCCCTGTTTGGCCGAAATTTAGAGAGATAACTCGACGTGATTGCCCCAACTTGCCTGAATTTTGAAGAGATGCCTCAGAATCGTGACTCTTTGAGAGATTTGAATCTCTAAGTGATTGCCTCAGATTAGTTGGCTCTTACCACGACTGGTTGGGAAAGTTCCTACTCAATGGAGTTTCTTGGAAAAGTGCATCTTCATATGTTGGTCCTTCGGAAGTTTCAGACTTCTCAACTTTGGCAAGATTAAGCTTCTGGACTGAGGTTCCATATGTGAACTTTTATGATGCCAACCAAATGTATGCAAGCAGAAAATGTTTATTCTGAGAATGAAAATTCTAATGCAACACACATGTTAATCTTGAAGTCTTACTGAAAAAGATGTCACGAACCTTTGTGAGTGAATCACCGATTGAAATATGACATTGATTTTTGATAAATGAAAGCAAGCACATGCAACACCAACAAAGAACTTTTAGCGTAACTCATAGGAGTCAGGAACGCGGTCTCGTGGTAGTACACTCTCAAAATAACTCTATTTCAGTTAAGACTCCTGAGGGTTGTATCATGGTCCGGTTCACGGTTATAGAAACAAAAGATACAGGCTTGAAGTTTATTTGTGCCCACCCCTCTTTGTGATGTTCTCCATTCTTATGTTCAACTTGCTTTCACAAGCGCTCACCTCTCAAAAAGGGTTTTGTGATGGTTGAGGAACCAATGACACTAACGGTTTCAAGCACCAATCAGGTTATCGTTTGGAGTCAGTCACCCCTACTATCTTTTGTGTCCGTATCACACGACTTTGTTCTTGTTCAAGAATCTTTCTTATGTAATCCTTTTCGTCTTTCGCTTTTGCATTTTTTGCTTATCCCTAACTTTTTCCTGGACTGATTCATGTGAATCTTTGATTGCAAAGTCCAACAGGATGCCCTAATTTTTGCGTAAGTCGCTTATTTTCAAGTTTCGACTTAACGGGCTTTTTCATTTCTTTTTTTCAATTCTTTTTTTTGAACAAATCGTGTGACACTGGTTGTCTTGATTGCTTTTAAAGGGGGAAATTTTGAGGTATTACAGTTGCCCCTATTCAATCATCTGCAGACCTGAATGAATAATAGCGACAACTTTTAGACATTCAGGGTATGAAGTGATTGAATACTCGAATAAAACCTGAAAATTTGTACTCCGTGAGACAATGAGGATGCCATTTTTTTTCTTGCTATATTGTTTTTTTTATATTCTTTTTGTTTTTGTTTTTTGAAAGGAAGGAGCCCGTTGTACTTAAACAGGCTCTAGAAAGGAAAAAGAGAGGGCATGTTGTACTTAAACAGGGCTTGGAAAGAAAAAAGAGGGTCTATTGTACTTAAACAGGACTTGAACGAAGCCATTGTACTTAAACTGAGTCGTAAGGAGAAAAAAAGGGGGTATGTTGTACTTAAACAGGGCTTGAACAAAACCATTGTACTTAAATGGAGTCGTAAGAAGAAAAAGGGGGCCTGTTGTACTTAAACAGGGCTTGAACGAAACCATTGTACTTAAACGGAGTCGTAAGAAGAAAAAGGGGGCTTGTTGCACTTAAACAGGGCTTGAACGAAACCATTGTACTTAAGCGGAGTCGTAAGAAGAAAAAGGGGGCATGTTGTACTTAAACAGGGCTTGAAAAAAAGAAAAGAGGGGGGCCTGTTGTACTGAAACATGGCTTGAAAAAGAGAAAAGAGAGGGGCCTGTTGTACTTAAACAGGACTTTTAAAAAAAAGGTGAGATCGTTATGCTGAAATGAGACTCACTGGGGATGACAAACATTGACTTGGATAGACAAGGATGCTTGGCAAATGGTATTGGTATTCTCTGTGAAGAGTACTTTAGGTTGAGAAGATGTTTCGGGTCTTATGTAATATACCTCAAAACTGGCCCATGTTGGCATGCACATGTTTGAACTTATGGCGTAATGCTCCATGATGATGGAAATGCTACGCGTTGGAGGATGCAAATGTAATTATGATTATGCATATGCGAATGCAAAGAGATCTCCTGATAAGGAGATAACAAATATCCCACGTAGCTTGACTGGGGAGAAATGATGAGAAAACAACTCTACGGGGGATATTGTCAATGATACGCCGGCTCTGAACCGCCGCCACTGCCAAAAATAAATTGGACTTTTATAATTAGAGAGTCAAGACCCTGTTGGGGATGAACTTGATTCGAGAGGCACACTACCCGTTGAACTCTGTTGGGGAAGTGATACTTTTCAGACTCGGTTGGGGAACCAAATGTGTGAGTGCTCTGCTGAGGAAGAAATCTGTTGGGGAATCCCTCGGACTCACAATCTTCTGCTTAAGGGGAGATGCCAATGAGGATTGGACTTTGGTTGGCAACTTCATTGGGGGAAAATGCGAACAATGCTGAGCGAGAAAGAAAACCCTTAGGTTCTTCCATACCTTCACCTCTGCTAGGGGATAAGCCACCTCCATGTATTGCTGGATATAAGAAGACTTTGGTGGGGAATACTTCCGTTGAAGGGAAGTTCTATGCTTGGAGAAGACACCAGCCTTCTGTTGCTATGCTAGGGAAGCTTCAATTTCAAACTCTACTGGGATGATAGAAAACATCGGAGAGGATAATTCCTGCTGAAGATAAGAGTTTTAAGTCTCATCTTGTTGGGGATGAGAGGTATGAAGCGTCTCATGTTAGGGATGAGAGACATGACACATCTCTTAATAATGATACCTTCTACCAAAGAAGTACCAACTCTTTTCTTATTGCTCTGTTGGAGGAAAACAATATGCTGAGACCTTCTGAGGAATTCTGATCAATGAAGCCTGCTGATGAAACAAACTCTTGAAGTGTGCTGACCATGTCTTTTCTTTCATCCTCTGGGTTGATAGATTGCCAAATAATCATGAGTAAACAATGGTTCTTTGCAATTTTCAACTCACCTCAGATTAAGGTTCATTAGAAGAAAATGTCTCAAGAGGATTTTACAGAAAACATGGCATACGAAATGCCCCAGTGTCTTCAAACGCTTGGAGAGATTCGTTGGATCTCGAAATAACTGCCCCAGATTGCATAGTCTGTGAAAAAATTTACCTCACGAGGATTCATGAAAGACCTCATATCACCGTGAGATATTCTGCCCCATTATTTTGAACTCTGGATAGGTGCTTTAGATTGACCATCTTCGGGAGAGAGTGACTTCTCATGCTCTTGGGGTGGCCTGCCCCAGTACGAGCCTTTGAGTAAATACCCCTGATTGATTGATCTTTGAGTGAATACCTAAATTAAATACTCCTGGAGAGATTTGAATCTCGAAGTGATTGCCCCAGTTTGGTTGAAATTTGAATGAATGCCTCCGACTGATGGCTCTTTGAGAGTTTTGAATCTCGAAGTGATTGCCCTAACTTGGCTGAATTTTGAAGAGATTGTTTGACGTGATTGCCCCAGATTAGTTGGCTCTTACCATGACTGTTGGGAAAGTCCCCACTCAATGGAGTTTCTTGAAAAGTGCACCTCTATATGATTGTCCTTCGGAAGCTTCAGACTTCTCAACTTTGGCAAGATTAAGTTTCTGGACTGAGATTTCATACGTGAACTCCTATGATGTCAAACAAATGTATGCAAGCAGAAAATGTTTATTTTGAGAATGAAAATTCTAATGCAACACACGTGTTAATCTTGAAGTTTTTATTATAAAAGATGTCGCAAACCTTTGTGAGTGAATCACTGATTAAGCTATTGATTTTTGATAAAGAAAGCATGCATATGCAACACTGTAAACACCCCAAATTTGCCCTCACTCATATCACACCATGGCTTGTGATCTTTCATGTTTGCATTAACATAGGCATACTATCTCATATTGCATTTTTGCTTCACTGCATAAGTTCAAGTTCATCTGCATCTAGGGTTTGTGATCTGAGCAATCCAAGATCCCATCTGAGCCACTCCAAAGGTCTTAAAGCATTACAAGAGGGTCCATGTGTGTTCAATCATCATATTATGTCCCTCAAAGTTCAAGGAAGTCAAGAAATCACAAGAACTGGCAAGGCATGGAAGCAGAGCCAGGGTTTTCACTACACAGATGACCAAAATTAGGATTTTGGTTTCAGAGGCCTCAACTCCAAATTTTTGGGCCATTCTTGTTTCAAATGTTCTTAAGATGTTATAAGGATCATGTGTACCAAGTTTGATGAAGAAATTCATTGTGGAAGTCATCTGTTCACTAGGTAACTTCCTGAGCAAGTTAAGTCAAAATCAGGGCATCTGAGGCTCCCAACAATGGAACCAAAGGGGTAATTTCATCAAATTGAAGTTCTATGATCTTTATTTGATCATTGGAGTGCTTGGAAGTTCAAAAATTTGAAGAAATTTGAGCTAAACTAAAAGTTGCCAAAAATGGAAATGACTTGTAATGGAAACTTTCCATTTTGGGAAATTTTTTCAACCTCCTCTTTCTCAACCAAAAAAGCTTCAAATGAAAAATTCTTAGTCATGAAAGTTGTAGATTAGGTTTTTCCCTTTTCAAAATGTACAAGAACATGTCTTGATTCATTATGGAACTCAAGTTATGATCCTTCAAAGTTGGCAAAAATCCTATAATTTTCAAGAATGCACCAAAGAGGATTTTTTGCAAAACCACTTGCCAAGGCTTCTAATGACTTCTAATGTGCCCAAATCCTTCATAACATGATCAAACAACTTCAAAAACTCAGAATTGGCCCAAGAATTGGAAGGTTTCATGCCTTGAATCACAAGAAATGTCAAAGAGGGAAAATTGCATAAGACATGATATCTCTTAATCCAAGCCATCCAGCTGCAATCTTATGATCCAAAGGCCTTCCACAAAGCCAGCTGAGGCCAGACATGCCTTGGAACCACTCCTGCCATGACCCATGCCCATAGTACACATAACCTTGACTTCTTGCAAATGAAGTCATGCCAATCAGCATAGGCCACAACCACTCTTCTGACCTATCAAGACATGATATGTGGACATTATGCAAGCCATAACACACAACACACAAGCCTGCAAGCACCCACAAGCTCAGAATCACAAAATCCTCTCAAAACTTCCCTTCTTCGAATTTCATCATACAGCCACAAAAACTTCAAACCCTCTTCACCATTCATCTCAAAATCACTCAAGGAACACAAACCACCCTTCACAATGGCCTGAAAACCTCTCAAACCAAAACACGATTTTTGAACTTCAGAACTGGAACTTCCAAAACAGGTAATATAAACTCCATCTAAGCCTTTCAGAAGCACAAGGGGATCCATTGGAGTGGTTTTGCATAAGAGAGGAGGTTAGAAAGCTCAAGAACTGAAAGCTCAATCTCAGGTAGCTTCATGAACATTTTTTCCAGAACTCCCATTTTAAGTTTCTAAATGTTTCTTTATGCTTCACTGATCATCATGATATGATTTGTTTTGAAAATGAGTGAAAAATGGCCATGTATGCTTATTCTAAAATTTTGCCCGTGAAACTTGTTTGATTCGATTCTTGCTTGTGATGAAATATAAATGATATATGATGGTGGATTCTTGTTTGGGGAGAGTGTTAGATTATTTCTGGAGATTTAAAGGAGTTAATTTGACCTAGGGAAGAAGTTGAGATTTTGAGTGACCGGAGAAGATGACCGGAGCTAGCTCCAGTCACCTAAAATTCATTAAAACCCTAATTAGGGTTAGTGGCCCAGATTGATTCTACACCCTTGGATCTTGTTTAGGTTAGCGCGCGTACGACTCAGATTAATCCACTTAAGTTAATTTCTGTTTAATTAATTTAATTAAAGTCATTTAGCCAGTTTGAATGTGGATCACTGGATTGCGCGCCAGTCAATTCCCACCATTTTTGTTTGAATCTCAGCCATTGGATGTGCTGACTTCCTCATTTTAATCATTTTATTTTATTTTCTTTCTATTTCTTTTGCATAATTATTTAAAAATAACAAAAATGATTTAAAAATTCTGGAAATTTTTTCAAGACTTTTATTAATTTTCAAAAACCAAAAATATTTTTATTTTTATTTTTTGCATTAAAAAAATATTTTTAAATCATTTAAATGTTTTATTTAATTAATTAATTCATTTTAATTAATTAAAAATACATTTAAGTATTTAAAAATCACAAAAAAAATCAGAGAGCATTCTTAGACATTTAGAAGCATTTACAAACTCACCATACAAATTTCTTTTTGGTTTTGATCATACTTTGAGATTTTTCAATGAATTAGGGTTCTTAAAAATGTTCATTTTCTAACCCTAACTTCAAAAATTCATAAATTTTAAACCAAGTTGAGTTTCTGAATGGTTATTTTTTCATTGTTCTATGCATGGCTTCTAGCATCCAAAAACATTTTTGTTTCATTTTTATCTTGCATTTTCAAATTGTTTGGCATTTTGCATTGAAGATCGCCCAAAAAACCCTAGAAACTTAGGAAATTCATAACTTCTTCTAGGTTTAGTTTCTGACCTCCCCCTTTGGATGGTAACCTAGTGTAGGTTTAGGGTTCCTTTGAGTGCATTTTCAATTTTTTATAATGTCATTTGCTTCTGTTTTGGTCATTTGCATCTCATGTTGCCATATAACCCTAATTTTGCATCTTTACTTGCATCTTCCATTGCATTGCATGAACATATGAACTTGCCATGCCACTCTAAGCATTTGTATGCCATCTTAGACATCTTAAGACATTTCTTGAACATTTCTTGATCATTTGTCCATACATTTGCTATGCTTTTCATCCATTTCATTTCATAAACATCCATGTGTTCACATGCTTCCTACATGCTTCATTTGCATTCATTCTCTTGTATGATCACACATATGCATCTTGTATGTCTTTGCATCATATCATATCATCATTTACATCATGTGTGTTCTTCTGGTCTTGGTATTTTCACTTACATTTGCTTCATTTCATTTCATTCATTTCCTATTGCATCTTGTACTAACTTTTTAGGTTAATGGTAAGTTGTTTGGGAGGTGGATTTGCCTTCACCTCCCACCTCTTCTCATACCTTCATATTGCATCCTTGCTGCATTTTTACTTTTCCTTGAGTGAGCTTGCCTCACTTGTGCTTCTCTTCCTTTTTTTCTCTTCTCATATCCTTCTTTTCATCATGCTTCTCCTTGGTGGCTTCCTTGAAGACTTCTCCTTTTAAGCCTCACAAAACCATAGGATGCCTAAGCATTATAACTTCTAGGATTGATAGTTTCCCTTAGACTTTTTCCTTTGAGTCTTCTTTGTGTCTCTCTTCTCATCCCATCATTAGAGACTAAACCTTTAAGGTTTTAGGACTTTGGAATTAGGGTTATGCATGTATCCTTATCTTAGGATGGAGTGTATAACTTTAATCCTAAGTGTTAAACCCTTAATTTGTTTAAACCTCTTAATCAATCCACTTAATAATCACTAAGACCTCATCTTGTAACTTGGGCCTTACATTAGGGTTCTATCTCTTTCTTATGGTTAAGAGGGACTAACCCTAGTTTTTAATGGACAAGTCCCCCTCAAGTTGTCTTACAAACCATAAAATCCACTTCTTAATCTCATCACTTTAATTAAAATCCACTTAATAAAGGCTTGTTATCTAATGAATTTAATCCCTAACCATGGATTAAGTTGAGGTATCTTCCTCATCTTAAGTGTTCTCATCTGTTATCCTTCTTTTAGGATGGTGTAATGAGTTCACTAATCTGTGATTAGAGATTAAACTCATTACTTAACACTAAACAAAAAACCAAAAACATCTAAATAATCACAAGTAGGTTAATGATCTTAATCCTACATCATCTTGGTAATTAAGTTGAGGTGCTTATCTCGTACTTAAGTGGGCTCATTATCCCTAATCAGAGAGGATATAATGAGTTTACAAGCCCTTGATTTAGGCTTAAGCTCATTAACTTATGCAAAACACCCAAAAACAATATCAAAACTGAAAACACAAAAAACAAACAATAATCGTCTCCTTCGGGATTCTTTTCTCATCACACTCATTCACAAACGAGAACTTGCTTCTTCCGTCTAATGCAAGACAGTTAGCACTATAACACTTATCAACCAACCTCAATCAAAGGGAATTCCCACAAGTTACAAAACAACAAAGAAGTTCCTTAAAGAAGGAAAAAAAGAAGAATGGGTGGATATGCAAAGTGATCGTGCAAGAATGCTTCAAAAAAAGTCAAATACAGAATTCAAACCACCTAAAAATATGCCTAAACATGGTATTCAAATTTCATACAAAACACATAACCAAAGGTCCAAGCATTTAGGGTGGATAGGAGAAGAAGTGAGGTGAAGTGAACATGGTTTAAACAGGGTAATGAAAGTTACTTGTCATACAAGGTAGACACGAAACATAAAATGAGAATGATCAAATACCAAATTCAAAAGCTAAAAAACATGTTAATAAGGCACACATAAGTTCTCATACAATGGCACAAGTGCTTTCTCAAACAAGTAATCAAATCATGATCAAAACATTCACAAAGTAGGCAATCAAAGTCCAAGTACCAAAGAAATATCAAGCATGCCTTGAAAATTACCAAATCAAGTCCCAAAGGACCTTAATTAGAAGCAAACATCATACAAAAGGCTCATGCAAATATTCACAAGATATGTCATTCAAACAATCAAGCAAAGCAAATTAGTGTTTCAAATGATTAGGCTCAAAGAAAGGCTTCAACACTTAAGCAAACACAACCTAAAAATCACTACAAAAATATTTTGAGATGCCCTATCATGTTCATGAAATGATACAAAAAGAATCAAGATCAAAATATTCATGGATATCAAGAATTAAAATCAACAAGGCAGGGTATGCATGAAAGGAATAAACCAAAAGGAAAATAAAATGGAAATTAATTCAGAAGGCAAAAATAAAATAAAAATGAAAAATAAAATTTGTCAAAATTTTATAAAATCATAAAGATCATTTATGAATTTTTGTGGAATTTTTATAAGCCTAAAACTATTTTTAAAGAATCAAAATAAAAGTGATAAAAATAAAGAAAATAAAATTGAATTAAAGGAGCCAGGGGTGTAAAAAGCAGCCCAATCCAGTTCAAAATGAAAACATGCCAAGGAAGGGGGCACAACTAGTAGTCAGGGCCCAAGGGCGCCTTCACCATGGCTCAAAGTCAACCTTGTTGACTCTCTCATTGCCATCAGATCAATCCAGTTATCTGTACTCAGTCAAACAAGGCAAAAAGTAAACAATATCCATGCACCCTATTGAGTCAAATAAGAAGTATTCAGATCCAAGGCACACAATCCAATCAAGCAAAAGTCAGCAAATCAACGCACAAATCCAGTCAACAAAGCCAAAAGTAAGCAAAATGAACAGGCAAGATATAATGATCACACTAGCATGCATGGATAGACAAACATTGAAATCATCAGATTTAAAATTACAAAGCACACACATGTGACCTCCACCATCCCTTTTTAATGTGTCGGCATGCATACAACCATCAGATTCAAGCAACGCACAGTCCAAATTATGTATCCTTCACAAAACCCTTCGGCTACCTTGTAATACCCTAAAATTTTCCCTCTTAATTTATTGCCAACCTCAAGTGGTTTGCGCTTCATTCCCGTATCATTCTGCATATCAATGCATCACATTCGGAAAATAAATACAATACATGCATCATCGGTCAAGGCGGGGTCATGTGATTAGGAGTTATTTGACATTTATCAGGTCTCAGAAGAAATAATCTCAGAACGGACGACTGAGGCCGGATATCCAAGAGTTCCCACCAAAAAAGGAAAATTCAAATTTTTTGTCAGGTAACCGGTTACCACCTAGGTAGTAACCGGTTACCATGTGTAAATTTGGGGAAAATTTTGGCTTGGAGGGATTTTCCACCATTTTTCCATTTTTTCCACTTTTCCACTTTACCTTGCATTCCACCACTTTCTAGAACTTTCTACCATCTTCCTATGGAATATTCCAAGGAATGTTCTAGGGACTCTAACTAACTCTTATCCTAAATCCCAAGCCTAATGCCCCAAGCTTAGCTCTAACTCAAGCCTCACTCCAAACCTAACACATATATAAAGTATTTACATTCCAAGCCTCACAAGAACACTTCATTTTCACCATTTTTTCACAATCTCTCTCAATTCTCATCATTCTTCTCCATAACCCAAACTCACACCAAAGCTTCATCATCATCAAGATTCTTCAAGTTTTGCATTGAAATTTTAAGAATCGGAAGCTAAGCCACCACCATTTGCATCAATCTCACGGATTATCGAAGATGTTGCAATGGTTTTGGGGTTTACTTCACCTTACAGAAGTGCTTTTTGAAGATTTTTCATCAACCGCATTTATCTTGCGCATTCACAAATCGAAGCCTCCAATCTACGGTTTTCTCTCCTATCGCGTATCCTTTCGACATTGCAACAATTACCAAAGCAACCCTCTGCTTTGTAGGTTGGTGAATCTCATAATCACTTCTCATTTTAACTTATTTCTCTTCATCTCGACGCGCGCGTTCTTCATGTTTTCTTGCTTTTTCTTTGGTTTTGATTATGTTGATCTTTGGGTTTTAGAATCTTGATGTATTTGTGTCTTTAGTTGGTGTTAAATGTTGCATTTAGGTGTGACTTTCGTGCTTATTTGGTAGGCTTTAGTTTAGAGATTATTTGAATAAGTCAGTTCTGGTTTGTGCATGAAAATGCAGAAATTTTGCTTCTGGTACAGGCATAACCGGTTACCTCCTGGGTAGTAACCGATTACCAGTATTAATTTTGCTGAAAAACTCCAGTTTTTGAACTGGTAACCGGTTACCTCATAGGCAGCAACCGGTTACCACTGAACCAGAATGAAAAATTCTTGTTTTTTGCATTTTTGATATCCATTCCCCTTCCAATCATCATGAATCTTTAGCATACGATTTTAGGAAATTTTTAGGAGTTGTTTAGGTGCAGGTGCCTGTAGTTTCGATACCTTTCGACACGTTCCCGTTCGCTTTTGCATTTTTGTGTTTATTTGTCATTTTTGTGCATGGAGTGATTTAATGTATAATCGTTGTTATGTTCAATGCATCATTTGGCATATAAATGATCATGTTACATTCTAGTTTTGCATCCAACGAACTCTTACGCATCATAGCATCGCATATTGTATGTTGCATTTCATATAATCCCCATATATGTATGTGCATGTTGTTGCATCTTATTGCATGTTTGAGTATATTTGCATGTCAATCCAATTCTGTTTTTGCATCAAGCTACATGTCATTGTTGATCCATGTTGACGCATGTTCTTCATGTTCATGTGCGACTTTGCATATTTGTAGCATAATCAATAAGCTGGTGCACTCTTTCATGATCCCTCATTGAAAACAATTGTGTCCATTCAATTATGTACGTTGATTCATGTTCATGTTGCATTATTCGTGTTAATTGTACATTTTCCATTTACTTTTGTAAACACCCCAAATTTTCCCTCACCCATTCACACCATGGCTTGTGGTCTTTTCATATGCATAAATTCAATCATAGCATCTCATATCACATTTTTGATTCACTGCATTGATTCAAAATCATCTACATCTAGGGTTTGTGATCTGAGCAATCCAGGAGCCATTTGAGCCACTCCAAAGGTCTTCAATCACTTCAAAGGGGTCCATGTATGTTCAAGCATCATATTATATCCCCACAAAGTCAAGAAAGTCAAAGAATCATAAGAACTGAGAATGGCATGGAAGCAGAGCCAGGTTTAACTGCACAGATGACTTAGAATTAGGGTTTTGGTTTCAGAGGCCATAACTCCAAATTTTGTGGTCATTCTTGTTTCTATTGGTCTCTATATGTTATAAGGATCATGCATATCAAGTTTCATGAAGAAATTCAATGGGGAAGGCATCTAATCAAGAGTTGACTTCTTGAGCAAGTCAGTGTAAAATCAGGGCATCTGAGGCCCCCAGTGACCCAACCAAAGGGTGTTCTTCATCATTTTTTATGTATATGATCTTTATTTGATTATAGAAGATGTTAGAAGTTCACAAAATTGAAGAATTTCAAGCCATTTGCAAAGTTGCCTTTTTGGGAAAATGACTTGTAATGGAAACTTGCCATTTTGGGAAACTTTTTCAACCCTTGCTTTTTGATTCAAAAATGCTTCAAATGAGAAAACTTTGGTCATGAAAGTTGTAGAATGGATCATTCCCTTTTCAAAAAGTACAAGAACTCATTCTAATTCATTTTGGATCAAAAGTTATGGCTTGTCAAAGTTGGGAAAAATCACATAATTTCAAGTTTTCTACCAAAGAGGCAAAGTTGCAAAACCACTTGCCAAGACAAATTGTGCTATCAAATGGACTTCTAATCTTTGTGCAAACATAAACCAAGGCCTAAAATTCAGAATGCATCAAAAGTTTACTCATTTTCATGACTTGTGGATCAAGAAATTTCAAAAGGGCCAAAGATGAACAAAGTTGCAAAACATCATTCAAACCCTAATCCACTTGTTGGCTGGCTTCAAAACTGATCCCATGGCCCTCCTCATTCCTTGATGCGCAGGACACCCCTCTTGTACTTGGCCTACCATTGACACATACCTCTCTTACACAAAGCTTGACTTTTTGCATAAAGACCCATACCAATCACAATAGGGCACACCAACTCCTCTGACCTCTCTAGTTGTGATAAGTGGACCAAATGCAACATAACACACCACACACACAAGCCTGAAACTCTCTCCAAGCCATAGCACCAAGTTTATGCCTCTTATGCATTTTCATTCGAAACACCTCACACAAGCATCAAACATATAAACAAACTCCACAGAATCACTCAGCATGCTCCCCTGATCATTTCCCTGCCCTCATTCATCCTTGAAACCCCCTGAAATCAAAACACGATTCTCACCCCTCACTGAACAGAACTTGATCAATCTCACAGACCAGCCACCATACACTCAAACCAAGCCTCAAAGCATCTTCAGGAGGTCCATTGGAGAGGTTTTGAAGCAAGGAGGCAGCCTGAAAGCTCCAAACTGAAAGCTTCACTTCAGGTAGCTTCGAAAATTATTTTTTCCAGAAACCTTGTTTTAAGTTACTAAAATGATCTACATGTTTCCCTGAATGCAATGAGCTTTGAATCTTTGAAAATGATGCAGAAATGAGGATGTATGGTTTGTCTGAAATTTTGCCCGTGAATTTAATTTTTGTTTGTTCTTCGTGATTCATGAAAAATAAATAGGTTTTGTTGTTGGATTCTTGTTTAGGATGTTTAGTTGAGTTGATCTGGAGGTTTTGGCATGTTTTAGTGAGGTTTTGAGAGAGATAGTTTGAAGGTCTCGCCGGAGAAGACGACCGAAAGTCTTCTCCGACCACCTGAGGGTCATTAAACCCTAATCTGTGTAATTAACCAACTTTGAATCTGGACCCTAGATCTTGTTGACTTCCATTGACTCCCGCATGAATGAACGCACCAGATTTTCCATTAAACCCTAATTCAGTTTATTTAGGTTAATTAATTAGGATTAATTTTGAATTTCCCAGAAGCAATCCCAGCCACTCAAATGCGCGCGCAGTCAACTCCCGCGTCTCAGCTTTGAATCTTGGCCTTCAGATCTGATTACTTCCCATTTAAATCATTTTTAATTTCATTTTAATCCCTTTTTCTTTGTCATTTATTTTAAAATAGTTAGAAAAATCCTAAAAATATTTCCCTTTGCATTTTTGTTTTAAATAATTTTCTCAACCTGAAAATAATTTTTATTTTATTTTTTGCATTAAAAAAGTATTTTTAAAATATTTAAATGTTATTTTTTATTAATTAAAGTCTTTTAATTAATTAAAAATACATTTAGGTATTTAAAAATCACAAAAAAATTCACATTGCATTTAGAGACATTTAGAAACATTGTCCAACTCTCAAACTAAATTTCTTTTTTGTTCTTGATGCATTTTGATCATTTTCATTGAATTTCATTTCATTTCAAGGCAATATTTTACATCAAACTTCAAAAATTCATTTCTGCCTAACCCTTGAGAGTTGGATGGTTATTCTTTTTGCATTGCATCTTGCATAGCATGTAGTTTATAGGATAAAATTGATTTGAATTGATCTTGCATTTTCAATTTGTTTGGCATTTTTCTTGAGGAGGTGCCTTAAAACCCTAGCAAATCTTAGGAAATTCATAACTTTCAATAGGTTAAGAGTTGGATCCCCTCCTTTGGGCAGTGAGTTTGTATAGGTTTAGGGTATCTTTGATTGCATTTTCAAATTTTTATCATGTTGTTTGCTTCTGGTTTTGGATTTTTGCTTTGCATGATGCATGTAACCCTAATTTGTACCATCCTTTGCATACATTTTTCATTTGCTTGCATCCATTGACTTGCCATGACATTTTGTGCATTCTTTTGATTCATAATACATCTTAGGACATATTAGAATCATTTTTGATCATTGCATCTTGCATTTGCCCTGTTGTATGTCATTTGCATTTCATAACTTTTCATGTACATTCTTGGTTCAAAGCATGCCTCATTTGCATCCTTATGCTTTCTTGATCATTCTCATGCTTTGCCTCATGTTTGTATCACCTCTTAGCATCATTAGCATCATGTAATTGCTTCTGACTTTGGTTTGCATCATGACATTTCATCTCATTTACATTGCATTTCATTTCTTATGCTAACTTTTCAGGTGGTAAGTTGTTTGAGAAGTGAATTTTCCTTCACTTCTCATAATCTCTTCTAATCTCTTTCACACTTCCCTTGCTGCATTTTTTATGTGTTTTGGATTGAGCTTGCTCATTCTTGTTCATCTTACTTTCTTTCTTCAAGCAACTTGTCTTCTTAAGTGAAGCAAGTTGTTTTGCTTCTCTCTGCCTCTTGCTCCTTTCATCTGCTTCCTGGTGGTATCTCTGAAGATTTCTTTCTTAAGCCTCATAAACCCTAGGACTTCCAAGCATGATCACAATTAGGGTTTTGATTAGTCCCCCATTTAGATTTGCCCTTTGTGTCATCTTTGAGTCTTCTCCTCTCATCTCATAATCAAGGACTAAACCCTAAAGGTTTTAAGGCTTTGTGATTAAGCTTATGCCTGCATCCTTCTATTAGGATGGAGTGTATAACTTTAATCCTAAGTGTTAAACCCTTAATGTGTTTAAATCCTTTAATCAATCCACCTAATAATCACTAAGACATCAAGCTTGTAACTTGGGCCTTGCATTAGGGTTCTAATTCTTCCTTAATTGGTTAAGAAGGACTAACCCTAGTGTTAATGGACAAGTCCTCCTCAAGTTGTCTTACAAATAACATCCACTTCTTAATCTCATCATTAACTAAAATCCATCTAATAAAGGCTTTGTTTTGTCATGAGGTTAATCCCTAATCATGGATTAAGTTGAGGAGCTTTCCTCAGCTTAAATGTTCTCATCTATTATCCTTCTATTAGGATGGTGTAATGAGTCCATTTAATCCTTGATTATGGCTTAATCTCATTACTTAACACTAAACAAAAACAACCAAAACATCTAAATAAACAACAAGTAGGTTAATGATCTTAATCCTACTTCAGGGTGATTAAGTGTGAGATGCTGACTTTACACTTAAGGTATTCTCATTACCCCTAATCAGAGGGATGATGTGATGAGTTTATTAACCCATTGGTTTAGGCTTAAGCTCATTAACTTATGACACATTTCCAAAAGCAATAAAAGACTGAAAACACAAAAAACAAACAATAATCGTCTCCTTCGGGATTCTTTTTCTCACCACATTCATTCATAAGCGAGAACTTGCTTCTTCCGTCTAATGCAAGACAGTTTGCACCTGAGCCAGACAGGTCATACACTTGAGCATAGACAAGTAAGCAGTTCACAAGTCAATTCACCTTTCAGTCTCTTTGAGTCGAACTACGGTGTTCTGACTTCCTCATTGCACGAGAGGATATGTAGGCATAACTTAACAGTTATCGAACAAAAGTCTCTGTACATTCCCCCCTCTTCCAACATTATTCTTTAAGCCTCATGGTCTTGAGCATTTCACTTTTGACATTACACTGACACTTCACTTATACACTTCATTTCTTCTTTTACACTGACACTCACATTCTTTCCAGCTTTGATACATAAATTGCACTGACACTACCCCTTTAAAACACAAATCTTTTAAGCGTGGATCCCGTCGAGTACAACAGACAATTTGGGTGCTAATACCTTCCCAAGTTGTAACCAACCCCCTTTCTCAGTCTCTCTGGTTCGCAACCGTCTTATCTATATCTTCTCCCAGGTCTATGCAGCATTACCTTTCCTCCGGGATAAAAATGCCTAGCTGGCGACTCTTTCTTTTTGAGTTCACCCTTGTGTGGTCTCCTCCTCTTTCGCCGACCGTTCGCGTCTGTACCCCTTCTGACCTTGGGTGTCATTTGGTGGGAGCGACAGCTTGGCGACTCTGCTGGGGACCCTTATACTGTAACCAGGGCTTCTGGTTCTTTTTGTGGGTTCCTCCTAGCGCTTGTTTGATTTGTGTTTATTGGGGTGTTATGTGTTGATTGTGTTTGTATATTTGCTTTATTTGGCTTTATGTACAGTTATTTATTGCTTTCTTTACAGCTTTATACATCATATTGTCATACTGTTATCTGGTTGGATCTAGTTTTGTTGCTTTGGTGGGTGGGGTTCTACTGAGAGTTTAAGGTCCTATACCTGGGACCTGAGTGACACCTAGGCTAGAGTGGTTCATGTTCTTTCCCATTCCATTTCGGTCTGGTGCGGGAATATGAAACACGGTTCAGATGTGGGTTTCTTCTTGAGAACTCTGTGCTACAAATCTCCTGTAGTGCTAGGGCTATCTGGGAAGCTTGCTAAGTCTGGATGACCTTTATTATGACCTTCAGAAGCTGAGGAGAATTAGAGGAGGATCTTTTATGGTTATTGTAAACACTGTACCTCCGGGTTAGAAGTGTTTACACTTCTCATAACTGATCCAAGTCTGAGGATCCTTGTTCTAGAACACCACCTGTGAGGGGGTTGGGCTGTTTACAGGTTTGCAGGTACCATTGGCCACATCATACCCTGTTACTTGTTTGATTAAGAGTACTCCACTTTGGACAGTTCTTGTGATTTAACCCTGGATATGTGACTCTTTATTTGAGTCCCCCACCTTGGTTACTAGATTTCTGAACCTCCATCTGGACTTCTTAGACATACATGGACTTATATCAAGGCAGTAATCAGATCCAGCTTGATCACAAACCCTTGCATATCATTTGCATACATCATCATTGCATCATTTTAACATTTGCTTATTTGTTTTTCAGGGTATCCACATTTTATCTGGCTTGGTTTTGACCCCTTCATCTGCATAGATCCCTGGTCATCAGTTATCTTCATCAGTTGCCTGCTTCAGCTACCTCCATCATCATCCCCAACCTATCAGTGGCTCATCTCCAGTATCAGTCTTCATCATCAGCAGCTGTTTTCAGCTCTTCATCAGCAGTCATGGCACCTAAGAAGAGCAACATTTCATACCATTTCTTTGAGCCTGTGTTGACTGGCATCAGACAGGTCCAGGCACTTATCACTCCAGACTACATCCCATTATTCAGAGAGCATTATGGAGGCATCCTTGATATGGTTATGGACTTAGACCCTTCTCAAAGGAGTTTGATCCACACCTGCCTACAGTTCTATGACCCTCCTTTGAGATGCTTCACTTTCCAGAACTTTCAGCTAGGACCTTTGCTGGAGGAGTTCTCATCATTGATTGGAGTACCTGTCAGGGGTGGTATCCCTTTCAACCCAGAGATGGCTTCTCCCAGCAATGAAGAAGTGGCAAAAGCACTATACCTGGAACCTATTTTGATTGAGCAGAACATGTCAACAAAGGTTGGGATCCCTGGCCTACACTTAGACCTTTTGACTTCTCAGGCCATCCTGAAGGCCTCCTTGGGAGAATGGAGGGCAGTTTGTGCATTGTTAGCCCTCAGTATTTATGGGGTTATACTATTTGCAGATGAGCCCAAGTTTATCAGCAAGAATGCCATTCATCTTTTCCTTCTGAGGAACCCAGTACCCACATTGCTGGGAGATTTCTATTATTCTGTTCACCAAAGAAATGAGAAGCAAAGAGGGGGGTTGGTGAGATGATGTGCTCCCCTGTTTCATACCTGGCTGCTTAAACACTTACCCAAGACTGATGCCTTCCTAAATCCTCACCAACAGAAGAATTGGGCTAAGAGACTTATTGCTTTGACTTCAGATGACATCAGGTGGTGCACCCAGAGCACCAAAGGCAGGGAAATAATTACTAGCTGTGGACAGTTCCCCAATGTACCTCTGATAGGAGTGAAGGGTTGCATCAACTACAACCCTTTGCTGTTTAAGAGACAGTTGGGCTATGCTTTGGTTCACCCTCCTAGAATGCAAGACTTGGCTGAGACCCTGTATTGTGAGATAAAACCTAATCTAGCTGTTGTCAGACAAGCATCCTGGGCTTGGGACAACATCCAGACCAAAGGGATGGCCATTCTTGGGAGGTGCAATAATGTGGCTTCAGCTCAGTATTATGATTGGTCTCATGCTAGGGCTCAGCTTTCTGGGATGCCTTTCACCATTGAGGATGCACCTGGACCATCCACAGTACCACCCCCAGCCACTGTCAGCCTGGAAGAATTTGAGAAACTGAAGGAGAGGAATGAGAATCTGTCTCAAGCTCTGAAGAAGACCCTCTGGGAGAGGAGTGATGGTCGTCTAGACGTTGAGAGGTTGGAAAATCTTAAGGTGGAGCATCTAGCCAGGATTGAGAAAGCAGAGGACTATATCAAGAAATCAAGAGCTGGGGAGCAAATTTTGAAGAATGCCTGTAAAGAGGCCCAGTTTCAGAAGGCTAGGACTGATCTCTATCTGAAAGAAAGTCAATCTAGGTGGGTCAGGATCACTGAAGCTCGCACTCAAGAAGATAAGAGAACTCAAGCCAGGATTGAGCAATTGGAGGCCAATGAAAAGAAACAACAGGAGGCTCTGCTAGCAGCCCAGAAGGAGATTTCAGAGTTGAAACTTAGGGCTGGTGTGAAGAGGTCAAAGGACCAAGACAGGCACAAGAAGCTGACCACTGTTATTGCCCCCAGAAACCTTCTTATCAGAAACATTACAGAGCATTCGGCTGGTCCTGTAACTGAAGCACTTCTGAAGGAGGTTAAGGATGATGAGTTTGGATTAGATGTTTGACTCCTCTGCTTGTTGTTGTTTCCACTTCATGTACTTTTCCTTTTATGATTGTATTTTGACCCCTCAGGGGCATGTGTTGTAAAAAACAAACTATGTATGATTCACCATTTGTAATATATTTGTCAGTTTGTTTCATTTGAGTTTCTTTTCTCAAGCAACATCACAGCATCTTCCTCAGGGTCTGGAAGGGTCAAAACCAATAGCCAAGTCGGATACCTTGGAAAATAAATAAGCATACTGCATTGCATACTAACTCTTGTTTTGTTTTGTAGGATTTTGTTTTGTTTGTTACTAACTCTGTTGTGATTCAGGAATTATTGCTCGCCGTCGGGTGTTCCCTCTCAACCGTCCGCACAGGTATCCTACTCGAAACAATCTTCCTGGTATCCAAATGGACCAAGTACAGCAAGATCTGACAGAGGTCAGAACCCAGATGGCTAATGAAAGGCTGGAGATGAGAAACCAAATGACCCAATTCATGGAAGTAATGAATGGCTTGGCCCAAAGTCAAGAAAGGTTGAGGGCATTGGTAGAAAGACAAACCCCGGAAGAACCCCATCTGGGAACTGGAGGAACAAGTAACAATGAAAGGGGTCAGCCTCATGTTAATCCACCAGTATATGGGCTTCATCTACATCCGGAAGTCAACATCCCGGGTAATGTGCAAGGAAATACTACTGCAGGCAGGATCTTGCAAGAAGATCCTCAAGAGGAGCAGTTCACTGTAATGGGGGCTGGGGATGAAGTCTATGATAGGAGGTTTGATGAAATTGCTGAGAAGTTAAGATCTCTGGAGTCTCAAAATTCCCTAGGTTTTGATGTCATGGATATGGGGTTAGTGGATGGGGTAAGGATTCCCCACAAGTTTAAACCCCCGTGCTTCGAGAAGTACAATGGAACTTCCTGTCCACGAACTCACTTACAGTCCTTTCTGGGGAGACTTAAGGCATACACCATGGATGAAAAACTGTGGATGTTTTACTTTGAAGACAGTTTGACTGGGGCTTCAAGGGAGTGGTACTCACACTTGACCAGAGCTACAATCAGATGTTGGAAGGACTTAGCTGAGGCCTTCATCAGGCAGTACCAATACAATATGGACATGGCTCCTAACAGGACCCTTTTGATGGGAATGTCTCAATCCTCCAGGGAAAGCTTCAGGGAATATGCCCAGAGGTGGAGACAGCTTGCTGCTGCTGTCCAGCCACCCATGTCGGAAAGAGAAATGGCCGACATGTTTATGAATACTCTGCAAGGAACATACATTGATAGGCTAGCTGCCTTTTCTTCCACCAGCTTCGCAGACGTAGTTATAGCTGGAGAAAGAATTGAGAGCCTTCTGAAGATGGGTAAGATTTCTGATAATGGTGCAAGTTCGTCCAATAACCCCAGGAAACCTTTTGTGGGACCAAGAAGAACCGGTGAGACAAATGCCATTCATGCCAGTAGGGGCAGACCTCAGTATGTTCATAGATCAGTGGCAGCTGTCACCATTCCAGCTCCGATTCCTCAGCAACCAACATATCAACCACAACAACCACACTATCAGCAGCAAGTTCAGTATCCGCCACAAAGGACCTACAACAACAATAACAACAATCAACAGCAAAGACCTTTTCAGCAAAGACCATCACAGGCAAATAGGGTGATTGATCCAATCCCTATGCCTTATGCCGCTTTATTGCCACAACTCCTGAAACTCAACTTGGTTGAATTAAGGACATTGGCACCACCAGATCCCTCTAATCTCCCAAGAAATTACGATGTCAACGCCAGGTGTGCTTTCCATTCCAATGCACCTGGCCACAACACGGAAAAATGCAGGGCTTTACAAATGAAAGTACAAGACCTGGTGGATTCTAAAGCCCTCAAATTTGCACCCCCTCCAAGTGTCACCAAGAATCCCATGCCCAATCATGGAGGACCAAGAATTAATGCCATTGAGGAAGATAAGCCATCTTTCTTAATCACCAGTGTTGGACAGATTCGGACACCTCTGGTCGAAATTAAAGCTCAGCTTCTAGAGTGCCAGATGTTCCCCGGGTGTGAGCTCGGTTGTGGGTACTGCAACATTTCAGTCAACGGGTGTGATAATTTGAGAAGCGGCATAGATGGTCTTATCAAAAGTGGTATACTTCAGATCACAACAACGGCGCCTACAAATCCAGCAATCCCTTTGACAACAATTCCTGACTCTTCTACAACTGCAACAACAATCATTCCAACCAATTCATCAATATCATCAACAATGGCTTCATCCATCACTTCAACAAATCAGATGTCAACAACCATTTCTTCTACAACATCATCATCCATTTATTCAGCAGGATCTTCTACAACACCAACAGCTGTTAATGAAGATATCTCAGCAGTCACCATCTATTATGATCCATCAAATGTTCCTCCAAATAACAACTTTCAGCAACAAACAGTGGTACCTACTGCCAGGTCACCAGTCACCATTTACTACGATCCGCACACCATTTCAGTACCCTCCTCTACAGCAGTCAGTCCAGTTACCATCACGGTGCCTGGACCAGTTCCATATGAAAGCAGTAATGCCATACCTTGGCATTATGGCTCTGATCTCTACTGCAACGGGGAGAAAATCACTTTGGACTCTTCAACTTCTTCTCCACAGATTGATAATGTTGGGGGAGGCGGAGGCTTCACCAGAAGCGGACGCCTTTTTGCCTCACAAGTACAAAGACCTAATGCCGAAGCAGAAGCTGCTGCCAAAGCAAAGGGGAAGAGTGTGATATCCGAAGAACCAATTATCAAGGAAGCTCAGAAGACATCTTTTGAACAAGATGTAGACGAGTTTATGAGGATTATAAAGAGAAGTGATTACAAAGTGGTGGATCAGCTCCACCAAACTCCCTCAAAGATCTCCATATTATCCCTTTTGATGTGTTATGAAGCTCACAGGAATGCATTACTGAAAGTCTTGCACGCAGCGTACGTGCCAGAGGAGATCACTGTTAATCAGCTAGAAACTGTGGTGGCAAATGTCAACACCAGTCATGGACTGGGTTTTACCAATGCTGACTTAACGACTGAGGGACGTAACCACAACAAGGCTTTACACATCACTCTAGAATGCGAGGGTGTTGTTCTATCCCATGTACTGGTGGACACTGGGTCTTCACTCAATGTTCTACCAAAGAAAGCCTTGGTGAAGCTGGAGTACGATGGCTTGGCATTGCGTCCAAGTAATTTGGTGGTGAGAGCATTTGATGGCTCTAAAAGATCAGTGCTTGGAGAGATTGATCTGCCTGTGATGATTGGCCCGCAGACTTTTAAAATTACCTTCTATGTGATGGACATTCAGCCAGCCTACAGCTGTTTGTTGGGTAGACCTTGGATCCATGCCGCTGGCGCTGTTACGTCTACCCTTCACCAAAAGCTGAAATTCGAGTGGGAAGGCCAGATCATCACCATCTGTGGTGAAGAAGATATCTTTGTTAGCCATCTGGCTACGTATAAGTATATTGAGATGGATGGAGAAATCCATGAAACCATGAGCCAGGGATTTGAGGCCCTGAACATAAATGAAGCATCTGCTGTACTGGGAACCTCCATGACATCTTATCAGCAAGCTAGGAAGGTTGTTGAAGAGGTGACTGCCCAAGGCTGGGGCAAGCTGTTGCCCGTGGAGAAGAAGGAGGACAGATTTGGGTTGGGTTACAAACCAACTCAACAAGATCAATCAGAGGCTGCTAAGAAGCCCAGTTTTGTCAGCGGGGGAATGCTCACCCCGGATGCAGTGAACAACTTGGAAGACGAGGATGAAAGCGACCGCAACCTGGAGAGCTGGATACGTCCAAGGATCCCGGGGAGCCAAGTCCTTAACTGGTCTTCCCAGGAAATTATAAGGGTTACTCCTGCAGAGTAATTATTATTTCCTGTATTTTTAAGCATGCATCAAGTCTTGCATCTTGCCCAAGATGACAAGACTCATTTTGTAATCGGGCCATCTTGTAATTTTGTGCAAACAGATCAATCAATGAATATCGGACATCTTTTGCAAACGAGTCTTTTTTTTCTTTTTTCGCTCACTGTTTTTCATTTTTTTCTTTTTGTACAAAAATAAAATGGCAATGTTTTCCAAAATGATAACTTCATTTCACTTTTTTCTAAACAAGATTAAAAATCAATCACTAAAATGAACAATCTAAACCCTTGCAGAGAGTGCCTTTCAGACTGCACCACCAACAACACTGCTATGGCTTCGTATGACTTTGACGATTCAATCAATCAAGCTGATGAAGGGGTTGAAGAAGATTATGAGCTTCCTGAAGAACTAGCCAGGTTGTTAAGGCAAAAGGAGAAGGTTATCACTCCTCATCAGGAGGAGGTTGAAACGGTTAATCTTGGTACGGAAGAAGATGTGAAAGAGGTTAAGATCGGGGCCTGCCTACAAGATTCAGTGAAAAAGCAACTGATTGATATGCTTCGGGAGTATGTGGATGTGTTTGCTTGGTCTTATCAGGATATGTCAGGGTTGGACACCGACATTGTCATGCATAAGCTCCCTTTGAAAGAAGATTGCCCACCAGTGAAGCAGAAATTGCGCCGTACTCGCCCAGATATGGCAATGAAGATAAAAGAAGAGGTACAAAAGCAGTGGGATGCCGGTTTCCTTGCTGTAACTAGCTATCCGCCGTGGGTTGCTAATATTGTACCTGTGCCTAAGAAAGATGGCAAAGTGAGGATGTGTGTGGACTACCGGGATCTAAACAGAGCCAGCCCGAAAGATGATTTCCCATTACCTCACATTGATGTATTGGTTGATAATACGGCTCAGTTCTCGGTGTTCTCCTTCATGGACGGATTTTCAGGATACAATCAGATCAAGATGTTACCTGAAGACATGGAGAAGACAACTTTCATCACACCCTGGGGCACGTTCTGTTATAAGGTGATGCCATTCGGACTGAAGAATGCTGGTGCAACTTATCAACGGGCTATGGTAACATTATTCCACGACATGATCCATAAAGAAATTGAATGTTATGTGGATGACATGATTGCCAAGTCCCTCACAGAAGAAGACCACCTGGTGAATCTGCTGAAGTTATTCAAGCGTCTGAGGAAGTACCAATTGAAGTTAAACCCCAACAAGTGCACATTCGGGGTACGATCCGGTAAACTGCTGGGATTTATTGTAAGTGAAAAGGGGATTGAAGTGGACCCTGATAAAGTCAAAGCCATTCAAGAAATGCCTGCACCGAAGACTGAAAAAGAGGTTCGGGGGTTTCTAGGTAGATTGAACTACATTTCAAGGTTCATATCTCACCTTACTGCAACCTGTGAACCCTTGTTCAAGCTGTTAAGAAAAGAACAAACGGTCAGGTGGAACAAAGACTGCCAAAGGGCCTTCGACAAAATCAAGGAATACTTACAAGAACCTCCCATCCTTATGCCTCCAGTTGAAGGAAGACCTCTGATAATGTACTTGACAGTATTAGAAGAGTCAATGGGGTGCGTGCTGGGCCAGCATGACGAGTCTGGTCGAAAAGAGTATGCAATATACTACCTAAGCAAAAAGTTTACCGACTGTGAACAACGTTATTCACTGCTCGAGAAAACTTGCTGTGCTTTAGCGTGGGCTGCTCGCCGACTAAGGCAGTATATGTTGACCCACACTACCTTATTGATCTCAAAGATGGACCCAGTCAAGTATATTTTTGAGAAGCCAGCACTTACCGGACGGGTTGCAAGATGGCAAATGATCCTTACAGAATACGACATTCAGTACACATCTCAGAAAGCCATCAAGGGCAGTGTATTGTCTGATTATCTTGCTGAGCAACCTATTGATGATTACCAGCCTATGAGGTTTGACTTCCCTGATGAAGACATCATGTTCATAAAGGCAAAAGATCATGAAGAGCCTGTTCACACTGAAGGGCCTGACCCGGGAGAAGAATGGACTATGATGTTTGATGGGGCTGTTAACATGAATGGTCGTGGTGTTGGTGCAGTACTCATTACACCTAAGGGAGTTCATCTGCCTTTCTCGTCAAAGCTCACCTTCAACTGCACTAACAACGAAGCTGAATACGAAGCTTGTATTATGGGTCTTGAGGAAGCCATTGACCTCAGGATCAAGACTTTGACTGTATTCGGAGATTCAGCTCTAGTAATTAATCAAACCAACGGCAAATGGTACACCCACCAGGATCATCTGATACCTTACAGGGATTATACAAGGAGGTTATTGACTTTCTTTACAACGGTCAAGCTTGAGTATATCCCTCGGGACGAGAATCAGTTTGCAGATGCTCTGGCTACTATTTCATCCATGATCAAAGTTCAAGCTGCCAACTTTGTGCCTCGGATCTCAGTGTCCAGACTTGACAGACCAGCATATGTATTTGCAGCAGACACCATCAAAGATGATAAGCCTTGGTTCCATGACATTAAATGCTTCTTGGAGGATCAAACATACCCACCTGGGGCATCTTCCAATGGTAAGAAGACTCTAAGAAGGCTTGCCGGTAGTTTCTTTCTGAACACTGACGGTTCCCTGTACAAGAGAAATTTTGATATGGTACTTCTCCGGTGCGTTGATAAAACAGAAGCGGACTTGTTAATGCACGAAGTGCACGAAGGATCCTTTGGTACCCATGCAGGAGGGCATGCCATGGCCAAGAAGTTGCTAAGATCAGGTTATTACTGGATCACAATGGATGCCGACTGTTGTGCTTATGCCAGGAAGTGCCATAAATGCCAGATTTATGCGGATAAAGTGCATGTGCCTCCGAATCCTCTGAATGTGATGTCTTCACCCTGGCCTTTTGCTATGTGGGGCATTGATATGATTAGCAAGATTGAACCGACTGCTTCAAATGGCCACAAATTCATCCTGGTAGCCATTGACTACTTTACCAAGTGGGTTGAAGCAGCTTCCTATGCAAATGTTACAAGGCAAGTGGTAGCCCGATTTCTGAAGAGAGACATCATCTGCCGATATGGAGTGCCCGAGCGAATCATTACGGACAATGGTTCCAACTTAAACAACAAAATGATGGCAGAGCTATGCCGGGACTTCAAGATCCAACACCATAATTCTTCTCCTTACAGGCCAAAGATGAATGGCGTTGTGGAGGCAGCTAATAAAAATATCAAGAAGATTGTGCAGAAGATGGTAGTCACCTATAAAGACTGGCATGAAATGCTACCATTTGCCTTGCATGGGTACCGTACGTCAATCAGAACATCCACTGGGGCAACACCGTATCAGCTTGTATATGGTATGGAGGCAGTCCTACCTGTTGAAGTTGAATTACCCTCCCTACGGATACTGATGGATGTTAAGCTGAACGAAGCAGAATGGGTCCGATCCCGATACGAGCAATTGTGTCTGATTGAAGAAAAGAGATTGGCTGCAATCTATCATGGGCAATTGTATCAGAAGAGAATGAAGAAAGCCTTCGATCAGAAAGTCAGGCTCCGAGAGTACCAAGTAGGAGATCTTGTGTTGAAGAGACTCCTCCCTCCTTATACAGACCACAGGGGCAAGTGGACTCTGAACTATGAAGGACCATTTGTAGTAAAGAAAGTTTTCTCTGGTGGAGCACTGATGCTCAGCACTATGGATGGTGAAGACTTCCCGTCCCCTGTAAATTCAGATGCAGTTAAAAAATACTTCGCATAAAATGACCCGCTGGACATAAAAACAGAATGTAAGTCCAGGCAAAAATAGGGCGTCCCGGCGAGTCAAAAACAGAATGAAAGACTCGGGCAAAATAAGGGAAAATAAACAAAAATGTACACCCGCTGAGTTGAAAAGCCGCATTGGACAACTCAGGCAAAAAAGGGTATCCCGATGGATTGAAAACCCGAAAGGGAGATCCATACAAAATAAGGGAATAAGCGAACAACTGTATTCTGAATTCGTCTGTATCACTTACAACTTGGTAAGCTTCGAAAGGATCAAGCTTCTTTCAGAATCAGCCTTCTCCAGAAAGCAAGACGAAAAGAACAGCAAATGTCATACGAGTCATAGCAAAAGGGAGCTCCCTGAAGCGTCATCAACATTGCCAACATCTTTTGTTTCTCAATTTGTAACAATCTCCTCATTTTAGGGGATTTGTTTCTTTGACTGTATCTTGCCGATTCAGGGCACACGAATGAATAAAATCAGATTTTCAATCACGTTTCGTCTCGTACATTTTATTTTTGTTTGCAAAGAATGTCCGATATCCCTAAGATACTGATTGCATAAATACAGATGCTTTTTCTTCTAAGAATACGTGCTTGCAGGAAATATACTCACTCCCGGGAGTGTCTAAACTCTTATGGTGGAATCCGGTAAGGGATACCTCGGGATTACTTGTGCGTTTCTCTGTCTTTTCAAGATTGCAGGTATTCAAAGCACAACATGGGGCATGAAAGCTTCACCCCAGCAA
Organism: Lathyrus aphaca; assembly: GCA_963966055.1. Lineage (NCBI taxonomy): Eukaryota > Viridiplantae > Streptophyta > Magnoliopsida > Fabales > Fabaceae > Lathyrus > Lathyrus aphaca. The sequence continues at coordinate 306,642,367 of OZ014519.1, read as the reverse complement.
GTTGGCAAATCATTATCTACTCAGTCTTAGCACCAAAGGCGCTTTCTCCCCAGCTGAGTTGCCATCCATTATTCCTCCTCAACCAAGTACAAAAGCCAGGAAAACATCTCCCCACAGAGTGTCAACCTCTATCCAGAAGAGCAACGCACGAAGGAATCACAACAGAGTGAAGGAAGTTTCTACAAACCCCCAGCTGGGTCCTCCATTACAAGGATATGTCTACTAATTACCTATCCCCCAAGCAAAGTCATACATGACAGATCTACCAATGATCCCATCCCCAGCTGGGATATTCCTCAAGCAGATCAGCCAGAGATCTTCACGGCAGCGGGATCCGAATCCCGGATTGTTACCTTTTGCACAATCATAACATTCGCATCATATTTTCCCCACAGAGCGTAGCATTCCGTCTAATACGGAGCATTACGGCAAAATTCAAACATATTGCATAATCATAAGCCATGTTGTGAATCAATCACCTGTAAATACTGACAATCTGTCAAACAATATACAGAATGTTTCCCAAGTTCCCTGGCAGAGAGCTAAGGCACTTTCCTTAAAAGATACAGATACTTCCTGACACCCGTCCGTGTCATATCCCTAGTAGAAGGCCAAAGCGTCCCTTCTGCACTCACAGATACACATATATACAATTCCTTGACACCCGTCCGTGTCACCTCCCCAGCATAGTCACCCAAACACTTTGGAAACCATATACTTGTTTATAATACACTTTCTCCGACACTCGTCCGTGTTACTCATCCTCTTTTCACTCATACAGGTACTCGTCCGTATCGTGTATACACCACTTCTATCCCCTCAGATTCGACACTTGTTCGTGTTCTTTGTTAACCAGTTGGTACTCGTCCGTATCATCATCTCAGAACATGCGTCAAGCGTTTGTTTCTACCCGATACTCGTCCGTATCGTAGTCTTAAGGATGCTCGTCCGCATCTTTAATCTATACACCGTGTCAAACACTTATGTCTTCTTGAATGTAGACACTCGTCTGTGTCTACTATTCCCCGGAAGAGTCCCCGCAGAATCGATACTCGTCTGTGTTCTTTGTTAACCAGTTGATACTCGTCCGTATCATCATCTCTGAACATGTGTCAGTTTTTGTTTCTATCTGATACTCGTCTGTATCATAGTCTTAAGGATGCTCGTCCGCATTTTTAGTCTATACACAGTACCCAAACATCTATACCTCTCATTTCTTGGATGTAAACACTCGTTCGTGTTTACTATTCCCCGGCAAAGTCCCCAACGAAACCTGTCAAACTATTTCCTTTCTATCTGACATTCGTCCTATGTCATGATACCTTTTCGGCAGCCGTACCCTGCCAGGTGATCGTCCTTCACCTTTTTGATGATCATCCTTCATCATTCCCAGTGGAGTCTCTATTCCTTGGAACCCCTTCTTATCCGACATTCATCCTATGTCGTGACATTTTTAGCAGTCGTCCTCTGCTAGGTGATCGTCCTTCACCTCTTGATGATCGTCCTTCATCACTTTATCTGATGGCCGTCCCCATCATCGACCTTTTTATCTGACATCCGTCCTATGTCATGATAAACCCTGAGAGCAGCCGTACCCTGCTAGGTGATCGTCCTTCACCTCTTGATGATCGTCCTTCATCATGCTTATCCGATGGTCGTCCCCCATCGTCGACCCTTTTTATCTGACATTCGTCCTATGTCGTGATACTTTTGGGCAACCGTACCTTGCCAGGTGATCGTCCTTCACCTTAGATGACCGTCCCTCATCTTATCCCCAACAGAGCAGCCGTCCCCTACTAGGTGATCGTCCTTCACCTTTGATGACCGTACCTCATCATTTATTTCATTTACCTATAATCCCCGGAGAGTCTCATAGCGTTACTTGATGGCCGTCCCCATCATAATCTCTCATATCCCCAGCTTGACGGCCGTCCCCGTCATTGCTTTATTTCCCGCATCTTCCCCAGCGTGTCGGTCGTCCCCGTCATTGCTTCATCCCCAGCAGTCGTCCTCTGCTCGATGGTCGTCCTCCGTCGCCCGCACTTTATAATTATACTTTACTTTCCTTTACAATCTATATCCCTTTTCTTCTTCATTCTGTGAGTGCAAATTTTGGACTGTCTTTGGTATTCAACCACAAGTTACCTTGTTTGCCTGTTAAGCCGTTGCTTACATCCTGCACAGCTAACTCATGTTTGAATAGGGGCAGCTGTAAACACCCCAAATTTGCCCTCACCCATTCACACCATGGCTTTTGGTCTTTTCATATGCATAAATTCAATCATAGCATCTCATATCACATTTTTGATTCACTGCATTGATTCAAAATCATCTACATCTAGGGTTTGTGATCTGAGCAATCCAGCAGCCATTTGAGCCACTCCAAAGGTCTTCAATCACTTCAAAGGGGTCCATGTATGTTCAAGCATCATATTATATCCCCACAAAGTCAAGAAAGTCAAAGAATCACAAGAATTGAGAATGGCATGGAAGCAGAGCCAAGTTTAACTGCACAGATGACTTAGAATTAGGGTTTTGGTTTCAGAGGCCATAACTCCAATTTTTTTGGTCATTCTTGTTTCTATTGGTCTCTATATGTTATAAGTATCATGCATATCAAGTTTCATGAAGAAATTCAATGGGGAAGGCATCTAATCAAGAGTTGACTTCTTGAGCAAGTCAGTGTAAAATCAGGGCATCTGAGGCCCCCAATGACCCAACCAAAGGGTGTTCTTCATCATTTTGAATGTATATGATCTTTATTTGATTATAGAAGATGTTAGAAGTTCACAAAATTGAAGAATTTCAAGCCATTTGCAAAGTTGCCTTTTTGGGAAAATGACTTGTAATGGAAACTTGCCATTTTGGGAAACTTTTTCAACCCTTGCTTTTTGATTCAAAAATGCTTCAAATGAGAAAACTTTGGTCATGAAAGTTGTATAATGGATCATTCCCTTTTCAAAAAGTACAAGAACTCATTCTAATTCATTTTGGATCAAAAGTTATGGCTTGTCAAAGTTGGGAAAAATCACATAATTTCAAGTTTTCTACCAAAGAGGCAAAGTTGCAAAACCACTTGCCAAGACAAATTGTGCTATCAAATGGACTTCTAATCTTTGTTCAAACATAAACCAAGGCCTAAAATTCAGAATGCATCAAAAGTTTACTCATTTTCATGACTTGTGGATCAAGAAATCTCAAAAGGGCCAAAGATGAACAAAGTTGCAAAACATCATTCAAACCCTAATCCACTTGTTGGCTGGCTTCAAAACTGATCCCATGGCCCTCCTCATTCCTTGTTGCGCAGGACACCCCTCTTGTACTTGGCCTACCATTGACCCATACCTCTCTTACACAAAGCTTGACTTTTTGCATAAAGACCCATACCAATCACAATAGGGCACACCAACTCCTCTGACCTCTCTAGTTGTGATAAGTGGACCAAATGCAACATAACACACCACACACACAAGCCTGAAACTCTCTCCAAGCCATAGCACCAAGTTTATGCCTCTTATGCATTTTCATTCGAAACACCTCACACAAGCATCAAACATATAAACAAACTCCACAGAATCACTCAGCATGCTCCCCTGATCATTTCCCTGCCCTCATTCATCCTTGAAACCCCCTGAAATCAAAACACGATTCTCACCCCTCACTGAACAGAACTTGATCAATCTCACAGACCATCCACCATACACTCAAACCAAGCCTCAAAGCATCTTCAGGAGGTCCATTGGAGAGGTTTTGAAGCAATGAGGCAGCCTGAAAGCTCCAAACTGAAAGCTTCACTTCAGGTAGCTTCGAAAATTATTTTTTCCAGAAACCTTGTTTTAAGTTACTAAAATGATCTACATGCTTCCCTGAATGCAATGAACTTTGAATCTTTGAAAATGATGCAGAAATGAGGATGTATGGTTTGTCTGAAATTTTGCCCGTGAATTTGATTTTTGTTTGTTCTTCGCGATTCATGAAAAATAAATAGGTTTTGTTGTTGGATTCTTGTTTAGGATGTTTAGTTGAGTTGATCTGGAGGTTTTGGCATGTTTTAGTGAGGTTTTGAGAGAGATAGTTTGAAGGTCTCGCCGGAGAAGACGACCGGAAGTCTTCTCCGGCCACCTGAGGGTCATTAAACCCTAATCTGTGTAATTAACCAACTTTGAATCTGGACCCTAGATCTTGTTGACTTCCATTGACTCCCGCGTGAATGAACGCACCAGATTTTCCATTAAACCCTAATTCAGTTTATTTAGGTTAATTAATTAGGATTAATTTTGAATTTCCCAGAAGCAATCCCAGCCACTCAAACGCGCGCGCAGTCAACTCCCGCGTCTCAGCTTTGAATCTTGGCCTTCAGATCTGATTACTTCCCATTTAAATCATTTTTAATTTCATTTTAATCCCTTTTTCTTTGTCATTTATTTTAAAAGTTAGAAAAATCCTAAAAATATTTCCCTTTGCATTTTTGTTTTAAATAATTTTCTCAACCTGAAAATAATTTTTATTTTATTTTTTGCATTAAAAAATTATTTTTAAAATATTTAAATGTTATTTTTTATTAATTAAAGTCTTTTAATTAATTAAAAATACATTTAGGTATTTAAAAATCACAAAAAAATTCACATTGCATTTAGAGACATTTAGAAACATTGTCCAACTCTCAAACTAAATTTCGTTTTTGTTCTTGATGCCTTTTGATCATTTTCATTGAATTTAATTTCATTTCAAGGCAATATTTTACATCAAACTTCAAAAATTCATTTCTGCCTAACCCTTGAGAGTTGGATGATGATTCTTTTTGCATTGCATCTTGCATAGCATGTAGTTTATAGGATAAAATTGATTTGAATTGATCTTGCATTTTTAATTTGTTTGGCATTTTTCTTGATGAGGTGCCTTAAAACCCTAGCAAATCTTAGGAAATTCATAACTTTCAATAGGTTAAGAGTTGGATCCCCTCCTTTGGGAAGTGAGTTTGTATAGGTTTAGGGTATCTTTGATTGCATTTTCAAATTTTTATCATGTTGTTTGCTTCTGGTTTTGGATTTTTGCTTTGCATGATGCATGTAACCCTAATTTGTACCATCCTTTGCATACATTTTTCATTTGCTTGCATCCATTGACTTGCCATGACATTTTGTGCATTCTTTTGATTCATAATACATCTTAGGACATATTAGAATCATGTTTGATCATTGCATCTTGCATTTGCCCTGTTGTATGTCATTTGCATTTCATAACTTTTCATGTACATTCTTGGTTCAAAGCATGCCTCATTTGCATCCTTATGCTTTCTTGATCATTCTCATGCTTTGCCTCATGTTTGTATCACCTCTTAGCATCATTAGCATCATGTAATTGCTTCTGACTTTGGTTTGCATCATGACATTTCATCTCATTTGCATTGCATTTCATTTCTTATGCTAACTTTTCAGGTGGTAAGTTGTTTGAGAAGTGAATTTGCCTTCACTTCTCATAATCTCTTCTCATCTCTTTCACACTTCCCTTGCTGCATTTTGTATGTGTTTTGGATTGAGCTTTCTCATTCTTGTTCATCTTACTTTCTTTCTTCAAGAAACTTGTTTTCTTAAGTGAAGCAAGTTGTTTTGCTTCTCTCTGCCTCTTGCTTCTTTCATCTGCTTCCTGGTGGTATCTCTGAAGATTTCTTTATTAAGCCTCATAAACCCTAGGACTTCCAAGCATGATCACAATTAGGGTTTTGATTAGTCCCCCATTTATATTTGCCCTTTGTGTCATCTTTGAGTCTTCTCCTCTCATCTCATAATCAAGGACTAAACCCTAAAGGTTTTAAGGCTTTGTGATTAAGCTTATGCATGCATCCTTCAATTAGGATGGAGTGTATAACTTTAATCCTAAGTGTTAAACCCTTAATGTGTTTAAATCCTTTAATCAATCCACCTAATAATCACTAAGACATCAAGCTTGTAACTTGGGCCTTGCATTAGGGTTCTAATTCTTCCTTAATTGGTTAAGAAGGACTAACCCTAGTGTTAATGGACAAGTCCTCCTCAAGTTGTCTTACAAATCATAACATCCACTTCTAAATCTCATCATTAACTAAAATCCATCTTATAAAGGCTTTGTTTTGTCATGAGGTTAATCCCTAATCATAGATTAAGTTGAGGAGCTTTCCTCAGCTTAAATGTTCTCATCTATTATCCTTCTATTAGGATGGTGTAATGAGTCCATTTAATCCTTGATTATGGCTTAATCTCATTACTTAACACTAAACAAAAACAACCAAAACATCTAAATAAACAACAAGTAGGTTAATGATCATAATCCTACTTCAGGGTGATTAAGTGTGAGATGCTGACTTCATACTTAAGGTATTCTCATTACCCCTAATCAGAGGGATGATGTGATGAGTTTATTAACCCATTGGTTTAGGCTTAAGCTCATTAACTTATGACACATTTCCAAAAGCAATAAAAGACTGAAAACACAAAAAACAAACAATAATCGTCTCCTTCGGGATTCTTTTTCTCACCACATTCATTCATAAGCGAGAACTTGCTTCTTCCGTCTAATGCAAGATAGTTTGCACCTGAGCCAGATAGGTCATACACTTGAGCATAGACAAGTAAGCAGTTCACAAGTCAATTCACCTTTCAGTCTCTTTGAGTCGAACTACGGTGTTCTGACTTCCTCATTGCACGAGAGGATACGTAGGCATAACTTAATAGTTATCGAACAAAAGTCTCTGTACATTCCCCCCTCTTCCAGCATTATTCTTTAAGCCTCATGGTCTTGAGCATTTCACTTTTGACCTTACACTGACACTTCACTTATACACTTCATTTCTTCTTTTACACTGACACTCACATTCTTTCCAGCTTTGATACACAAATTGCACTGACACTACCCCTTTAAAACACAAATCTTTTAAGCGTGGATCCCGTCGAGTACGACGGACAATCTGGGTGCTAATACCTTCCCAGGTTGTAACCAACCCCCTTTCTCAGTCTCTCTGGTTCGCAACCGTCTTATCCATATCTTTTCCCAGGTCTATGCAGCATTACCTTTCCTCCGGGATAAAAATGCCTAGCTGGCGACTCTTTCTTTTTGAGCTCACCCTTGTGTGTTCTCTTCCTCTTTCGCCGACCGTTCGCGTCTGAACCCCTTCTGACCTTGGGTGTCATTTGGTGGGAGCGACAACTTTGTGCTTTAAAAAACGAAAAAATTATCAAATATGAATGTTGCTTTCATAGCTGTTTTCGGACATAGTAGCTGTAAAATGTATACTGATTGTTGCATTTTTACACTTTTTACACCTGTTTTGCATGTTGAAGGTGAGCTGTAAAAAGATGTGTGTATTATACATTGCATTTCATTGTTGTTTGTGCATTTAATAGATGTAGTAGGTTGCTGAATTTTGCATTGCATCTTTTGTAGGTTCATTAACTCTAAGATTGAGTCTAGTTTAGGTCCTAGGACCACTAGGATTTAATTGGTGTTTTGTTTGCCTTATTATTTTTAATAATATGCAACAATAACCCTTGTTTTGTAGGGAGGTTGAGGTAAGTTCTCTACGACTTACTTCTTTTAATTCTTTATGCATTTTATTTGCATTTTGCCTTACATTACGTACTTTTGTTTGTTAGGCTTTCCCCTTGTAGTATCAACTTAGCTTCCTTAGGAAGTAAGTTGTATTCTATTTCTTTTTCTTTTCATTTTTATCATTAGGATTAGAAAACCTCACTAACCATAGGACCTCCATTGAGTAAACAATGTAGGGTTGTGTCTTAGTCCCCTTAGTTTTTGCCTTTCTCATTTGAGTCTTCTTCTCTCATCTCAAACAAAAATCCAAAAGACACTTAATAAAGGATTGAAGTAGTCTCTTATGTATAGCCTTATTCTATGTGGCACTCATATTCATTCGATATTGGAATAGTGTGAGTTTATCTAGCATGATGTACAAGTCTGATCATGAGGCTACCTTCACAAAGAAAACATAAAAGATATTTCTTCAAAAGCTATAAAGACATGTAATAAGTTCAACAAGCTAGTGAACTTAGACCCTAATCCTTGGAAACAAGTCTTGGATAAATTATTCTTACTTGGTGTGCTTGTTTTACTATTCCATCTTGGAATGTAGTAGCAAGTACACATTTCATGGAAAAGAGTTTGAATTCACTTCCTTGTGCCAAATTCATAGAAAACTCTTAAAAAGCAAACAACAAACAATAAGCGACTTTCATGCGGGAATTCTCTTCTCACCTCACTCACTCTAAACTCGAACTTGCGACGACTTGTCTCGAATGCAAGATGGTAAACGCACTCGTTCAAGGCGAGCCTGCATCACCTGAGCAGACATAAGAAGTTTCAGCGCATAAAAAACACAAAAAAAAATAGTTCCCGCATTAGTTAGGCGAACTACGTCGACTCTGATCCTCATTTTCTCGATGATGTACGTAGGCAGCGGGATAGGGCCCGTTCGAGCACCCTCTTTATTTTTCCTACATTTCCCTCTTTCCTTTTCGTTCTCTTTTTCCAGTTCCATTCCACTTCCATCCTTGTCAGCGGTTTTATTCAACAACAGTTTATTCTCTCACATTTTGAAACAGACTTACAAGCGTGGATCTCGTCGGGTACGGCAGACGGTCTGGGGTGCTAATACCTTCCCAGGTTGTAACCGACTCCCGAACCCAGATCTTTGGTTCGCAAGGCCTCTTTCTTTTCTTCTTCCTTAGGTTCGTGCAGCATTACCTTTCCCGTTCCTTCGGGATTAAAAATGCCTGGCAGTCGACTCTACCTTTTCCACGCCACTTTCGTGTTTGTACTAGGATGAAAATCCCGGGAGTGATAGCTGGCGACTCTTCTGGGGATCGAACCCAGAATCTCTGGTTTCCCTCGTAGAGTCAATCCTATCGCCTGTTTGATTTTGTTTCTTTGGGTGTTTATATGTGTGTTGTGTGTTTATTTATTGTTTTCATTTACAGCTTTTATTTACAGCCTTTATTTACTGCTTTCAGTATTTATTTTCACATGCATCATATATATTGTCTATGCTAGTTTGGTTTTTTCTGCAGGATGGGGTTACTGTGAGATGAGCTCGTAACCGGGGCTCGAATGCACCCTAGGACTTAGAGTAGTTCCACTTTGGCTTCATGGCATCTTGCTATGTTGGTAGTAGTGAGTTCCACACCCAGACTTGCGACCGTCTCGGGAATATATTGATACCGGAATCATTTCGGGGCAATATACAACCTTGATAGTTATATGCATATGGGGACCGATCATTGAGTACCTTTGTGGAAACATCCCTCTCCAGTGATGACAGTGGAAAACCACATTTGTTGGAAAACCCACTCGCATCCGAGGGCCCACTAGGAATTCGCATAGGATGGCCTGGTTCTCTCATATGAATCCAATGAAAGCAAACTGTTTGTATGACGATAGTACTGTATCCCAAGGGCTGAATGTACTATTGTTTCTCGATTCAGTGCTTGAAGTTGGGGACTTATGAGGGATGCTTGTTTCCTTGGACTGAGTTGAGACCTCCATGAGTAATACATAATGCCAAACTGATTCCCGAATTTGGTCATGAGCCATTTCTCAGAAATGGTGAACGTATTATTGTTATTCGGCTTTGAGAGTCCGTGATGTTGACCCGAGTAGCACACCCGTTAGATGGGAGGGGTTTACAGGTTTGCAGGAACCCTAATCTTCAACACACCCACTGTGCCAACATGATTCAGTATTGTGATCTGTTTCTGAGATGTGAACATTTGATCAGAGAGATGATTATTTTGATATGATGTTATTGTGACCCTGCATAGACACTTGCTCATATGATTGACACTACACAGACACATCACTGATCATATGCCTTGCCTTGCATAAGCATCATGACATTATTAATCATATGTGTTCTTTTTATTCTCAGGGTTCATATTACTCCCGATTCCCTGTCGCATTGCTACTTCAAGATGGAAACTCCAAGGAAGAATAATGTTCACTACACTATCCCGCAACCATAAACTGAAAGTATTCAAAAGATGATTAGTTTGATGAATGACCAGGTTCTAGATGATTTCAAGAGAGAGTATGGGAGGATTATGGGTTATGTGAACAAGCCTACAGTTGATCAGAGGGACAACCTCCACTCCTTGCTACAGTTCGACGACCCTCAATTGCGAGTCTTTGTGTTTCTAGATTACATTTTGGCACCTACCTTGGAAGAGGTCTCCAGCATCCTGAAGGTCCCCATCAGAGAAGGTATTCCTTACTATGCTTCAGAGAGGGTTCCTCCCTATGAAGACATAGCTAGTTCATGTAAGTTAAGTATGCTTAGAGTCAAGATGGGGCTAGAGGCTAACAAGGGTAAGGGGATTTCCTTGGATTTTCTCGTCACAGAAGCTCATGTTATGGCATTGGAAAACAAGTGTGCAGAATTCAGGGCACTGCTAGCCATGATGATATATGGGATAAGCCTGTTCCCAGGAGAGAAAGTGTTGATCAGAATGGAGGCTATTACCATTTTTTCCAAGAGAAACCCAGTGCCTACACTGCTTTGTGATTTCTATTATGGGGTCCATTATAGGAACGAGAAGAGAAAATGGTATGTGAACTGTTGTGCCCCTTTATTTGTTGATTGGTTTGTAAGGCAACTCCTAAAATCATGACCTTTCCAAGACTTGAAACAAGATTGGAAGTGGTCCAAAATATTGATGGGCTTAACCTCAGACAACATATCTTGGGGTGCAATAGAGACCTGATAGGCAAAGAGATTATTGCTAATTGTGGAACTTTCCCCAATGTACCCTTGCTAGGAAGGAAAGGGGGAATAAACTATAATCCTTCGTTGTCCAGAAAACAGTTTGGTTACCCTCTGAAGATTCCACCATCAGCTGAAGAGGTAGTTGATTCATTGTATTTCTCGACAGAAGGAAATATGGAGTTGTGTGTACAGATAGACCAAGCTTGGGAGGTCAAGATAAGGAAAGGAAAGAAAGATTTTAAGAAGGTGGACCCAAAATATTATGATCCTTTTGCTACATTGTTGAAAGATCGTGTGGAAGTCTTAATTCTCTCGTTCTCTATGGAGTCCCATTTATACCCTAAGGAGAAGTTAGCCTTGGATTCAGTACCTCTCAAAGACTACCAAAAATTGGAGGCCTTGGTTAAACAACTTAGAATGGAAAATCAAGAGGCCAACAATTCGTGCCAAAAGTTGATGATTCAGAATCAGAAGTTAGAAAAGAGAGCTCACCAGGCTAAAGAGATGGTCTGGCTCAAGCAGCAGGACTTCCAGGAGAGAGAACTCTACTTCAAGAAAAGAGGGTTAATTGAAACTCACAAGGTGAGCCAGCGTCGAAAAGATAAGAAAGCTTTGAATGAAGCTAACGAAGTTATAACTTTATGGCAGGAGAAATGGGGAGATAATCTGAAGAAGCAAAAGGAGTTGGAGACCAAGTACAAATTGGAGATCAAAATTATTTAGGACTCCCAAGCTAAACAAGGAGAGTTACTCCAAAAAGCCCACTACGAACAAAAGGATTACCATCGGGATATGGTAAAGAGTCAATAGACAGTGGAAGACACTCAGAAAGAAATAGAAGAGTTAAAGCTTCAGGATAATGTTAAGAAAATCAAGACCGAGTCAAGTGCAAGCAAAGAAAGTGAGAAGGTGTTCCTACATCACATTGAATAGTTGCATGTCTCTTTTGATCTCAGGGATCTCCTAATCCAGAAGCTCATTCAGGAGCCAGATCATCCAGACATAGCCCAGTTGCTCCAAGGTGTCAAGCGCCTTAGCTGGAGGTTGCAGGATGTAGAATTTCCTAGGTTTTAGTCTTGTGTTCACATATTTGGATTACCCACATGCCCGTTGTGTGATTCCTATTTTATTGATGTACTTTTCTTTTGATGTATGAACTGGCACCCATAGGGGACTTTGTTATTTCAGATTTCAGTAACTTGTCTTGGATCTTTGGTTGTTATCTTTTGCATGGACACAGGATAATAAATGCTAATTCTCCACATCTGAATGTCGCACAAGGTCTTCCTCCAAAGGATATTCTCTTAATACCGGAACAGGAAAGTAAAATAAAACCCTCGAGGATAAAAGGAACACAACATTGCATACATATCATTTGCATTCTTTCTTTTGCAGGTTTTTCAGGTTACTTAACTTATCCATTTACAGGGAAAGATTGCGAGAGTAGCCAGGATCTGTCATCCCAAACAGAGCATTCCTCACCGGTACGCTACCCGCAAAAATCAAAGAAACATCGTTGATACTGTGCAGACAGAACTCAACGAACTCCGCACCCGAATGGGAGAATTTATGGCGATGATGCAGGTCATGGCCCTAGGGCAGCAAGAGCTGAGAAATGCTATGCAGAGGCTTACTCCTCCCCAAACTAATTCTTTAGTGGTTACTCCAGATGCCCAGGGAAATCCACCTAATGATAATAGAGGAGATGGACCTCCAATTCAAGAAACTAGCACCCCTACTCTTATTCACGTGGAAGATCGCTAGGAAGATCAGTTCCCTCCTATCAATGATGATATGGGTTTTGTCATGGGTGGAAGCTTTCAGGATTTTCATTTGCTGGCCGAGAAGGTTAAGGCCCTGGAATGTAGGGACACTCTTGGAATTGATGTATCTGATATGGGTTTGGTCTCCGTGGTGGTTATCCCTCCTAAGTTCAGACCCCCGAGCTTTGATAAGTATAATGGCAATTCTTGTCCCAAGTCACATTTACAGGCTATTTACCGCAAGATAGCCGCTCACACTAAAGATGAAAAACTATGGATGTATTACTTCCAGGACAGCCTCTCTGGGGGCTCACTGGAGTGGTATATGAAGCTAGAAAAGAATTATGTTTGGAACTGGAAAGAGCTTGGGGAGGCCTTCCTTAAGCAGTATCAGTACAATATTGATATGGTGCCCAACCGTACTCAACTCTAGAGTTTGTCTCAGAAGAACTCAAAAAGCTTCAAGGACTATGCTCAAAGATGGCGTGAGGTTGCCGCTAGAGTACAACAACCTTTGCTGGAAAGAGAAATGGTGGATCTTTTCATGGATTCCCTCCTACGTAACTTCATGGAAAGATTAGCAGGTTGTTTGTCTAGCGGGTTTACGGACATTATCATGATGGGTGAAAGATAGAAAGCTGGATGAAGCAAGGCAAAATCCAGAATAATGGAGCGTCAAACTCCAACGTAAAGAAGCCATTTATGAAGCGCCGGGAAGGGGAAACCGGAGCTGTGTATACTCAAAACAGAAGAGGAAACTAAAATGTGTATCAACAAGTAGCTCCTGTCACCATCACTGCTCCAGCAAACCAACCACAGGCTCAGCAACAACAGCGGCAACCGAACTATAAAAAGCAAAGGGCTTCTCGAACATACTATCCTCCCCGACAGAAGGATAGGCAGTTTGAGACACCTCCAATGTCATACTCACAATTATTACAGAATCTCCTCCAATTGCAAATTGTACAGTTAAGGACTCTGCAGCCTCCCAGGCCGGGTCAGCCTCCCCCAGATTATGACGCCAATGCCCGTTGTGAATTCCATTATGGAGCTCCTGGGCACAATACTGAAAATTGCCAAGCTTTGAAGCATGTTGTTCAGGATCTAATAGATTCCAAAGCAATCAATTTCGCCCCTACACCAAATGTAATCCAAAATCCTATGCCTCCTCATGGAAAGACTGTGGGGGCTATTGACAGCGGTGAAGGTTTGAATTTGATATTCGATGTCAAAGATTTGAAAACTCCATTGATGGCAGTAAAAGCTTGCTTGACCAAAAGGAATATGTTCCCGGGTTGTGGAGAAAATTGCCCAGATTGTGTTAGTTCCCTTAATGGTTGCGATCAACTAAGATCGGGGATACAGAGGATGATCAATGAAGGAAGTATATAGTTCGATAAAATTGTGAAAAGTGATGATATATCAATTGTTACAATTTATTATGACCCAGCACAGGTTCCTGCCGTAGCAAGGGTGGCTCCAATAACCATCACTACCTCGGGACCTGTCCCATACCAAAGTGACAGGGCCATTCCTTGGAATTATGATGGCGAAGTGTATTGTAATGGCCAAAAACAAGACTTGACTGCATCCACTTCCTCTCCGTGCCAAATTGAAAATGTTGGAGTTGGGGGGTTTACCAGGAGAGGTAGGTTATTTGCGCCAGAAACCTTGAGGGTTATTTCATTGCCACCCAAAGATACCACCAAGGCTCAAGCGAAAGTCGGGGGCAGACAACCCATGATTAATAATGCACCTGCACCAACAACAGATCCTGACATCACTTTTGATCAGGATGCGGAGGAATTCCTAAGAATCATTAAGAAAAGTGACTACAAGATCGTAGACCACTTACAACAGACTCCCTCGAAGATCTCGATCCTATCCATATTGATGTGTTCGGATTCACATAGGAAAGCCCTATTGAAGATTTTGATCAACGCGTATGTACTGCAGGATATATCAGTAAATCAATTGGAAACAGTGGTGTCAAGTGTAAACTCTAGCCATGGCTTAGGATTCATAGATATGGAATTAACATCTGATGGACATATCCACAACCGCGCCTTGCATATCTCCATAGAATACAAGGGGTTTGTACTCTCCCACGTGCTGGTAGACACATGGTCGTCATTAAACGTGCTTCCCAAGAAAGCCCTCATGAAGTTGAACTATGATGGGGTCATGTTAAGGCCAAGTGACTTGGTTGTACGGGCATTTGATGGTTCAAAAAGGTCAGTATTCGGAGAAGTGGAGTTGCCTATCCAGGTGGGACCACAAGTCTTCAACGTTACTTTCTACGTGATGGACATTCAGCCGGCTTATAGTTGCTTGTTAGGGAGACCATGGATCCATCCAGCAGGAGCGGTATCCTCCACCCTTCTCCAAAAGCTCAAATTTGTATGGGAAGGGAAAATTATAACAGTTTCAGGAGAAGAAGACATCTTCATCAGCCACCTAGTCTCATTCAAATATGTGGAGATGGATGGAGAAATTATCGAGACTCCCTGCCAAGCTTTTGAGCCCATCAAGTCTGAGAATGTGTCGTCATTGGTTGCTCTATCTGAAGACCCAAAGAAAGGAGATTCTATAGCTTCTTACAAACATGCCTTAGAGGTGGTGGAGTCAGGTGCGAAGGAAATATGGGGAAAGACAATTGAGATCCCAGAAAAGAAAGACATGTATGGAGTTGGCTACCAACCTGGTCAGTCAACACCTGGACAAAGTGCTAGAGGTCGGAAGGGCCTAATTACCTTCACCAGTGCTGGGTGGGTTGATCATGGGAACGTCTGTGCTGCACAAGAAAACATGATTGACAGTGACTGCGATCTTGATGAGGGGGTTAAGCCTTGTGCTCCGGGGACACAACTCAACAACTGGTCGGCTGAAAAGCTCATCTCTGTCACTCGGCTTGAAGAGTAATAGTTTTATGTTTTGTTTTCCTATATTCAAGCTTTATGCCTTACCCGAGGCATAATGGCTCATTGTAAGGGTTCTTT
Organism: Lathyrus aphaca; assembly: GCA_963966055.1. NCBI lineage: Eukaryota > Viridiplantae > Streptophyta > Magnoliopsida > Fabales > Fabaceae > Lathyrus > Lathyrus aphaca. The sequence goes on along the minus strand of OZ014519.1, from coordinate 306,626,858 downwards.
TATTCATGATATAATTTCATAATCATCAATAAAGCAGATATTTTTGCATTCATGACATGTTGCTCCTTGTCTCTCATTTTCATTTTCGTTTTGTTTTGAAAAATACAAATTTTATTCCAAATAAATGGAAATGTTTTCACAACTCAAACCTTTTCTAAAGTCTAGCATGAATCATCATTCATGCAGATGCCCTGCGGGTCTCATCAACGACGACCTTGCTATGGCTCAGTATGACTTCGACAATCTGATTTACCTAGCCAACAAGGAAGGTGAAGAAGATTGCGAATTTCCCAAAGAGCTAGCCAGGTTTCTTAAATAAGAGGAGAAGATGATTCAACCACATGATGAAGTTATTGAAGTTATAAATCTGGGTTTTGAAAAAGAAAAGAGAGAGGTAAAGATCGGGGATGCGTTAGAAGAATCCATTAAGAGTCATCTAATTGCTATGCTTCAAGAATATGTTTATGTTTTCGCCTGGTCTTATCAAGACATTCCCGGATTGGACACTGATATCGTGGTGCACAAACTACCTCTCAGGGAAGAGTGCCCACCTGTAAAGCAAAAGTTGAGACGAACACGCCCCGATATGGCCATCAAATATAAAGAGGAGGTGCAAAAACAGTTTGACGCCAGATTCTTGGCCGTAACAAGTTATCCTCCATGGGTCCCAAACATTGTACTAGTCCCTAAAAAGGATGGTAAGGTTAGAATGTGCATGGACTATAGGGATTTGAATCGGGCCATCCCTAAAGATGACTTCCCTTTGCCTTACAATGATGTTCTAGTTGACAACACTGCTCAATTTTCCGTATTCTCCTTCATGGATGGTTTCTCGGGCTATAATCAGATCGAAATGGTGCCAGAGGACATGGAGAAGACTACGTTCATTATGCCCTAGGGAACCTTCTATTATAAAGTCATGTCGTTTGGTTTGAAAAATGTCGGTGCAACTTACCAACATGCAATGGTGAAACTATTCCATGATATGATCCATCACGAGATATAAGTCTACGTTGATGACATGATTGAGAAGTCACAAACAGAAGGAGAGCATCTAGTCAACATAGCCAAGCTGTTTGATAGGCTTCGTAAATTCAGACTAAGGTTGAACCCGAACAAATACACCTTCGGGGTATGCTCCGGTAAGCTGCTGGGCTTCATCGTCAATGAACGAGGAATCGAGGTCGACCCTACAAAAGTAAAAGCCATCCAAGAGATGCCTGAACCGAGAACTGAAAAAGAAGTATGGGGCTTCTTAGGGAGGTTGAACTACATTGCACGGTTCATCTCGCACCTAACAGCCACGTGTGAGCCTATTTTCAAACTTCTGAGGAAGAATCAAAATATCAAATGGAATGATGACTGCCAACAAGCCTTCGATCGAATCAAGGAGTACTTATATGAACCTCCAATTCTCATGCCTCCAGTGCCAGCGAGACCCCTAATTATGTACCTCATTGTACTAGAAGGATCAATGGGATGTGTGATGGGTCAGCAGGACGAGTCTGGTCGAAAAGAGCATTCCATTTATTACCTTAGCAAAAACTTGATGCACTTTGGCATGGGATGCTCGCCGACTAAGACATACATGTTGACTCACACCACTCTCCTAATTTCCAAGATGGACCCTATAAAGTATATCTTCGAAAAGCCAGCTCTAACTGGGAGTAGCCCGATGGCAGATGATTCTGACAGAGTATAATATCCAATACACTTTGCAAAAAGCCATCGAAGGGAGTATATTGTCAGAGTATCTAGCCCAACATCCAATCGACGATTACCAGCCAATGAAGTTCCAGTTTCCGGATGAGGACATCATGTTCCTCGAGTCGAAATACTTTGAAGAACCACTCCTGGAGGAGGGGCCAGACTCTGAATCCAATTGGAGTTTGATGTTTGACGGAGCCGTTAATATGAACGGAAGTGGAGTTGGTGTTGTCATTATCTCACCAGAGGGGGTACACATGCCTTTCACTGCTCGACTGACATTTGAGTGCACCAATAACGAGGCAGAGTATGAGGCCTGCATAATGGGTTTCGAAGAAGCAATCGGTATGAGAATCAAGAACCTTGAGATCTTCGGTGATTCTGCTCTAGTTATCAACCAAGTCAATGGCAAGTGGCTGGTTCATCAGCCTCACTTAGCTCCATACAGGGATTACACCAGGAGGTTGTTAACTTTCTTCACCAAAGTCAAATTGCACTACATACCTCGAGATGAGAACCAATTTGTTGATGCTTTGGCAACTCTATCTTCCATGATCAAGGTGCATCAAGAGAATTATGTGCCTCGAATCAACGTCCCTCGTCTCGAAAGACCTGCCTATGTTTTCGCAGTTGACGGTGTTGAGGATAGCAAACCTTGGTATTACGACATCAAGAAGTTTCTGAAGACTCAGAAATACCCAGTTGGGGCATCCGGTAAGGACAAGAAGACTCTCAGGAGGCTAGTAGAAGGGTTCTTCTTAAATAAAGATGATGTACTATACAAACGACACTTCGACATGGTCCTGCTCAGATGCGTGGATAGATACGAAGCAGACCTGTTGATGCAAGAGGTTCACGAAGGCTCCTTCGATACCCATGCTGGAGGGCATGCTATGGAAAAGAAATTGCTCAAGTTGGGGTATTATTGGATCACCATGGAATCCGATTGCTGCAAATATTCCTGCAAGTGCCATAAATGCCATATCTATGCTAATAAGGTCCATGTACCTCCAAATCCATTAAGCGTCATGTCTTCACCTTGGCCGTTCGCCATGTGGGGCATTGATATGATTGGTAAGATTGAGCCAACGGCTTCCAATGGTCACCGCTTCATCTTGGTGGCTATAAACTACTTCACAAAGTGGCTCAAAGCGGCATCTTATGCCAATGTTACCAATCAAGTGGTCGCCCGGTTTATCAAAAGAGATATCATTTGCCGGTATGGAATTCTCGAGAGGATCATTACTGATAATGGTTCTAAACTCAATAACAAGATGATGGCTGAATTGTGCCGGGATTTCAAAATAGAGCATCACAACTCTTCGTCGTACCGCTCGAAGATGAATGGCGCCGTCGAGGCGGCCAACAAGAATATCAAGAAAATCGTTCAGAAGATGGTTGTGACATGTAAGGATTGGCATGAGATGCTACCATTGGCACTACATGGGTATTGAACGTATGTGCGTACCTCGACAGGGGCAACCCCGTTCTCATTGGTGTATGGTATGGAGGAAGTCCTACGGGTCGAAGTTGAGATCCCCTCGTTGAGAATAATGATGGATGTCAAGTTGGATGAGCCTGAATGGCTTCGAGCTAGGTACAACCAATTGAGCCTCATTAAAGAGAAACACCTAGCAGCTATTCCATGGACAGTTGTATCAACGGCGAATGAAACAGGCTTTTGACAAGAAATTACGACCTCAACGGTACATACCAGGTGACTTAGTATTGAAAAGGATTCTTCCTCCTCTCAACGATCGCATGGGCAATTGGACACCCAATTATGAAGGTACATTCATGGTTAAAAAGGTCTTCTTGGGCGGAGCCTTGATGTTAACAACCATGGATGGCGAAGACTTCCAATCCCCTGTCAACGCAGACGCACTAAGAAAATACTTCATGTAAAAAGACCCGCTGGATAAAAATAGAATAAAGATCCAGGAAACAATGGGCATCCCAGCAAGCAAAAAACAAAATAAAAGGCTCGGGCAAAAAATAGGGAAATTTTGAAAAAAAATGTACACCCATTGAGCTAAAAAGCCACATTGGATAGCTCAGGTAAAAAAGGGTATCCTGGTGGATTGAAAACCTGAAAGGGCGATCCACGCAAAAGAGGGACTAACACGAACAACTGCGGTTTGTGAGGCTTGTGATTTATTTACAACTAAGGGCATCTTAAGGGTTAGATACCAATTCGATCCCTTTCCTCAAAGGTGAAGCAAGAAAAGAGTTAAGGAGATATGCGAGTCATAGTCGGGTTGAAACTTGATGAGACCCATTCTTCACATTGCCAATAGGATAGTTTGTTTTCCTTTATGGGCAATTTCCTCTTTCCAGGGATTGCTTCTAGATGTAATGCCTATTCAGCGCCATTTTCCAAATCAATAAAATTCAATTTCAATCAAATTCGTGATCATGAGTTTTTGTTTTTTCATCTAACATTGATTGATTGCAAAAACGTCCAACAAATTGTGATGAAACAACATTATGAACATTTCAATGCCTTATAACTCATGCAGGAGGACATAACTATATGATACCTCTCTAAACGTTGAGTGACGGGGATGGAGTTTCAATCCATGAGCCTGGGGCATACAGGCCAAACTAATTCTCCATATTGCAGGCACTATCAGTTGTGTTTATGCAGGTGCAGGTATAGGTCTTGCAAGCAGAGCTAGAGTAGACCCAGGAGGCCTTCCCTAATAGTGGTGAAAGAAGACTGATAGTCTCCCTAAGAAGAGAGTTTTCCTTCAACAAAGGAACATTCCCCATCAGAGTCTTCCTATATCCAGTAATGTATAGAGACATTCTTTCCCCGGGAAGAAGATTATGTATCTAAGGGATCACCCAACAGATTCCTTCTTCAACGGAGCGCCAATACATCTGGTTCTCTAACCGAGTCAGAGTGATGTTATTCCCCCAACGGAATTCAACGGGTAGCGTACCTCCCAGATAGAGATCATCCCCAACAGGGTCTTGGCTGTCCAATTTCAAAGTCCAATTTATTTTGGCATTGGCGGCAGCTCAGAGCCGATGTACCATTAACAATATCCCCCCCCCCCCCCCCCGCAGAGTTGCTTCTCCCCACAGGGATTCATTAAATCAATCAAGTGATTATTTCTTCCCCAACGAAGTCGTCAAAGATACCTGTTATCTCCTCATCAAGAGATCATTTGCATTTACATTTGCATTTAGTAAACATCATTACATTTGCATCCTCAAAGTGTAGCATTTCCATCATTATGGAGCATTACGCCATGAATTCCAACATATGCACATCAGCATAGGCTAGTTTTGGGTCCCTTACACAAAAACCCCTAACATCTTTTCAACATGAAGTATTCCTCACAGAACGCCAAGTTCATCCTTCGGTATTGTTATCCTGACAAGTTAATGCATTTTTTCCTCAGTTGAGTTATCATCCAAGTTATGATGGTCTTTATTTCTGGTTTTATCTCCATAAGCAGGGCTAAACTCTACTCGAACCCCAAGTTCGTCTTTCTTGTTGAACCCCAAGTTCAACCTTGAACCCTAAGTTCATGTTCGAACCCCAAGTTCGTCTTTCTTGTTGAACCCCAAGCTCAACCTTGAACCCCAAGTTCATTCTCGAATCCCAATTTTGTCTTTCTTATTGAACCCCGAGTTCAACCTTGAATCCCAAGTTCATTCTCGAACCCCAAGTTTGTCTTTCTTGTTGAACCCCAAGTTCAACCTTGAACCCCAAGTTCATTCTCGAACCCTAAGTTCGTCTTTCTTGTTGAACCCCAAGTTCATTCTCGAACCCCGAGTTCGTCTTTCTTGTTGAACCCCAAGTTCAACCTTGAACCCCAAGTTCATTCTCGAACCCCAAGTTCGTCTTTCTTCTCGAACCCCGAGTTTAACCTTGAACCCCAAGTTCATTCTCGAACCCCAAGTTCGTCTTTCTTGTTGAACCCCAAGTTCAACCTTGAACCCCAAGTTCATTCTCAAACCCCAAGTTCGTCTTTCTTCTCGAACCCCAAGTTCAACCTTGAACCCTAAGTTCATTCTTGAACCCCAAGTTCGTCTTTCTTGTTGAACCTCAAGTTCAACCTTGAACCCTAAGTTCATTTTAGAACCCCAAGTTCAACCTTGAACCCCAAGTTCATTCTCGAACCCCAAGTTCAACTTGGAACCCCAAATTCAACCTCGAACCCCAAGTTTGACCCTTAAGTTATCATCCAAGTTATGATAGTTCATCTCCACAAGTGGGATAAATACGTCGTGATTTTGTCAAGTTCGGTGTCATGGCCTCAAGCCGTCATCCAACTTATTTTGGTTTCTGGTTCACCCCTTAAAAAATGGCATTCTCATCACTTCATACAGAGTACAAATTTTTAGGATTATTCAAGTATTCAATCACTTCAGGCCTTGAAAGTCTAAAAGTTGTTGCTATAATTCATCCAGGTCTGCAGATGATTGAATAGGGGCAGCTGTAATACCCTAAAATTTTCCTTCTTAATTTACTGCCAACCTCAAGTGGTTTGTGCTTCATTCCTGCATCATTCCGCATATCAGTGCATCACATTCGAAAAATAAATACAATACATGCATCATCGGTCAAGGCGGGGGCATGTGATCATGGGTTATTTGGCATTTATCAGGTCTCAGAAGAAATAATCTCAAAACGAACGACCGAGGCCTGATATCCAAGAGTTCCCACCAAAAAAGGAAAATTCAAATTTTTGGTCAGGTAACCGGTTATCACCTAGGTAGTAACCGGTTACCACGTGTAAATTTGGAATTTTTTTTGGCTTGGAGGGATTTTCCACCATTTTTCCATTTTTTCCACTTTTACACTTTACCTTGCATTTCACCACTTTCTAGAACTTTCTACCATCTTCCTATGGAATATTCCAAGGAATATTCTAGGGAATATTCCAAGGAATATTCTAGAGGCTCTAACTAACTCCTAACCTAAATCCCAAGCCTAATGCCCCAACCCTAGCTCCTAACCCAAGCCTCACTCCAAACATAACACATATATAAAGCATTTCCATTCCAAGCCTCACAAGAACACTTCATTTTCACCATTTTTTCACAATCTCTCTCAATTCTCATCATTCTTCTCCATAACCCAAACTCACACCAAAGCTTCATCATCATCAATATTCTTCAAGTTTTGCATTGAAACTTGAAGAATCGGAAGCTAAACCACCACCATTTGCATCAATCACGGAATATCGAAGAAGTTGCAATGATTTTGGGGTTTACTTCACCTTACAGAAGTTCTTTTCGAATATTTTTCATTAACCGCATTTACTTTGCGCATTCATGGATCAAAGCCTCCAATCAACGGTTTTCTCTCCCATCGCGTGTCGTTTCGACATTGCAACAATTACCAAAGCAAACCTCTGCTTTGTAGGTTGGTGAATCTCACAATCACTTCTTATTTTAACTTATTTCTCTTTATCTCGACACGCGTGTTCTTATCGTTTTCTTGCCTTTTCTTTGGTTTTGATTATGTTGATCTTAGGTTTTAGAATCTTGATGTATTTGTGGCTTTAATTGGTGTTAAATGTTGCATTTAGGTGTGATTTTTGTGCTTAGTTGGTAGGATTTAGTTTAGAGATTATTTGAATAAGTCAGTTATGGTTTGTGCATGAAAATGCAGAATTTTTACTTCTGGTACAGGCGTAACTGGTTACCTCCTGGGTAGTAACCGGTTACCAATGTTAATTTTGCTGAAAAACTCCAATTTTTGAACTGGTAACCGGTTACCTCATAGGTAGTAACCGGTTACCACTGAACCAGAATGAAAAATTCTTGTTTTTTCTTGCATTTTTTATATCCATTCTCCTTCCAATCATCATGGATCTTTAGCATAAGATTTTAGAAAGTTTTTAGGAGCTGTTTAGGTGCAGGTGCCCATAGTTTCGATACCTTTCGACACGTTCCCGTTCGCTTTTGCATTTTTGTGCTTATTTGTCATTTTTGTGCATGGAGTGATTTAATACATAATCGTTGTTATGTTCAATGCATCATTTGGCATATAAATGATCATGTTACATTCTAGTTTTGCATCCTTTGCATGTTTGTTAACTCTTACGCATCATCGCATATCGTATGTTGCATTTCATATAATCCCAAAATATGTATGTGAATGTTGTTGCATCTTATTGCATGTTTGAGTATATTTGCATGTCAATCCAATTCTGTTTTTGCATCAAGCTACATATCATTGTTGATCCATGTTGACACATGTTCATCATATTCATGTGCGACTTTGCATATTTGTTGCATAATTAATAAGTTGGTGCACTCTTTCATGATCCCTCATTGAAAAAAATTGTGTTCATTCAATTATGTACGTTGATTCATGTTCATGTTGCATTATTCGTGTTAATTGTTCATTTTCCATTGACTTTGTGCATTAAAAAACGAAAAAATGATCAAATCCGAATGTTGCTTTCGTAGCTGTTTTCGGACATAGTAGCTGTAAAATGTATGCTGATTGTTGCATTTTTACACTTTTTACACATGTTTTGCATGCTGAAGGTGAGCTGTCAAAAGCTGTGTGTATTATACATTGCATTTCATTGTTGTTTGTGCATTTAATAGCTGTAGTAGGTTGCTAAATTTTGCATTGCATCTTTTGTAGGTTCATTAACTCTAAGATTAAGTCTAGTTTAGGTCCTAGGACCACTAGGATTTAATTGGTGTTTTATTTGCCTTATTATTTTTAATAATATGCAACACTAACCCTTGTTTTGTAGGGAGGTTGAGGTAAGTTCTCTACGACTTACTTCTTTTAATTCTTTATGCATTTAATTTGCATTTTGCCTTACATTTCCTACTTGTGTTTGTTAGGCTTTCCCCTTGTAGGATCAACTTAGCTTCCTTAGGAAGTAAGTTGTATTCTATTTATTTTTCTTTTCCTTTTTCTCATTAGGATTAGAAAACCTCACTAACCATAGGACCTCCATTGAGTAAACAATTTAGGGTTGTGTCTTAGTCCTCTTAGTTTTTGCCTTTCTCATTTGAGTCTTCTTCTCTCATCTCAAACAAAAATCCAAAAGACACTTAATAAAGGATTGAAGTAGTCTCTTATGTATAACCTTATTCCATGGGGCACTCATATTCATTCCATCTTGGAATAGTGTGGGCTTGTCTAGCATGATGTACAAGTCTGATCATGAGGCTATCTTCATAAAGAAAACATAAAAGATATTTCTTAAAAAGCTATAAAGACATGTAATAAGTTCAACAAGCTAGTGAACTTAGATCCTAATCCTTGGAAACAAGTCTTGGATAAATTCTCCTTACTTGGTGTGCTTGTTCTACTATTCCATCTTGGAATGTAGTAGCAAGTACACATTACCTAATGATGTTTACATTTTGATCGGTTGGTTAGTTGGTTTTAAACTATGTTACAAGGTTTCTATTATAACCTATTCCCAACTGGACTTAGGCCTAAACAATCACAACAACTGCTGCTACAAATATGAAGAAAAAATATGCTACAAATATACAAAAATATCTTCAAATATAAAATATCCTAAAATATCTCTAAATATAGAAACTCTATATTTTTCAATATTTGTCTTCAATTTAAAATTGAGTTTTCAAGATCTTTTACAATCAGCGCCATTGGATTGATTTAAATCTTCAAAATATTTTGTTTATGTTGAAACCAAAACAGAAACTTCAATCCATCTTCAACAGTTCATGATGTCGAATGAACTGTCTTGACATCTTCTTCGACATGTTGTTCCAGATGTTGAAACATTTCAACACAACATGTTTGGGCTCACACAAATGGATTATTTGCTTAATATATTCTTCATTTGCAAAGATCTTGTATATACACATTGCTGCTATATTTGTTTTACAAAATTCATGCCAATTACAGAACTTACAATCTCCCCCTTTGGAAAATTTTGGCTAAAACAAATATTACAAAAAAAAAACATCAAAATCTTCAGCAGCAAAAACAAAAGTGGAAACAACAACCTTTTCTTGATCATGTTAGGATATGTTGCTTGACATCTTCCACATTGGCCTAACTCTTCTTTTAGTGGAAATAGCAGTGGACAAGAAGTAAAAAGTCCTCCTGAACTCTGAGAAATACCTCCTGAACTCTGAGCAGAAAGTCTAGAACTCTTGAAAGAGTAGACCCACTACAACCCATATCCATTCAGGTTTCCAGAAACATCCCTCTTTAGAGAGACCAATGGTTTCATAATAGAACAAGGTATTCGTTCACTTATGGAACTCAGAACACAAGTCACAATTGTGTTCACAACTCAGGACACAAGTCACAAAGAAAAGCTATAACATCCATTTTGAGATCTTTAGCTACTCCACAGGCCACACATACAGAACATATCATCCAAAACAGACATTGGAACACACAACCAGACACGACACCAGACTTTCTCTCCCCCTTTTTAGCCAAAAATTGACAAAAACAGCCCACACAGTGCCAAACCTGGTTATCCACAACACGCATGTTCTAAAACATGATCTGACAAACCACTACAACATTGTTCACATCCCCTGAAGAATCCAAAACAACCTGCAAAAAGAAGCTTTATTCCAAATAGGCTTTACAGAATCTTTGGGACACCCTTAGACACTTCTCATCTGGATTACACAGACATGCACACCACAACCACTAAGTATTAAAAATTAATCAAGAAAACATACTTAGTAGCACATGTCACAACATGATGTGTAACATCACATATGATGAAAGGAACAACACTCCAGCTGTCTAGGATACTCCATGCTTCTTTGTACTATGATGAAAGGAAAACATAAGATGCATCTTCATGTCTTCAAGAGCTCACCCACTGTTCAATTCCCAATTTAACATAATCACTTCTTGTACCAAAGCACACATGATCCCTTCTAAGTTTGTTGTTACCACAAACTACACAAGTTGAACATCTTTTAGCACACAGGTTCTTGACACTAAACCTTCACACACCAAAGGCCATACAATCCAAATAAAACACATCCAAACTAATTCTGACATTAGAATGAATGTCCATAATCAGACTTCCAAGTAATCAATACCTGATCTACTTCAATCTATTTTACATGTTTCTTCCAATACAGATCATCTACTTCATCATTCTCCCATATGATTAGGTAGTATAAGAGTGAAAACCATGTAGAAAAATACCCAAGATAATGTACTAACACTTAGTTAGAACATTTTCCACACACCAAGACCTTATCACCATGACCCTAGATGTGCTCCACCAACTGGACTTACTATAGCATAGTAATCCAAGAACTGAAAATCTTCAACTACACTATGCCACTAGCTAGAATCAGAAATCCAGAAAGAGAAATAAACTCTCACCCACCTTCAAGAAGAACAAATCTCCTTTAGTCTTCAACTCATCACTCGTCTGCCCAAGAGCAATTTGTTCCAAGACAATCCTCAAGAACAACCAGTTGCCACACTCTGATTATCTTGATTCTTCGAATCCACTATAGATATCAACCGATTTCCACACTTTGATGACCTCCTTTATGAATCCTCACAAGGTTGAACATGTAATCTGACTTCTTCTTCTGCAAAAATCTGACACTTTCTAAGATGATGTTCAAACATTCATTCAAACATCGGTATCAGTCACATAAATCTCCATGCAAACCATAAGCATGGAAACACAAGGGAATCAACCATCATCAGTTGATCAAGCTACCAAAACACAAACATAAGAAGCAACTAGGACACTTCCACAAACTTCTTCTTCAGACCCAATATTCTGACTGTCTGATTTGAGATGTCTTCACACATAATATAGCTACTGATCAACTATATCCACATCATTCAACTCCATCATTTGACACAGCTTGACCTTCATGTACAAGGAGTCTCTCCGAAATAATCCTCCTTCAAGCTTAGGCACTTCACTCCTGCAGCAAGGACCAAAAATTACATATCCTTAGGAGAAAAAGACATGTTGATCACTCCTTGATCAATACACAAAGCTAAGAGAAGTTCCAGGGCCAAAACCTTCTTAGACACACCATACAGATGCCTCCTCTTACAGATCAGAAGTAGGTTCCAAACATGTGTGAAATAAACACAGTAGTTTAACCCTCAAACATCTATATAGCCATTCCTTGGACAACATAATCATGCCTAATTCTGATGTGATGTTCTTGATACGCGTGTCGCGCACGAATCAAAAACGAGTAATTTTATTTAAAACGTAGTATAGCGATTGTAAACACCCCAAATTTTCCCTCACTCATATCACACCATGGCTTTTGATCTTTCATTTTTGGCATTAGTATAAGCATTACATCTCATATTGCATATTTGTTTCATCTGCATGGTTCAAGTTCATCTGCATCTAGGGTTTGTAATCTGAGCAATTCAAGATTCCATCTGAGCCACTCCAAAGGTCTTAAAGCATTCCAAGAGGGTCAATGTGTGTTATATCATCATATTATGTCTCTCAAAGTTCATGGAAGTCAAGAGATCACAAGAACTGGCAAGGCATGGAAGCAGAGCTAGGGTTTTCACTACACAAATGACCAAAATTAGGGTTTTGGTTTCAGAGGCCTCAACACCAAATTTTTGGGCCACTCTTGTTTCTAATGTTCTTAAGATGTTATAAGGATCATGTGTACCAAGTTTTATGAATAAATTCATTATGGAAGTCATTTGTTCACTAGGTAACTTCTTGAGCAAGTCAGAGCAAAATCAGGGCATCTGAGGCCCCCAACAATGGAACCAAAGGGGTATTTTCATCAAATTGAAGTTCTATGATCTTTATTTGATCATTTAAGTGCTTGGAAGTTCACAAAATTGAAGAAATTTGAGCTAAACCAAAAGTTGCCAAAAATGGAAATGACTTGTAATGGAAACTTTCCATTTTGGGAAAGTTTTTCAACCTCCTCTTTCTTGATCAAAAATGCTTCAAATGAAAAATTATTGGTCATGTAAGTTGTAGATTAGGTCTTTCCCTTTTCAAAAAGTACAAGAACATGTTCTAATTCATTATGGAACTCAAGTTATGATCCTTCAAAGTTGGCAAAAATCCTATAATTTTCAAGAATGCACCAAAGAGGATTTTTTGCAAAACCACTTGCCAAGGCTTCTAATGACTTCTAATGTGCCCAAATGTGACATAACATGATCAAGTAACTTCAAAATATCAGAATTGGCCCAAGAATTATGCATTTCCATGGCTTGAACTTCAAGAAATTTCAAAAGGGCCAAAACTTCCCAAAATTGCAAAATGGTATAGATCTTTCCATCCACTTGTGCCAGCACACAAAATCTGTTTCCATGGTCCTCCTTGAACTCAACTGAGGCCAGGCACCCCTTGCAACAAGACCTGCCATGACCCATACCTCAAGTACAACCAAACTTGACTTTTTGCAAATGAAGCCATACCAATCAGCATAGCCCACAACAACTCTTCTGACCTATCACAGCTTCACATACATGCCCTAAGGATCACATTTCATAACATCTTGGAGCTGGAATCATCCCACACACTCAGATTGCCAAAATCCTCAAGAAACTTCATTTCTTCGAAACTCATAAACCAACCATCAAAACTTCAAGCAAACTTCACCAATCATCTCCATACATCCCCCAGATCATTTCCCAACCATTAAACAAGCCTAAAACCTCAAGAATCAAAAACACGATTTCATCCCCCTTTGAACTGAAACTTCAAAAATAGCCCAAATAAATTCATTCCAAGCATTAAAGCATCCTCAGGAGGTCCATTGGAGTTGATTGGCACCAAGGAGAGGCCCAGATAGCTCAGACTAAGAAAGCTCAAGCTCAGGTATCATCAAGAACAAATTTTCCAGAACTTGTATTTTTGTTATAGAAATGTTCTTCATGCTTCACTGATCACACTGCACCTTTTACTTTTTAAAATGGTTGAATATTGAGCTTGTATCGTGCTTTTGAAACTTTTGCAGTTTTTATGTTTTGATTCGAATCTTGTGTTTGATGCAATGTAAATGTGGTTTGAGGGTTGATTCTTGTTTAGAATTATTAGGAGAGTGGATCTGGAAAGTAAGAGCTCCTAATTTGGCCTAGGGAAGAAGTTGGGATTTTGGTCTTGCCGGAGAAGATGATCGGAGCTTGCTCTGGTCACCTGAAAGTCATTAGGGTTTGTAATTAGGGTTTAGTTGCCCAGTTTGAATGTGGGTCGTTAGATGGTGATTATCGCGTAAATGAATGGTTAGGATCATTTCACTTAGGGTTAATTCTGATTAATTAATTTAAAAACATAATTAAGGCCAATTTGAATCTCCACCCTTGGATCTGGCGCGCAGTCAATTCCCTCCCTTTTTCTTTTGAACCTGGAGCACTGGATTAACATACTTCCTCTTTTATTCATTTTTATTTCATTTTTATTCATTTTTCTTGCATATTTATTTTAAAATACTTAGAAAAATCCCAAAAATATTTCCTTTTGAATTTTTGTCTCAAATAGTTTTCTTAATCAGAAAATGATTTTTATTTTATTTTTTGCATAAAAATTGTATTTTTAAAATATTTTAATGTTTATTTTAATTAATTAATTGAATTTAATTAATTAAAATAACATTTAGGTTTCTAAAAATCACCAAAAAAATCATGTTGCATCTTAACATATTTAGGAACATTTTCAAACCCTTCATACAAATTTCATTTTGGTTTTGATCATCATTTGACAATTTTCTTTGAATTTAGGGTTCATAAAATCACATTTTAAACCCTAACCTTTGAAAAATCGTTTCTGCCTAACCATGAAGGGTTTGAAGATGGTTCTTTTTGCATTGTTTTAAACATATCATGTAGTATCTAGGATAGTTTTGACATGAATTCATCTTGCATTTTCAATTTCTTTGGCATTTTACATTGAGGATCACCCAAAAAACCCTAGAAACTTAGGAAATTCATAACTCCTTTTAGGTTTAGTTTCTGACCTCCCCCTTTGGATGGTAACCTAGTATAGGTTTAGGGTTCCTTTGAGTGCATTTTCAATTTTTTATAATGTCATTTGCTTCTGTCTTTTCCATTTTCATCTCATCCTTCCATGTAACCCTAATTTTGCATCTTACATTACATTGCATGAACATGTGAACTTGCCATGCCATTCTAAACATTTGTATGCCATATTAGACATCTTAAGACATTTCTTAGACATTGCTTGATCATTTATTCATACATTTGCTATGCTTTGCATCCATTTCATTTCATAAATATCCATGTGTTTACATGCTTCCTACATGCTTCATTTGCATTCATTCTCTTGTATGATCACACATATGCATCTTGTATGCCTTTGCATCATGTCATAGCATCATTTGCATCATGTACATGCTTCTGGTTTTGGTCTTTGACTTTGCATATACATTGTTTCATTTCATTTCTTTCCTTATGCATCTTGTGCTAACTTTTCAGGTTAATGGTAAGTTGTTTGGGAGGTGGATTTGCCTTCACCTCCCACCTCTTCTCATACCTTCATATTGCATCCTTGCTGCATTTTTACTTGTCCTTGAGTGAGCTTGCTCACTTGTGCTCCTCTTCCTTTCTTCCTCTTCTCATCTCCTTCTTTTCATCTTGCTTCTCCTTGGTGGCTTCCTTGAAGACTTCTTCTCTTGAGCCTCACAAACCATAGGATAACTAAGCATGATAATTTTAGGATTGTATATAGTCCCCCTTTAGTCTTTTTTTTCCCTTTGAGTCTTCTTTGTGTCTCTCTTCTCATCTCATAATTAGAGATTAAACCTTTAAGGTTTTAGGACTTTGGAATTAGGGTTATGCCTGCATCCTTATCTTAGGATGGAGTGTATAACTTTAATCCTAAGTGTTCAACCCTTAATCTGTTTAAACCTCTTAATCAATTCATCTAATAATCACTAAGACATTAACTTGTAACTTGGGCCTTACATTAGGGTTCTAATTCTTCCTTTATGGTTAAGAAGGACTAACCCTAGTGTTTAATGGACAAGTCCCCCTCAAGTTGTCTTACAAACCATAAAATCCACTTCTTAATCTCATCCCTTATTTAAAATCCACTTAATAAAGGTTTGTTATATAATGAATTTAATCCCTAACCATGGATTAAGTTGAGCTATATTCCTCAGCTTAAGTGTTCTCATCTATTATCCTTCTATTAGGATGGTGTAATGACTCCACTAATTTGTGATTAGAGATTAAACTCATTACTTAACACTAAACAAAAACCCAAAAAACATCGTAATAATCACAAGTAGGTTAATGATCTTAATCCTACATCATTATCCCTAATCAGGGAGGATATAATGAGTTTACAACCCTTGATTTAGGCTTAAGCTCATTATCCTATGCAAAACACCAAAAACAATAACAAAACTAAAAGCACAAAAACAAACAATAATCGTCTCCTTCGGTATTCTTTTCTCATAATATTCATTCAGAAGCGAGAACTTGCTTCTTCCGTCTAATGCAAGACAGTTAGCACTCGAGCCAGACGAGTCATACACTTGAGCATAGACAAGCAAGCAGTTCACCAGTCAATTTATTTTTCAGTCTCTTTGAGTCGAACTACGGTGTTCTGACTTCCTCATTGCACGAGAGGATACGTAGGAATAACTTAACTGTTATCGAACAAAAGTCTATGTGTTTTCCCCCTCTTTCAGCATTCTCTTTTAAGCCTCAATTCTTGAGCAATTCACACCTTTTTGCACTAACATTTGTATATTCTTTTCCAGCTTTTGCACACAGATAGAACATACACCTACCCCCTTTAAACGCAATCTTTAAGCGTGGATCCCGTCGAGTACGACGGACAATCTGGGTGTTAATACTTTCCCAGGTTGTAACCAACCCCCTTTCTCAGTTTCTCTGGTTCGCGACCGTATTATCCATATCTTTCAAGGTTTATGCAGCATTACCTTTCCTTTGGGATAAAAATGCCTAGCTGGCGACTCTTTTCACCTTTATTCTCTCCTTTCGCAGACCGTTCGCGTCTGTACCCTATCTGACCTAGGTGTCTTTCCGGGGGAGCGACAACTTGGCGACTTCACTGGGGATCCTTATATTGCAACCAGGGCTTCTGGTTCTTTTTGTGGGTTCCTCCTAGCGCTTGTTTGATTTGTGTTTACAGGGGTGTTATGTGATACTTGCGTTTATTTATTTGTTGCTTTATTTATTGCTTTATGTACAACTTTATTTATTGCTTTCATTTACAGTTTTATGCATTTCATACTATTGTTATATCATTGGTGTTGGATCTCTTGTCTGTTTTGGTGGGTGGGATCATTGAGTGATTAAGGTTCCATACCGGGGACCTGAGTGACACATAGGCTAGAGTGGCTTCATATTCTTTCCCATTCCATTTTGGTCTGGTGCGGGAATATGAAACACGGTTCAGACATGGGTTTCTTCTTGAGAACTCTGTGCTACGGATTTCCTGTAGTACCTCCGGGTTAGAAGTGTTTACACTTCTCATAACTGATCTAAGTATGAGGATCCTTGTTCTAGAACATTACATGTGAGGGGGTTGGGATGTTTACAGGTTTGCAGGAACCCTTGGCCTCATCATACCCTGTTACCAGTTTTATTTTAAGGTTGTATTATTTTGGACTGTTCTTGTGAAACCCTGGACTTGTGACTCTTTATTTGAGTCCCCCTACCTGGTTACTGGTTTTCTAAGCCTCCATCCGGACTTATGAACATGCATGGACCCTATCAAGGCAGATAACAGATCCAGCACTTGATCACAAACCCTTTGCATATCATTCTGCATACATCATTTAACATTTGCCTATTTGTTTTACAGGGTATCCACCTTATTATCTTTGGTTTGGTTTTGACCTGTTCTGCTTCTCAGACTTCTTCAGTTATCTGCACCAGCATCTTTATCAGAGTTCCTTCTCCAGCCTTCATTAGTTTGTCTTCATCAGAGATTCTCCACCAGCATTTTCACCAGAGACTCTTTCCAGTTCTCTCCATCAGCTGTCTTCATCAGAGACTCTTCTTCAGCATTTTCTTTAGTGACCTTCATTAGCAGTTACCCTCAGTTTTCTTCACCAGCATCCATTATCAGCATGGACACTTCCAGGAAGAGCAACATCACATACCACTTCTTTGAGCCCACCCTGACAGGCATCAGACAAATCCAGTCTCTCATTACTCCTGATCATGTCCCATTATTCAGGGAACTTTATGGAGGCATATTGGACATGATCATGGACCTGGATGCATCCCAGAGGAGCATGATCCACACTTGCTTGCATTTTTATGATCCTCCTCTCAGATGTTTTACATTCCCTGATTTTCAGTTAGGACCTCTGCTAGAAGAATTTTCCATGTTGTTAGGAGTTCCCATCAGGAGAGGGATTCCTTTCAACCCTGAGATGGTTGCTCCCAAGAATGAAGACATAGCTAAGGCATTGCATTTGGAGCCTGCCCTTATTGATCAAAGCATGACCACCAAGGCTGAAATTCTAGGCCTTCACTTAGACTTCTTGATCTCTCAGGCCACCCTGCATGCTGCAGCAGGGAAGTGGGATGCTGTTTGTGCACTCTTAGCACTCATCATATATGGGGTTATCTTGTTTGCAGACGAGCCAAAGTTTGTAAGCAAGAATGCTATTCACATGTTCTTACTGAGGAACCCAGTTCCCACCTTGCTTGGAGACTTCTATTATTCAGTACACCAGAGGAATGAGAAACAAAGAGGAAGAATGGTTAGATGTTGTACTCCCCTCTATTACTGTTGGTTGTTAAGACATTTGACGAAATCAGACACTATCCTAAACCCTCATCAGCCAAGGAACTGGGCTAAGAGATTGATTGCCCTTACATCAGAAGACATCAGATGGTGCACTCAGAGCACCAAGGGCAAGGACATCATTACTAGTTGTGGGCAATATCCTAATGTGCCATTGATTGGAGTAAAAGGTTGCATCAACTACAACCCATTGCTTTTTAAGAGACAATTAGGGTATGCTTTGGTTCATCCTCCTAGGGGGCAAGACTTGACTGAAACCCTCTATCGTGACATCCAGCACAACTCTGTTATTGTCAGACAAGCTGCCTGGGCTTGGGACAATATTCAGACTAAGGGGACAGCTATCCTGGGCAAGTGCAACAATATAGCTTCAGCACAGTATCTTGATTGGTCTCGTACCAGGGCACATATCACCCAGATGTCATTCACTTTAGAGGATGTACCTGGACCTTCAACAGTGCAACCTGCAGCTACTGTCAGTTTGGAAGAGTTTGAGAAACTGAAAGAGAGGAATGCTCAACTCTCTGAAGCTTTGAAGAAGACCCTCTGGGAGAGGAATGACAGTCGTTTAGA
This sequence comes from Lathyrus aphaca, assembly GCA_963966055.1. Classification (NCBI taxonomy): domain Eukaryota; kingdom Viridiplantae; phylum Streptophyta; class Magnoliopsida; order Fabales; family Fabaceae; genus Lathyrus; species Lathyrus aphaca. The sequence continues at coordinate 306,607,860 of OZ014519.1, read as the reverse complement.
TAATGAGAGGTTAGAGAAGCTCCGGATTGAGCACTTAACCAAGATTGAGAAGACGGACAACTACATCAGAAAAGCTAGGGCAGGGGAGTTAGTAATAAAGAATGCTTGCAAAGAAGCAAAGACTCAAAAGGCTAGGGAAGAGCATTATCTGGAGGAAAGTCGGGCTAGGTGGATCAGGATCACTGAGGCCCGTGCATAAGAAGATCAGAGAACCCAAGCTAAGATAGAGCAACTGGAGACTAGTGAGAAGAAGCATCAGGAGTCATTATTAGCAGCACAGAAGGAGATCTCTGAATTGAAACTCCGGGCGGGGTTAAAGAGATCAAAGGATCAGGATAAACATAATAAGTTGACCAATGCCATTTCCACCAAGAACCTCTTCATCAGGACTATCACAGAGCACCCGGTTGGCCCAGTGACTGAGGCCCTCTTGAAAGAAGTCAGAGAAGATGACTTTGGATTGGATGTTTGACTCTTTCTGTTTGTACTTCATTTTGATTGTATTTTCCTTTTGTTGGTGTATTTTGACCCGCCATGGGAATGTTATTGTAATCAAACTATGTATCTTCACTCTTTGTAATATATATGGTTTGTATTATTTTTGTGGGCTTTATCTCTCTCTGCAACATCATCAACATTTCCTCGAGGTCTGGAAAGGTCAAAACCAAAGAACCAAATCGGATACCCTTGGAAGACAAATAGGCATCTTGCATTGCATACTAACATTTTCCTTATTTTGTAGGTTTTTGTTTTGTTATTGTTTCTCACTTTGTTGTGGTTTCAGGAAACATTGCTCGCAGAAGAGTGTTCCCTGTCAACAGAATACACCGGTACCCGACAAGAAACAACCTTCCGGGACTACAGATGGATCAAGTTCAACAAGACTTGACTGAAGTGAGGGCCTAGATGGCCAATGAAAGGACATAGATGAGGGCCCAAATGAATCAATTCATGACAGTGATGACTGGATTAGCTCAGAGCCAGGAAAGACTGAGGGAGTTGGTTGAGCGAAAAACTCCCGAGGAACACCATCCAGGTACAGGAGGTACCAGTAACAACGATCACGTGCAGCCTCACACTGATCCACCAGAGTTTGGACCTCCTTTGAACCCAGACATCAATGCCATAAGAAATACCCAGGGTAACACTACTGGAGGATGGGTCTTGCAGGAGGATCCTCAAGAAGAGCAGTTTACTGTGTTCGGGGCTGGAGATGAAGTTTACGACCGTCGGTTGGATGAAATTGTAGAGAAGCTAAGGTCTCTTGAATCCCAAAACTCTCTAGATTTTGATGTCATGGACATGGGATTGGTGGAAGGGGTGAGAATTCCTCACAAGTTCAAACCCCCGTGTTTTGAAAGATACAATGGCACATCCTGCCCACGCACCCACCTTCAGTCTTTCCTGGGAAGATTGAAAGCTTACACCATGGACGAGAAGCTGTGGATGTTTTACTTCGAGGATAGCTTGACAGGGGCATCCCGAGAATGGTATTCCCACTTGACCAGATCCACAGTAAGAAATTGGAAAGACTTGGCTGAAGCTTTCATCCGTCAGTATCAATATAATCTGGACATGGCTCCAAACAGGACCCTTTTGATGGTAATGTCACAGTCTTCTCGTGAAAGCTTTAGAGAGTATGCCCAAAGGTGGAGGCAACTAGTTGCTTCTATTCAACCCCCAATGTCAGAAAGGGAGATGGCAAACATGTTCATGAATACTCTCCAGGGTACCTATATTGACAGATTGGTTGCATTTTCTTCCACCAGCTTTGCAGATGTGGTGATAGCTGGGGAGAGAATTGAGAGCTTGCTAAAGATGGGAGAAATCTCCGACAACGGTGCCAGTTCAAGCAGTTCAAGGAAGCCATTTGCTGGGCCCCGTAGATCTGGTGAAACAAATTCTGTACACATGGGAAGAGGGAGACTCCAATATCTGCCCAGGTCAATTGATGTCGTCACTATCCCTACTCCACCTCCTCAGTATACTCAACAACCACAACACTTTCCTCAACAGTCGCAATTTCCTCAACAGAGATCTTACAACAACAATAACAACAATAACAACAACGCCCTTTTCAACAGCGGCCATCTCAGATCAACAGGATGATTGACCCTATTCCAATGCCATATGCCACAATGCTGCCACAACTCCTAAAGCTCAATCTTGTTGAGTTGAGGACATTGGCTCCACCTGATCCTCAAAACCTTCCAAGAAATTATGATGCCAATGCTAGGTGTGCTTTTCATTCTAACGCACCTGGTCTCTCCACAGAAAAATGCAGGGCTCTGCATATGAAGGTCCAGGATCTGGTAGATTCAAAGGCCCTAAACTTTGCACCACCTCCCAATGTCATGAAAAATCCTATTTCAAGCCACAGTGGGCCAAGGATTAATGCTATAGAGGAAGGCTCACCCATGAGTTTAATAGAAGATATTGCGAGTATCCAAACACCTCTGGCAGAGGTTAAAGCCAAGCTTTTGAAATGCCAAGTGTTTCCAGGTTGTGAGGCCTGTTGTGAATCTTGCAAGATTTACGTGAATGGGTGTGAAAGCTTGAGGAATGACATCAATAATTTGATTAAAGAAAGCATTCTGCAAATAACCACAACTGCTTCTACAACACCAGCAACTCATTTTTCAAATGATTCTCCTACAACTGCAACAACAATTGTTCCTACTGATTTTTCTACAACTTCAGCAACCATTTCTTCCGTCTCTTCAACAAACAACAATGAATTTGCACCCACTTCTACAACTTCAGCAACCACTGGCAACGACGTCTTCACAGTTACTATTTATTATGACCCGACAACGGTCCCGAATTCCAGCAACTTTCAACAATCTCAACAGTTTCAATCAAGCTTCAATTCACCACCTCCAACATCCACCAGAAGTCCTGTCACTATCTTCTACGATCCACAAACAATAATGGTTCCAACTTCTGCTGCAGTGAGCCCAGTCACCATCACGGTGCCAGGGCATATTCCTTATGATAAAGACAATGTTGTACCATGGCATTATGGTGCTGACCTTTACTGCAACGGAGAAAAAGTCCTTCTTGATTCTTCAGTTCCTATTCCCTAAGTGGATAATGTCGGGGGAGGCGGAGGTTTCACCCGAAGCGGACGCCTCTTCGCGTCACAAGCTCCAAAGACTAATACTGAGGCAGAGGCCGTTGCTAAAGCCAAAGGGAAAAGTGTGATACCTGAAGAATCTGCACCAAAAGAAACTCATAAATCATCCTTTGATCAGGATGTGGATGAATTTATGAGGATAATTAAAAGAAGTGACTATAAAGTTGTGGACCAGCTCCACCAGACTCCTTCTAAGATCTCTATATTATCCCTGTTGTTGTATTCCGAGGCTCATCGGGATGCACTACTCAAAGTTCTGCACGCTGCCTATGTGCCAGAAGAGATCACAGTGAATCAGCTTGAAACAGTGGTGTCTAATGTCAATACTAGCCATGGGCTAGGTTTCACTGATGCTGATTTGACAACAGAAGGACGTCACCACAACAAAGCTTTGCACATAACCCTGGAGTGCAAAGGAGCTATACTATCTCATGTTCTTGTAGACAATGGGTCCTCACTCAATGTCTTACCCAAGAAAGCTCTTGTCAAGCTCGAATATGATGGAATAGCTCTCCGACCAAGCAATCTTGTGGTCAGGGCTTTTGATGGCTCCAAGATGTCTGTTCTTGGAGATGTGGAGCTGCCGGTGATAATCGGCCCGCAGGTATTTAAAACTACTTTCTATGTGATGGACATTCAGTCGGCCTACAGCTGTTTGTTGGGTCGGCCATGGATTCACGCCGTAGGCACAGTAACATCGACCCTTCACCAGAAATTGAAATATGAGTGGGAAGGACAAATTATCACCATCTGTGGTGAGGAAGACCTATTTGTTAGCCATCTGGCTACATACAAGCATATTGAGATGAATGGTGAAATCCATGAAACTATGAGCCAGGGGTTCGAGGCCCTGAATGTCAATGAGGCGACGACTGAAGTATTTGCTGCATCCCAGGAGGATAGGATAGGTACTTCAATTGTCTCCTATCAGCAAGCCCAGAAGGTTGTTGAAGATGGAAATGCCCAAGGCTGGGGCAAGATGCTATCGGTGGAGAAGAAGGAGGATAGATTCGGTTTGGGTTACAAACCATTCCGACAAGATCAATCAGAGGCTGCTAAGGAGCCCAAGTTCATCAGTGGGGGGATGCTCACCCCAGATGCTGTTAACAACCTGGAAGACGAGGCGGAAAGCGACCTCAACCTGGAAAGCTGGATACGTCCAAGGATCCCGGGGCACCAAGTCCTTAATTGGTCTTCCCAGGAAATTATAAGGGTTACTCCTGCAGAGTAATTATTATTTCCTACCTTTTTTTAGCATGCATCAAGTCTTGCATCTTGCCCAAGGTGTCAGGACTCATTTTGTAATAGGGCCATATTGTAATTTTGTGCAAATGAATTATCAATGAATATCGAACATCTTTTGCAAACAAGTCTCTTTTTCGCTCACTGTCTTTTCATTTTTACTTTTTGTACAAAACAATAAAATGGCAATGTTTTCAAAATAAATAACTTCATTTTTTCACTTTTTCTAAACAAGATTAAAATTGATCACTAAAACGAACAAATCTCAACCCTTGCAGAGATTATCCTCCAGATTGCACCGAAAATAGCACTGCTATGACCTTGTATGACTTTGACAATTCGATTAATCAAGCCGATGAAGGAGTTGAAGAAGACTATGAGTTACCTGAAGAGTTAGCCAGGTTGTTGAGGCAAGAAGAGAAAGTGATTACTCTTCATCAAGAGGGGGTTGAGACAATTAATCTTGGTACCTAAGAGGATTTGAAAGAAGTGAAGATTGGGGCCAGTCTGTAGGCTTCAGTAAGAGAACAGCTCATTGACATGCTTCGAGAATACGTCGACGTCTTCGCTTGGTCCTATCAAGACATGCCAGGTCTAGATATGGATATTATTATGCACAAGCTGCCTTTGAAAAAAGATTGCCCTCCAGTGAAGCAAAAGCTACGCCATACTTGTCCAGATATGGCCATGAAGATTAAGGAAGAAGTACAAAAACAGTGGGACGCCGGTTTCCTTGTTGTAACTAGTTACCCGCCGTGGGTTGCTAATATTGTACCAGTGCCTAAGAAGGATGGCAAAGTACGGATGTGTGTGGATTACCGGGATCTGAACAGAGCTAGCCCAAAGGATGACTTCCCATTACCTCACATTGATGTATTGGTCGACAACACAACTCAGTTCTCGGTGTTTTCCTTCATGGATGGATTTTCTGGGTATAATCAGATCAGAATGTCACCCGAAGACATGGAGAAAACAACCTTCATCACACCTTGGGGCACATTTTGTTACAAGGTAATGCCTTTCGGACTTAAGAATGTCGGTGCGACTTATCAACAGGCTATGGTAACGTTATTCCACGACATGATCCACAAAGAAATTGAATGCTACGTGGATGACATGATTGCCAAGTCCCTTAGTGGAGAAGATCATCTGGTAAATCTGCTGAAGTTGTTCAAGCGTCTGAGAAAGTATCAGCTAAAGTTAAACCCCAACAAATGCACATTCGGGGTACGTTCCAGTAAGCTGCTGGGATTTATCATAAGTGAAAAGGGAATTGAAGTTGATCCTGACAAAGTCAAAGCCATTCAGGAGATGCCTGCACCTAGGACTGAAAAGGAAGTTCGGGGGTTCTTAGGTAGATTGAACTACATATCAAGGTTCATATCTCATCTCACTGCAACCTGTGAGCCCTTGTTCAAATTGTTAAGAAAGGAACAAACGGTCAGGTGGAACGAAGATTGTCAGAAGGCTTTTAACAAAATCAAGGAATACTTACAAGAACCTCCAATTCTTATGCCTCCAGTTGAAGGAAGACCTCTAATAATGTACTTGACAGTATTAAAAGGATCAATGGGGTGTGTGCTGGGCCAGCATGAAGAGTCTGGTCGAAAAGAGTATGCAATATACTACCTAAGCAAAAATTTTACTGACTGTGAACAACGTTATTCACTGCTCGAGAAAACTTGTTGTGCTTTAGCGTGGGCTGCTCGCCGACTAAGATAGTATATATTGACTCACACTACCTTGTTGATCTCAAAAATGGACCCCGTCAAGTACATATTTGAGAAGCCATCACTTACCGGAAGGGTTGCAAGATGGCAAATGATTCTGACAGAGTATGACATTCAGTACACATCTCAAAAGGCCATCAAAGGTAGTGTACTGTCTGACTATCTAGCTGAGAAACCCATTGATGATTACCAGCCCATCAGATTTGACTTCCCTGATGAGGACATCATGTTCCTAAAAGCAAAAGATTATGAAGAGCCTGTTCACACTGAAGGGCCTGACCCAGAAGAAGAGTGGACTATGATGTTTGATGGGGCTGTCAACATGAATGGTCGTGGAGTTGGTGCAGTGCTCATTACACCTAAAGGAATTCATATGCCTTTCTCGGCAAAACTCACTTTTGCCTGCACTAACAACGAAGCTGAATACGAAGCCTGTATCATGAGTTTTGAGGAAGCCATTGACCTCAGGATCAAGACATTAACTGTATTCGGAGATTCAGCTTTGGTAATCAATCAGACCAACGGCAAATGGTACACTCACCAAGAGCATCTGATTCCATACCGTGACTATACGAGGAGATTATTGACTTTCTTCACAACAGTCAAACTTGAGTACATCCCTCGAGACGAAAATCAGTTCGCGGATGCGTTAGCTACCATTTCCTCCATGATCAAGGTTCAAACTGCCAATTATGTGCCTCGGATTTCAGTATCCAGACTAGACCGACCAGCATACGTATTCTCTGTGGACATTGCTAAAGATGACAAGCCTTGGTTCCATGACATCAAAAGCTTCTTGGAGGATCAAACATACCCACCTGGGGCATCATCCAATGATAAGAAGACATTAAGAAGGCTGGCTAGTAGTTTCTTCCTTAATGTTGATGGTTCATTATACAAGCGAAACTTTGACATGGTACTACTCAGATGTGTTGATAAGAAAGGAGCAGACTTGTTGATGCACGAGGTGCATGAAGGTTCTTTCGGTACCCATGTTGGAGGACATGCAATGGCTAAGAAATTATTACGATCAGGTTACTACTGGATCACAATGGATGCAGACTATTGTACCTATGCCAGAAAGTGCCACAAATGCCAGATCTATGCAGATAAAGTACATGTGCCTCCGAATCCTTTGAACGTAATGTCTTCACCTTGGCCCTTTTCCATGTGGGGCATTGATATGATTGGAAAGATCGAACTGATTGCTTCAAATGGCCACAGATTCATCTTGGTAGCCATTGATTACTTCACCAAATGGGTTGAAGCGGCTTCATATGCAAACGTCACCAAACAAGTGGTAGCCAGATTCCTGAAAAGAGACATCATCTGTCGATATGGAGTTCCCGAGCGAATCATTACTGATAATAGTTCTAATTTGAACAACAAAATAATGACAGAACTGTGTCGGGACTTCAAGATCCAACATCACAACTCTTCTCCTTATAGGCCAAAGATGAATGGCGCTGTTGAGGCAGCCAATAAGAACATCAAGAAGATTGTGCAGAAGATGGTGGTTACCTATAAAGACTGGCATGAGATGCTACAGTTTGCCTTGCATGGGTATCGAACCTCAATTAGAACGTCTACTGGGGCAACACCTTATCAGCTTGTGTATGGTATGGAAGTTGTCCTACCAGTTGAAGTTGAGCTACCCTCCTTACGGGTAATGATGGATGTAAAGCTGGATGAAGCTGAATGGGTCCGGTCTCGGTATAATCAATTGAATCTGATCAAAGAAAAGAGATTAGCGGCTATCTGTCATGGGCAGTTATATCAGAAAAGGATGAAGAGAGCCTTCGATCAGAAAGTCAGGCTTCGGGAATACCAAGTGGGAGATCTTGTGCTGAAAAGACTTCTTCCTCATCATACAAACCACAGGGGCAAATGGACTCCAAACTATGATGGTCCATTCATAGTAAAGAAGGTCTTCTCTGGTGGAGCACTGATGCTTACTACTATGGATGGTGAAGATTTCTTGTCCCCTGTGAATTCAGATGCAGTTAAAAAATACTTCGCATAAAATGACCCGCTGAACATAAAAACAGAATGTAAGTCCAGGCAAAAATAGGGCATCCCGGCGAGTCAAAAATAGAATAAAAGACTCAGGCAAAAATAAGGGAAAAATTGAAAAAAAAAATGTACACCCGCTGAGTTGAAAAGCCGCATTGGACAACTCAGGCAAAAATGGGTATCCCGGTGGATTGAAAACCCGAAAGGGGATCCACGCAAAATCAGGGAATAAGCGAACAACTGCATTCTGAATTTGTCTGTATCATTCACAACACGACAAGCTTCGAAAGGATAAAGCATCAGTCAGAATCAACTTTCTTTAAAAGGCAAGATAAGAAGAACGTCAAGGTCATACAGATCGTAGCAAAGGAGGTTCACCGGAGCATCGTTAACATTGCCAACACCTTTACTTTTTCAATTTATAGCAATCTCCTCATTCCAGGGGATATGTTTCTTTGACTGTATTTGCCAATTCAGGGCACTCATATTAATAAAATCAGAGTTTTCAGTCACACCTCGTTTTGCACATTTTTGTTTCTTTTGCAAAATGTCCAGTATTCATAATATATTATTTGCATAAAACAAATGAGTCATTCTTAATAAATGCTTGCAGGAAATATATTTACTTTCAGGAATATCTAACTCCTATGAAGAAATCCGGTAAGGGATACCTCGGGATGCTTGTGTGTTTCTCTTGTCTTAACATATTGCAGGTATTCAATACGCAGCATGGGGCATGCCAAACACACTTCCCTAGCATACCTCCTCCCTAAGCAATATCTGGAATGCTTTTCCCCAACGGAGTTGTCAAAGCCTCCTCCCTAGCACATGTCTACTCAACAGGAGCATCCCCAGCCAAGTTCCCCACAGTGTTTCCAGCTTCTCCCCAGAAGAGCAATGCCTGAAACTCTTACACAACAAAGTGACGGAGACTTCCTTCTCCCCAGCTGAGTTCTCCTTACAAGATAGATCTATCAATGATCTATTTCCCCAGGCAGAGCTATATCTCCAGATCTACCAATGATCTCTTCCCCAGTTGGGATTTTTCTTCCAAGAAGATCAGCCAGAGATCTTCAGTGGGATCCGAATCCCAGATCGGTTTCTCTTTTGCATAATCATAGAATTCGTATCATATTCACCAAATAAGCGTAGAATTCCGTCTAATACGGAGCATTACGGCAAAAATCAAACATTTGCATGATCACAAGCCAGGTTCGAGCCAGTCACCTGTAATTACCATCAATATTTCATCAGCAATATATATAAAAAAAACTCACATCCCTTGCAAATAAAAGCCAAAGCGTCCCCTTTGCACTCTCCAACACAAATGTATGTCTATATATACTCTTTTTGACACTCGTCAGTGTCATATTATTCCCCACAGATATAAGCCAAATACCTACATACTCTTTTGACACTCGTCCATGTCACCTTTCCCCATCACGGTTGCCAAATCACTTGGTGCAAACAAAGTACTTATTTATAACACACTCCTTTCGACACTCGCCCGTGTCATCCTATCCCCACAGGTCTCCAGAACAAGTTTTACACTCTCACATACAAATGTTTGTTCATAACTTATATATAGTCTCTTTTGACACTCGTCCGTGTCATCCTTTCCCCAGCAAGTTGAACATCCGTTCGTATCTTGCTCATACTTCATCAACAAACCAATACTTATACAGAAGTCTTTGATACTCGTCTGTATCTTGTATATATATCACTCCTCAAATAGATTTGACACTCGTCCGTGTTCTTTGTTAACCAGTTGGTACTCGTCTGTATCATCATCTCTGAACACGCGTCAGCGTTTGTTTCTACCGATACTCGTCTGTATCATGGTCCTAAGGATGCTCGTCCGCATCTTTACACAGCGTCAAACACTTATACCTTTTATTCTGGAAAGCGTAAACACTCGTCCGTGTTTACCACTCCCCAGCAGAACAACTTTTCTCCTATCCGACATTCGTCCTATGTCGTGATACTTTCGGCAGCCGTCCCCTGCCAGGTGATCGGCCTTCACCTTTGGATGACCATCCCTCATCCTTTCCCCAGCGAAGTCTCCATTGTTGGAACCCTTTTCTATCCGACATTTGTCCTATGTCGTGATATTTTTAGCAGCTGTCCCCTGCTAGGTAATCGTCCTTCACCCTTTGATGATCGTCCCTCATCATTTTATCCGATGGCCATCCCCATCATTGATCTTGTTATCCGACATTCATCCTATGTCGTGGTAAACCCCGAGAGCAGTCGTACCCTGCTAGGTGATCGTCCTTCACCTCTTGATGATCGTCCTTCATCATGCTTATCCGATGGTTATCCCCATCGTTGACCTTTTCTATCCGACATTCGTCATATGTCGTGATATTTTTAGCAGCCGTCCCCTGCTAGGTGATCGTCATTCACCTTTGATGACCGTCCCTCATCATTATCTCATTTATTCTTTAAACCGATGGCCGTCTCCATCGTTGTTTACCTTACTTTGCAAACCTGATGGTCGTCCCCATCATTGCCTTTACTTTAATCCCCAGAGAATCTTGTTTCTTTACTTGATGGTCGTCCCCGTCATGGTCTTGTTATTTCCCCAGCTTGTCGGCCGTCCCCATCATTGCTTTACTCACCACCTTATCCCTAGAAGTCGTTCTCTGCTCGATGGCCGTCCTCCATCGCCTTCATTTGATAATCATGCTATACTATCTCTTACAATTTATATCCCTTTTCTTCTTATCCCCAGTGAGTGCAAATTTCGGGTTGTCTTTGGTATTCAACCACAAGTTATCTTGTTTGTCTGATAAGCCAGGCGCTTACACCCTGCACAGCTAACTCATGTTTGAATAGGGGCAGCTATAAACACCCCAAACTTTCCCTCACTCATATCACACCATGGCTTGTGATCTTTCATTTTTGGCATTAGCATAAGCATTACATCTCATATTGCATATTTGATTCATCTGCATGGTTCAAGTTCATCTGCATCTAGGGTTTGTAATCTGAGAAATCCAAGATTCCATCTGAGCCACTCAAAAGGTCTTAAAGCATTCCAAGAGGGTCCATGTGTGTTCTATCATCTTATTATGTCTCTCAAAGTTCATGGAAGTCAAGATATCACAAGAACTGGCAAGGCATGGAAGCAGAGCTAGGGTTTTCACTACATAGATGACCAAAATTAGGGTTTTGGTTTCAGAGGCCTCAACACCAAATTTTTGGGCCATTCTTGTTTCTAATGTTCTTAATATGTTATAAGGATCATGTGTACCAAGTTTGATGAAGAAATTCATTATGGAAGTCATATGTTCACTGGGTAACTTCCTGAGCAAGTCAGAGCAAAATTAGGGCATCTGAGGCCCCCAACAATGGAACCAAAGGGGTATTTTCATCAAATTGAAGTTCTATGATCTTTATTTTATCATTTAAGTGCTTGGAAGTTCACAAAATTGAAGAAATTTGAGCTAAACCAAAAGTTGCCAAAAATGGAAATGACTTGTAATGGAAACTTTCCATTTTGGGAAAGTTTTTCAACCTCCTCTTTCTTGATCAAAAATGCTTCAAATGAAAAATTCTTGGTCATGAAAGTTGTATATTAGGTCTTTCCCTTTTCAAAAAGTACAAGAACATGTTCTAATTCATTATGGAACTCAAGTTATGATCCTTCAAAGTTGGCAAAAATCCTATAATTTTCAAGAATGCACCAAAGAGGATTTTTTGCAAAACCACTTGCCAAGGCTTCTAATGACTTCTAATGTGCCCAAATGTGACATAACATGATCAAGTAACTTCAAAATATCAGAATTGGCCCAAGAATTATGCATTTCCATGGCTTGAACTTCAAGAAATTTCAAAAGGGCCAAAACTTCCCAAAATTGCAAAATGGTATAGATCTTTCCATCCACTTGTGCCAGCACACAAAATCTATTTCCATGGTCCTCCTTGAACTCAGCTGAGGCTAGACACCCCTTGCAACCAGACCTGCCATGACCCATACCTCAAGTACAACCAAACTTGACTTTTTGCAAATGAAGCCATACCAATCAGCATAGCCCACAACAACTCTTCTGACCTATCACAACTTCACATACATCCCTTAAGGATCACATTTCATAACATCTTGGAGCTGGAATCATCCCACACACTCAGATTGCCAAAATCCTCAAGGAACTTCATTTCTTCGAAACTCATAAACCAACCATCAAAACTTCAAGCAAACTTCACCAATCATCTCCATACATCCCTCAGATCATTTCCCAACCATTAAACAAGCCTAAAACCTCAAGAATCAAAAACACGATTTCATCCCCCTCTGAACTGAAACTTCAAAAACAGCCCAAATAAATTCATTCCAAGCATCAAAGCATCCTCAGGAGGTCCATTGGAGTTGAATGGCACCAAGGAGAGGCCCAGATAGCTCAGATTGAGAAAGCTCAAGCTCAGGTATCATCAAGAACAAATTTTCTAGAACTTGTATGTTTTGTTAAAGAATTGTTCTTCATGCTTCACTGATCACACTTCACCTTTTACTTTTGAAAATGGTTGAATATTGAGCTTGTATCGTGCTTCTGAAACTTTTGCAATTTTTATGTTTTGATTCGAATCTTGTGTTTGATGCAATGTAAATGTGGTTTGAGGGTTGATTCTTGTTTAGAATGATTAGGAGAGTGGATCTGGAAAGTTAGAGCTCCTAATTTGGCCTAGGGAAGAAGTTGGGATTTTGGTCTTGCCGGAGAAGATGACCGGAGCTTGCTCTAGTCATCTGAAAGTCATTAGGGTTTGTAATTAGGGTTTAGTTGCCCAGTTTGAAGATGGTTCTTTTTGAATTGTTTTACAAATATCATGTAGTATCTAGGATAATTTTGACATGAATTCATCTTGCATTTTCAATTTGTTTGGCATTTTACATTGAGGATCACCAAAAAAACCCTAAAAACTTAGGAAATTCATAACTCCTTCTAGGTTTAGTTTCTGACCTCCCCCTTTGGATGGTAACCTAGTATAGGTTTAGGGTTCCTTTAAGTGCATTTTTCAATTTTTTATAATGTCATTTGCTTCTGTCTTTGCCATTTGCATCTCATCCTTCCCTGTAACCCTAATTTTGCATCTTCACTTGCATCTTACATTACATTGCATGAACATGTGAACTTGCCATGCCATTCCAAACATTTGTATGCCATATTAGACATCTTAAGACATTTCTTGGACATTGCTTTATCATTTATTCATACATTTGTTATGCTTTGCATCCATTTCATTTCATAAACATCCATGTGTTTACATGCTTCCTACATGCTTCATTTGCATTCATTCTCTTGTATGATCACACCTATGCATCTTGTATGCCTTTGAATCATGTCATAGCATCATTTACATCATGTACATGCTTCTGGTTTTGGTCTTTGCCTTTGCATATACATTGTTTCATTTCATTTCTTTCCTTATGCATCTTGTGCTAACTTTTCAGGTTAATGGTAAGTTGTTTGGGAGGTGGATTTGCCTTCACCTCCCACCTCTTCTCATGCCTTCATATTGCATCCTTGCTTCATTTTTACTTGTCCTTGAGTGAGCATGCTCACTTGTGCTCCTCTTCCTTTCTTCCTCTTATCATCTCCTTCTTTTCATCTTGCTTCTCCTTGGTGGCTTCCTTGAAGACTTCTTCTCTTGAGCCTCACAAACCATAGGATAAATAAGCATGATAACTTTAGGATTGTATATAGTCCCCCTTTAGTCTTTTTTTCCTTTGAGTCTTCTTTGTGTCTCTCTTCTCATCTCATAATTAGAGATTAAACCTTTAAGGTTTTAGGACTTTGGAATTAGGGTTATGCATGCATCCTTATCTTAGGATGGAGTGTATAAATTTAATCCTAAGTGTTAAAACCTTAATCTATTTAAACCTCTTAATCAATCCATATAATAATCACTAAGACATTAACTTGTAACTTGGGCCTTACATTAGGGTTCTAATTCTTCCTTTATGGTTAAGAAGGACTAACCCTAGTGTTTAATGGACAAGTCCCCCTCAAGTTGTCTTACAAACCATAAAATCCACTTATTAGTCTCATCCCTTATTTAAAATCCACTTAATAAAGGTTTTGTTATATAATGAATTTAATCCCTAACCATGGATTAAGTTGAGGTATCTTCCTCAGCTTAAGTGTTCTCATCTATTATCCTTCTATTAGGATGGTGTAATGAGTCCACTAATCTGTGATTAGAGATTAAACTCATTACTTAACACTAAACAAAAACCCAAAAAACATCTTAATAATCAAAAGTACGTTAATGATCTTAATCCTACATCATTATGGTAATTAAGTTGAGATGCTTATCTCATACTTAAATATTCTCATTATCCCTAATCAGGGAGGATATAATGAGTTTACAACCCTTGATTTAGGCTTAAGCTCATTATCCTATGTAAAACACCAAAAACAATAACAAAACTGAAAGCAAAAAAACAAACAATAATCGTCTCCTTCGGGATTCTTTTCTCATCATATTCATTCACAAGCGAGAACTTGCTTCTTCCGTCTAATGCAAGACAGTTAGCACTCGAGCCAGACGAGTCATACACTTGAGCATAGACAAGCAAGCAGTTCACCAGTCAATTTATTTTTCAGTCTCTTTGAGTCAAACTACGGTGTTCTGACTTCCTCATTGCACGAGAGGATACGTAGGCATAACTTAACTGTTATTGAATAAAAGTCTCTGTGATTTCCCCCTCTTTCAGCATTCTCTTTTAAGCCTCAGTTCCTGAGCAATTCACACCTTTTTGCACTAACACTTGTATATTCTTTTCCAGCTTTTGCACACAGATAGCACATATACCTACCCCCTTTAAACACAATCTTTAAGTGTGGATCCTGTCGAGTACGACGGACAATCTGGGTGCTAATACCTTCCCAGGTTGTAACCAACCCCCTTTCTCAGTTTCTCTGGTTCACGACCGTCTTATCCATATATTTCTAGGTTTATGCAGCATTACCTTTCCTTCGGGTTAAAAATGCCTAGCTGGCGACTCTTTTCACCTTCATTCTCTCCTTTCGCCGACCGTTCGCGTCTGTACCCTATCTGACTTAGGTGTCTTTCCGGGGGAGCGACAGCGACAATGACTCGAATCGTCTCACAAGGATTCTTGATTTTATTAACTAATGATAGTAATGATTTATGGGGTTTTTGATTTTGATTTGAAGAAAAAGCAATAAAATAAAAAGTGATTATCAAATAAGCTAAACGATTAATCTGCTGTTTTGATTTCCCAACTTATCATCGACCCAAATAATTCCCAATTCCTAAGCGGACTCTATTTCCTTTTCGATTATAATAACAATCAAACAAGCGTAAATATTATATGATAAATATTCCTAATTTCCGAATTAAGCAAACAGATGAAATATATCAATCGTGAATTAAGCAAACACGATAAACATACGCGAATTAAGCAAACGCGGTTAGAGTATAGGAACATGCAATCATCAAAATAAATCAATCTAACCTTAGATAAATCGAATTAAGCAAACAAGATATCAAGATCAGAATTAAAAGGAAATAGATTAATTGGAAAATATAAGAACCTCAAAGTGTCGGCGAAAATCGATTACAACAAATTAATCCTTGGAATTAGTTCTCCATAATTCGTCTCTTCGAGCGTAAAAAATTAAAATCGTAAAAAGTGTATATTGAACAGTTGCGACTGCTAGGTTATATGGCAAAACCTAAAAAAAAAACGTTTACAACCCAACTGGGTCAAATACATAACCCAGACTCAATTCTAAATGACCCGAAACTAAATAAAACTAAATCAGCAGCTTCAAACGAAAATCTGGAAAATATAACTCTGAATCTGACTTTGGATCCAACACGAAAGTTGTAGCTCTCTCTCTTAGCTTTACATTGACTAGTAGAATGCCTCAATCAGATTCCTGGAACTCCGGTTATGATCATTTCCATAAAAGGTTTTAAAGCTGAAAATTAAGTACGAAAATCAAATTAAGCCAAAAATAAAATAAAATAGAAAAACTAATTAAAATATAAAAATATACAAAGAAAACCAAAGAAATGCTTAAGTGCAAACATGGGAGAATGTTCATTAAAATGCACTGATCAAATTCCCCCACACTTGAATTTTTGCACTCATAGCAAAATAAAATCAAGACTCAAGAAACACAACAATATTCAGATACTCATTTTAGGCTACAAACTCTTCTTCGATTAAGATAGCATCGATAGGTACTGATCTTACACACAATGGATATCGTAAGAACACAAATCCGCAATTGTGCGGTCATAAGCCTCCCTCCTATACAAACCAATATGAATAATGTTATTATGCCTAATCCTATCTTACTCATCCTCCTTTTTTCTCTCTTTCATTCTGGCGCAATCACATTAAGCCCATTATCTATTCATACACATGGTAAATAAGTCTGTTAGTCACTACGATCCATATCTTGTCAATATTTTAAAGTTACTTTAACAACAACAATTATTTTTTGAAGGTTTCACATCCGTTAGGCTAAATGACCGAGTGAGGGTCACCTAACTTAAAAGGCAGATTCCTATTTAGATTTCTTATTAAGTACGAGATCATTCACTTATTTGCATCAACTCAATTGCTTAGTGTATGATTTCTAGATGGTGCTAACTGCTTGATAAACTACTTAAGAGCTATTAAAGGATGAGAACTCATGGCTATGACATAAAAAGTATTCAAAATGATTTCCATTATTAGGAGACTTAAGGTGTTAAAATGATAGCGATCTTATGAAATTTTCCCAAGTCTCCACAACTAACCTCAAAACAATCTATAGCCTAAAACTTTCGAAAAAAATGCCTAGTGTTTCTAAAACAAACCAAACAAAAACAAAGAAAATAAATTATTCCTTCCCCCACGCTTAAAACAAGCATTGTCCTTAATGAAAGGACATAAATATAAAATAAGAGGGAGAGAAAGGAAAGAACACACCCGAGTAGTCAAGGTGGATAAGTGATCACATGAGCCGCATTTCCTAAAGAGAGCTCTTTTACAGTGTCTTCTTCCAAAGTGGGGATCTCATAGAGTAGCTTTAGGTAGTATCCATTAATCTTGAAGTTTTTATTAGTGCCTTCGCCTTTTATTCCATGATCAAAGAAGAATCTTCGATAAGTAAAAATGTTGAATGTGCACGTGATAGTGATCTCGTTTTCTACAACTTTAAAGGTTTGCCTCACTACTTTTGTTCCATTTTCAATTGAGATCCTATGCATACTCATGGAAGGACTAATATCACAAGTGTCAACCAAAGTCCATCCAATTCCCTTCTTATGTTCCTGTAATGATTTCTCTTCCTCCACAAATTCAAATAAATTATTAGGAAGTGGCTTCAACTCTAAAGAGGGTGATTTCTCGATGGATGGTTTGTTCCGAGAAGTCGGGGTGTCGAGAGCTTCATTGACATGAACAACTTCATTTGCAACCTCATTTGCAGTAAGAATATCAACTTGCAAGGCAACCTCAATTTCAGCACAAACTGAGTAAATTTTAGTGTCAATACAAACATCACAAGAGTAAACATCATTAAAATCAGACAATGATGGAAACTCAGCTGCAAACAAATTAATACAAGTATCATCAATAGTTTTAGAAGGCAACTCTATTTGAAAAATAGAATGTTCTTCTGAAGGTTGTTGGTTAGATCCTTGAGCTTGCTGCATAGCATTCATCGAAGTGGTAAGTTGATTAAGCTGTGTTTGCAAAGCCTGAATATTAGAATCTATTTGTTGTTGAAACTTGACATTATTTGTAGCCATTTGGTTGATAAGGTCCTCTAGTGAAGGTTCAGAAGGTGCAGAGCACACAACCGAAAATTCATTCATATGCTTATGTGGATCCTCACCTGCAAAACCATTAAAACTTGGCAACAAGTGTGTTAAACCAAATTTAAATTCGAAAGGTGCATTAACAACATCAGGATATTCAATACATAAAGAATTATAATTCACAAGTGCAACCAGTTCTCTCAGAGTTCTTTGATCAACCATGATATGATTATAAATTTCAATACAGAATCAAATAAAATCACTTCAGATTTAAAAAGAATGGAAAAAAAGAAAAATGATTATAAAAAACTCTAAAAAAATATAACAATAACGCTAAAAATCTAATTAAATAAAATAAAGTTCGCACAAAAAATTTCTGATTTTTTTGAAAATATGAATAGAGAAAATAAATCAAATAAAATAGTAAAACGCAAAATCTGCGATTTTGAGGGTTGAACTCTTTTAGAATTCTATTCTAAGAGAGTATTGTTCTTCGATTTATTTCTGATTTTCTAGAAAAAATTCGGAGCAAATCGAAACAGTAGCTTCCAACTTACCTGTAAGGCTGGAAAACTTATCACTATACTGCAACCGATATTGCAACCCTGAAAATCAATAACAACAAAAAAAAATCTAGCAAGCAAACTATACCTATCATTATAAAATCGGTTAATAACAACAAGAATCCCCGGCAACGGCGCCAATTTGATTCGTGTGTCGCGCACGGATCAAAAACGAGTAATTTTCTTTAAAACTTAGTATAGCGACAATGACTCGAATCATCTCACAAGGATTCTTGATTTTATTAACTAACGATAGTAATGATTTATGGGGTTTTTGATTTTGATTTGAAGAAAAAGCAATTAAAATAAAAAGTGATTATCAAATAAGCTAAACGGTTAATCTGCTGTTTTGATTTCCCAACTTATCATCGACCCAAATAATTCTCAATTCCTAAGCGGACTCTATTTTCTTTTCGATTATAATAACAATCAAACAAGCGTAATTGATATTATATGATAAATATTCCTAATTTCTGAATTAAGCAAGCGGATGCAATATATCAATCGTGTATTAAGCAAACACGATAAACATATGAGAATTAAGCAAACACGATTAAAGTATAGGAACATGCAATCATCGAAATAAATCAATCTAACCTTAGATAAATCGAATTAAGCAAACAAGATATCAAGATCAGAATTGAAAGGAAATAGATTAATTGGAAAATATAAGAACCTCAAAGTGTCGGCGAAAATCTATTACAACAGATTAATCCTTGGAATTAGTTCTCCATAATTCGTCTCTTCGAGCGTAAAAAATTAAAATCGTAAAAAGTGTATATTGAACAGTTGCAGCTGTTAGGTTATAGCAAAACCTAAAAAACCCGTTTACAACCCAACTGGGTCAAATACATAACCCAGACTCAATTCTAAATGACCCGAAATAAATAAAACTAATGCAGCAGCTTCAAACAAAATTCTGGAAAATATAAATCCGAATCTGACTTTGGCTCCAACACGAAAGTTGTAGCTCTCTCTCTCTTAGCTTTACGTCGACTGGTAGAATGCCTCAATCAGATTCATGGAACTCCGGTTATGATCATTTCCGTATAAGGTATTAAAGCTGAAAATTAAGTACGAAAATCAAATTAAGCCAAAAATAAAATAAAATAGAAAAACTAATTAAAATATAAAAATATATAAAGAAAACCAAAGAAATGCTTAAGTGCAAACATGGGAGAATGTTCATTAAAATGCACTGATCAAATTCCCCCACACTTGAATTTTTGCACTCATAGCAAAATAAAATCAAGACTCAAGAAACACAACAATATTCAGATACTCATTTTAGGCTACAAACTCTTCTTCGATTAAGATAGCATCGATATGTACTGATCTTACACACTACGGATATCGTAAGAACACAAATCCGCAATTGTGCGGTCATAAGCCTCCCTCCTATACAAACCAATCTGAATTATGTTATTATGCCTAATCCTATCTTACTCATCCTCCTTTTTTCTCTCTTTCATTCCAGCGCATTCACATTAAGCCTATTATCTATTCATACACATGGTAAATAAGTCAGTTAGTCACTACGATCCGTATCTTGTCAATATTTTAAAGTTACTTTAACCACAACAATTATTTTTTCAAGGTTTCACATCCGTTAGGCTAAATGACAGAGTGAGGGTCACCTAACTTAAAAGGCAGATTCCTATTTAGATTTCTTATTAAGTACAAGATCATTCACTTATTTGCATCAACTCAATTACTTACTGTATGATTTCTAGATGGTGCTAACTGCTTGATAAACTACTTAAGAGCTATTAAAGGATGAGAACTCATGCTATGACATAAAAAGTATTCAAAATGATTTCCATATTCAGGAGACTTAAGGTGTTAAAATGATAGCGATCTTGTGAACGTTTCTAGAGTCTCCACAACTAACCTCAAAACAAACTATAGCCTAAAACTTTCGGGAAAAAATGCCTAGTGTTTCTAAAATAAAACAAACAAAAACAAAACAAAAACAAATAAAATAAATTATTCCTTCCCCCACACTTAAAACAAGCATTGTCCTCAATGAAAGGACATAAATATAAAATAAGAGGGAGAGAAAGGAAAGGACACACCCGAGTAGTCAAGGTGGATAAGTGATCACATGAGCCGCATTTCCTAAAGAGAGATCTTCTACAGTGTCTTCTTCCAAAGTGGGGATCTCATAGAGTAGCTTTAGGTAGTATCCATTAATCTTGAAGTTTTTATTAGTGCCTTCGCCCTTTATTCCATGATCACAGAAGAATCTTCGATAAGTAAAAGTGTTGAATGTGCACGTGATGGTGATCTCTTTTTCTACAACTTTAAGGGTTTGCCTCACTACTTTTGTTCCATTTTCAATTGAGATCCTATGCATACTCATGGATGGACTAATATCACAAGTGTCAACCAAAGTCCATCCAATTCCCTTCTTATGTTCCTGTAATGATTTCTCTTCCTGCACAAATTCAAATAATTTATTAGGAAGTGGCTTCAGCTATAAAGAGGGTGATTTCTCGATGGATGGTTTGTTCCGAGAAGTTAGGGTGTCGAGAGCTTCATTGACATGAACAACTTCATTTGATCCCTCATTTTCAGTAAGAATACCAACTTGCAAGGCAACCTCAATTTCAGCACAAACAGAGTAAATTTTAGTGTCAATACAAACATCACAAGAGTAAACATCATTAAAATCAGACAATGATGGAAAATCAGCTGCAAACAAATTAATACAAGTATCATCAATAGTTTCAGAAGGCAACTCTATTTGAAAAATAGAATGTTCTTCTGAAGGTTGTTAGTTTGATCCTTGAGCTTGCTGCATAGCATTCATCGAAGTGGTAAGTTGATTAAGCTGTGTTTGCAAAGCCTGAAAATTAGAATCTATTTGTTGTTGAAACTTGACATTATTTGTAGCCATTTGGTTGATAGGGTCCTCTAGTGAAGGTTCAGAAGGTGCAGAGCACACAACCGAAAATTCATTCATATGCTTATGTGGATCCTCACCTGCAAAACCATTAAAACTTGGCAACAAGTGTGTTAAACCAAATTTAAATTTGAAAGGAGCATTAACAACATCAGGATATTCAATACATAAAGAATTATAATTCACAAGTGCAACCAGTTCTCTCAGAGTTCTTTGATCAACCATGATATGATTATAAATTTCAACACAGAATCAAATAAAATCACTTCAGATTTAAAAAGAATGGAAAAAAAGAAAAATGATTAAAATAAAATCTAAAAAAATATAACAATAACGCTAAAAAACTAATTAAATAAAATAAAGTTCGCACAAAAAATTTCTGATTTTTTTGAAAATATGAAAAGAGAAAATAAATCAACTAAAATAGTAAAACGCAAAATCTGCGATTTTGAGGGTTGAACTCTTTTAGAATTCTATTCTAAAAGAGTATTGTTCTTCGATTTATTTCTGATTTTCTAAAAAAAATTCGGAGCAAATCGAAACAGTTGCTTCCAACTTACCTGTAAGGCTGGAAAACATATCACTATACTGCAACCGGTATTGCAACCCTGAAAATCAATAACAACAAAAAAAAATCTAGCAAGCAAACTATACCTATCATTATAAAATCGGTTAATAACAACAAGAATCCCCGGCAACGGCGCCAATTTGATTCGTGTGTCGCGCACGGATCAAAAACGTAGTATAGCGACAATGACTTAAATCGTCTCACAAGGATTCTTGATTTTATTAACTAACGATAGTAATGATTTATGGGGTTTTTGATTTTGATTTGAAGAAAAATCAATTAAAATAAAAAGGGATTATCAAATAAGCTAAATGGTTAATCTGCTGTTTTGATTTCCCAACTTATCATCGACCCAAATAATTCTCAATTCCTAAGCGGACTCTATTTCCTTTTCGATTATAATAACAATCATACAAGCGTAATTGATATTATATGATAAATATTCCTAATTTCTGAATTAAGCAAACGAATGAAATATATCAATCGTGAATTAAGCAAACACGATAAACATACACGAATTAAGCAAACACGATTAAAGTATAGGAACATGCAATTATCGAAATAAATCAATCTAACCTTAGATAAATCGAATTAAGCAAACAAGATATCAAGATCAGAATTGAAAGGAAATAGATTAATTGGAAAATATAAGAACCTCAAAGTGTCGGCGAAAACCGATTACAACAGATTAATCCTTGGAATTAGTTCTTCATAATTCGTCTCTTCGAGCGTAAAAAATTAAAATCGTAAAAAGTGTATATTGAACAGTTGCGGCTGCTAGGTTATATGGCAAAACCTAAAAAACCCGTTTACAACCCAACTGAGTCAAATACATAACCCAGACTCAATTCTAAATGACCCTAAACTAAATAAAACTAATGCAGCAGCTTCAAACGAAATTCTGGAAAATATAACTCCGAATCTGACTTCGGCTCCAACACGAAAGTTGTAGCTCTCTCTCTTAGCTTTCCGTCGACGGGTAGAATGCCTCAATCAGATTCCTGGAACTCCGGTTATGATCATTTCCGTAAAAGGTATTAAAGCTGAAAATTAAGTATGAAATCAAATTAAGCCAAAAAAAAAAAATAGAAAAACTAATTAAAATATAAAAATATACAAAGAAAACCAAAGAAATGCTTAAGTGCAAACATGGGAGAATTTTCATTAAAATGCACTGATCAAATTCCCCCACACTTGAATTTTTGCACTCATAGCAAAATAAAATCAAGACTCAAGAAACACAACAATATTCAGATACTCATTTTAGGCTACAAACTCTTCTTCGATTAAGATAACATCATAGGTACTGATCTTACACACTATGAATATCTTAAGAAAACAAATCCGCAATTGTGCGGTCATAAGCCTCCCTCCTATACAAACCAATATGAATAATGTTATTATGCCTAATCCTATCTTACTCATCCTCCTTTTTTCTCTCTTTCATTTCGGCGTAATCACATTAAGCCCATTATCTATCCATACACATTGTAAATAAGTCTGTTAGTCACTATGATCCATATCTTGTCAATATTTTAAAGTTACTTTAACCACAACAATTATTTTTTCAAGGTTTCACATCCGTTAGGCTAAATGACCGAGTGAAGGTCACCTAACTTAAAAGGCAGATTCCTATTTAGATTTCTTATTAAGTACGAGATCATTCACTTATTTGCATCAACTCAATTACTTACTGTATGATTTCTAGATGGTGCTAACTGCTTGATAAACTACTTAAGAGTTATTAAAGGATGAGAACTCATGGCTATGACATAAAGAGTATTCAAAATGATTTCCATATTAAGGAGACTTAAGGTGTTAAAATGATAGCGATCTTGTGAACTTTTCCAGAGTCTCCACAACTAACCTCAAAATAATCTATAGCCTAAAACTTTCGGGAAAAAATGCCTAGTGTTTCTAAAACAAAACAAACAAAAACAAAACAAAAACAAAGAAAATAAATTATTCTTTTCCCCACACTTAAAACAAGCATTGTCCTCAATGAAAGGACATAAATATAAAATAAGAGGGAGAGAAAGGAAAGAACACACCCGAGTAGTCAAGGTGGATAAGTGATCACATGAGCCGCATTTCCTAAAGAGAGCTCTTCTACAGTGTCTTCTTCCAAAGTGGGGATCTCATAGAGTAGCTTTAGGTAGTATCCATTAATCTTGAAGTTTTTATTAGTGTCTTCGCCTTTTATTCCATGATCAAAGAAGAATCTTCGATAAGTAAAAATGTTGAATGTGCACGTGATAGTGATCTCGTTTTCTACAACTTTAAGGGTTTGCCTCACTACTTTTGTTCCATTTTCAATTGAGATCCTATGCATACTCATGGATGGACTAATATCACAAGTGTCAACCAAAGTCCTTCCAATTCCCTTCTTATGTTTCTGTAATGATTTCTCTTCCTGCACAAATTCAAATAAATTATTAGGAAGTGGCTTCAGCTCTAAAGAGGGTGATTTCTCGATGGATGGTTTGTTCCGAGAAGTCGGGGTGTCGAGAGCTTCATTGACATGAACAACTTCATTTGCAACCTCATTTGCAGTAAGAATATCAACTTGCAAGGCAACCTCAATTTCAGCACAAACAGAGTAAATTTTAGTGTCAATACAAACATCACAAGAGTAAACATCATTAAAATCAGACAATGATGGAAAATCAGCTGCAAACAAATTAATACAAGTATCATCAATAGTTTCAGAAGGAAACTCTATTTGAAAAATAGAATGTTCTTCTGAAGGTTGTTGGTTTGATCCTTGAGCTTGCTGCATAGCATTCATCGAAGTGGTAAGTTGATTAAGCTGTGTTTGCAAAGCCTGAAAATTAGAATCTATTTGTTGTTGAAACTTGACATTATTTGTAGCCATTTGGTTGATAAGGTCCTCTAGTGAAGGTTCAGAAGGTGCAGAGCACACAACCGAAAATTCATTCATATGCTTATGTGGATCCTCACCTGCAAAACCATTAAAACTTGGCAACAAGTGTGTTAAACCAAATTTAAATTCGAAAGATGCATTAACAACATCAGGATATTCAATACATAAAGAATTATAATTCACAAGTGTAACCAGTTCTCTCAGAGTTCTTTGATCAACCATGATATGATTATAAATTTCAACATAGAATCAAATAAAATCACTTCAGATTTAAAAAGAATGGAAAAAAAGAAAAATGATTAAAATAAAATCTAAAAAAATATAACAATAACGCTAAAAATCTAATTAAATAAAATAAAGTTCGCACAAAAAATTTCTGATTTTTTTGAAAATATGAAAAGAGAAAATAAATCAAATAAAATAGTAAAATGCAAAATCTACGATTTTGAGGGTTGAACTCTCTTAGAATTCTTTTCTAAGAGAGTATTGTTCTTCGATTTATTTCTGATTTTGTAGAAAAAATTCGGAGCAAATCGAAACAATAGCTTCCAACTTACCTGTAAGGCTGGAAAACTTATCATTATACTGCAACCGGTATTGCAACCCTGAAAATCAATAACAAAAAAAAAATCAGGCAAGCAAACTATACCTATCATTATAAAATCGGTTAATAACAACAAGAATCTCTGGCAACGGAGCCAATTTGATTCGTGTGTCGCGCACGGATCACAAACGAGTAATTTTCTTTAAAACGTAGTATAGCGACAATGACTCGAATCGTCTCACAAGGATTCTTGATTTTATTAACTAACGATAGTAATTATTTATGGGGTTTTTGATTTTGATTTGAAGAAAAAGCAATTAAAATAAAAAGTGATTATCAAATAAGCTAAACAGTTAATCTGCTGTTTTGATTTCCCAACTTATCATCAACCCAAATAATTTTCAATTCCTAAGCGGACTCTATTTCCATTTCGATTATAATAACAATCAAACAAGCGTAATTGATATTATATGATAAATATTCCTAATTTCCAAATTAAGCAAACGGATGAAATATATCAATCGTGAATTAAGCAAACACGATAAACATACGCGAATTAAGCAAACACGATTAAAGTATAGGAACATGCAATTATCGAAATAAATCAATCTAACCTTAGTTAAATCGAATTAA
The DNA here is from genome assembly GCA_963966055.1 of Lathyrus aphaca. Taxonomy (NCBI): domain Eukaryota; kingdom Viridiplantae; phylum Streptophyta; class Magnoliopsida; order Fabales; family Fabaceae; genus Lathyrus; species Lathyrus aphaca. The sequence goes on along the minus strand of OZ014519.1, from coordinate 306,581,856 downwards.
GCAAACAAGATATCAAGATCAGAATTGAAAGGAAATAGATTAATTGGAAAATATAAGAACCTCAAAGTGTCGGCAAAAACCGATTACAACAGATTAATCCTTGAAATTAGTTCTTCATAATTCGTCTCTTCGAGCGTAAAAAATTAAAATCGTAAAAAGTGTATATTGAACAGTTGCGGCTGCTAGGTTATATGGCAAAACCTAAAAAAACCCGTTTACAACCCAACTGGGTCAAATACATAACCCAAACTCAATTCTAAATGACCCGAAACTAAATAAAACTAATGCAGCAGCTTCAAACGAAATTCTGGAAAATATAACTCCGAATCTTACTTCGGCTCCAACACGAAAGTTGTAGCTCTCTCTCTTAGCTTTCTGTCGACTGGTAGAATGCCTCAATCAGATTCCTGGAACTCCGGTTATAATCATTTCCGTAAAAGATATTAAAGCTGAAAATTAAGTACGAAAATCAAATTAAGCCAAAAATAAAATAAAATAGAAAAACTATTTAAAATATAAAAATATACAAAGAAAACCAAAGAAATGCTTAAGTGCAAACATGGGAGAATTTTCATTAAAATGCACTGATCAAATTCCCCCACACTTAAAGTTTTGCACTCCGAGCAAAATAAAATCAAGACTCAAGAAACACAACAATATTCAGATACTCATTCTAGGCTACAAACTCTTCTTCGATTAAGATAGCATTGATAGGTACTGATCTTACACACTACAGATATCGTAAGAACACAAATCCGCAATTGTGCGGTCATAAGCCTCCCTACTATACAAACCAATCTGAATAATGTTATTATGCCTAATCCTATCTTACTCATCCTCCTTTTTTCTCTCTTTCATTCTGGCGCAATCACATTAAGCCCATTATCTATCCATACACATGGTAAATAAGTCTGGTAGTCACTATGATCCATATCTTGTCAATATTTTAAAGTTACTTTAACCACAACAATTATTTTTTCAAGGTTTCACATCCGTTAGGCTAAATGACCGAGTGAGGATCACCTAACTTAAAAGGCAGATTCCTATTTAGATTTCTTATTAAGTACGAGATCATTCACTTATTTGCATCAACTCAATTACTTACTGTATGATTTCTAGATGGTGCTATCTGCTTGATAAACTACTTAAGAGCAATTAAAGGATGAGAACTCATGGCTATGACATAAAAAGTATTCAAAATGATTTCCATATTCAGGAAACTTAAGGTGTTAAAATGATAGCGATCTTGTGAACTTTTCCAGAGTCTCCACAACTAACCTCAAAACAATCTATAGCCTAAAACTTTCGAAAAAAATGCCCAGTGTTTCTAAAATAAAACAAACAAAAACAAAACAAAAACAAAACAAAAACAAAGAAAATAAATTATTCCTTTCCCCACATTTAAAACAAGCATTGTCCTCAATGAAAGGACATAAATATAAAATAAGAGGGAGAGAATGGAAAGAACACACCCGAGTAGTCAAGGTGGATAAGTGATCACATGAGCCGCATTTCCTAAAGAGAGCTCTTCTACAGTGTCTTATTCCAAAGTGGGGATCTCATAGAGTAGCTTTAGGTAGTATCCATTAATCTTGAAGTTTTTATTAGTGCCTTCGCCTTTTATTCCATGATAAAAGAAGAATCTTCGATAAATAAAAATGTTGAATGTGCACGTGATAGTGATCTCGTTTTCTACAACTTTAAGGGTTTGCCTCACTACTTTTGTTCCATTTTCAATTGAGATCCTATGCATAGTCATGGATGGACTAATATCACAAGTGTCAACCAAAGTCCATCCAATTCCCTTCTTATGTTCCTGTAATGATTTCTCTTCCTGCACAAATTCAAATAAATTATTAGGAAGTGGCTTCAGCTCTAAAGAGGGTGATTTCTCGATGGATAGTTTGTTCCGAGAAGTCGGGGTGTCGAGAGCTTCATTGACATGAACAACTTCATTTGCAATCTCATTTGCAGTAAGAATATCAACTTGCAAGGCAACCTCAATTTCAGCACAAACAGAGTAAATTTTAGTGTCAATACAAACATCACAAGAGTAAACATCATTAAAATCAGACAATGATGGAAAATCAGTTGCAATCAAATTAATACAAGTATCATCAATAGTTTCAGAAGTCAACTCTATTTGAAAAATAGAATGTTCTTCTGAAGGTTGTTGGTTTGATCCTTGAGCTTGCTGCATAGCATTCATCGAAGTGGTAAGTTGATTAAGCTGTGTTTGTAAAGCCTGAAAATTAGAATCTATTTGTTGTTGAAAATTGACATTATTTGTAGCCATTTGGTTGATAAGGTCCTCTAGTGAAGGTTCAGAAGGTGCAGAGCACACAACCGGAAATTCATTCATATGCTTATGTGGATCCTCACCTACAAAACTATTAAAACTTGGCAACAAGTGTGTTAAACCAAATTTAAATTCGAAAGGTGCATCAACAACATCAGGATATTCAATACATAAAGAATTATAATTCACAAGTGCAACCAGTTCTCTCTGAGTTCTTTGATCAACCATAATATGATTATAAATTTCAACGCAGAATCAAATAAAATCACTTCAGATTTAAAAAGAATGGAAAAAAAGAAAAATGATTAAAATAAAATCTAAAAAAATATAACAATAACGCTAAATATCTAATTAAATAAAATAAAGTTCGCAAAAAAGATTTCTGATTTTTTTTGAAAATATGAAAAGAGAAAATAAATCAAATAAAATAGTAAAACGCAAAATCTGCGATTTTGAGGGTTGAAATCTTTTAGAATTCTATTCTAAAAGAGTATTGTTCTTCGATTTATTTCTGATTTTCTAGAAAAAATTTGGAGCAAATTGAAACAGTTGCTTCAAACTTACCTGTATGGCTGGAAAACTTATCATTATACTGCAACCGGTATTGCAACCCTGAAAATTAATAACAACAAAAAAAATCTAGCAAGCAAACTATACCTATCATTATAAAATCGGTTAATAACAACAAGAATCCCGGACAACGACGCCAATTTGATTCGCGTGTCGTGCACGGATCAAAACGAGTAATTTTCTTTAAAACGTAGTATAGCGACAATGACTCGAATCGTCTCACAAGGATTCTTGATTTTATTAACTAACGATAGTAATGATTTATGGGGTTTTTTATTTTAATTTGAAGAAAAAGCAATTAAAATAAAAAGTGATTATCAAATAAGCTAAACGGTTAATCTGCTGTTTTGATTTCCCAACTTATCATCGACCCAAATAATTCTCAATTCCTAAGCGGACTCTATTTCCTTTTCGATTATAATAACAATCAAACAAGTGTAATTGATATTATATGATAAATATTCCTAATTTCCGAATTAAGCAAACGAATGAAATATATCAATCGTGAATTAAGCAAATACGATAAACATACGCGAATTAAGCAAACACGATTAAAGTATAGGAACATGCAATCATCGAAATAAATCAATCTAACCTTAGATAAATCGAATTAAGCAAACAAGATATCAAGATCAGAACTAAAAGGAAATAGATTAATTGGAAAATATAAGAACCTCAAAGTGTCGGCGAAAACCGATTACAACAGATTAATCCTTGGAATTTGTTCTTCATAATTCGTCTCTTCGAGCGTAAAAAATTAAAATCGTAAAAAAGTGTATATTGAACAGTTGCGGCTGCTAGGTTATATGGCAAAACCTAAAAAACCCGTTTACAACCCAACTGGGTCAAATACATAACCCAAGCTCAATTCTAAATGACCCGAAACTAAATAAAACTAATGCAGCAGCTTCAAACAAAATTCTGGAAAATATAACTCTGAATCTGACTTTGGCTCCAACACGAAAGTTGTAGCTCTCTCTCTTAGATTTCCGTCGACTTGTAGAATGCCTCAATCAGATTCCTAGAACTCCGGTTATGATCATTTCCGTAAAAGGTGTTAAAGTTGAAAATTAAGTACGAAAATCAAATTAAGCCAAAAATAAAATAAAATAGAAAAACTAATTAAAATATAAAAATAAACAAATAAAACCAAAGAAATGATTTAGTGCAAACATGGGAGAATTTTCATTAAAATGCACTGATCAGTTCTACCAAAGGATAAGACATCATTCCAAGGATCACAATGAGATATGTAGACAAGAGATATGTCTGTTTAAAGCAATCTTAAAATCTACAAATAACCATTTCTCTTCATAGTGCCTTGAGTGGACTTGAAAAAGAGTCTTCATGTGTCATTAGCAAAGCTAACAGAAGCAAATAGACTTATATCCCCAACATCATAGGATATATCTCCAGAGAAGAGCAACATTCTCACACAAAGGATTTATCAGATAGATAAGGAGCGGATAACAAACTTTTTAGAAGCATCAAGTGTCATAAATTATCCTTAGCAATTATCTCCAGGTGACACCAGCAACCATATGTTTGAAAATAAATCAAACCTATCACAGTAGCAACACGAACCCCATGCTACAAAAAAAAAAATCCATCGTCCATTTCTACAAACTATTCACACATCTAAACAACTTTTCAGTAGAACCCTTCTACCTTGACCATGAACCAGAAAGTATCCCCCTTGGATCTCATCCAAAATCAGACTAGGATGCCTGCTCTGATACCAATTGAAATTCTGGTATGACAGACTCAGATGTCGAATATGATGTTGAGACATCTTATCTATTACTTATAAACATGGTAAGGTATACACAACAGTACTTAAAAATTATGATATATCAGAGTCAAACATACTTCAGGATGTTGCGACATCTGATAGGATATTGAGTTCAGGTACTGCATAAAATAAAGATAGAAAAGTTGTAAAGAACACAACGAAATTATTAACCTAGTTCGATCAAACTCATCTATTATGGGGGCTACCTAGCCAGGAAGGAAATCCATTATGTAGTATCAATTTAAAGACTTCTCAGCAAACACCTACAATTTACAGTCTTCTCACTTAATCACTACCAATGCAACTTCTACTAAGGAACTTCTAAATATGAGAAACTCATCCTTACTTCCAATCACCTCAGTGATGTCTCACAGTCCTTAACTCTCAGTTGCAGATATTGATGAGTCTACACCTATACAAAAATTCACAATATAAGTCATACTTCCATTACAATACATTCACCTTGCTTAGCAGCTTCAGTTAAGTATAATCCATCTCTTGCTTAGCAGCTTTGAGGTTTACACAGCCACAACGGGGTTCCTTGATGCGTACGGCTGCACAAGAACATAATCCTAATGATATTTACATTTTGACCAGTTGGTTGGTTGGTTCTAAACTAGGTTACAAGGTTTCTTTTATAACCTATTCCCAACTGGATTTGGGCCTAAACAATTACACCAATAGCTGCTACAAATATGCAGAAAAAATATGCTACAATATACAAAAAGATCTTCAAATATAAAAACTCCTAAAATATCTCTAAATATAGAAACTCTATATATTTCAATATTTGTCTTAAATTTAAATTTGAGTCTTCAAGATCTTTTAAAATCATCGCCATTGTATTGATTTAAATCTTCAAAATATTATGTTTCTGTTGAAACCAAAACATAAAACTTCAATCCATTTTCAGCAGTTCATGATGTCAAATGAACTATCTTGACATCTTCGTCGACATGTTGTTCCAGATGTTGAAACATTTCAACACAACATGTTTGGGCGCACACAAATGGATTCTTTGCTTAATATATTCTTCATTTGCAAAGATCATATACATACACATTGCTGCTATATTTGTTTTAAAAAATTCATGCCAATTACAGAACTTACATATTTGTAAAATAAATGCAAATAGAAGCTTGAATTAGGTTGGATCTTGAGTTTTGATGAAGTTGCTTCAAGATTCGGTTATGGTGAAAATGGAGGTTTCAGCCTCAAACAAATAGTGCAATAACTTCCTTAGGACTCCATGATCATAGATCAATCAAGAAAAGTGAAGAAAACTCTATGAAATGTGAGAATCGAAGAAGAGAAGATGAGAGAAATTTTTTGAAAATTGGGAGAATGATAGTGCATGCCCTATCTTTGAACGTGTGATTCCCCTTATATTTGAGTATTATGATTCCGATCAAGATTAAAGTATGATTAAATCCTTGATTAAGGAGTTGTGGAGTGGTTTGCAAAAAAAGGCACTTGTGGTGTGCAACCTTGTTCACACGTGCATTAGTCATGAAACAAGCATGATACATTCATATTTTAATCACTGAGTGCATGTGTGATGATTACTTGGAGGGAAAAGCATTGCACTTTGATTTTTGAATGGTTTTGCAAAAATGCATAATGGGAAACATGTGATAAATAGTGCACGAATTTGCTTGCTTCAAGAGCCAAAATTGCTTGTTATGAAGTGCATATGACTATGGTAACCTGAATTGAGTGATTATAAGTCATGGCAAGCCAATTTGAACCAATTTGCACAAAGTGGAAAACTTGGTATGCATGAGAATTCACAAAAATGCCCTAACTTCCATGAGCCATAACTTTTGATTCATAAGGGCTATAAAGGAGTTCTTGTACTTTTTGAAAATGGTAGAGAAAGCCCTACAAATTTTATGTTCAAGTAAAATTCATTTGAAGCATCTTTTGACATCAAAGAATGGGTTGAAGTTAAGGTGAAAATTGCCAAAAAGGGAAAGTTTCAAATTATAGGTCATTTCCATTTTTAGTAACTTTTTCCCAAACTCTTGATTCTTGATGAATGTAATAATTCATGTTATCCCTTGCCCATATGAGAGTCCATAGGCTTGAAAATCATGATTGGAACCCTTGAAAACCCCTGGTTGACTTATCTTCTGCATTATTGACTTTTCCATTCTACACAAGTAATTGAACCATTGTCTGACTTCCTCAATGAATATTTCAGCCAAAATGTAACCCTAGGCCATGTATAACATATAGAAGCCTTTGATCACAAGAATTGATCAAATCCATAAGGATATCTTGCCTTGAGACAAAACTCTAATTTGGGTTCTTTGTATAGTAGGGGATGCACTGATAAAATCCCTGATGAACCATCCCTTTTCTAGAGACATGAGGCAATATTTGAGCTTGTATAAGATATGAGGACCCCTTGTGGCTTATTTAAAGACAACGTATCTCTCATCTTTGGCTTTGAGGAATCACAACTTGATAAATCAATGATCGCATGCCCTGTGCCTTTGATCATGAGTGTCATGCTTCATTTTTCTATGCAAAGATGCAATGATATATATACTTTATGCTATGATATATGATATGACATGAGAGGAAAAATTTTGGGATGTTATAGCTGCCCCTATTCAATCATATGTTAATCTGAAAAGGATGAGAGCATCGACTATCAGACGTTCAAGATAAACTGTGATTGAATACCAAAAACAAACCAAAAAATTTGCACTCTACTGAGGAAGAAAAGGGATATAAATCCGACCAAAGGAAACTCTGCTTTGGGAAACTTTGATGAGGTAAATAGTAACCCGTAACCATGAAGAATATATCTTTTATAATGAACCAGGAGACTACTGGCCTGCCACAGAGATGTGGGCTTTGATGATGTTGTAATATCATAGGATTTACAAACTAACCAAAATAATAAGGAAATGGAATCGTAGGATCCATAACCTGGGACATGAGAATGTAAGATCATAGGATTTATGACTCCAGGAACTTTCTTTTATAATGAACCAGAAGACTACTGACCTGCCACAGGGGTGTGGGCCTTAGCAGCTTTGTAACATCATAGGACTTACAAAACGAGCATGAGAACGTAATATCATAGGATTTACGACTCAAAGGATTGTTTTTTATAATTGTAAACACCCCAAATTTTCCCTCTCTTTTTCTCACACCTTGGCTTATGATCTTTCATATTGCATTTTCATGAGCATATCATCTCACATTGCATATTTGTTTCACTTCATAAGTTGCACAATTAGGGTTTGTGATCAGATGAATCCAAGAAGTGATATGAGCCATCTCAAAGGCCTTGAAACTTTTCAATAGGGTCCATGTGTGTTTCATGATCATAATTTTCTCCCCAAAGTTCATAAAAGTCAAAATGTCACAAAGCATTGCAAAGGTATTCAAGCAGACTGAGCAGTTTCTACACAGATGACCTAAAATTAGGGTTTTGGGTTTGAGGCCCTTAATCCCAAATTCTTTGGTAATTCTAGAATACATTGGTCTTAATATGTTATAAGGAGCATGTGTACCAAATTTTATGAGAAAATTCATTGTGGAAGTCATCTGATCAACTAGTAACTTATTGTGCAAGAAAAGTCAGAATCAGGGCATCTGAGGCCACCACCAATGGTACCAAAGGGTCATCTTCATCAATTTTAGGTTTTATGATCTTTATTTGATTTTATAAGTGGTTAGAAGTTCACAAGATTGAAGAATTTCAAGCCATTTGCAAACTTTCCATTTTTGGACATGACTTGTAATGAAAACTTTCCATTTTGGGAAAGATTTTCAGCCTCCTCTTTCTTAATAAAAAATGCTTCAAATGAAAAATCTTCAAACATGAAAGTTGTAGATTGGATCTTCCCATTTTCAAAAAGTACAAGAACTCCTCTTGATTCATCCTAGAACTCAAGATATGATGTTTCAAAGTTGGGAAAAATCTTGTAATTTTCAAGTTCATGCCAAAGAGGATTTGTTTTGCAAAACCAAGTTTTAAGCACTCTTGTGACCTCTAATTAACCTCTAAGCATCATAACAACATCACATGACTTGCCTTGATCAAAATTATGCCTTGGATTGCAAGTTTCCATGGATCATTTTCACAAAATATTCAAAGGGGGAAAATGCAAAACCTATGCTACCTCATGAATCAAGTGTTACAGCTCATCATAAACCATCCAAGGGCCTTCCATGAATTAAGTTGAGGCAGGACAACCCTTCAAACTAGCTCTGACTCGTGCCATGCTTGTGATGGCCAACTTTTGATTATTTTGCAATTCACCAATACCAATCATCCTGTGCCACCACCCACTCTCTGGCCAATCACAATTGCTTATGTGAACCTCATGGACCAAAAACATAACATCATCCAAGCCTGAAAGCTCTCATACACTCAGATTTCAAAAATTGGCATAAACCTTCCTCTCTTTGAAACTCAAAACACAGCCATCAAAACTTCAAACTTCTTCCACCAATCAACTAAAAAACAATCAAAGATCATTTCCCACCCCTCACAATGACCTAAAAGCCACTGAATCACAAACATGATTGTTGAGTTATCAGAACCAAACATCACTAACCAGCTCATTTAAAAGCCATTCAAGACTTTCAGAAGCATCAAGGTGATCATTGGAGTGGATTAGCATCAAGGAGAGGGCCAGAAAGTACCAAACTGAAAAGCTTCATCTCAGGTATCATCCAAGAACAAATTTTCTAGAACTTGCTTTTTAAGTTACAAATTGATTCTACATGATGTGTTGATCATTGTGATATGTTTACTTTTGAAATGGTTGAGTTTTAAGCATTTCATAGCCTTTTGAAATATTGCCCGTGAAATGTTCTTGATTCAATTCTCTCTTTTGATGCATGATAAATGATTTTTTTTGTTGGATTCTTGTTTAATGATTTTCAATGAGTGATTCTGGAGATTTTGGTGTGTTATCATAGCCTAGGGAGAGAGTTGAGATGAAGAGTGGCCAGAGAAGACAATCGAAACACTGTTTCGGTTGCCTGAGAGTGATTAGGGTTTAATTTAGGGTTAATTAGCCAGGTTTGAATTATGGCCATAGGATTTGTTTCCCGCGCGTACGAATGGTTCAGATTATTCCACTTAACCCTAATTCATAATTAATTAAATTAATTAAGTTAATTAGCCAGATTCAATCCTAGCCTTAAAAACACGCGCGCAGTCTCCCCAAGTTCAAATCTGGACCTTAGATCTTGCATACTTTCATTTTTCTTTTTCTTTTTCACATTTTATTTCATCCATTTATTAAACATAGCAAAAACATTTATAAAAATACCATTTCTGCATTTTTACTTCAAATATTTTTCTAAACTCAAAAACATTTTTATTTTTTATTTTTGCATTAAAAAAGTATTTTTAAATCATTTAAATGTTTTATTTAATTAATTAATTAATTTTAATTAATTAAAAATACATTTAGGTATCTAAAAATCACAAAAAAAAATTTTTTTAGCTTTGATCATGTTTTCACAATTATCTTTGAATTAGGGTTCATAAAATTCCTATTTTCTAATCCTAACTTGAAAAAATCATTTATGATCAACCATTATGAGTTTGAACTTGATTCTTTTTGCATTGTTTCATATATTGCATCTAGTATCTAGGTTATTTAATTCATAATTTTGCATTTCATTTTCAAATTGTTTAGCATTTTTTCATTTAGAATCACCCAAAAATCCTAGTTAACTTAGGAAATTCATATTTTTGCCTAGGTTTAGCTTCTGACCTTCATCTTTGGTGAGTGATCTTGTATGTGTTTAGGGTTTGTTTGATTTCATTTTCAAATTTTTATCATGATGTATGCTTCTGTTTTGGTTATGTGCATCTCATACATTCATAAAACCCTAATTTCTCATGTTCATTTGCATTCACCTTTGCATCTCATCATTACATGAACTTGCCATAACATTCCATGTTCTTGTATGACATCTTAGACATCTTAAGACATGCTTGAACATTTCTTTATCATTTCTTCATTCATTTGGTATGCTTTGCATTCATTGCATTTCATGAACATCCATGTGTTTTCAAGCTTCTTACATGCTTCCTTTGCATCTCATCCTTTGTATGAACATCCATATGCATCATGTATGGCTTTGCATCATTTCATAACACATTTTCATTGCATATTCACTTCTGGTTTTGGTCTTTGCACCTTCATTTGCTTTATTTCTCTTTGCTTTGCATCTTATGCATTCACACTAACCTTTCAGGGGCTTATGGTAAGTTGATTGGGATCTGGATTTGCCTTCACATCCCACCTCTTCTCATATCTTAATTTGCATATTTATATGTCTTTGAAGTGAACTTGCTTCACTTATTCTCTCTTGTTCTTACTTTCTTTCTTTTAGGTTACTTATCTTCTTCAGGAAGTAACTAACTTATTCTCTTTCTCTTCTCTTTTCATTTGCTTCTTCTTCCTTGGTGGCCTCTTGAAGATCCTTCTCTTTAAGCCTCACAAACCATAGGAACATCCGCATGATAATTTTAGGGGTGTACATAGTCCCCCTAGATTTTTACCTTTGAGTCTCCTTGAGTCTCTCTTCTCATCTCAATAATCAGAGGCTAAACTCTTAAAGCTTTAGGACTTTGAATTAGGGTTATGCCTACATCCTTATCTTAGGATGGAGTGTATAACTTTAATCCTTAGTGTTAAACCTTTAATTTGTTTACACCTCTTAATCAAAACACCTATTAACTATTAAGACTTAAGCTTGTAACTTGGGCCTTATATTAGGGTTACATCTCTTCCTTATGGTTAAGAGGGACTAACCCTAGTGTTTAATGGACAAGTCCCCCTCAAGATAGTCTTACAAACTTAAAACTCACTTCTTAATCTCACCCTTTAATTAAAATCTACTTAATAAAGGCTTGTTATCGAATGAATTTAGTCCCTAACCATGGATTAAGTTGAGGAGTCTTCCTCAGCTTAAGTGTTCTCATCTATCATCCTTCTCTTAGGATGGTGTAATGAGTTCACTAATCCCTGATTAGAGATTAAACTCATTACTTAGCACTAAACAAAAACCCAACAAAACTTAATAATCACAAATAGGTTAATGATCTTAAACATATATCATCATGGTAGTTAAGTTGAGATTCTTATCTCATACTTAAGTAGGCTCATTATCCCTAATCATGGAGGATATAATGAGTTTACAACCTTTGATTTAGGCTTAAGCTCATTATCTTATGCAAAACACCAAAAACAATAAAAAACTGAAAACACAAAAAAAAAACAATAATCGTCTCCTCCGGGATTCTTTTCTCATCACACTCACTCTAAAAACAAGAACTTGCTTCTTCCGTCTAATGCAAGACAGTTAGCACTCGAGCCAGACGAGTCATACACTTGAGCATAGACAAGCAAGCAGTTCACAGCTAAATCATCCCAGTCTCATTGAGTCGAACTACGGTGTTCTAACTTCCTCATTGCACGAGAGGATACGTAGGCATAACTTAACAGTTATCGAACAAAAGTCTCTTTGTCATCCCCCTCTTTCAGCTTTCTTTTCTAAGCCTCATTCTTGAGCACTCACCCTCTCTTTTGCATTGACACAATGTACATTCCTTCCTAGATTTTATACACAGTCAACACATACAATACCCCCTTTTAAAACACAATCAAGTAAGCGTAGATCTCGTCAAGTACGACGGACGATCTGGGTGCTAATACCTTCCTAGGTCGTAATTAACCCCCTTTCTCAGTTTCTCTGGTTCACAACCGTCTTATCCATACCCTTCCAGGTTTATGCAGCATTACCTTTCCTTCAGGATAAAAATTCCTAGTTGGCGACTCTATTCAACCTCAAACTCCAACGTCACCGACCGTCTGCGTCTGCACCGAGACGAGAGTCTGGGGAGCGACAATAATGAACCAGGAGACTACTGGTCTTCCACATAGATGTGGGCCTTAGAAATGAAGTTTGTAAAGCAAACTAGTGCTGATCAGGACACATTGTGAAATCCTCTTCTTGAAATGTGCAATCCATCTAATAAACAGATATGCCTCTCAAGGTCTAATCCATCAAAACTGGATTCTATCCTTTATAATGAACCAGGGAACCACGGGCCATCCACAAAGATGTGGGCCTTAATATGCCTTTTAATAATGAACTAGACAACTACTGGCCTGCCACAGGGATGTGGGCCTTAATAATTTTATCTTTTATAAAGAACCATATGACTACTGGCCTGCCACAGGGATGTGGACCTTAACAATGCTAAAGAGATAAAGTCCCATAGGGAATACTTCTGCCATGTAAAGATTTTACTGTAGAACTCTGTTGAGTAAAAGAACGTCCTGACCTACATTTTGCTGGGGAAAGAGACCAAAGATACCATGATAAATATCTGGCTCTGCCTGGGGAATAGATGTGAACAACTATCCATACTGGCCAAAAATAAATTGGCAACTTCACTGGGGAATATTTCAATGATGGGAGTGAATCCCAATCTTGAAACTCTGTGGGGAAATGATGATCTTCCGACTAGGTCAGGAGATGTTTGGTCAAATACTCTTGCTAGGGAGAGAAATATGACACTTCTATACTCTATGGGGAATAAGGCATTCAGCTTCCTGTTGGGAAAATTCCCCTGTGATATTATGACTACGCTTGGGGATGAGAACAATTCAACTGATATCGCAGTTCTGCTGGGGATACCACCCTACTCTAACTCAGCTAGGGAAGGTTCCATCTTGAACTCTACTGGGGATGATGCAAGGTTCATCCTTTCTTCTAGGGTAAGAATTGTAAGGTGTTTCTTGCGGGGGAGAAAGCTGTTTGGGAACATCACCTTGTGACATCTTTCTTTTCTGGCTGCAAAACCTGTAACAACAAAGCTTGCACATATATACCCCGAGGAATGGTATGGCATGGGTCAACCATCCGATGTTGCTCAACATTCAAAGTGATTTTAAATGTTTCCCCTTTCGCATGTTATTCGTAAAGCCAGCTTGTTTAAATGCAATGTTCTTTTATAAAACATTCAGGACCTTTTTGCAAACAAAACATGTAAATATAAAACCAAGGATGAAGCTTTTGGACTGAATAATTCTTTTATTGATGGGCTTGTGAATAGGCAAAGATACATCAGGAAGCAACCACCTGGAAAGAGGTGATCACTGTAAATTGAGAAAAGAAACTATCTTAATGGCAATGTGCAACGACATTCCACTGAGTTTCAATTCTGCTATGACCAGTATGCCTTCAAGATTTCTCTTTTCTAATCTTGCTTTCTGAAGAGAAAGATCAGAATGATTCCTATCCTTCGGAGATTTCCAGGTTAAGTGATACAAAGACTTAGTATAGACAACTCAGATCGTTGTCATTCGCTTATTCCCACTTTTGTGTGGATCGCCCTTTCGGGTTTTCAATCCACCGGGATACCCTTTTTTGCCTGAGTTGTCCAATGCGGATTTTCAACTCACCGGGTGTACAATTTTTATTTATATCCCTAACTTTTTCCCAAGCCTTTTATTCTGTTTTTGGCTCGCTGGGATGCCCTTTTTTTCCTGGACTCTTTATTCTATTTTTTTATCCAGCAGGTCTCTTTCATGCGAAGTATTTTTTAATTGCATCTGAATTAACAGGAGACAGGAAATCTTCACCATCCATGGTTGTAATCATTAAGGCTCCGCCTGATAAAGCCTTCTTAACCACGAATGGACCTTCATAGTTTGGAGTTCATTTTCCCCTGTGACCTGTACTTAGAGGAAGAATTATCTTGAGCACAAGCTCACCAACTTGGTACTCCCGAGGACGCACTCTTTGGTCAAAGGCCCACTTCATTCTCCTCAAATAAAGTTAACCATGGCATACGGCTGCCAATCTTTTCTCTTCGATCAAACATAACTAAATGTACCTGGCGCGTACCATATCATCCTCATCTAGCTTGACATCCATCATTACCCTCAAGGAGGGAATCTCAACTTCGATAGGAAGGACAGCTTCCATACCATATACAAGAGATAAAGGTGTTTCCCCAGTAGACGTCCTTACTAACGTTTGGTACCCATGCAAAGCAAATGGTAACATCTCATTCCAATCTTTATAAGTGACAATCATCTTCTGCACAATCTTCTTGATATTCTTATTAGCCGCTTCAATCGCACCATTCGTCTTTGGTCGGTAAGGAGAAGAATTGTGATGTTGTATCTTGTAGTCCCGACACAACTCAACCATCATCTTGTTGTTAAGATTGGAACCATTGTCATTAATGATTCTCTTGGTGTCTCTCCCACCTGATGAGGCTAAGTCAAATGGGGTACAGACGCGAACGGTCGGCGAAAAGAGAAGGAGTGAATAGAGTCGCCAGCTAGGCATTTTTATCCCGAAGGAAAGGTAATGCTGCATAAACCTAAGAAAAGATGGATAAGACGGTCGCGAACCAGAGAGACTGAGAAAGGGGATTGGTTACAACCTGGGAAGGTATTAGCACCCAGATTGTCCGCCGTACTCGACGGGATCCACGCTCGAAAGATTTGTGTTTTAAAGGGGTAGTGTCAGTGCAATCTGTGTATCAAAGCTGGAAAGAATGCAAGTGTCAGTGTAAAAGAAAAGTGAAGTGTGTAAGAGAAGTGTCAGTGTGAGAACAAGAATGAAATGCTCAGGATTATGAGGCTTAAAGCATGATGCTGGAAGGAGGGGGAATATACAGATACTTTTGTTCGATAACTGTTAAGTTATGCCTACGTATCCTCTCGTGCAATGAGGAAGTCAGAACACCGCAGTTCGACTCAAAGAGACAGAAAGATGAATTGACTTGTGAACTGCTTACTTGTCTATGCTCAAGTGTATGACCTGTCTGGCTCAGGTGCTAACTGTCTTGCATTAGACGGAAGAAGCGAGTTCTCGTTTGTGAATGAGTGTGATGAGAAAAGAATCCCGGAGGAGACGATTATTGTTTTTTTTTGAGTTTTCAATCTCTTATTGTTTTTGGTTGTTTGTCATAAGTTAATGAGCTTAAGCCTAAACCAAGGATTAGTAAACTCATCACATCTTCCCTCTGATTAGGGGTAATGAGAATACCTTAAGTATGAAGTAAACACCTCACACTTAATTACCATGATGTAGGATTAAGATCATTAACCTACTTGTGATTATTTAGATGTTTTTGTTGTTTTTGTTTAGTTAAGTAATGAGTTTAAGCCATAATCAGGGATTTAATGGACTCATTACACCATCCTAATAGAAGGATAATAGATGAGAACATTTAAACTGAGGAAGGCTCCTCAACTTAATCCATGATTAGGAATTAAACTCATGACAAAACAAAGCCTTTATTAAATGGATTTTAGTTAATGATAAGATGAAGAAGTGATTTTTATGGTTTGTAAGACAACTTGAGGGGGACTTGTCCATTAACACTAGGGTTAGTCCTTCTTAACCAATTAAGGAAGAATTAGAACCCTAATGCAAGGCCCAAGTTACAAGCTTGATGTCTTAATGATTATTAGGTGGATTGATTAAAAGATTTAAACACATTAAGGGTTTAACACTTAGGATTAAAGTTATACACTCCATCCTAATAGAAGGATGCAGGCATAAGCTTAATCACAAAGCCTTAAAACCTTTAAGGTTTAGTCATTGATTATGAGATGAGAAGAGAAGACTCAAAGATGACACAAAGGTAAAACTAGTGGGGGGACTAATCAAACCCTAATCATGATCATGCTTGGTTGTTCCTAGGGTTTATGAGGCTTGCAAAAGATCTTCAGGAGAAAAGCCACCAGGAAAGAAGCAGATGAAAGGAGAAAGAAGCAGAGAGAAGCAAGACAACTTGCTTCACTTAAGAAGACAAGTTGCTTGAAGGAAGAAAGTGGGAAAGAACATGAATGAGCAAGCTCACTATAATACACAAGATAAAATGCAGTAATGGTGCATAAAAGAGATGAGAAGAGATTGTGAGAAGTGAAGGCAAATTCACTTCTCAAAACAACTTACCACCTGAAAGGTTAGCTAAGGAAATGAAATGCAATGAGAATAAGATGAAATGCCATGATGCAAACCAAAGTCAGAAGCATAAACATGATGTTAATGATGCTAAGAAATGATGCAAACACATGTCAAGAGTGGTGGATGATCATACAAGGATGAGGATGCAAATGAAGCATTGCTTGAACCATGAAAGTTCATGAAAGTTTATGAAATGATATGAATGCACAACATGGCAAATGAAAGATTCAATGATCAAACATGATTCTAATATGTCCTAAGATGTCTTATGTGTCATGTTGATGCACAAAATGCCATGGCAAGCTCTTGAATGCAAGCAAATGAAAGATGGATGCAAAGGAAGGCAAGAATTAGGGTTTATACATAACATGCAACACAAAACTCAACATCAGAAGCAAATGACATGATAAGAAATTGAAAATGGGATCAAAGGAACCCTAACCCTACACAAGTTCACTACCCAAAGGAGGGGACCTAACTCTTAACCTAATGGGTGTTATGATTTTCTCAAGTTAACTAGGGTTTCAAGACACTTCAAAAGGAAAAATGCTCATCAAATTGAAAATGAAATATAAATTCAAACCAAATTTAACCTAGAAACTACATGCTATGAAGGATGCAATGCAAGAAGAACCATCATCAAACTCCTCATGGTTAGGCAGAATGGATTTTTCTAAGTTAGGGAAAAAATATTGACTTTTAAGAACTTTAATTCCAAAGAAAAATATCAACATAGGTCAAGAACCAAAAAGAAATTTGTTTGAAGAGTTTGATAATGTTTCTAAATGTTTTAAAATGCAATGTGAATTTTTGGTGATTTTTAAATACCTAAATGCATTTTTAATTAATTAATTTCCATTAACTAATTAAAAATAAACATTTAAATGATTTAAAAATAATTTGTAATGCAAAAAATAAAAATAAAAATATTTTTGGGTTCTGAAAATTAATGAAATGTTTGACAAAAAAATTCAGAATTTTTTAATATATTTTGCTATTTTTAAAAATTCGTGGAAGTTAAATACAAATAAAAAGAAATAAAATGAAATTAAAGAGAAAGTATGCAGATCCTAGGGCTGGTATTCAAACTTGGGGGTCAATGGTTGACTGCGCGCGCAAACTGAGGGTCAGGATTGACTCTGGTCAAATTATTTTATTAATCCTAAATTAACCTAATTAAAATGAATTAAGAGTTAATTGTGAAATCTGAGCCATCCATCCACTAATTAAAACACGTATCCAAGGGTTCACATCTAATCTGGCACTTAAACCCTAATTAGGGTTAATGACTTTCAGGTGACCGGAGGGAAGCTCCGGTCATCTTCTCCGGCGAAGCAAAAACCCTAAAACATGCTACAGGCCACCATTCATCAAACTGAACACATGGAAATGATCCTCTACCCAAACCCCATTCAAATCACCCCTCAAACAACATTTATAACCCAAGAACAGAGGGAATCGAAGCAAACAAAATTCACGGATGAAATTTCAGAGAGCAACCAAATAGTCATTTCTTCACCATTTTTAATTCTGAAGATATCAGCATGATCAGCATAACATATACTTTCATTTTGTAACAAAAAATACAAGCTCTGAAAAGTTTGATGTTTGAAGTTACCTGAGGTGATGAACTGTGAATGTGGACTTTCAAAGCTCCTCCTTCGTGCAAAGAGCCTCCTCTGATCCTCCTGAAGCTAGTGGGATGCTTCAAAACTCTTGATGTTGGCTAGTTTGCAAGTTCCAGTTCTGGTGTAGCAGAAATGGAGGGTTAAACATATGATGTTTCAGGCTGTTTCAATGGTGGATTCTTGTTCAGTGGATGATTTGTGACTTGTTGGTGAAAGAAAAATGGAAGTTTGATGGCTGTGTGAAGAGTTTTGAAGAGGAGAAGTTTTTGATAGTTTTTGTGCAAGCTGGATTGTGTCTTGTTTCAATGCTGAATGAGTTGCTATATCACTCCCATAATGTTTGAGTAGGCTGTGGAACAGGTTAGTAGAGGCTGCTGATCACTATTCCAAGAGCATGGGAGAAATTGCAAAAAGTCAAGGTTTGGTGTACTTGAGGTATGGCAAGGTGCAGAGATGGTTTCCTGGCTTGTACTGCATCAGCTGAGTTCAAGGATGACTCTTGGATCAATTGTGGTGAGCTGTATGGCTTGGATCACAAGTTTGAAGTGATTTTGCATTTTGGCAACTTGTTACATTTTGTGACTTTTGGTCATAGACATGTGACACTCTTTGCTGAATTTTGTTATGATAGGTTACATGATGTTATGGTGATGTCTTGAAATCAGTTAGAGACCATACAAAACCTTGGGGATCAATTTTGCAAGAGTTCCTCTTTTTGGACTTTATGGAAAATGGCTTATGATAGCTTGGAATTCAAAGCATGAAAGTGAGAAACTTCTTGGTCAAATCTGAATTTTGGGCCATACATGATGTTTGTGTATTGGTTAGAAGCTGATTTGAAGTCACATAGATGCTTGGCATGAGAATTTGCAAGTTTTCCCTTTTGTGCAAAAGTGAAAATTTAGTGATTTTATCCAACTTTGCCAAGCCATAACTTTTTATCTAAAATGAATTAGAATGAGTTCTTGTACTTTTTGAAAATGGGAGGATCCATTCTACAACTTTCATGACCAAAGTTTTCTCATTTGAAGCACTTTTGAATCAAAAAGAGGAGGTTGAAAAACTTTCCCAAACTGACAAGTTTACATTATAAGTCACTTTCCCAAAAAGGCAACTTTGCAAATGGCTTGAAATTCTTCACTTTTGTGAACTTATAACATCTTATATGATCAAATAAAGATCATACACATTCAAAATTATGGAGAACACCCTTTGGTTGGGTCATTGGGGGCCTCAGATGCCCTGATTTTGCACTGACTTGCTCAAGAAGTCATCTCCTGATCAGATGCCTTCCCCATTGAATTTCTTCATGAAAATTGATATGCATGATCCTCATAACATATAGAGACCAATAGAAACAAGAATGACCAAAAAATTTTGAGTTATGGCCTTTGAAACCAAAACCCTAATTTTAGGTCATCTGTGCAGTTAAGCCTGGCTCTGTTTCCATGCCTTCCTCAGTTCTTGTGATTCTTTGACTTCCTTGACCTTGTGAAGATATAATATGATGCTTGAACATACATGGACCCATTTGAAGTGATTGATGACCTTTGAAGTGGCTCCAATGGCTCAGGGATGGCTCAGATCACAAACCCTAGAGGCAGATGACTTAGAAACAATGCAGTGAAGCAAAAATGCAATATGAGATGCTATGATTGAATTTATGCACATGAAAATATCACAAGCCATGGTGAAATGAGTGAGGGAAAATTTGGGGTGTTTACACTTGGGCACTCCATATCTGCATATGACGTCTCTTTTTCAAAAATATGGCAACCACCTGCTTGGTGACATTAGCATAGGATACTGCTTCGACCCATTTGGTAAATTAGTCGATTGCAACCAAGATGAAACGATGATTGTTTGAAGCAATAGGCTCAATCTTCCCGATCATGTCAATGCCCCACATAGAAAAGGGCCAAGGAGATGACATGACATTCAACGGGCTTTGAGGAACATGCACTTTGTCTGCATAAATCTGAAACTTGTGGCACTTTCGGGCATATGAACAACAATCTGAATCCATTGTTCACTAGTAATACCCAGGTCTCAATAACTTCTTTGCCATTGCATATCCTCCGACATGGGTACCAAAAGAACCTTCATGTACTTCTTGCATCAGCATGTCTGCTTCCTGCTTGTCCACGCATCTAAGCAATACCATGTCAAAGTTCCTCTTATACAACACGCCATCAGCATTCAAGAAGAAACATGTATCAAGTCGTCTCAAATTATTTTTATCATTGGATGATTCTCCAGCTGGGTATTCTAGACTCTTCAGGAAACACTTGATGTCATGATACCACAGTTTGTCATCAGACACTGCATCAACAGAGAACGCATATGCATGTATGACAAGTCGGGATATGTCAATCTTGGGAACATAATTCCAACACAACACTTTGATGGTTGAAGAAAGTGTATCCAAAGCATCGACAAACTCATTCGCATCGCATGGTATGTAATGAAGTTTTACTGTTGTGAAGAACGTCAATAGTCTTCTCGCATAATCCCAGTAAGGAATTAAGTAAGGCTGATGTGTATACCACTTGTTGGTGATCTGGTTTATCATAAGATTTGAATATCCAAATATATCGAGGGTCTTGATCCTCAAATTAATAGCCTCCTCTATTCCCATGATACAAGCCTCGTATTCTTCTTCATTGTTGGTGCAGCCAAATGTCAATCTGGTAGCAAAGGGAAAGTGAACACCTTCAGAAGTAATAAGAACAACTCAACCTTTGCGCCCATTCACATTGACAGCCCCATCAAACATCATACTCCATTTGGATTCAGTGTCTTGCCCCTCCTCCGGGAGTGGTTCCTCGCAGTCTTTAGCTTTGAGGTACATGATGTCCTCATCAGGGAAATCAAAACGCATGGGTTGATAATCATCCATAGGTTGATGTGCAAGATAGTCTGAAAGAACACTTCCTTTGATGGCCTTTTGAGAAGTGTATTGGATGTCGTATTCAATCAGCACCATCTGCCAACGAGCAACCTTTCTGGTTAATGTTGGTTTCCCAAATGTATACTTGACAGGATCCATCTTTGAAATCAACAGAGTTGTGTGTGTGTGAGCATGCATTGTCTCAAACGCTTAGCATCCCATGCGAGTTCACATCATGTCTTTTCAAGCATTGAGTATCTCAATTCGTAATCATTGAATTTCTTGTTCAGATAGTAGAGGGCATGCTCTTTTCTACATGTCTCGTCGTATTATCCGAGAACACAACCCATGGATCCTTCAAGCACTGTCAGATACATGATGAGCGGCCTCCCTGGATCCGGAGGCATCAGAATATGAGGTTACTGCAAATATTCTTTTATCTTTTTGAAAGCTATTTGGAAATCATCATTCCACCTGACCGCTTGCTCTTTTCTTAACAATTTGAATATTGGTTCACAAGTGGTTGTGAGGTGAGATATGAACCTTGCAATGTAGTTCAATCTACCCAGGAAACCACATACTTCTTTTTCCGTTTTTGGTGCAGGCATATCTTGTATCACTTTTACTTTGGCAAGTTCAACCTCTACCCCTTTTTGGCTCACGATGAAACCCAACAATTTACCGGATCACACTCCGAAAGTGCACTTGTTTAAATTTAATCTCATACGAAACTTCCTCAGTCTCTCAAACAACTTCTTGAGATTGACCATATGTTCTTCTTCAGTTTTGGACTTGGCAATCATACCATCCACATAGCACTCTATCTCTTTATGAATCATATCATGGAATAATGTTACCATGACCCACTAATACGTTGCCCTGACATTCTTCAACCCAAAAGGCATCACTTTATAGCAGAAAGTACCCCATGGGGTAATGAACGTTGTTTTCTCCATGTCTTCTGGTGAATCTTTATCTGATTATACCCGGAGAAACCATTCGTGAAGGAAATAGCGAGAATTGAGCGGTGTTTTCTACCAATACATCAATGCGAGGTAATGGAAAGTCATCTTTCATAATTTCTCTGTTAAGGTCTCGACAATCAACGAACATCTGAACCTTGTCGTCTTTATTTGGTACTAGCACAATATTAGCTACCCAGGGTGGATAACTAGTTATGGCAAGGAACCCGACATCCCATTACTTCTGAACTTCCTCTTTGATCTTCATTTCCATGCCAGGACAAGTTCGACGAAGCTTCTTCTTGACTGGAGGAAAATCCTCTTTCAATGACAGCTTATGTACAACAATGTAAGTATCTAACCCTGGCATATCTTGATATGACCAAGCAAAGATATCAACATACTCACAAAGCATACTAATCAATTCTTCCTTCACCCCGGCCTACAGACTGGCCCTAATCTTGATTTCATTCTTCGCATCCTCAGACCCAATGTTGATGACTTCAACTTCTTCCTGGTGAAGCTGAATAACCCTTTCCTCCTGTCTCAACAACCTGGCTAATTCTTCAGGGAGTTCACAGTCTTCCTCAACCCCTTCATTAGCTTGATAGATAGGATTATCAAACTCATACTTAGTCATGGCAAAACTGTTATCCATGAAATCTGGGTGATCAGGTATGCACAAGTGATGTGCTTATTTTAGAGTTCATTTTATGAAAAGAAAAAACAAAATAAAACATTGCCATTTTATTATTTTTTGTGAAAAAATTTAAAAATGAAAGAAAGTGAACACAGTTTTGAATGAAAAAATGTAATTTATTCATGATAAAATAAAATTGAAATCAATGCAAGGTGGCCCTATAAATGGATCCATACACCTTGGCCAGAGTGTAGGATTTGACATGCAATGAAATGAGAAAAACAAGAAAAATTACTCTGTCTGAAGAGTAACTTGGATAATCTCTTCGGCAAACCAGTTCTTGAGTTCCTCCTCGGGGATATATGGATGCACCCAGTTATCTAGGTCGTAGTCGCTGTCAGAATCATCTCTCGTAGCAACACACACTTGATTAGGATCAATAATGCCTCCGCCTGAGAAGTTTATCAACCCCTTGCTCTTGGACACCTCTGCTTGACCTGGCCGATACCTGATCCAGAACTTGTCCTCCTTTCTGTCTACCTCCACAACCTTGCCCCAGCCTTGGGCATTGCCTAATTGAACCACCTTCAAAGCTTGCATGTAGGATGCTATGGAGGTACCCAATTTCTCACTGCTTTTAACCACCAGACTGGGAGAGACTTCATTGATGTTCACTTCTTCGAAGGCCTGACACAATGTTTCATGGATCTCACCATCCATTTCTACATATTTGAACGTTGACAGGTGACTCGCGAATATATCCTCTTCACCACAAACTGTGACAACTTGCCCGTCCACCACATATTTCAACTTCTGGTGTAGCATGCATGTAATTGCTCATGCAACATGAATCCAAGGCCGACAAAGAAGGCAACTATAGGCAAGCTGTATGTCCATTACGTAGAAGGTACTCTTGAAAATTTGTGACCCAATCTTCACAGGCAGCTCCACTTCCCCGAATACATATCTTTTGGAGCCATCAAAAGCTCGCACAACCAAATCACTGGGCCTTAAGATGATCCCATCAACATCTAGCTTCATCAAGGCTTTCTTGGGCAATACATTCAAAGAAGACCTAGTATCCCCCAACACATCAGATAGTACACCCCCCTTACACTATATCGTGATGTGTAAGGCTTTGTTATGGTTACACCCCTCAGCAGTCAAGTCTTGATCAGTAGAAACCAACCCATGGTTGGCATTCACATTAGCAACAAGGGCCTCCAACTGATTAACTGTAATTTCCTGGGGGACGTAGGCCATCTACAAAGCCTTCAACAACGCCTCTCTATGATCTTCGGAGCGCATCAACAATGACAAAATCGAAATCTTCTACGGAGTCTGGTTCAACTGTTCCACTACCTTATAATCACTTTTCTTAATTATGCGCATAAATTCTTCCACCTCTTTTTCAAAAGTACTCTGATTACGGCAGGAGTCACCTCCTCCTAGGTTGCCACCTATTCCCCTTTCTCCCAAGTTGCAGCCTCGACTTTAGTATTGAGCCTTAGAGTTTGTGGAGCAAAGAGACGTCCATTACGAGTAAATCCTCCAACACCTCCCATATTATCAATGCTAGAACCATTATCTCCATGAGGTTTAACCTTTACCCTCTGTCCTTGCACATAAACGTCTGCGCCATAGTGCCACAAAACAATCCTCTCATTAACGTAAGGTACAGGACCAGGAACAATGATTTTTACCGGACTCACATCATGGGGTACAAAGATAGTGACAGGTTCTGGCCTTGGAGGCACCAGAATTTCAGCAGGCGTAAAGTATATTATCATAGTAGAAACATTGTCGCTTTTGTTGTTCACCTTATCAAATTGCAAGGAACCTTCGTCATTAAGCTCTGTATTCTAGTTCTCAACTTATCACAACCATTATCACAAATAAAACACTCTTTATAATCATCACTACACTCGAGGAACACCTGCCCCTTCAATAAATGACTCTTCATGACCAACAATGGTGTCTTAACATCATTTACATCTGCAATCAAATTCAACTCTTCTCTGTCTTCCACGATATTCACCCTTGCACCCCATGATTTGGCATTGGGTTATTAGTGACATTCAGAGGAGGGGAAACGTTTATAAATTTGGAATCAACTAAGTCCTGTACCTTCATTTGAAAAGCTATACATTTCTCGGTCATGTGCCTCGGAGTACCCGAGTTAAAAGCACAACGAGCATTTGCATCGTACCCTGGAGCAGGATTACCAACTGGTGGTGCCAGTGTTATAAGTTTCACCAAGTTTAATTCTAATAGCCTTTGTAATAGAGCCATATAAGTCATGGGGATAGGCTCAATGACACGATCAGCATGTCGAGGCTGACGTTGTTGATAAGGCCTTTGCTGGTTATTTTGCTGTGGACGCTGCTGTTGTTGCTGTGGAGCTGGCTCTGAAGGAATAGTAACCGCATCCACTTGAGGGTAATAATTGGAATGACCTTGTCCTCTTCCTTTTCCATAAACAACATTAGTATCCCCCATCCCTCCTTCTCTGGGGCCTAACAAACTTTTTCCTTGCTCTAGATGAGCTACTCCCACTTGAAATTTGTCGAGTTTCAGCAAATTCTTTATTCTTTCACCCAAAATTATAAGATCAGTAAACTTTGTAGCAGGACATGAAGCTAGACGGTCAAGAAAGACACCTTGCAGCGTGCCCATGAACATGTCATCCATTTTATGGTCTAGTAGTGGGGGTTGAACCCTGGCAGCAAGTTGACGCCAGCGTTGAGCATACTCTTTAAAGCTTTCTCTAGACGTTTGAGTCATACTCTAGAGTTGAGTATGATTTGGCGCCATGTCCATGTTATACTGATATTACTTCACGAAAGCCTCAACAAGTTCTTTCCATCTCCTAATAGATGCACGACTTAACTTCATGTACCACTCATGGGATACCCCGGTGAGGCTATCTTGGAAATAATACATCCAGAGTTTTTCATCATCTGTGTATTTATCAAAAGTGGGTGGCTTGAATTTGTGAGGAATTTTGAACCCAGAAACCAGACCCATGTTAGCTACGTCAAAGCCTAGGGTGTTATGAGATTCCATGGAGTGAATCTTTTCAGCAATCTCGTCGAAACGACGATTGACCACAACATTTTGTACATCCATATCCCTTTCCAGTACAGTGAACCTATCTTCCTGGCTGTCCATATTAGTGTTACGAACCTGGTGTCCTCTCGGACCGCCAGCATTAACAATATGAGTAAGGATGCCTTCCGGGGTAGCTCCAGTATTGCCCTAAGCACCGGTACCTCCACCGGCTCCGTTTCCTGCTTGAGTCACCTAGGTCCTCTGGACCATCTCCTGAAGTCTTTCTTAGTTCTGATTTATGCCAGTTATCAAGGTCATGAACTGGTACATGTGCGTCCTTAGCTCTGCGAGCTCTTCCTGCATTTAATCCATTACTCTTTCTCTGTTTTCTTGAGTTGGATAGCGATGAACCCTTCTAACAGCAATAGTTCTTGAAAGTGGAAGAGATATTAGAAATCCAGAATTCGTACCTGCAAAACAGACAAAGGGTGACATGCATTCTATGCAAATGTTTGTATTTTCATTCTCAAGGTTGTTTGCGCCCCAGTTCTGGCATTCAATAATGATAGAAAAAGCCCAATGGCTTTTGGAATCCGACTTTTGAGGAGAAACCTTTGCATGAAACTCAGTTTTGGTTGGCTGAAATGACCCAGTGTCAGTGCACAAACAAAGATTAAGAAGCTGAATAAGATTGTATTACAATGCTGAAGAAGTCTTACAATGCTCCCCTAAGGGCTACAAGTCTTACAATGCTGAGGAAGAAAAATAACAGAAAGATAAGCAAAGATTCCTACAACAAGTCTGTAGGTAATCTGAATACATAAGAAAGAAAGAAACTAAGTCCTAGGAAACCGTACATCCTTCAAAATCCAGCTGAGATGCTTGACAGCTTCAAACAATCGGGCCACATTTGGATGGGTAGGATCCTCAATCAGCTTCCAGATCAACAAGTCCTTGTACTTAAACGAGGCATACAGTTCATTTATTTAATACAAAAAGACTTTTGCATTCCCCTCACTAGGTCCTGGCTTCGACCTAGCCTTCTTGATCTCTGCAAGAAATTTAATTTAAGATATTTCTTTATGTGCTTCTTCTAATGATCTCCGACTTTGCTCTAACTGCTGAGAATTCTCTCGATGCTTCTTATGGGCTAGTTCCAATTCTTCTTTCTGATATCCCATCTGCAGCTGATGGTTTTCTTCCTTTTCTTTCTGTTCTTTCTGATTCTTCTCCCACCTCTCCTTCCATAGGGTGATGGTTTTGTTAGCTTCTTTCAAAGACTTGTTGATCCTTATGCGTTCAGTCTCTTTGCTAATCTCCTCTAAGCCCTTCTTCTTGAAGTACAATTCTCTATCAGCAAACTCTTTTTTCTTTATCTTCCTTCTCTTGTTGAATCTTGTGCACTTTCTCCTCCAAGGCTTCGTTAGTATGCACCATATGATGATACAACCTACTATTCTCGGAGTTCTCAATTCTGACAGCCCGGAGTTGGGCTTCTAGCTTCTGATATTCTTCAAGAGAAACAATGGTTTTGGGCTCAACCACTGAAGGAGGAGCCTGAGCAGAGAAAGGTAACTGCACTTCCCGGGCCTTCTTTTTCAACCATGTTTTGTATTAAGGAAAAGTTTGATTGTTACTTTTTCCTAAAAAAGCCACACCTCTTCTTATAATGAGCTTCCAAGCACCAACAACTTTTCTCACCAATGGCAGATTATCCTTCACTGGGAAATAAAAAGCCCGAGCCAACTCCAACTCTTCTGGGATATCTTCAAAGAATACCCTACTTCCTTCTTAGCGGGATTGAGTTATAGATAATTCCCCCAATCACTCCTAAAAGTGGCACATTTAGGCAACTCCCACAACTGGTAATGAAGTCTTTTCCTTTCAATCTCATAGTGATCCACTTGATATCTTTAGCAGATAGTCCTCCTAGTCTTTGAGCCCAAATCAAACTAGATTCAGTAAAAGCTTCAATGCTGGGAAGATGTCTCATTAACCATCTGTGAAACAAAGGAGCATAGCAGTGCACCAAACCTCTTCGCTTATTCTCATTTTTTTAATGCACTGAATAGTAAAGATCACCTAGAAGTGTAGGCATTGAGTTCTTCAGAATGAACAAGTGTTTATAAGATATATCGAAAGGTAGTAAATATATCATAAAAACGGAAGGTAATAAATATATAATAAAATTGATATGTAGTGAATATATCGTAAAAATGATTGTTATAAGATATATCGGAAGGTAATAAATATACCATAAAAATGATAGGTATTAAATAAATCATAAAATTGACAGATATAAGATATATCAGAAGGTGATAAATATATCATAAAAACAATAGTTATAAGATATATCGGAAGGTAGTAAATATATCATAGAAATGATAGTTATATGATATATCGGAAGGTAGTAAATATATCATAAAAATGATAGTTATAAGATATATTGTAAGGTAATAAATATATAATAAAATTGATATGTAGTGAATATATCATAAAAATGATTGTTATAAGATATATCGGAAGGTAATAAATATAACATAAAAATGATAAAAAGTAAATAAATCATAAAAATGATAGTTATAAGATATATCAGAAGGTTATAAATATATCATAAAAATGATAGTTATAAGATATATCGGAAGGTAGTACATATATCATAAAAATGATAGTTATATGATATATCGGAAGGTAGTAAATATATCATAAAAATGATATGTAGTGAATATATCATAAAAACGATAGTTATAAGATATATCATATGGTAATAAATATAACCTAAAAATTATAGTTATAAGATACATCGGAAGATAGTAAATATATCATAGAAATGACAGTTATATGATATATGGAAAGGTAGTAAATATATCATAAAACTGATAGTTAAAAGATATATTTGAAAGTAATAAAAATATAATAAAATTGATATATAATGAATATATCATAAAAATGATTGTTACAAGATATATCGGAAGGTAATAAATATACCATAAAAATGATAGGTAGTAAATAAATCCTAAAAATGATAGTTATAAGATATATTAGAAGGTAATAAATATATCATAAAAATGATAGTTATAAGATATATCGGAAGGTAGTACATATATCATAAAAATGATAGTTATATGATATATCGGAAGGTAGTAAATATATCATAAAAATGACATGTAGTGAATATATCATAAAAATGATAGTTATAAGATATATCGGAAGGTAGTAAATATATATATAGAAATGATAGTTATATGATATATCGGAAGGTTGTAAATATATCATAAAAATGATAGTTATAAGATATATTGTAAGGTAATAAATATATAATAAAATTGATATTTAGTGAATATATCATAAAAATGATTGTTATAAGATATATCGGAAGGTAATAAATATACCATAAAAATGATAGGTATTAAATAAATCATAAAAATGATAGATTTAGGATATATCAGAAGGTAATAAATATATCATAAAAATGATAGTTATAAGATATATCGGAAGGTTGTAAATATATCATAGAAATGATAGTTATATGATATATCAGAAGGTAGTTAATATATCATAAAAATGATAGTTATAAGATATATTGGAAGGTAATAAATATATAATAAAATTGATATGTAGTGAATATATCATAAAAATGATGGTTATAAGATATATCGGAAGGTAATAAATATACCATAAAAATAATAGGTAGTAAATATATCATAAAAATGATAGTTATAAGATATATGAGAAGGTAATAAATATATCATATAAGGGATAGTTATAAGATATATCGGAAGGTAGTAAATATATCATATAAATAATAATTATAAGATATATCGGAAGGTAGTAATTATATCATAAAAATGATAGTTATAACATAATTTGTAAGGTAATATATATATATATATATATATATATATATATATATATATATATATATATATATATATATATATATATATATATATAATCAAATTGATATTTATTGATTATATCATAAAAATGATTGTTATAAGATATATCGGAAGATAATAAATATACCATAAAAATGAAAGGTAGTAAATAAATCATAAAAATGATAGATTTAAGATATATCAGAAGGTAATAAATATATCATAAAAATGATAGTTATAAGATATATCGGAAGGTTGTAAATATATCATAGAAATGATAGTTATATGATATATCAGAAGGTTGTTAATATATCATAAAAATGATAGTTATAAGATATACTATAAGGTAATAAATATATAATAAAATTTATATGTAGTGAATATATCATAAAAATGATGGTTATAAGATATATCGGAAGGTAATAAATATACCATAAAAATAATAGGTAGTAAATAAATCATAAAAATGATAGTTATAAGATATATGAGAAGGTAATAAATATATCATAAAAAGGATAGTTATAAGATATATCGGAAGGTAGTAAATATATCGTATAAATAATAGTTATATGATATATCGGAAGGTAGTAATTATATCATAAAAATGATAGTTATAAGATAATTTGTAAGGTAATATATATATATATATATATATATATATATATATATATATATATATATATATATATATATATATATATATATATATATATATAATAAAATTGATATTTATTGATTATATCATAAAAATGATTGTTATAAGATATATCGGAAGACAATAAATGTACCATATAAATGATAGGTAGTAAATAAATCATAAAAATGATAGTTATAATATATATCATAAGGTAATAAATATATCATAAAAATGATAGTTATATGATATATCGGAAGATAGTACATATATAATAAAAGTGATAGTTATTTGATATATCGGAAGGTAGTAAATATATCATAAAAATGACATGTAGTGAATATATCATAAAAATGATAGTTATAAGATATTTTAGAAGGTAATAAATATATC
The DNA here is from genome assembly GCA_963966055.1 of Lathyrus aphaca. Taxonomy (NCBI): domain Eukaryota; kingdom Viridiplantae; phylum Streptophyta; class Magnoliopsida; order Fabales; family Fabaceae; genus Lathyrus; species Lathyrus aphaca. Next base: position 306,551,134 of record OZ014519.1, on the reverse strand, counting down.
CATGATAGTTATAAGATACATGGAAGGTAGTAAATATATCATAGAAATGATAGTTATATGATATATCGGAAGGTAGTAAATATATCATAAAAATGATAGTTATAAGATATATTGGAAGGCAATAAATATATAATAAAATTGATATGTAGTGAATATATCATAAAAATAATTGTTATAAGATATATCGGAAGGTAATAAATTTACCATAAAAATGATAGGTAGTAAATAAATCATAAAAATGATAGTTATAAGATATATCAGAAGGTAATAAATATATCATAAAAACGATAGTTATAAGATATATCGGAAGGTAGTAAATATATCATAGAAATGATAGTTATATGATATATCGGAAGGTAGTAAATATATCATAAAAATGATAGTTATAATATATATTGTAAGGTAATAAATATATAATAAAATTTATATTTAGTGAATATATCATAAAAATGATTGCTATATGATATAGCGGAAGGTAATTAATATACCATAAAAATGATAGGTAGTAAATAAATCATAAAAATGATAGTTATTAGATATATCAGAAGGTAATAAATATATTATAAAAATGATAGTTATAAGATATATCGGAAGGTTGTAAATATATCATAGAAATGATAGTTATATGATATATCAGAAGGTAGTTAATATATCATAAAAATGATAGTTATAAGATATATTGGAAGGTAATAAATATATAATAAAATTGATATGTAGTGAATATATCATAAAAATGATGGTTATAAGATATATCGGAAGGTAATAAATATACCATAAAAATAATAGGTAGTAAATAAATCATAAAAATGATAGTTATAAGATATATGAGAAGGTAATAAATATATCATAAAAAGCTTAGTTATAAGATATATCGGAAGGTAGTAAATATATCATATAAATAATAGTTATATGATATATCGGAAGGTAGAAATTATATCATAAAAATGATAGTTATAAGATAATTTGTAAGGTAATATATATATATATATATATATATATATATATATATATATATATATATATATATATATATAATAAAATTGATATTTATTGATTATATCATAAAAATGATTATTATAAGATATATCGGAAGATAATAAATATACCATAAAAATGATTGGTAGTAAATAAATCATAAAAATGATAGTTATAATATATATCATAAGGTAATAAATATATCATAAAAATGATAGTTATAAGATATATCGGATGGTAGTACATATATAATAAAAATGATAGTTATTTGATATATCGGAAGGTAGTAAATATATCATAAAAATGACATGTAGTGAATATATCATAAAAATGATAGTTATAAGATATTTTAGAAGGTAATAAATATATCCATGATAGTTATAAGATACATCGGAAGGTAGTAAATATATCATAGAAATGATAGTTATATGATATATCGGAAGGTAGTAAATATATCATAGAAATGATAGTTATATGATATATCGGAAGGTAGTAAATATATCATAAAAATGATAGTTATAAGATATATTTGAAGGAAATAAATATATAATAAAATTGATATGTATTGAATATATCATAAAAATGATTGTTATAAGATATATCTGAAGGTATTAAATATACCATAAAAATAATAGGTAGTAAATAAATCATAAAAACGATAGTTATAAGATATATTAGAAGGTAATAAATATATCATAAAAAGGATAGTTATAAGATATATCGGAAGGTAGTAAATATATCATAGAAATAATAGTTATGTGATATATCGGTAGGTAGTAAATATATCATAAAAATGATAGCTATAGGATATATTGTAAGATAATAAATATATAATAAAATTGATATTTAGTGAATATATCGTAAAAATGATTGTTATAAGATATATCGGAAGGTAATAAATATACCATAAAAATGATAGGTAGTAAATAATCCTAAAAATGATAGTTATAATATATATCAGAAGGTAATAAATATATCATAAAAATGATAGTTATAAGATATATCGGAAGGTAGTACATATATCATAAAAATGATAGTTAAATGATATATCGGAAGGTAGTAAATATATCATAAAAATGACATGTAGTGAATATATCATAAAAATGATAGTTATAAGATATTTCCGAAGGTAATAAATATATCCTAAAAATGATAGTTATAAGATACATCGGAAGGTAGGAAATATATCATAGAAATGAAAGTTATATGATATATCGGAAGGTAGTAAATATATCATAAAAATGATAGTTATATGATATATTGGAAGGCAATAAATATATAATAAAATGTATATGTAGTGAATATATCATAAAAATAATTGTTATAAGATATATCGGAAGGTAATAAATATACCATAAAAATGATAGGTAGTAAATAAATCATAAAAATGATAGTTATAAGATATATCAGAAGGTAATAAATAAATAATAAAAACGATAGTTATAAGATATATCGGAAGGTAGTAAATATATCATAGAAATGATAGTTATATGATATATCGAAAGGTAGTAAATATATCATAAAAATGATAGTTATAAGATATATTGGAAGGAAATAAATATATAATAAAATTGATATGTAGTGAATCTATCATAAAAATGATTGTTATAAGATATATCGGAAGGTAATAAATATACCATAAAAATGATAGGTAGTAAATTATCTTAAAAATGATAGTTATAAGATATATCAGAAGGTAATAAATATATCATAAAAACTATAGTTATAAGATATATCGGAAGGTAGTAAATATATCATAGAAATGATAGTTATATGATATATCGGAAGGTAGTAAATATATCATAGAAATGATAGTTATATGATATATCGGAAGGTAGTAAATATATCATAAAAATGATAGTTATAAGATATATTGGAAGTAAATAAATATATAATAAAATTGATATGTATTGAATATATCATAAAAATGATTGTTATAAGATATATCTGAAGGTATTAAATATACCATAAAAATAATAGGTAGTAAATAAATCATAAAAACGATAGTTATAAGATATATCAGAAGGTAATAAATATATCATAAAAAGGATAGTTATAAGATATATCGGAAGGTAGTAAATATATCATAGAAATAATAGTTATGTGATATATCGGTAGGTAGTAAATATATCATAAAAATGATAGCTATAGGATATATTGTAAGGTAATAAATATATAATAAAATTAATATTTATTGAATATATCATAAAAATGATTGTTATAAGATATATCGGAAGGTAATAAATATACCATAAAAATGATAGGTAGTAAATAATCCTAAAAATGATAGTTATAATATATATCAGAAGGTAATAAATATATCATAAAAATGATAGTTATAAGATATATCGGAAGGTAGTACATATATCATAAAAATGATAGTTAAATGATATATCGGAAGGTAGTAAATATATCATAAAAATGACATGTAGTGAATATATCATAAAAATGATAGTTATAAGATATTTCAGAAGGTAATAAATATATCCTAAAAATGATAATTATAAGATACATCGGAAGGTAGTAAATATATCATAGAAATGATAGTGATATGATATATCGGAAGGTAGTAAATATATCCTAAAAATGATAGTTATAAGATACATCGAAAGGTAGTAAATATATCATAGAAATGATAGTATATGATATATCGGAAGGTAGTAAATAATTCATAAAAATGATAGTTATAAGATATATTGTAAGGTAATAAATATATAATAAAATTGATATGTAGTGAATATATCATAAAAATGATTGTTATAAGATATATCGGAAGGTAATAAATATACCATAAAAATGATAGGTATTAAATAAATCATAAAAATGATAGATTTAAGATATATTAGATGGAAATAAATATATCATAAAAATTATAGTTATAAGATATATCGGAAGGTAGTAAATATATCATACAAATGATAGTTATATGATATATCAGAAGGTAGTTAATATATCATAAAAATGATAGTTATAAGATATATTGGAAGGTAATAAATATATAACAAAATTGATATGTAGTGAATATATCATAAAAATGATGGTTATAAGATATATCGGAAGGTAATAAATATACCATAAAAATAATAGGTAGTAAATAAATCATAAAAATGATAGTTATAAGATATATCAGAAGGTAATAAATATATCATAAAAAGGATAGTTATAAGATATTTTAGAAGGTAATAAATATATCCATGATAGTTATAAGATACATCGGAAGGTAGTAAATATATCATAGAAATGATAGTTATATGATATATCGGAAGGTAGTAAATATATCATAGAAATGATAGTTATATGATATATCGGAAGGTAGTAAATATATCATAAAAATGATAGTTATAAGATATATTTGAAGGAAATAAATATATAATAAAATTGATATGTATTGAATATATCATAAAAATGATTGTTATAAGATATATCTGAAGGTATTAAATATACCATAAAAATAATAGGTAGTAAATAAATCATAAAAACGATAGTTATAAGATATATTAGAAGGTAATAAATATATCATAAAAAGGATAGTTATAAGATATATCGGAAGGTAGTAAATATATCATAGAAATAATAGTTATGTGATATATCGGTAGGTAGTAAATATATCATAAAAATGATAGCTATAGGATATATTGTAAGATAATAAATATATATAATAAAATTGATATTTAGTGAATATATCGTAAAAATGATTGTTATAAGATATATCGGAAGGTAATAAATATACCATAAAAATGATAGGTAGTAAATAATCCTAAAAATGATAGTTATAATATATATCAGAAGGTAATAAATATATCATAAAAATGATAGTTATAAGATATATCGGAAGGTAGTACATATATCATAAAAATGATAGTTAAATGATATATCGGAAGGTAGTAAATATATCATAAAAATGACATGTAGTGAATATATCATAAAAATGATAGTTATAAGATATTTCCGAAGGTAATAAATATATCCTAAAAATGATAGTTATAAGATACATCGGAAGGTAGGAAATATATCATAGAAATGAAAGTTATATGATATATCGGAAGGTAGTAAATATATCATAAAAATGATAGTTATATGATATATTGGAAGGCAATAAATATATAATAAAATGTATATGTAGTGAATATATCATAAAAATAATTGTTATAAGATATATCGGAAGGTAATAAATATACCATAAAAATGATAGGTAGTAAATAAATCATAAAAATGATAGTTATAAGATATATCAGAAGGTAATAAATAAATAATAAAAACGATAGTTATAAGATATATCGGAAGGTAGTAAATATATCATAGAAATGATAGTTATATGATATATCGAAAGGTAGTAAATATATCATAAAAATGATAGTTATAAGATATATTGGAAGGAAATAAATATATAATAAAATTGATATGTAGTGAATCTATCATAAAAATGATTGTTATAAGATATATCGGAAGGTAATAAATATACCATAAAAATGATAGGTAGTAAATTATCTTAAAAATGATAGTTATAAGATATATCAGAAGGTAATAAATATATCATAAAAACTATAGTTATAAGATATATCGGAAGGTAGTAAATATATCATAGAAATGATAGTTATATGATATATCGGAAGGTAGTAAATATATCATAGAAATGATAGTTATATGATATATCGGAAGGTAGTAAATATATCATAAAAATGATAGTTATAAGATATATTGGAAGTAAATAAATATATAATAAAATTGATATGTATTGAATATATCATAAAAATGATTGTTATAAGATATATCTGAAGGTATTAAATATACCATAAAAATAATAGGTAGTAAATAAATCATAAAAACGATAGTTATAAGATATATCAGAAGGTAATAAATATATCATAAAAAGGATAGTTATAAGATATATCGGAAGGTAGTAAATATATCATAGAAATAATAGTTATGTGATATATCGGTAGGTAGTAAATATATCATAAAAATGATAGCTATAGGATATATTGTAAGGTAATAAATATATAATAAAATTAATATTTATTGAATATATCATAAAAATGATTGTTATAAGATATATCGGAAGGTAATAAATATACCATAAAAATGATAGGTAGTAAATAATCCTAAAAATGATAGTTATAATATATATCAGAAGGTAATAAATATATCATAAAAATGATAGTTATAAGATATATCGGAAGGTAGTACATATATCATAAAAATGATAGTTAAATGATATATCGGAAGGTAGTAAATATATCATAAAAATGACATGTAGTGAATATATCATAAAAATGATAGTTATAAGATATTTCAGAAGGTAATAAATATATCCTAAAAATGATAATTATAAGATACATCGGAAGGTAGTAAATATATCATAGAAATGATAGTGATATGATATATCGGAAGGTAGTAAATATATCCTAAAAATGATAGTTATAAGATACATCGAAAGGTAGTAAATATATCATAGAAATGATAGTATATGATATATCGGAAGGTAGTAAATAATTCATAAAAATGATAGTTATAAGATATATTGTAAGGTAATAAATATATAATAAAATTGATATGTAGTGAATATATCATAAAAATGATTGTTATAAGATATATCGGAAGGTAATAAATATACCATAAAAATGATAGGTATTAAATAAATCATAAAAATGATAGATTTAAGATATATTAGATGGAAATAAATATATCATAAAAATTATAGTTATAAGATATATCGGAAGGTAGTAAATATATCATACAAATGATAGTTATATGATATATCAGAAGGTAGTTAATATATCATAAAAATGATAGTTATAAGATATATTGGAAGGTAATAAATATATAACAAAATTGATATGTAGTGAATATATCATAAAAATGATGGTTATAAGATATATCGGAAGGTAATAAATATACCATAAAAATAATAGGTAGTAAATAAATCATAAAAATGATAGTTATAAGATATATCAGAAGGTAATAAATATATCATAAAAAGGATAGTTATAAGATATTTTAGAAGGTAATAAATATATCCATGATAGTTATAAGATACATCGGAAGGTAGTAAATATATCATAGAAATGATAGTTATATGATATATCGGAAGGTAGTAAATATATCATAGAAATGATAGTTATATGATATATCGGAAGGTAGTAAATATATCATAAAAATGATAGTTATAAGATATATTTGAAGGAAATAAATATATAATAAAATTGATATGTATTGAATATATCATAAAAATGATTGTTATAAGATATATCTGAAGGTATTAAATATACCATAAAAATAATAGGTAGTAAATAAATCATAAAAACGATAGTTATAAGATATATTAGAAGGTAATAAATATATCATAAAAAGGATAGTTATAAGATATATCGGAAGGTAGTAAATATATCATAGAAATAATAGTTATGTGATATATCGGTAGGTAGTAAATATATCATAAAAATGATAGCTATAGGATATATTGTAAGATAATAAATATATATAATAAAATTGATATTTAGTGAATATATCGTAAAAATGATTGTTATAAGATATATCGGAAGGTAATAAATATACCATAAAAATGATAGGTAGTAAATAATCCTAAAAATGATAGTTATAATATATATCAGAAGGTAATAAATATATCATAAAAATGATAGTTATAAGATATATCGGAAGGTAGTACATATATCATAAAAATGATAGTTAAATGATATATCGGAAGGTAGTAAATATATCATAAAAATGACATGTAGTGAATATATCATAAAAATGATAGTTATAAGATATTTCCGAAGGTAATAAATATATCCTAAAAATGATAGTTATAAGATACATCGGAAGGTAGGAAATATATCATAGAAATGAAAGTTATATGATATATCGGAAGGTAGTAAATATATCATAAAAATGATAGTTATATGATATATTGGAAGGCAATAAATATATAATAAAATGTATATGTAGTGAATATATCATAAAAATAATTGTTATAAGATATATCGGAAGGTAATAAATATACCATAAAAATGATAGGTAGTAAATAAATCATAAAAATGATTGTTATAAGATATATCAGAAGGTAATAAATAAATAATAAAAACGATAGTTATAAGATATATCGGAAGGTAGTAAATATATCATAGAAATGATAGTTATATGATATATCGAAAGGTAGTAAATATATCATAAAAATGATAGTTATAAGATATATTGGAAGGAAATAAATATATAATAAAATTGATATGTAGTGAATCTATCATAAAAATGATTGTTATAAGATATATCGGAAGGTAATAAATATACCATAAAAATGATAGGTAGTAAATAATCCTAAAAATGATAGTTATAATATATATCAGAAGGTAATAAATATATCATAAAAATGATAGTTATAAGATATATCGGAAGGTAGTACATATATCATAAAAATGATAGTTAAATGATATATCGGAAGGTAGTAAATATATCATAAAAATGACATGTAGTGAATATATCATAAAAATGATAGTTATAAGATATTTCAGAAGGTAATAAATATATCCTAAAAATGATAATTATAAGATACATCGGAAGGTAGTAAATATATCATAGAAATGATAGTGATATGATATATCGGAAGGTAGTAAATATATCCTAAAAATGATAGTTATAAGATACATCGAAAGGTAGTAAATATATCATAGAAATGATAGTATATGATATATCGGAAGGTAGTAAATAATTCATAAAAATGATAGTTATAAGATATATTGTAAGGTAATAAATATATAATAAAATTGATATGTAGTGAATATATCATAAAAATGATTGTTATAAGATATATCGGAAGGTAATAAATATACCATAAAAATGATAGGTATTAAATAAATCATAAAAATGATAGATTTAAGATATATTAGATGGAAATAAATATATCATAAAAATTATAGTTATAAGATATATCGGAAGGTAGTAAATATATCATACAAATGATAGTTATATGATATATCAGAAGGTAGTTAATATATCATAAAAATGATAGTTATAAGATATATTGGAAGGTAATAAATATATAACAAAATTGATATGTAGTGAATATATCATAAAAATGATGGTTATAAGATATATCGGAAGGTAATAAATATACCATAAAAATAATAGGTAGTAAATAAATCATAAAAATGATAGTTATAAGATATATCAGAAGGTAATAAATATATCATAAAAAGGATAGTTATAAGATATTTTAGAAGGTAATAAATATATCCATGATAGTTATAAGATACATCGGAAGGTAGTAAATATATCATAGAAATGATAGTTATATGATATATCGGAAGGTAGTAAATATATCATAGAAATGATAGTTATATGATATATCGGAAGGTAGTAAATATATCATAAAAATGATAGTTATAAGATATATTTGAAGGAAATAAATATATAATAAAATTGATATGTATTGAATATATCATAAAAATGATTGTTATAAGATATATCTGAAGGTATTAAATATACCATAAAAATAATAGGTAGTAAATAAATCATAAAAACGATAGTTATAAGATATATTAGAAGGTAATAAATATATCATAAAAAGGATAGTTATAAGATATATCGGAAGGTAGTAAATATATCATAGAAATAATAGTTATGTGATATATCGGTAGGTAGTAAATATATCATAAAAATGATAGCTATAGGATATATTGTAAGATAATAAATATATATAATAAAATTGATATTTAGTGAATATATCGTAAAAATGATTGTTATAAGATATATCGGAAGGTAATAAATATACCATAAAAATGATAGGTAGTAAATAATCCTAAAAATGATAGTTATAATATATATCAGAAGGTAATAAATATATCATAAAAATGATAGTTATAAGATATATCGGAAGGTAGTACATATATCATAAAAATGATAGTTAAATGATATATCGGAAGGTAGTAAATATATCATAAAAATGACATGTAGTGAATATATCATAAAAATGATAGTTATAAGATATTTCCGAAGGTAATAAATATATCCTAAAAATGATAGTTATAAGATACATCGGAAGGTAGGAAATATATCATAGAAATGAAAGTTATATGATATATCGGAAGGTAGTAAATATATCATAAAAATGATAGTTATATGATATATTGGAAGGCAATAAATATATAATAAAATGTATATGTAGTGAATATATCATAAAAATAATTGTTATAAGATATATCGGAAGGTAATAAATATACCATAAAAATGATAGGTAGTAAATAAATCATAAAAATGATTGTTATAAGATATATCAGAAGGTAATAAATAAATAATAAAAACGATAGTTATAAGATATATCGGAAGGTAGTAAATATATCATAGAAATGATAGTTATATGATATATCGAAAGGTAGTAAATATATCATAAAAATGATAGTTATAAGATATATTGGAAGGAAATAAATATATAATAAAATTGATATGTAGTGAATCTATCATAAAAATGATTGTTATAAGATATATCGGAAGGTAATAAATATACCATAAAAATGATAGGTAGTAAATTATCATAAAAATGATAGTTATAAGATATATCAGAAGGTAATAAATATATCATAAAAACGATAGTTATAAGATATATCGGAAGGTATTAAATATATCATAGAAATGATAGTTATATGATATATCGGAAGGTAGTAAATATATCATAGAAATGATAGTTATATGATATATCGGAAGGTAGTAAATATATCATAAAAATGATAGTTATAAGATATATTGGAAGTAAATAAATATATAATAAAATTGATATGTATTGAATATATCATAAAAATGATTGTTATAAGATATATCTGAAGGTATTAAATATACCATAAAAATAATAGGTAGTAAATAAATCATAAAAACGATAGTTATAAGATATATCAGAAGGTAATAAATATATCATAAAAAGGATAGTTATAAGATATATCGGAAGGTAGTAAATATATCATAGAAATAATAGTTATGTGATATATCGGTAGGTAGTAAATATATCATAAAAATGATAGCTATAGGATATATTGTAAGGTAATAAATATATAATAAAATTAATATTTATTGAATATATCATAAAAATGATTGTTATAAGATATATCGGAAGGTAATAAATATACCATAAAAATGATAGGTAGTAAATAATCCTAAAAATGATAGTTATAATATATATCAGAAGGTAATAAATATATCATAAAAATGATAGTTATAAGATATATCGGAAGGTAGTACATATATCATAAAAATGATAGTTAAATGATATATCGGAAGGTAGTAAATATATCATAAAAATGACATGTAGTGAATATATCATAAAAATGATAGTTATAAGATATTTCAGAAGGTAATAAATATATCCTAAAAATGATAATTATAAGATACATCGGAAGTTAGTAAATATATCATAGAAATGATAGTGATATGATATATCGGAAGGTAGTAAATATATCCTAAAAATGATAGTTATAAGATACATCGAAAGGTAGTAAATATATCATAGAAATGATAGTATATGATATATCGGAAGGTAGTAAATAAATCATAAAAATGATAGTTATAAGATATATTGTAAGGTAATAAATATATAATAAAATTGATATGTAGTGAATATATCATAAAAATGATTGTTATAAGATATATCGGAAGGTAATAAATATACCATAAAAATGATAGGTATTAAATAAATCATAAAAATGATAGATTTAAGATATATTAGATGGAAATAAATATATCATAAAAATTATAGTTATAAGATATATCGGAAGGTAGTAAATATATCATACAAATGATAGTTATATGATATATCAGAAGGTAGTTAATATATCATAAAAATGATAGTTATAAGATATATTGGAAGGTAATAAATATATAACAAAATTGATATGTAGTGAATATATCATAAAAATGATGGTTATAAGATATATCGGAAGGTAATAAATATACCATAAAAATAATAGGTAGTAAATAAATCATAAAAATGATAGTTATAAGATATATCAGAAGGTAATAAATATATCATAAAAAGGATAGTTATAAGATATATCGGAAGGTAGTAAATATATCATAGAAATAATAGTTATATGATATATCGGAAGGTAGTTAATATATCATAAAAATGATAGTTATAAGATATATTGGAAGGTAATAAATATATAACAAAATTGATATGTAGTGAATATATCATAAAAATGATTGTTATAAGATATATCGGAAGGTTATAAAATATACCCTGATGTTAGGCGTCCACAAAGGTCTCCCACGAGCTGTGGGAGGAAACATATCCTGGACTCCCCGTGTGGTCGGGCAGGAAGAAATCTTCCGGGCGATAGATGCTCAGGGAAACCTGCATGTTCGCATCTGCTGGTATGGGTACAACCTCTTTGATCTTCTGAGTCTCCTGCGCTTCTTGTCGAGGGGTGTCTCTAGATTTGGTAAACTGTTTGAGGTTCCCGTCTTTAATAAGTATCTCGATCACGTCTTTGAGATGGATGCAGTATTCGGTATTATGGTCGTGACTCTTGTAGAATCTGCAGTACTTCGTCTTGTTCGTGCCCGGTTTGCTAGGCAGCTGCTTCGGAAAGCGTACTCCTGCTTGCCTGAATTCTGAGTTGGCACATTCGGACAGGATCTTTTCCCTAGAGACCAGGAGGGGAGTATATTCATGAAACCGACCGACGGGTCCCCTGTGCTCCCGCGGTTCGCGGGAGCGATCATCCTTTCTTTTGTCTCCTCCCCGACGAGATGTCGAGGGTTCATCGACCCGGTTAGGCTTTGCATCCTCGCGACGCCGGGCGTCTTGAACGGAGCTAGCCGCCTGCTTTTCCTCATATTGGAAGTAAGCTTGGGCTTTCAAAAAGAAAGCATCAAGGGTGGCCGGGGTCTCGATGCCAACCGCTCGATGGAAATCGGTCGACGGGCGTAATCCCCGCTCCAACAAGTACTTCTTCATGTCGTCCGTTGTGGATACCTGGACTACTTCTTTGTTGAACCTCTCGATATAGGTTCGTAGAGGTTTGTCCTTCCCCTGGATGATTGCTTCGAGCGATGCTTCCGTCTTCGGATGTAGTCTAGAGGCCGTGAAGTGTTTGGAAAATGTGCGTCCGAGTTGTTTCCAGGAGGTGATGGACTCTGCTTCGAGACATTTGTACCATGTCATCGCTCTATTCCTCAGAGTTGTAGGAAAAAGGCGACATTTGATCGCCCCTCGCACCCCTCGGTAGTCGAGCAGAGTATCAATATTCTCAATATGCTCGTCAGGATCAGTGGTCCCGTCATACGAGCCCAAGGGTGGAGGTTTCTCCAAACCCCGCGGGAGTTTAGCCGCCATTATCTCCGATGAGAGTGGGCCCCTGGTGTCTTCCTCTTTGAGATGGATGTAATGAATATATCATAAAAATGATTGTTATAAGATATATTGGAAGATAATAAATATAACGTAAAAATGATAGGTTGTAAATAAATCATAAAAATGATAGTTATAAGATATATCAGAAGGTAATAAATATATCATAAAAATGATAGTTATAAGATATATCGGAAGGTAGTACATATATCATAAAAATGATAATTATATGATATATCGGAAGGTAGTAAATATATCATGAAAATGGCATGTAGTGAATATATCATAAAAATGATAGATATTAGATATATCAGAAGATAATAAATATATCATAAAAATGATAGTTATGAGATATATCGGAAGGTAGTAAATATATCATAGAAATGATAGTTATATGATATATCGGAAGGTAGTAAATATATCATAAAAATGATAGTTATAAGATATATTGTAAGGTAATAAATATATAATAAAATTGATATGTAGTGAATATATCGTAAAAATGATTGATATAAGATATATCGAAAGGAAATAAATATACCATAAAAATGAAAGGTATTAAATAAATCATAAAAAAGATAGATATAGATATATCAGAAGGTAATAAATATATCATAAAAATGATAGTTATAAGATATATCGGAAGGTAGTAAATATATCATAGAAATGATAGTTATATGATATATCAGAAGATAGTAAATATATCATAAAAATGATAGTTATAAGATATATTGGAAGGTAATAAATATATAATAAAATTGATATGTAGTGAATATATCATAAAAATGATTGTTATAAGATATATCCGAAGGTAATAAATATACCATAAAAATAATAGGTAGTAAATATATCATAGAAATGAGAGTTATATGATATATCGGAAGGTAGTAAATATATCATAAAAATGACATGTAGTGAATATATCATAAAAATGATAGATATAAGATATATCAGAAGGTAATAAATATATCATAAAAATGATAGTTATAAGATATATCGGAAAGTTGTAAATATATCATAGAAATGATAGTTATATGATATATCAGAAGGTAGTAAATATATCATAAAAATGATAGTTATAAGATATATTTCAAGGTAATAAATATATAATAAAATTGATATGTAGTTAATATATCATAAAAATAATTGTTATAAGATATATCGGAAGGTAGTACATATATCATAAAAATGATAGTTATATGATATATCGGAAGGTAGTAAATATATCATAAAAATGACATGTAGTGAATATATAATAAAAATGATAGTTGTAAGATATATCAGTTGGTAATAAATATATCCTAAAAATGATAGTTATAAGATACATCGGAAGGTAGTAAATATATCATAGAAATGATAGATATATGATATATCGAAAGGAAGTAAATATATCATAAAAATGATAGTTATAAGATATATTGGAAGGTAAGAAATATATAATAAAATTGATATGTAATGAATATATCATAAAAATAATTGTTATAAGATATATCGGAAGGTAATAAATATACCATAAAAATGATAGGTAGTAAATAAATCATAAAAATGATAGTTATAAGATATATTAGAAGGTAATAAATATATCATAAAAATGATAGTTATAAGATATATCGGAAGGTAGTAGATATATCATAAAAATAATAGTTATATGATATATCGGAAGATAGTAAATATATCATAAAAATGGAAGTTAGTGAATATATCATAAAAATGATAGATATAAGATATATAAGAAGGTAGTAAATATATCATAGAAATGATAGTTATATGATATATCGGAAGGTAGTAAATATATCATAAAAAATTTAGTTTTAAGATATATTGTAAGGTAATAAATATATAATAAAAAGTATATGTAGTGAATATATGGTAAAAATGATTGTAGTAAGATATATCGGAAGGTAATAAATATACCATAAAAATGATAGATATTAAATAAATCATAAAAATGACAGATATAAGATATATCAGAAGGTAATAAATATATCATAAAAATGATAGTTATAAGATATATCGGAAGGTATTAAATATATCATAGAAATGATAGTTATATGATATATCGGAAGGTAGTAAATATATCATAAAAATGATAGTTATAAGATATATTGGAAGTTAATCAAAATATAATAAAATCAATATGTAGTGAATATATCATAAAATTAATTGTTATAAGATATATCGGAAGGTAATAAATATACCATAAAAATAATATGTAGTAAATAAATCATAAAAATGATAGTTATAAGATATATCAGAAGGTAATAAATATATCATAAAAACGATAGTTATAAGATATATCGGGAGGTAGTAAATATATCATAGAAATAATAGTTATATGATATATCGAAAGGTAATAAATATATCATAAAAATGATAGTTATAAGATATATTTTAAGGTAATAAATATATAATAAAATTGATATGTTGTGAATATATCATAAAAATGATTGTTATAAGATATATCGGAAGGTAATAAATATACCATAAAAATAATAGGTAATAAATATATCATAAAAACGATAGTTATAAGATATATCGGAAGGTAGTAAATATTTCATAGAAATAATAGTTATATGATATATCGGAAGGTATTAAATATATCATAAAAGTGATAGTTATAAGATATATTGTAAGGTAATAAATATATCATAAAATTGATATTTAGTGAATATATCATAAAAATGATTGTTATAAGATATATCGGAAGGTAATAAATATACCATAAAAATGATAGATAGTAAATAATTCATAAAAATGATAGTTATAAGATATATCAAAAGGTAATAAATATATCATAAAAATGATAGTTATAAGATATATCGGAAGGTAGTACATATATTATAAAAATGATAGTTATATATGGAAGGTAGTAAATATATCATAAAAATGACATGTAATGAATATATCATAAAAATGATAGTTATAAGATATTTCAGAAGGTAATAAATATATCCTATAAATGATAGATATAAGATACATCGGAAGGATGTAAATATATCATAGAAATGATAGTTATATGATATATCGAATGGTAGTAAATATATCATAAAAATGATAGTTATAAGATATATTGGAAGGTAATAAATATATAATAAAATTGATATGTAGTGAAGATATCATAAAAATGATTGTTATAAGATATATCGGAAGGTAATAAATATTCCATATAAATGATAGGTAATAAATAAATCATAAAAATGATAGTTATAAGATATATCAAAAGGTAATAAATATATCTTAAAAACGATAGTTATAAGATATATCGGAAGGTAGTACATATATATCATAGAAATGATAGTTATTTGATATATCGAAAGGTAGTAAATATATCATAAAAATGACATGTAGTGAATATATCATAAAAATGATACTTATAAGATATATCAGAAGGTAATAAATATATCCTAAAAATGATAGTTATAAGAAATATCAGAAGGTAGTAAATATATCATAGAAATGATAGTTATATGATATATCGGAAGGTAGTAAATATATCATAAAAATGATAGTTATAAGATATATTGGAAGTTAATAAATATATAATAAAATTGATATGTAGTGAATATATCATAAAAATGATTGTTATAAGATATATCGGAAGATAATAAATATATCATAAAACTGATTGGTTGTAAATAAATCATAAAAATGATAGTTATAAGATATATCAGAAGGTAATAAATTTAACATAAAAATGATAGTTATAAGATATATCGGAAGGTAGTACATATATCATAAAAATGATAGTTATATGATATATCAGAAGGTAGTAAATATATCATACAAATGATAGTTATAAGATATATTATAAGGTAGTAAATATATAATAAAATTGATATGTAGTGAATATATCATAAAAATGATTTTTATAAGATATATCGGAAGATAATGAATATACCATAAAAATTATAGGCTGTAAATAAATCATAAAAATGAAAGTTATAAGATATATCAGAAGGTAATGAATATATCATAGAATTGATATTTATAAGATATATCGGAAGGTAGTACATATATCACAAAAATGATAGTTATATGATATATCGGAAGGTAGTAAATATATCATAAAAATGACATGTAGTGAATATATCATAAAAATGATAGATATAAGATATATACGAATATAATAAATATATCATAAAAATGATAGTTATAAGATATATCTGAAGGTAGTAAATATATCATAGAAATGATAGTTATATGATATATCAGAATGTAGTAAATATATCATAAAAATGATAGTTATAAGATATATTGTAACGTAATAAATATATAATAAAAATGATAGTTATAAGATATATCAGAAGGTAATAAATTTATCATAAAAATGATAGTTATAAGATATATCGGAAGGTAATAAATATACCATCAAAATGATAGGTATTAAATAAATCATTAAAATGATAGATATAAGATAATTCAGAAGGTAATATGATAGTAATATGATATATATGAAAGGTAGTAAATATATCATAAAAATTATAGTTATAAGATATATTGTAACGTAATAAATATATAATAAAATTGATATGTAGTGAATATATCATAAATATGATTGCTATAAGTTATATCGGAAGGTAATAAATATACCATAAAAATGATAGAAAGTAAATAAATCATAAAAATGATAGTTATAAGATATATCATAAGGTAATAAATATATCATAAAAATGATAGTTATAAGATATATCGGAAGGTAGTACATATATCATAGAAATGATTGTTATATGATATATCGGAAGGTAGTAAATATATCATAATAATAATAGTTATAAGATATATTGTAAGGTAATAAATATATAATAAAATTGATAAGTAGTGAATATATCATAAAAATGATTGTTATAATATATATCGGAAGGTAATAAATATACCATAAAAATGAAAGGAAGTAAATAAATCATAAAAATGATAGTTATAAGATATATCAGGAGGTAATAAATATATCATAAAAACGATAGTTATAAGATATATCGGAAGGTAGTAAATATATCATAGAAATAATAGTTATATGATATATCGGAAGGTAGTAAATATATCATAAAAATGATAGTTATAGATATATCTTAAGGTAATAAATATATAATAAAATTGATATTTAGTGAATATATCATAAAAATGATTGTTATAAGATATATCGGAAGGTAATAAAAATACCATAAAAATGATAGGTAGTAAATAAATCATAAAAATGATAGTTATAAGATATATCAGAAGGTAATAAATATATCATAAAAATGATAGTTATAAGATATATCGGAAGGTAGTACATATATCATAAAAATGATAGTTATATGATATAATGGAAGGTAGTAAATATATCATAAAAATGACATGTAGTGAATATATCATAAAAATGATAGTTATAAGATATTTCAGAAGGTAATAAATATATCCTATAAATGATAGTTATATGATACATCGGAAGGTTGTAAATATATCATAGAAATGATAGTTATATGATATATCGAATGGTAGTAAATATATCATAAAAATGATAGTTATAAGATATATTGGAAGGTAATAAATATATAATAAAATTGATATGTAGTGAATATATCATAAAAATGATTATTATAAGATATATCGGAAGGTAATAAATATACCATAAAAATGATAGTTAATAAATAAATCATAAAAATGATAGTTATAAGATATATCAAAAGGTAATAAATATATCTTAAAAACGATAGTTATGAGATATATCGGAAGGTAGTACATATATATCATAGAAATGATAGTTATATGATATATCGGAAGGTAGTAAATATATCATAAAAATGACATGTAGTGAATATATCATAAAAATGATACTTATAAGATATATCAGAAGGTAATAAATATATCCTAAAAATGATAGTTATAAGAAATATCAGAAGGTAGTAAATATATCATAGAAATGATAGTTATATGATATATCGGAAGGTAGTAAATATATCATAAAAATCATAGTTATAAGATATATTGGAAGGTAATAAATATATAACAAAATTGATATGTAGTGAATATATCATAAAAATGATTGTTATAAGATATATCGGAAGGTAATTAATATACCATAAAAATGATTGGTTGTAAATAAATCATAAAAATGATAGTTATAAGTTATATCAGAAGGTAATAAATATATCATAAAAATGATAGTTATAAGATATATCGGAAGGTAATACATATATCATAAAAATGATAGTTATATGATATATCAGAAAGTAGTAAATATATCATAAAAATGATAGTTAGAAGATATATTGTAAGGTAATAAATATATAAAAAAATTGATATGTAGTGAATATATCATAAAATTGATTGTTATAAGATATATCGAAAGATAATGAGTATACCATAAAAATTATAGGTCGTAAATAAATCATAAAAATGATAGTTATAAGATATATACGAAGGTAATAACTATATCATAAAATTGATATTTATAAGATATATCGGAAGGTAGTACATATATCACAAAAATGATAGTTATATGATATATCGGAAGGTAGTAAATATATCATAAAAATGACATGTAGTGAATATATCATAAAAATGATAGATATAAGATATATCAGAAGATAATAAATATATTATAGAAATGATAGTTATATGATATATCGGAAGGTAGTAAATATATCATAAAAATAATAGTAATAAGATATATTGTAAGGTAATAAATATATAATAAAATTGATATGTAGTGAATATATCATAAAAATGATTGTTATAAGATATATCGGAAGGTAATAAATATACCATCAAAATAATAGGTATTAAATAAATCATTAAAATGATAGATATAAGATAATTCATAAGGTAATAAATATATCATAAAAATGATAGTTATGAGATATATTATAACGTAATAAATATATAATAAAATTGATATGTAGTGAATATATCATAAAAATGATTGTTATAAGATATATCGGAAGATAATAAATATACCATAAAAATGATAGGTTGTAAATAAATCATAAAAATGATAGTTATAAGATATATCAGAAGGAAAAAAATATATCATAAAAATTATAGTTATAAGATAGATCAGAAGGTAGTACATATATCATAAAAATGATAGTTATATGATATATCGGAAGGTTGTAAATATATCATAAAAATGGCATGTAGTGAATATATCATAAAAATGATAAATATAAGATATATCAGAAGATAATAAATATATCATAAAAATGATAGTTATAAGATATATCAGAAGGTAGTAAATATATCATAAAAATGATAGTTATATGATTCATCGGAAGGTAATAAATACATCATAAAAATGATAGTTATAAGATATATCGGAAGGTAATAAATATATAATAAAATATGATTGTTATAAGATATATCAGAAGGTGCTAAATATACCATAAAAATAATAGGTAGTAAATAAATCATAAAAATGATAGTTATAAGATATATCAGAAGGTAATAAATATATCATAAAAATGATAGTTATAAGATATATCGGAAGGTAGTATATATATCATAAAAATGATAGTTATATGATATATCAGAAGGTAGTAAATATATCATAAAAATGACATGTAGTGAATATATCATAAAAAATGATAGTTATAGGATATTTCAGAAGGTAATAAATATATCCTAAAAATGATAGTTATAAGGTAGTACATATATAATAAAATTGATATGTAGTGAATATATCATAAAAATGATTGTTATAAGATATATCGGAAGATAATGAATATACCATAAAAATTATAGGCTGTAAATAAATCATAAAAATGATAGTTATAAGACATATCAGAAGGTAATAAAAATATCATAAAAATGATAGTTAAAAGATATATCGGAAGGTAGTACATATATCATAAAAATGATAGTTATATGATATATCGGAAGGTAGTAAATATATCAAAAAAATGACATGTAGTGAATATATCATAAAAAATGATAGTTATAGGATATTTCAGAAGGTAATAAATATATCATAAAAATGATAGTTATAAGATACATTGGAAGGTAGTAAATATATCATAGAAATGATAGTTATATGTTATATCGAATGGTAGTAAATATATCATTAAAATGATAGTTATAAGATATATTGGATGTTATTAAATATATAATATAATTGATATGTAGTGAATATATCATAAAAATGATTGTTATAAGATATATCGGAAGGTAATAAATATACCATAAAATGATAGGTAGTAAATAAATCATAAAAATGATAGTTATAAGATATATCAGAAGGTAATAAATATAACATAAAAACGATAGTTATAAGATATATCGGAAGGTAGTACATATATATATCATAGAAATGATAGTTATATGATATATCCGAAGGTAGTAAATATATCATAAAAATAACATGTAGTGAATATATCATAAAAATGATACTTATAAGATATATCAGAAGGTAATAAATATATCCTAAATATTGATAGTTATAAGATATATTGGAAGGTAGTAAATATATCATAGAAATGATAGTTATATGATATATTGGAAGGTAGTAAATATATCATAAAAATGATAGTTATAAGATATATTAGAAGGTTATAAATATATAATAAAATTGATAAGTAGTGAATATATCTTAAAAATGATTGTTATAAGATATATCGGAAGATAATAAATATACCATAAAAATTATAGGCTGTAAATCAATCATAAAAATGATAGTTATAAGATATATCAGAAGGTAATAAATATATCATAAAAATGATAGTTATAAGATATATCGGAAGGTAGTACATATATCAAAAAAATGATAGTTATATGATATATCGGAAGGTAGTAAATATATCATAAAAATGACATGTAGTGAATATATCATAAAACTGATAGATTTAAGATATATTAGAAGATAATAAATATATCATAAAAATGATAGTTATAAGATATATCGGAAGGTAGTAAATATATCATAGAAATGATAGTTATATGATATATTGTAAGGTAATAAATATATAATAAAATTGATAGGTAGTGAATATATCATAAAAATGATAAATATAAGATATATCAGAAGATAATGAATGTATCATAAAAATATAGTTATTAGATATATCGGAAGGTAGTAAATATATTATAGATAATAAATATATAATAAAATTGATATTAGTGAATATTTCATAAAAATGATTGTTATAAGATATATCGGAAGATAATAAAAATATCATAAAAACGATAGTTATAAGATATATCGGAAGGTAGTACAAATATATCATAGAAATGATAGTTATATGATATATAGGAAGTTAGTAAATATATCATAAAAATGACATGTAGTGAATATATCATAAAAATGATACTTATAATATAAATAAGAAGGTAATAAATATATCCTAAAAATGATAGTTATAAGATATATTGGAAGGTAGTAAATATATCATAAAAATGATAGTTATTAGATATATCGGAAGGTAATATATATATATATATATATATATATATATATATATATATATATATATATATATATATATATATATATATATATATATATATATCATAAAAATTATAGGTAGTAAATAAATTATAAAATTATAGTTATAAGATATAACAGAAGGTTTTAAATATATAATTAAATTTTATAAGTAATAAATATATCATAAAAATGAAAGTTTTAAGATATATCAAAAGGTTGTAAGTATATCATAAAAATGATAGTTATAAGATATAGCTGAAGGTAGCAAATAAATAATAAAAATGACAGTTATAAGATATATCGTAAGGTAGTAAATATATCATAAATATGATAGTTATAAGATATATCGGAAGCTAGTAAATATATAATAAAATTGATATGTAGTAAATATATCATAAAAATGATTGTTATAAGATATATCGAAAGTTAATAAATATATCATAAAAATGAAAGGTAGTAAATAAATCACAAAATGATAGTTATAAGATATATCAGAAGGTAGTAAATATATCATAAAAATGATACTTATAAGATATATCGGAAGGTAGTAAAGATATCTTTGAAATGATAGTTATATGATATATCGGAAGGTAACAAATATATCATAAAAATGATAGTTATAAGTTATATTGGAAGGTAATAAATATATAATAAAATTGATATGTAATGAATATTTCAAAAAAATGATTGTTATAATATATATCGGAAGGTAATAAATATACCATAAAATTGATAGGTAGTAAATAAATCATAAAAATAATAGTTAAAAGATATATCAGAAGGTAATAAATATATCATAAAAACCATAGTTATAAGATATATTAGAAGGTAGTAAATATATAATAGAAATGATAGTTATATGATATATCAGAAGCTAGTAAATATATCATAAAAATGACATGTATTGAATAAATCATAAAAATGATAGTTATTAGATATATCGGAATGTAATAAATATATTATAAAAAATATAGATAGTAAATAAATCATAAAAATGATAGTTATAAGATATATCGGAAGCTAGTAAATATATCATTAAATTTGATAGGTAGTAAATATATCATAAAAATGATAGTTATATGATATTTGGGAAGGTAGTAAATATATCATAAAAATATTAGTTATTAGATATATCGGAAGGTAATAAATATATCATAAAATTTGTAGGTAGTAAATAAATCAAAAAATTTATAGTTATAAGATATAACAGAAGGTTTTAAATATATCATTAAATTTTATAAGTAATTAATATATCATAAAAATGAAAGTTTTAAGATATATCAAAAGGTTGTAAATATATTATAAAAATGATAGTTATAAGATATATCGGAAGGTAATAAATATATCATAAAAATGATAAGTAGTAAATAAATAATAAAAATGAAAGTTATATGATATATCTTAAGGTAGTAAATATATCATAAAAATGATAGTTATAAGATATATCGGAAGCTAGTAAATATATAATAAAATTGATATGTAGTGAATATATCATAAAAATGATTGTTATAAGATATATCGGAAGGTATTAAATATATCATAAAAATGATAGGTAGTAAATAAATCATAAAAATGATAGTTATAAGTTATATCAGAAGGTAATAAATATATCCTAAAAATACTAGTTATAAGATATATCGGAAGGTAGTAAATATTTCTTTGAAATGATAGTTATATGATATATCATAAAAATGATACTTATAATATATATAAGAAGGTAATAAATATATCATAAAAATGATAGATATAAGATATATTGAAAGGTAATAAATATACAATAAAATTGATATGTAGTGAATATATCATAAAAATGATTGTTATAAGATACATCGGAAGGTAGTAAATATATCATAAAAATGATAGTTATATGATATATCGAATGGTAGTAAATATATCATAAAAATGATAGCTATAAGATATATTGGAAGGTAATAAATATATAATAAAATTGATATGTAGTGAATATATCATAAAAATGATTGTTATAAGATATATCGGAAGGTAATAAATATACCATAAAATTGATAGGTAGTAAATAAATCATAAAAATAATAGTTATAAGATATCTTAGAAGGTAATAAATATATCATAAAAATGATAGTTATAAGATATATCACAAGGTAATAAATATATCATAAAAATGATAGTTATAAGATATATTTGAAGGTAGTATATATATCATAAAAGTGACAGTTATATGATATATCGGAAGGTAGTAAATATATCATAAAAATGACATGTAGTGAATAAATCATAAAAATGATAATTATAAGATATATCGGAATGTAATAAATATATTATAAAAAAAATATAGGTAGTAAATAAATCATAAAACTGATAGGTATAAGATATATCGGAAGGTAGTAAATATATCATTAAATTTTATAGGTAGTAAATATATCATTAAATTTGATAGGTATTAAATATATTATAAAATGATAGTTATATGATATTTGGGAAGGTAGTAAATATATCATACAAATATTAGTTATTAGATATATCGGAAGGTAATAAATATATCATTAAATTTTATAAGTAATAAATATATCATAAAAATGAAAGTTTTAAGATAAATCAAAAGGTTGTAAATATATCATAAAAATTATAGTTATAAGATATATCGTAAGGTACTAAATATATCATAAAAATGATAGTTATAATATATATTGGAAGCTAGTAAATAAATAATAAAATTTATATGTAGTGAATATATCATAAAAGTGATTGTTATAAGATATATCGGAAGGTAATAAATATACCATAAAAATGATAGGTAGTAAATAAATCATAAAAATAATAGTTATAAGATATATCAGAAGGTAATAAATATATCATAAAAATGATAGTTATCAGATATACCAGAAGGTAGTAAAGATATCATAGAAATGATAGTTATATGATATATCGGAAGGTAGTAAATATATCATAAAAATGATAGTTATAAGATATATTGTAAGGTAATAAATATATAATAAAATTGATATGTAGTGAATATATCATAAAAAGTATTGTTATAAGATATATCGGAAGGTAATAAATATACCATAAAATTGATAGGTTGTAAATAAATCATAAAAATGATAGTTATAAGATATATCAGAAGGTAATAAATATATCATAAAAATGATAGTTATAAGGTATATCGGAAGGTAGTAAATATATCATAGAAATGATAGTTGTATGAAATATCGGAAGGTAGTAAATATATCATAAAAATGTAAGTTATAAGATATATTGGAAGGTAATAAATATATAATTAAATTGATATGTAGTGAATACATCATAAAAATGATTGTTATAAGATATATCGGAAGTTAATAAATATACCATAAAAATGATAGGTAGTAAGTTAATAAAAAAATGATAGTAATAAGATATACTAGATGGTAATAATTATATCATAAAAATGATAGTTATAAGATATATCGGTAGGTAGTAAATATATCATAAAAATGATAGTTATATGATATATTGGAAGGTAGTAAATATTACATAAAAATGACATGTAGTGAATATATCATAAAAATGATAGTTATAAGTTATATCGGAAGGTAATAAATATATTATAAAAAATATAGGTGGTAAATAAATCATAAAATAATAGTTATAAGATATATCAGAAGGTAGTAAATATATCATTAAATTTTATAGGTAGTAAATATATCATAAAAATGATAGTTATAAAATATTTGGGAAGATAGTAAATATATCATAAAAATTGTAGGTAGTAAATAAATCATAAAATTTATAGTTATAAGATATGACATAAGGTTTTAAATATATCATTAAATTTTATAAGTAATAAATATATCATAAAAATGAAAGTTATAAGTTATATCAAAAGGTTGTAAATATATCATAAAAATGATAGTTATAAGATATATCGGAAAGTAGTAAATATATCATAAAAATGATAAGTAGTAAATATATAATAAAAATGACAGTAATAAGATATATCGGAAGATAGTAAATATATCATAAAAATGATAGTTATAAGATACTACCTCCGTTCCTTTAAATTATTTAATGAATCTAAAAAGTGACTTGTCTCTTATATAAAGGAACAGAGGTAGTATATCGTAAGGTAGTAAATAAATCATAAAAATGATAGTTATAAGATATATCGGAAGCTAGTAAATATATAATAAAATAGATATGTAGTGAATATATCAAAAAAATGATTGTTATAAATATATCGGAAGGTAATAAATATATCATAAAAATGATAGGTAGTAAATAAATCATAAAATGATAGTTATAAGATATATCAGAAGGTAATAAATATATCATAAAAATTATAGTTATAAGATATATCGGAAGGTAGTAAATAAATCATAGAAATGATAGTTATATGATATATCAGAAGGTAGTAAATATATCATAAAAATGACATGTAAATATATTATAAAAAATATAGGTAGTAAATAAATCATAAAATTGTTAGTTATAAGATATATCGGAAGGTAGTAAATATATCATTAAATTTGATAGGTAGTAAACATATCATAAAACTGATAGTTATATGATATTTGGGAAGGTAGTAACTATATCATAAAAACATTAGTTATTAGATATATCGGAAGGTAATAAATATATCATAAAAATTGTAGGTAGTAAATAAATCATAAAATTTTATAGTTATAAAATATAACAGAAGGTTTTAAACAATCATTAAATTTAATAAGTAATAAATATATCATAAAAATGATAAGTAGTAAATAAATAATAAAAATGATAGTTATAAGATATATCGTAAGGTAGTAAATATATCAAAAAAATGATAGTTATAAGATATACCATAAAAATGATAGGTAGTAAATAAATCATAAAAATGATAGTCATAAGATATACCATAAAAATGATAGGTAGTAAATAAATCATAAAAATGATAGTTATAAGATATATCAGAAGGTAATAAATATATCATAAAAATGATAGTTATAAGATATATCAGAAGGTTGTAAATAAATCATAGAAATGATCGTTATATGATATATCGGAAGGTAGTAAATATATCATAGAAATGATAGTTATATGATATATCGGAAGGTAGTAAATATATCAAAAAAATGATAGTTATAAGATATATTGTAAGGAAATAAATATATAATAAAATTGATATGTAGTGAATATAATATAAAAATGATTATTATAAGATATATCGGAAGGTAATAAATATACCATAAATATGATAGGTAGTAAATAAATCATAAAAATGACAGTTAGAAGATATCTAAGATGGTAATAAATATATCATAAAGAAGATAGTTATAAGATACATCGGAGGTAGTAAATATATCATAGAAATGATAGTTATATGATATATCGGAAGTTATTAAATATATAATAAAAATGATAGTTATAAGATATATCAGAAATTAATAAATATATCATAAAAATGATAGTTATAAGACATATCGGAAGGTAATAAATATATCATAAAAATGATAGTTATATAATATATCAGAAGGTAGTAAATAAATCATAAAAATGATATATTGGAAGGTAATAAATATAGAATAAAACTATATGTAGTGAATATATCATAAAAATAATTGTTATAAGATATATCAGAAGGTAATAAATATACCATAAATATGATAGGTATTAAATAAATCATTAAAGTGATAGTTATAAGATTTATCAGAAGGTAATAAATATATCAAAAAAATGATAGTTATAAGATATAGCGGAAGGTAATAAATATATCATAAATGTGATTAGTAGTAAATATATCATAGAAATGTGATTAGTAGTAAATATATCATAAAAATGATAGTTATAAGATATATCAGAAGGTAATAAATATATCATAAAAATGATAAGTAGTAAATAAATAATAAAAATGATACTTATAAGATATATTGGAAGGTAGTAAATATAGCATTAAATTGGATAGGTAGTAAATATATTATAAAAATGATAGTTATAAGATATATCATAAGGTAGTAAATGTATCACAAAAATGATAGTTATAAGATATATCGGAAGCTAGTAAATATATCATAAAAATGATTATTAGTAAATAAATAATAAAAATGATAGTTATAAGATATATCGGAAGGTAGTAAATATATCATTAAATTTGATAGATAGTAAATATATCATAGAAATAGTAGTTATATGATATATCGGAAGGTAGTAAATATATCATAAAAATGATTGTTATAAGATATATTGGAAGGAAATAAATATATAATTAAATTGATATGTAGTGAATATATCATAAAAATGATTGTTATATGATATATCGAAAGGTAGTAAATATATCATAAAAATGATAGTTATATGATATATCGAAAGGTAGTAAATATATCATTAAAATGACATGTAGTAAATATATCATAAAAATGATAATTATATGATATAACGGAAGATAGTAAATATATCATATAAATGATAATTATATGATATAACTGAAGGTAGTAAATATATCATAAAAATGATAGTTTTAAGATATATCAGAAGGGAATAAATATATCATAAAAATGATAGTTAAAAGATATATCGGTAGGTAATAAATATATGATTGTTATATGATATTTCGGAAGGTAGTAAATATATCATAAAAATGACATGTAGTGAATATATCCTAAGAAAGATAGGTATAAGATATATCAGAAGGTAATAAATATATCATAAAAAGATAGTTATAAGATATATCGGAAGGTAGTAAATATATCATAGAAATAATAGTTATATGATATATCGGAAGGTAGTAAATATATCATAAAAATGATAGTTATAAGATATATTGGAAGGTAATAAATATATAAAAAAATTGATATGTATTAAATATATCATAAAAATGATACGTATAAGATATATCGGAAGGTAGTAAATATATCATAAAAATGATAATTATATGCTATAACGAAAGGTAGTAAATATATCATAGAAATGATAGTTTTAAGATATATCATAAGGTAATAAATATATCATAAAAATGATAGTTATAAGATATATCGGTAGGTAATAAATATATCATAAAAATGATAAGTAGTAATTAAATAATAAAAATGATAGTTATAAGATATATCGGAAGGTTGTAATTATATCATTAAATTTGATAGATAGTAAATATATCATAGAAATGACAGTTATATGATATATCAGAAGATAGTAAATATATCATAAAAATGATAGTTATAAGATATATTGGAAGGTAATAAATATATAATAAAATTGATATGTAGTGAATATATCATAAAAATGATTGTTATAAGATATATCGGAAGGTAATAAATATACCATAAAAATGATAGTTATATGATCTATCGGAAGGAAGTAAATATATCATAAAAATGACATGTAGTGAATATATCATAAAAATAATAGTTATAAAATATATTAGAAGGTAATAAATATATCATAAAAATGATAGTTATAAGACATATCGGAAGGTAGTAAATATATCATAGAAATGATACTTATATGATATATCGTAAGGTAGTAAATATATCATAAAAAGATAGTTATAAGATATATTGGAAGGTAATAAACATATAATTAAATTGATATGTAGTGAATATATCATAAAAATGATTGTTATAAGATATATCGAAAATTAATAAATATACCTTAAAAATGATACGTATTAAATTAATCATAAAAATGATTGTTATAAGATATATCAGTAGGTTATATGATATGTAGGAAGGTTAGAAATGATAGTTATATGATATATCGGAAGGTTAGAAATATATCATAAAAATGACATGTAGTGAATATATCCTAAAAATGATAGTTATAAGATATATCAGAAGGTAGTAAATATATCATTGAAATGATAGTTATAAGATATATTGGAATGTAATAAATATATAATAAAATTGATATGTAGTGAATATATCATAAAAAAGATAGTTATAAGATATATCGGAAGGTAGTAAATATATCATAAAAATGATAGTTATATGATATATCTGAATGTAGTAAATATATCATAGAAATGACAGTAATATAATATATCGAAAGGTAGTAAATATATCATAAAAATGATTGTTATATGATATATCTGAAGGTAGTAAATATATCATAGAAATGATAGTAATATAATATATCGGAAGGTAGTAAATATATCATAAAAATGATAGTTATACGATATATTCGAAGGTAATAAATATATAATAAAATAGATATGTAGTGAATATATCATAAAAATGATTGTTATAAGATATATTTGAAGGTAATAAATATATCATAAAAATGATAGTTATAAGATATATAAGAAGATAGTAAATATATCATAAAAATGATAGTTATAAGATATATAGGAAGGTAATAAATATATTATAAAAATAATAGTTATAAGATATATCGAAAGGTAGTAAATATATCATAAAAATTATAGTTATATGATATATCGGAAGGTTGTAAATATATCATAAAAATGACATGTAGTGAATAAATCATAAAAATAATAGTTATAAGATATATCAGAAGGTAATAAATATATCATAAAAATGATAGTTATATGATATATCGGAAGGTAGTAAGTATATCATAGATATCATAGTTATATGATATATCGAAAGGTAGTAAATATTTCATAAAAATGATAGTTATAAGATATATTGGAAGGTAATAAAAATATAATAAAATTGATATGTAATGAATATATCATAAAAATGATTGTTATAAGATATATCGGAAGGTAATAAATATACCATAAAAATGAAAGGTAGTAAATAAATCATAAAAATGATAGTTAGAAGATATATCGGAAGGTAGTAAATATATCATAAAAATGATAGTAATAAGATAAATCGGAAGGTAGTAAATATATCATAAACATGATTGTTATAAGATACATCGGAAGGTAGTAAATATATCATAAAAATGATAGTTATAAGATATATTGAAAGGTAATAAATATATCATAAAAATGATAGTTATAAGATATATTGGAAGGTGGTAAATATATCATAAAAATTATATGTAGTGAATATATCGGAAGGTAATAAATATTTCATAAAAATTATTTATAGTAAATAAATCATAAAATTGAAAATTATAAGACATATTGGAAGGTAGTAAATATATCATTAAATTTGATAGGTAGTAAATATATCATAAAAACTATAGTTATAATATATATCGGAAGGTAGTAAATATATAATAAAATTGATATGTAGTGAATATATCATAATAATTATAGTTATAAGATATATCGGAAGGTAATCAAGATATCGTAAAAATGATAGGAAGTAAATAAATCATAAATAGGAAAGTTATAAGATATATCGGAAGATAGTAAATATATCATAAAAAAGATATGTAGTGAATATATCATAAAAATGATTGTTATATGATATATCAGAAGGTAATAAATATATCATAAAATGATAGTTATAAGATATATTGGAAGGTAATAAATATATCATAAAAATGATAGATAGTAAATAAATCATAATAATGATAGTTATAAGTTATATCGAAAGGTAGTAAATATATCATTAAATTTTTTATGCATTAAATATATTATAAAAATGACATGTAGTGAATATATCATAAAAATGATAGTTATAAGATATATCGGAAGGTAGTAAATGTTTCATAAAAATGATATGTAGTGTATATATCATAAAAAGAGAAAGTTATAAGATATATCAGAAGGTAATAAATATATCATAAAAATTATAGGTAGTAAATAAATCACAAAATTTATAATTATAAGATATATCGGAAGTTAGTAAATATATCATTAAATTTGATAGATAGTATATAAATAATAAAAATGATAGTTCTAAGATATATCTGAAGGTAGTAAATATATAATAAAAATGATAGTTATTCGATATAATAGAAGGTAATAAATATATCATAAAAATGGTAGGTAATAAATAAATCCTAAAAATGATAGTTATAAGATATATCGGAAGTTAGTAAATATATCATAAAATTGATTGTTATAAGATATTTCGGAAGGTAGTAAATATATCATAAAAATGACAAGTAGTGAATATATCATAAAAATGATAATTATAAGATATATCGGAAGGTAGTAAATATATACTAAAAACAGAAGGTAAAAAATATATAATAAAATTGATATGTAGTGAATATATTGTAAAAATGATTGTTATAAGATATATCGGAAGGTAATAAATATACCATAAAAATGATAGGTATTAAATAAATCATAAAAATGAATAATATAAGATATATCAGAAGGTAATAAATATATCATAAAAACGATAGTTATAAGATATATCGGAAGGTAGTAAATATATCATAGAAATGATAGTTATATGATATATCAGAAGGTAGTAAATATATCATAGAAATGATAATTATAAGATATATTGTAAGGTAATAAATATATAAAAAAATTGATATTTATTGAATATATCATAAAAATAATTGTTATAAGATATATCGGAAAGTAATAAATATACCGTAAAAATGATAGGTAGTAAATAAATCATAAAAATGATAGTTATAATATTATCAGAAGGTAATAAATATATTAGAAAAATGATAGTTATAAGATATATCGGAAGGTAGTACATATATCATAAAAATGATAGTTATAAGATATATCGGAAGGTAGTAAATATATCATAAAAATTACATGTAGTGAATATATCATAAAAATGATAGTTATAAGATATTTCAGAATGTAATAAATATATCCTAAAAATGGTAGTTATAAGATACATCGGAAGGTAGTAAATATATCATAGAAATGATAGTTGTATGAAACATCGGAAGGTAGTAAGTATATCATAAAAATGATAGTTATAAGATATATTGGAAGGCAATAAATATATTATAAAATTGATATGTAGTGAATATATCATAAAAATGATTGTTATAAGATATATCGAAAGGTAATAAATATACCATAAAATGATAGGTAGTAAATCAATCATAAAAATGATAGTTATAAGATATATCATAAGGTAATAAATATATCATAAAAGTGATATTTATAAGATATATCGGAAGGTTGTACATATATATCATAGAAATGATAGTTATATAATATATCGGAAGGTAGTAAATATATCATAAAAATGACATGTAGTGAATATATCATAAAAATGATACTTTTAAGATATATCATAAGGTAATAAATATATCCTAAAAATGATAGTTATAAGATATATCGGAAGGTAGTAAATATATTATAGAAATGATAGTTATATGATATATCGGAAGGTAGTAAATATATCATAAAAATGATAGTTATAAGATATATTGGAAGGTAATAAATATATAATAAAATTGATATGTAGTGAATATATCATAAAAATGATTGTTATAAGATATATCGGAAGTTAATAAATATACCATAAAATGATAGGTAGTAAATAAATCATAAAAATAATAGTTATAAGATATATCGTAAGGTTGTACATATATATCATAGAAATGATAGTTATATGATATATCGGGAAGTAGTAAATATATCATAGAAATGATAGTTATATTATATATCGGAAGGTAGTAAATATATCATAAAAATGATAGTTATAAGATATATTGGAAGGCAATAAATATATAATAAAATTGATATGTAGTGAATATTTCATAAAAATGATTGTTATAAGATACATTGGAAGGTAATAAATATACCATAAAATTGATAGGTTGTAAATAAATCATAAAAATGATAGTTATAAGATATATCAGAAGGTAATAAATATATCATAAAAATGATAGTTATAAGATAAATTGGAAGGTAGTACATGTATCATAAAAATGATAGTTATAAGATAAATTGGAAGGTAGTACATGTATCATAAAAATGATAGTTATATGATATATCGGAAGGTAGTAAATATATCATAAAAATGATAGTTATAAGATATATTGTAAGGTAATAAATATATAATAAAATTGATATGTAGTGAATATATCATAAAAATGATAGTTATATGATATATCGGAAGGTAGTAAATATATCATAAAAATGATAGTTATAAGATATATTGTAAGGTAATAAATATATAATAAAATTGATATGTAGTGAATATATCATAAAAATGATTGTTATAAGATATATCGGAAGATAATAAATATACCATAAAAATGATAGGATGTAAATAAATCATAAAAATGATAATTATAAGATATATCAGAAGGTAATAAATATATCATAAAAATGATAGTTATAAGATATATCGGAAGGTAGTACATATATCACAAAAATGATAGTTATATGATATATCGGAAGGTAGTAAATACATCATAAAAATGAAATGTAGTGAATATATCATAAAAATGATAATTATAAGATATTTCAGAAGGTAATAAATATATCCTAAAAATGATAGTTATAAGATACATCGGAAGATAGTAAATATATCATAGAAATGATAGTTATATGATATATCGGAAGGTAGTAAATATATCATAAAAATGATAGTTATAAGATATATTGGAAGGTAATAAATATATAATAAAATTGATATGTAGTGAATATTTCATAAAAATGATTGTTATAAGATATATCGGAAGGTAATAAATAGACCATAAAATGATAGGTAGTAAATAAATCATAAAAATGATAGTTATAAGATGTATAATAAGGTAATAAATATATCATAAAAACGATAGTTATAAGATATATCGTAAGGTTGTACATATATATCATAGAAATGATAGTTATATGATATATCAGAAGGTAGTAAATATATACTAAAAATGATACTTATAAGATATATCAGAAGGTAATAAATATATCCTAAAAATGATAGTTATAAGATATATCGGAAGGTAGTAAATATATCATAGAAATGATAGTTATATGATATATCGGAAAGTAGTAAATATATCATAAAAATGATAGTTATAAGATATATTGGAAGGTAATAAATATATAATAAAATTGATATGTAGTGAATATATCATAAAAAGTATTGTTATTAGATAAATCGGAAGGTAATAAAAATACCATAAAAATGATAGGTAGTAAATAAATCATAAAAATGATAGTTATAAGATATATCAGAATGTAATAAATATATCATAAAAACGATAGTTATAAGATATATCAGAAGGTAGTAAATATATCATAGAAATGATAGTTATATGATATATCAGAAGGTAGTAAATATATCATAAAAATGATAGCTATAAGATATATTGTAAGGTAATAAATATATAATAAAATTGATATATAGTGAATATATCATAAAAATCATTGTTATAAGATATATCGGAAGGTAATAAATATACCATAAAAATGATAGGTAGTAAATAAATCATAAAAATGATAGTTATAAGATATATCAGAAGGTAATAAATAGATCATAAAAACGATAGTTATAAGTTATATCGGAAGGTAGTACATATATATATCATAGAAATGATAGTAATATGATATATCGGAAGGTAGTAAATATATCATAAAAATGACATGTAGTGAATATATCCTAAAAATGATACTTATAAGATATATTAGAAGGTAATTAATATATCCTAAAAATGATAGTGATAAGATATATCGGAAGGTAGTAAATATATCATAGAAATGATAGTTATATGATATATCGGAAGTTGTAAATATATCATAAAAGTGATAGTTATAAGATATATTGGAAGGTAACAAATATATAATAAAATTGATATGTAGTGAATATTTCATAAAAATGATTGTTATAAGATACATCGGAAGGTAATAAATATACCATAAAATTGATAGGTTGTAAATAAATCATAAAAATGATAGTTATAAGATATATCAGAAGGTAATAAATATATCATAAAAATGATAGTTATAAGATAAATTGGAAGGTAGTACATATATCATAAAAACGATAGTTATATGATATATCGGAAGGAAGTAAATATATCATAAAAATGATAGTTATAAGATATATTGTAAGGTAATAAATATAAAATAAAATTGATATGTAGTGAATATATCATAAAAATGATAGTTATATGATATATCGAAAGGTAGTAAATTTATCATAAAAATGATAGTTATAAGATATATTGTAAGGTAATAAATATATAATAAAATTGATATGTAGTGAATATATCATAAAAATGATTGTCATAAGATATATCGGAAGATAATAAATATACCATAAAAATGATAGGATGTAAATAAATCATAAAAATGATAGTTATAAGATATATCAGAAGGTAATAAATAGATCATAAAAATGATAGTTATAAGATATATCGGAAGGTAGTACATATATCACAAAAATGATAGTTATATGATATATCGGAAGGTAGTAAATACATCATAAAAATGACATGTAGTGAATATATCATAAAAATGATAATTATAAGATATTTCAGAAGGTAATAAATATATCCTAATAATGATAGTTATAAGATACCTTGGAAGGTAGTAAATATATCATAGAAATGATAGTTATATGATATATCGGAAGGTAGTAAATATATCATAAAAATGATAGTTATAAGATATATTGGAAGGTAATAAATATATAATAAAATTGATATGTAGTGATTATATCATAAAAAGTATTGTTATTAGATAAATCAGAAGGTAATAAATATACCATAAAATTGATAGGTTGTAAATAAATCATAAAAATGATAGTTATAAGATATATCAGAAGATAATAAATATATCATAAAAACGATAGTTATAAGATAAATTGGAAGGTAGTACATATATCATAAAAATGATAGTTATATGATATATCAGAAGGTAGTACATATATCACAAAAATGATAGTTATATGATATATCGGAAGGTAGTAAATACATCATAAAAATGACATGTAGTGAATATATCATAAAAATGATAATTATAAGATATTTCAGAAGGTAATAAATATATCCTAAAAATGATAGTTTTAAGAAACATCGGAAGGTAGTAAATATATCACAGAAATGTTAGTTATATGATATATCGGAAGGTAGTAAATATATCATAAAAATGATAGTTATAAGATATATTGGAAGGTAATAAATACATAATAAAATTGATATGTAGTGAATATTTCATAAAAATGATTGTTATAAGATATATCGGAAGGTAATAAATATACCATAAAATGATAGGTAGTAAATAAATCATAAAAACGATAGTTATAAGATATATCATAAGGTAGTAAATATATCATAAAAACGATAGTTATAAGATATATCGTAAGGTTGTACATATATATCATAGAAATGATAGTTATATGATATATCGGAAGGTAGTAAATATATCATAAAAATGACATGTAGTGAATATATCATAAAAATGATACTTATAAGATATATCAGAAGGTAATAAATATATCCTAAAAATGATAGTTATAAGATATATCGGAAGGTAGTAAATATATCATAGAAATGATAGTTATATGATATATCGGAAGGTAGTAAATATATCATAAAAATGATAGTTATAAGATATATTGGAACGTAATAAATATATAATAAAAATGATATGTAGTCAATATATCATAAAAAGTATTGTTATTAAATAAATCGGAAGGTAATAAATATACCATAAAAATGATAGGTAGTAAATAAATCATAAAAATGATAGTTATAAGATATATCAGAATGTAATAAATATATCATAAAAAGGATAGTTATAAGATATATCAGAAGGTAGTAAATACATCATAGAAATGATAGTTATATGATATATTAGAAGGTAGTAAATATATCATAAAAATGATAGCTATAAGATATATTGTAAGGTAATAAATATATAATAAAATTGATATGTAGTGAATATATCATATAAATCATTGTTATAAGATATATCAGAAGGTAATAAATATACCATAAAAATGATAGGTAGTAAATAAATCATAAAAATGATAGTTATAAGATATATCAGAAGGTAATAAATAGATCATAAAAACGATAGTTATAAGATATATCGGAAGGTAGTACATATATATATCATAGAAATGATAGTTATATGATATATCGGAAGGTAGTAAATAAATCATAAAAATGACATGTAGTGAATATATCATAAAAATGATACTTATAAGATATATTAGAAGGTAATTTATATATCCTAAAAATGATAGTTATAAGATATATCGGAAGGTAGTAAATATATCATAGAAATGATAGTTATATGATATATCGGAAGTTGTAAATATATCATAAAAATGATAGTTATAAGATATATTGGAAGGTAACAAATATATAATAAAATTGATATGTAGTGAATATTTCATAAAAATGATTGTTATAAGATACATCGGAAGGTAATAAATATACCATAAAATTGATAGGTTGTAAATAAATCATAAAAATGATAGTTATAAGATATATCAGAAGGTAATAAATATATCATAAAAATGATAGTTATAAGATAAATTGGAAGGTAGTACATATATCATAAAAATGATAGTTATATGATATATTGGAAGGTAGTAAATATATCATAAAAATGATAGTTATAAGATATATTGTAAGGTAATAAATATATAATAAAATTGATATGTAGTGAATATATCATAAAAATGATTGTTATAAGATATATCGGAAGATAATAAATATACCATAAAAATGATAGGAAGTAAATAAATCATGAAAATGATAGTTATAAGATATATCAGAAGGTAATAAATATATCATAAAAATGATAGTTATAAGATATATCGGAAGGTATTACATATATCACAAAAATGATAGTTATATGATATATCAGAAGGTAGTAAATACATCATAAAAATGACATGTAGTGAATATATCATAAAAATGATAATTATAAGATATTTCAGAAGGTAATAAATATATCCTAAAAATGATAGTTATAAGATACCTCGGAAGGTAGTAAATATATCATAGAAATGATAGTTATATGATATATCGGAAGGTAGTAAATATCTCATAAAAATGATAGTTATAAGATATATTGGAAGGTAATAAATATATAATAAAATTGATATTTAGTGAATATTTCATAAAAATGATTGTTATAAGAAATATCGGAAGGTAATAAATATACCATAAAATGATAGGTAGTAAATAAATCATAAAAATGATAGTTATAAGATATATCATAAGGTAATAAATATATCATAAAAACGATAGTTATAAGATATATCGTAAGGTTGTACATAT
Organism: Lathyrus aphaca; assembly: GCA_963966055.1. Taxonomy (NCBI): domain Eukaryota; kingdom Viridiplantae; phylum Streptophyta; class Magnoliopsida; order Fabales; family Fabaceae; genus Lathyrus; species Lathyrus aphaca. Next base: position 306,511,406 of record OZ014519.1, on the reverse strand, counting down.
ATATCATAGAAATGATAGTTGTATGATATATCGGAAGGTAGTAAATATATCATAAAAATGACATGTAGTGAATATATCATAAAAATGATACTTATAAGATATATCAGAAGGTAATAAATATATACTAAATATAATAGTTCTAAGATATATCGGAAGGTAGTAAATATATCATAGAAATGATAATTATATGATATATCGAAAGGTAGTAAATATATCATAAAAATGATAGTTATAAGATATATTGGAAGGTAACAAATATATAATAAATTTGATATGTAGTGAAAATATCATAAAAAGTATTGTTATTAGATAAATCGGAAGGTAATAAATATACCATAAAATTGATAGGTTGTAAATAAATCATAAAAATGATAGTTATAAGATATATCAGAAGATAATAAATATATCTTAAAAACGATAGTTATAAGATAAATTGGAAGGTAGTACATATATCATAAAAATGATAGTTATATGATATATCGGAAGATAGTAAATATATGATAAAAATGATAGTTATAAGATATATTGTAAGGTAATAAATATATAATAAAATTGATATGTAGTGAATATATCATAAAAATGATAGTTATATGATATATCGGAAGGTTGTAAATATATCATAAAAATGATAGGTTGTAATTAAATCATAAAAATGATAGTTATAAGATATATCAGAAGGTAATGAATAGATCATAAAAACGATAGTTATAAGATATATCGGAAGGTAGTATATATATATATATATATATATATATATATATATATATATATATATATATATATATATATATATATATATATATATCATAGAAATGATAGTTATATGATATATCGGAAGGTAGTAAATATATCATAAAAATGACATTTAGTGAATATATCATAAAAATGATACTTATAAGATATATTAAAAGGTAATTAATATATCCTAAAAATGATAGTTATAAGATATATCGGAAGGTAGTAAATATATCAAAGAAATGATAGTTATATGATATATCGTAAGTTGTAAATATATCATAAAAATGATAGTTATAAGATATATTGGAAGGTAATAAATATATAATAAAATTGATATGTAGTGAATATTTCATAAAAATGATTGTTATAAGATACATCGGAAGGTAATAAATATACCATAAAATTGATAGGTTGTAAATAAATCATTAAAATGATAGTTATAAGATATATCAGAAGGTAATAAATATATCATAAAAATGATAGTTATAAGATAAATTGGAAGGTAGTACATATATCATAAAAATGATAGTTATATGATATATCGGAAGGTAGTAAACATATCATAAAAATGATAGTTATAAGATATATTGTAAGGTAATAAATATATAATAAAATTGATATGTAGTGAATATATCATAAAAATGATTGTTATAAGATATATCGGAAGATAATAAATATACCATAAAAATGATAGGATGTAAATAAATCATAAAAATGATAGTTATAAGATATATCAGAAGGTAATAAATATATCATAAAAATGATAGTTATTAGATATATCGGAAGGTAGTACATATATCACAAAAATGATAGTTATATGATATATCAAAAGGTAGTAAATACATCATAAAAATGACATGTAGTGAATATATCATAAAAATGATAATTATAAGATATTTCAGAAGGTAATAAATATATCCTAAAAATGATAGTTATAAGATACCTCGGAAGGTAGTAAATATATCATAGAAATGATAGTTATATGATATATCGAAAGGTAGTAAATATATCATAAAAATGATAGTTATAAGATATATTGGAAGGTAATAAATATATAATAAAATTGATATTTAGTGAATATTTCATAAAAATGATTGTTATAAGAAATATCGGAAGGTAATAAATATACCATAAAATGATAGGTAGTAAATAAATCATAAAAATGATAGTTATAAGATATATCATAAGGTAATAAATATATCATAAAAACGATAGTTATAAGATATATCGTAAGGTTGTACATATATATCATAGAAATGATAGTTATATGATATATCGGAAGGTAGTAAATATATCATAAAAATGACATGTAGTGAATATATCATAAAAATGATACTTATAAGATATATCAGAAGGTAATAAATATATCCTAAATATGATAGTTATAAGATATATCGAAAGGTAGTAAATATATCATAGAAATGATAGTTATATGATATATCGGAAGGTAGTAAATATATCATAAAAATGATAGTTATAAAATATATTGGAAGGTAATAAATATATAATAAAATTGATATGTAGTGAAAATATCATAAAAAGTATTGTTATTAGATAAATCGGAAGGTAATAAATATACCATAAAATTGATAGGTTGTAAATAAATCATAAAAATGATAGTTATAAGATATATCAGAAGATAATAAATATATCTTAAAAACGATAGTTATAAGATAAATTGGAAGGTAGTACATATATCATAAAAATGATAGTTATATGATATATCGGAAGATAGTAAATATATGATAAAAATGATAGTTATAAGATATATTGTAAGGTAATAAATATATAATAAAATTGATATGTAGTGAATATATCATAAAAATGATAGTTATATGATATATCGGAAGGTTGTAAATATATCATAAAAATGATAGGTTGTAATTAAATCATAAAAATGATAGTTATAAGATATATCAGAAGGTAATGAATAGATCATAAAAACGATAGTTATAAGATATATCGGAAGGTAGTATATCTATATATATATATATATATATATATATATATATATATATATATATATATATATATATATATCATAGAAATGATAGTTATATGATATATCGGAAGGTAGTAAATATATCATAAAAATGACATTTAGTGAATATATCATAAAAATGATACTTATAAGATATATTAAAAGGTAATTAATATATCCTAAAAATGATAGTTATAAGATATATCGGAAGGTAGTAAATATATCAAAGAAATGATAGTTATATGATATATCGTAAGTTGTAAATATATCATAAAAATGATAGTTATAAGATTTATTGGAAGGTAATAAATATATAATAAAATTGATATGTAGTGAATATTTCATAAAAATGATTGTTATAAGATACATCGGAAGGTAATAAATATACCATAAAATTGATAGCTTGTAAATAAATCATAAAAATGATAGTTATAAAATATATATCAGAAGGTAATAATTATATCATAAAAATGATAGTTATAAGATAAATTGGAAGGTAGTACATATATCATAAAAATGATAGTTATATGATATATCGGAAGGTAGTAAATATATCATAAAAATGATAGTTATAAGATATATTGTAAGGTAATAAATATATAATAAAATTGATATGTAGTGAATATATCATAAAAATGATTGTTATAAGATATATCGGAAGATAATAAATATACCATAAAAATGATAGGATGTAAATAAATCATAAAAATGATAGTTATAAGATATATCAGAAGGTAATAAATATATCATAAAAATGATAGTTATTAGATATATCGGAAGGTAGTACATATATCACAAAAATGATAGTTATATGATATATCAGAAGGTAGTAAATACATCATAAAAATGACATGTAGTGAATATATCATAAAAATGATAATTATAAGATATTTCAGAAGGTAATAAATATATCCTAAAAATGATAGTTATAAGATACCTCGGAAGGTAGTAAATATATCATAGAAATGATAGTTATATGATATATCGGAAGGTAGTAAATATATCATAAAAATGATAGTTATAAGATATATTGGAAGGTAATAAATATATAATAAAATTGATATTTAGTGAATATTTCATAAAAATGATTGTTATAAGAAATATCGGAAGGTAATAAATATACCATAAAATGATAGGTAGTAAATAAATCATAAAAATGATAGTTATAAGATATATCATAAGGTAATAAATATATCATAAAAACGATAGTTATAAGATATATCGTAAGGTTGTACATATATATCATAGAAATGATAGTTATATGATATATCGGAAGGTAGTAAATATATCATAAAAATGACATGTAGTGAATATATCATAAAAATGATACTTATAAGATATATCAGAAGGTAATAAATATATCCTAAATATGATAGTTATAAGATATATCGAAAGGTAGTAAATATATCATAGAAATGATAGTTATATGATATATCGGAAGGTAGTAAATATATCATAAAAATGATAGTTATAAAATATATTGGAAGGTAATAAATATATAATAAAATTGATATGTAGTGAATATATCATAAAAAGTATTGTTATTAGATAAATCGGAAGGTAATAAATATACCATAAAATTTATAGGTTGTAAATAAATCATAAAAATGATAGTTATAAGATATATCAGAAGATAATAAATATATCATAAAAACGATAGTTATAAGATAAATTGGAAGGTAGTACATATATCATAAAAATGATAGTTATATGATATATCGGAAGGTAGTAAATATATCATAAAAATAATAGTTATAAGATATATTGTAAGGTAATAAATATATAATAAAATTGATATGTAGTGAATATATCATAAAAATGATAGTTATATGATATATCGGAAGGTAGTAAATATATCTTAAAAATGATAGGTTGTAATTAAATCATAAAAATGATAGTTATAAGATATATCAGAAGGTAATGAATAGATCATAAAAACGATAGTTATAAGATATATCGGAAGGTAGTATATATATATATATATATATATATATATATATATATATATATATATATATATATATATATAATATAAATATATATATATATATATATATATATATATATATATATATATATATATATCATAGAAATGATAGTTATATGATATATCGGAAGGTAGTAAATATATCATAAAAATACATTTAGTGAATATATCATAAAAATGATACTTATAAGATATATTAAAAGGTAATTAATATATCCTAAAAATGATAGTTATAAGATATATCGGAAGGTAGTAAATATATCAAAGAAATGATAGTTATATGATATATCGGAAGTTGTAAATATATCATAAAAATGATAGTTATAAGATATATTGGAAGGTAATAAATATATAATAAAATTGATATGTAGTGAATATTTCATAAAAATGATTGTTATAAGATACATCGGAATGTAATAAATATACCATAAAATTGATAGGTTGTAAATAAATCATAAAAAATGATAGTTATAAGATATATCAGAAGGTAATAAATATATCATAAAAATGATAGTTATAAGATAAATTGGAAGGTAGTACATATATCATAAAAACGATAGTTATATGATATATCGGAAGGTAGTAAATATATCATAAAAATGATAGTTATAAGATATATTGTAAGGTAATAAATATATAATAAAATTGATATGTAGTGAATATATCATAAAAATGATTGTTATAAGATATATCGGAAGATAATAAATATACCATAAAAACGATAGGATGTAAATAAATCATAAAAAAGATAGTTATAAGATATATCAGAAGGTAATAAATATATCAAAAAAATGATAGTTATAAGATATATCGGAAGGTAGTACATATATCACAAAAATGATAGTTATATGATATATCAGAAGGTAGTAAATACATCATAAAAATGACATGTAGTGAATATATCATAAAAATGATAATTATAAGATATTTCAGAAGGTAATAAATATATCCTAAAAATGATAGTTATAAGATACCTCGGAAGGTAGTAAATATATCATAGAAATGATAGTTATATGATATATCGGAAGGTAGTAAATATATCATAAAAATGATAGTTATAAGATATATTGGAAGGTAATAAATATATAATAAAATTGATATTTAGTGAATATTTCATAAAAATGATTGTTATAAGAAATATCGGAAGGTAATAAATATACCATAAAATGATAGGTAGTAAATAAATCATAAAAATGATAGTTATAAGATATATCATAAGGTAATAAATATATCATAAAAACGATAGTTATAAGATATATCGTAAGGTTGTACATATATATCATAGAAATGATAGTTATATGATATATCGGAAGGTAGTAAATATATCATAAAAATGACATGTAGTGAATATATCCTTAAAATGATACTTATAAGATATATCAGAAGGTAATAAATATATCCTAAATATGATAGTTATAAGATATATCGGAAGGTAGTAAATATATCATAGAAATGATAGTTATATGATATATCAGAAGGTAGTAAATATATCATAAAAATGATAGTTATAAGATATATTGGAAGATAATAAATATATAATAAAATTGATATATAGTGAATATATCATAAAAAGAATTGTTATTAGATAAATCGGAAGGTAATAAATATACCATAAAATTGATAGGTTGTAAATAAATCATAAAAATGATAGTTATAAGATATATCAGAAGATAATAAATATATCATAAAAACGATAGTTATAAGATAAATTGGAAGGTAGTACATATATCATAAAAATGATAGTTATATGATATATCGGAAGGTAGTAAATATATCATAAAAATGATAGTTATAAGATATATTGTAAGGTAATAAATATATAATAAAATTGATATGTAGTGAATATATCATAAAAATGATAGTTATATGATATATCGGAAGGTAGTAAATATATCATAAAAATGATAGTTATAAGCTATATTGTAAGGTAATAAATATATAATAAAATTGATATGTAGTGAATATATCATAAAAATGATTGTTATAAGATATATCGGTAGATAATAAATATACCATAAAAATGATAGGATGTAAATAAATCATAAAAATGATAGTTATAAGATATATCAGAAGGTAATAAATATAACATAAAAATGATAGTTATAAGATATATCGGAAGGTAGTACATATATCACAAAAATGATAGTTATATGATATATCGGAAGGTAGTAAATACATCATAAAAATGACATGTAGTGAATATATCATAAAAATGATAATTATAAGATATTTCAGAAGGTAATAAATATATCCTAAAAATGATAGTTATAAGATACCTCGGAAGGTAGTAAATATATCATAGAAATGATAGTTATATGATATATCGGAAGGTAGTAAATATATCATAAAAATAATAGTTATAAGATATATTGGAAGGCAGTAAATATATAATAAAATTGATATGTAGTGAATATTTCATAAAAATGATTGTTATAAGAAATATCGGAAGGTAATAAATATACCATAAAAATGATAAGTAGTAAATAAATCATAAAAATGATAGTTATAAGATATATCAGAAGGTAATAAATATATCATAAAAATGATTGTTATAAGATATATTGGAAGGTAGTACATATATCATAAAATTGATAGTTATATGATATAACGGAAGGTAGTAAATATATCATAAAAATGACATTTAGTGAATACATCATAAAAATGATAGTTATAAGATATTTAAGAAGATAATAAATATATCCTAAAAATGATAGTTATAAGATACATCGAAAGGTAGTAAATATATCATAGAAATGATAGTTATATAATATATCCAATGGTAGTAATTATATCATAAAAATGATAGTTATAAGATATATTGGAAGGTAATAAATATATAATAAAATTGATATGTAGTGAATATATCATAAAAATGATTGTTATAAGATATATCGGAAGGTAATAAATATACCATAAAATTATAGGTAGTAAATAAATCATAAAAATGATAGTTATAAGATATATCAGAAGGTAATAAATATATCATAAAAACGATAGTTATAAGTTATATCGGAGAGTAGTACATATATATCATAGAAATGATAGTTATATGATATATCGGAAGGTACTAAATATATCATAAAAATGACATATAGTGAATATATCATAAAAATGATACTTATAAGATATGTAAGAAGGTAATAAATATATCCTATAAATGATAGTTATAAGATATATCGGAAGGTAGTAAATATATCATAGAAATGATAGTTATATGATATATCGGAAAGTAGTAAATATATCATAAAAATGATAGTTATAAGATATATTGGAAGGTAATAAATATATAATAAAATTTATATGTAGTGAATATATCATAAAAATGATTGTTATAAGATATATCGGAAGGTAATAAATATACCATAAAAATGATAGGTTGTAAATAAATCATAAAAATGATAGTTATAAGATATATCAGAAGGTAATAAATATATCATAAAAACGATAGTTATAAGATATATCGGAAGGTTGTACATATATATCATCGAAATGATAGTTATATGATATATCTGAAGGTAGTAAATATATCATAAAAATGACATGTAGTGAATATATCATAAAAATGAACTTATAATATATATTGGAAGGTAGTACATATATAATAAAATTGATAGTTATATGATATATCGGAAGGTAGTAAATATATCATAAAAATGATAGTTACAAGATATATTGTAAGGTAATAAATATATAATAAAATTGATATGTAGTGAATATACAATAAAAATGATTGTTATAAGATATATCGGAAGATAATAAATATACCATAAAAATTATAGGTTGTAAATAAATCATAAAAATGATAGTTATAAGATATATCAGAAGGTAATAAATATATCATAAAAATGATTGTTATAAGATATATCGGAAGGTAGTACATATATCATAGAAATGATAGTTATATGATATATCGGAAGGTAGTAAATATATCATAAAAATGACATGTAGTGAATATATCATAAAAATGATAGTTATAAGATATTTCAGAAGGTAATAAATATATCCTAAAAATGATAGTTATAAGATACATCGGAAGGTAGTAAATATATCATAGAAATGATAGTTATATGATATAACGAATGGTAGTAAATATATCATAAAAATGATAGCTATAAGATATATTGGAAGGTAATAAATATATAATAAAATTGATATGTAGTGAATATATCATAAAAATGATTGTTATAAGATATATCGGAAGGTAATAAATATACCATAAAATGATAGGTAGTAAATAAATCATAAAAATGATAGATATAAGATATATCAGAATGTAATAAATATATCATAAAAACGATAGTTATAAGATATATCGGAAGGTTGTACATATATATCATCGAAATGATAGTTATATGATATATCGGAAGGTAGTAAATATATCATAAAAATGATAGGTAGTAAATAAATCATAAAAATGATAGTTATAAGATATATCAGAAGGTAATAAATATATCATAAAAATGATATTTATAAGATATATCGGTAGGTGGTAAATATATCATAGAAATGATAGTTATATGATATATCGGAAGGTAGTAAATATATCATAAAAATGATAGTTATAAGATATATTGTAAGGTAATAAATATAAACTAAAATTGATATGTAGTGATGTCGCTCCCACCAAATGAGGCTAAGTCAAATGGGGTACAGACGCGAACGGTCGGTGAAAGAAGAGAGAACACACAAGGGTGAACTCAAAAGACAAGAGTCGCCAGCTAGGCATTTTTATCCCGGAGGAAAGGTAATGCTGCATAGACCTAAGAAAAGATATGGATAAGACGGTTGCGAACCAGAGAGACTGAGAAAGGGGGTTGGTTACAACCTGGGAAGGTATTAGCACCCAGATTGTCCGCCGTACTCGACGGGATCCACGCTTAAAAGATTTGTGTTTTAAAGGGGTAGTGTCAGTGCAATCTGTGTATCAAAGCTGGAAAAGAATGCAAGTGTCAGTGTAAAAGAAATGTGAAGTGTATAGGAGAAGTGTCAGTGTGAGAAAAAGAATGAAATGCTCAAGACTATGAGGCTTAAAGAATAATGCTGGAAGGAGGGGGAATATACAGAGACTTTTGTTCGATAACTGTTAAGTTATGCCTACGTATCCTCTCGTGCAATGAGGAAGTCAGAACACCGTAGTTCGACTCAAAGAGACTGAAAGATCTTGACTGATGAACTTCTTACTTGTCTATGCTCAAGTGTATGACCTGTCTGGCTCAGGTGCAAACTGTCTTGCATTAGACGGAAGAAGCAAGTTCTCGTTTGTGAGTGAATGAGATGAGAAAAGAATCCCGAAGGAGACAATTATTGTTTGTTTTTGTATTTTCAGTCTTTTATTGCTTTTTGAAGTTTGTCATAAGTTAATGAGCTTAAGCCTAAACCAATGGGTTAGTAAACTCATCACATCCTCCCTCTGATTAGGGGTAATGAGAATACCTTAAGTGTGAAGTCAACATCTCACACTTAATCACCCTGAAGCAGGATTAAGATCATTAACCTACTTGTGATTATTTAGATGTTTTTGTTATTTTTTTTTAGTGTTGAGTAATGAGTTTAAGCCATAATCAAGGATTTAATGGACTCATTACACCATCCTAATAGAAGGATAATAGATGAGAACATTTAAGCTGAGAAAAACTCCTCAACTTAATCCATGATTAGGGATTAACCTCATGACAACAAAGCCTTTATTAAGTGGATTTTAGTTAATGATAAGATGAAGAAGTGAATTTTATGGTTTGTAAGACAACTTGAGGGGGACTTGTCCATTAACACTAGGGTTAGTCCTTCTTAACCTGTTAAGGAAGAAATAGAACCCTAATGCAAGGCCCAAGTTACAAGCTTAATGTCTTGATGATTGTTAGATGAATTGATTAAAGGATTTAAACACATTAAGGGTTTAACACTTAGGATTAAAGTTATACACTCCATCCTAATAGAAGGATGCAGGCATAAGCTTAATCACAAAGCCTTAAAGCCTTTAGGGTTTAGTCCCTGATTATGAGGTGAGAGGAGAAGACTCAAGGATGACACAAAGGTAAAAGCTAAATGGGGGGACTAAACAAAACCCTAATTGTGATCATGCTTGTAAGTCCTAGGGTTTATGAGGCTTAAGAAAGAAATCTTCAAAGAACCACCAAGGAGAGAAGCAGATGAAAGGAGGAAGGAGCAGAGAGAAGCAAAAACAACTTGCTTCACTTAAGAAGACAAGTTGCTTGAAGAAAGAAAGTAAGATGAACAAGAATGAGCAAGCTCAATCCAAAACACATACAAAATGCAGCAAGGGAAGTGTGAAAGAGATGAAAAGAGATTGTGAGAAGTGAAGGCAAATTCACTTCTCAAACAACTTACCACCTGAAATGTTAGCATAAGAAAATGAAATGTAATACAAATGAGATGCAATGTCATGATGCAAACCAAAACCAAAAGCATGAGTATGCTGTTAATGATGCTAAGAGATGATACAAACATGAGGTAAGACATTAGAATGATCAAACAAGCATAAGGATGCAAATGAGGCATGTATTGAACCATGAATGTTCATGAAAAGTTATGAAATGTTATGGACATACAACATGACAAATGAAAGGTGCAATGATCAAACATGATTCTAATATGTCCTAAGATGTATTATGAATCAAAAGAATGCACAAAATGTCATGGCAAGTCAATGGATGCAAGCAAATGAGAAATGGATACAAAGGAAGGCACAAATTAGGGTTACATGCATCATGCAAAGCAAAAATCCAAAACCAGAAGTAAACATCATGATAAAAATTTGAAAATGCAATCAAAGATACCCTAAACCTATACAAACTCACTGCCCAAAGGAGAGGATCCAACTCTTAACCTATTGAAAGTTATGAATTTCCTAAGATTGCTAGGGTTTGTAGGTACCTCATCAAGAAAAATGCAAAACAAATTGAAAATGCAAGATCAAATCAAACCAATTTTATCCTATAAATTAAATGCTATGCAAGATGCAATGCCAAAAGAATCATCATCCAACTCTCAATGGTTAGGCAGAAATGAATTTTTGAAGTTTGAAGCAAAATATTGCCTAAAAATGAAATTAAATCCAATGGAAATGATCAAAAGGCATCAAGAACAAAAACGAAATTTGGTTTGAGAGTTGGACAATGTTTCTAAATGTTTTTAGATGCTATGTGAATTTTTTTGTGATTTTTAAATACCTAAATGCATTTTTAATTAATTAATTTCCATTAATTAATTAAAAATAAACATTTAAATGATTTAAAAATAATTTTTAATGCTAAAAATAAAATAAAAATTATTTTTGGGTAGGGAAAAATATTTGAAATAAAAATGCAGAAGGAAATATTTTTATAATTTTTCTAAGTATTTTAAATTAAATGACAAAGAAAATGGGATTAAAATGAAATTAAAATTGATTTAAATGGGAGGTATGTTGATTTGAAGGCCAAGATTCAAAGTTAGGACGCGGGAGTTGACTACGCGCGTGATCTAGTGGCTGAAATTCAAACTGAATAAATCCCAATTAAAAAATTAATTAATCCTGGTTAACTTAATTAATTGGAAATTAGGGTTAATTGGGGCAATCTGGGCCATTGGACGCGCGCGGGAAATGGAATCGTACGCTCTACATTCAAACCAAACCCTAATCCAGATTAACACTTTAATGACTCTCAGGTGGCCGGAAATGACCTCCGGTCATCTTCTCCGGCCACCTCTCCCCTAAGATTTCTCTAAAACACTCCCTAGGCCAAATCAAACCCCCAAAATCTCCAGAAATGATCCCCAAACCCCATAGAGCAAGAATCCAGCACCAAATTTCATTTATTTTTCATCAACAACAAGATTCGAACAAAAACCTAAAATTGAACAAAATTTCAGAACATGCATACACACTCAAAACTCAACCATTTTTCACCATTCAAGGTTCATTGTGATCAGTGGAACACACTCTACCATTCTATAACTAAAGAAACAAGTTCTGGAAAAATGTTTCGGGGAGGTACCTGAGCTTGAGCTTTCTCAGTTCTGGACTTTCAGGCCTCCTCTCTCTGTGCAAACCACTCCCCTTGAACTCCTGATGAAGTTTTGATGCTTGGAAAGAATTTCTTTTGGCTGATTTGGGAGTTTGATCAAGTTCTGTTCAGGAGAGGTGAGAAATCGTATTTGGCTTGTGGTGTGTTCTTGGCTGTTTTGATAGGTGGTTTTGGGTCAGCGAATGATTCAGAAATGAATGGTGGTTTTGGCAATCTGAGGTTTCAGCTTGTGTTGGGTGGTGTGTTATGTTGCATTTGGTCCACTTATCACTACTAGAGAGGTCAGAGGAGTTGGTGTGCCCTATTGTGATTGGTATGGGTCTTTATGCAAAAAGTCAAGTTTTGTGTAAGAGAGGTATGGGTCAATGGTAGGCCAAGTACAAGAAGGGTGTCCTGCGCAACAAGGAATGAGGAGGGCCATGGGATCAGTTTTGAAGCTAATTAACAAATGGATTAGGGTTTGTATGATGTTTTGCAACTTTAATCAACTTTGGCCCTTTTGAAGTTTCTTGATCCACAAGTCATGAAAATGGACAAAGTCTTGGTGCATTCTGAACTTTAGGCAATGATTTATGTTTGTGCAAAGATTAGAAGTCACTTTGAGGTTTCAATTTGCCTTGGCAAGGGATTTTGCAACTTTGCCTCTTTGGTGCATAACTTGAAATTATGTGATTTTTCCCAACTTTGACAAGCCATAACTTTTGATCCAAAATGAATTAGAATGAGTTCTTGTACTTTTTGAAAAGGGAATGATCCATTCTACAACTTTCATGACCAAAGTTTTCCCATTTGAAGCATTTTTGAATCAAAAAGCAAGGGTTGAAAAATTTTCCCAAAATGGCAAGTTTCCATTACAAGTCATTTTCCCAAAAAGGCAACTTTGCAAATGGCTTGAAATTCTTCAATTTTGTGAACTTCTAACATCTTCTATGATCAAATAAAGACCATACACAATCAAAATGATGATGAACACTCCTTGGTTGGGTCATTGGGGGGCCTCAGATGCCCTGATTTTGTACTGACTTGCTCAAGAAGTCAACTCTTAATTAGATGCCTTCCCCATGGAATTTCTTCATGAAACTTGATATGCATGATCCTTATAACATATAGAGACCAATAGAAACAAGAATGACCAAAAACTTTGGAGTTATGGCCTCTGAAACCAAAACCCTAATTCTAGGTCATCTGTGCAGTTAAACCTGGCTCTGCTTCCATGCCTTTCCCAGTTCTTGTGATCCTTTGACTTTCTTGACTTTGTGGGGATACAATATGATTCTTGAACATACATGGACCCCTTTGAAGTGATTGAATACCTTTGGAGTGGCTCAAATGGCTCTTGGATTGCTCAGATCACAAACCCTAGATGCAGATGACTTGGAAACAATGTAGTGAAGCAAAAATGCAATATGAGATGCTATGATTGAACTTATGCATATGAAGATATCACAAGCCATGGTGTAAATGGGTGAGGGCAAATCTGGGGTGTTTACAGCTGCCCCTATTCAAACATGAGTTAGCTGTGCAGGATGTAAGCAACGGCTTAACAGGCAAACAAGATAACTTGTGGTTGAATACCAAAGACAGTCCAAAATTTGCACTCACAAAATGAAGAAGAAAAGGGATATAGATTGTAAAAGGAAAATAAAGTATGATTATAAAGTGCGGGCGACGGAGGACGACCGTCGAGCAGGGGATGACTGCTGGGGAAGATGCGGGAAATACAGCGATGACGAGGACGGCCGACAAGCTGGGGATGCAGGAAGTTATGATGGGGAAGACCATCGAGATAAAGCTATAAGACTTTCCGGGGATTATAGGTAAATGAAATAAATGATGAGGTACGGTCATCAAAGGGTGAAGGACGATCACCTAGCAGGGGACGGCTGCTCTGTTGAGGATAAGATGAGGGATGGTCATCCAAGGTGAAGGACGATCACCTGGAAAGGTACGGTTGCCAAAAAGTATCACGACATAGGACGAATGTCGGATAAAAAAAGTCAACGATGGGGACGGCCATCGGATAAGCATGATGAAGGACGATCATCAAGAGGTGAAGGACGATCACCTAACAAGGTACGGCTGCTCTCAGGGTTTATCATGACATAGGACGAATGTCAGATAACAAGATCAACGATGGGGACGGCCATCGGATAAAATGATGAAGGACGATCATCAAGAGGTGAAGGACGATCACCTAGCAGAGGACGACTGCTAAAAAAAAATCACGACATAGGACGAATGTCGGATAAGAAAAGGGTTCTAATATATAGAGACTCCACTGGGGGTTGATGAAGGACGATCATCAAAGAGGTGAAGGACGATCACCTGGCAGGGTACGGCTGCCGAAAAGGTATCATGACATAGGACGGATGTCAGATAGAAAGGAAATAGTTTGACAAGTTTTGTTGGGGACTTTGCTGGGGAATAGTAAACACGGACGAGTGTTTACATCCAAGAAATGAAAGGTATAAGTGTTTGGATATTGTGTATGGATTAAAGATGCGGACGAGCATCCTTAAGACTACGATACAGACGAGTATCGGGTAGAAACAAACACTGACACATGTTCAGAGATGATGATACGGACGAGTATCAACTGGTTAACAAAGAACACAGACGAGTGTCGGATCTAAAGGGATTCTTCTGGGGAACAATAGACACAGACGAGTGTCTAAACTCTAAAAAGAGGTAAAAGTAACCGACATTGTGTATGGATTAAAGATGCGAACGAGCATCCTTAAGACTATGATACGGGCGAGTATCAAGTAGAAACAAAAGCTTGACGCGTGTTCTGATATGATGATACAGACGAGTACCAACTGGTTAACAAAGAACACGAACAAGTGTCGAATCTGAGGGGATATAAGTGGTATATACAAGATACGGACGAGTATCTGTATGAGTGGTATGTATTATAAACAAGTGTATGGTTTCTAAAGTGTTTGGGTGACTATGCTGGGGAGGTGACACAGACGGGTGTCAAGGAATTGTATATATGTGTATTTGTGAGTGCAAAGGGGACGCTTTGGCTTTCTACTGGGGATATGACACGGACGGGTGTCAGGGAGTATCTGTATCTTTAGGGAAAGTGCCTTGGCTCTCTGCCGGGGAATTTTGGGGAGCATTCTGTATATCGCTGATGGATTGTCAGCATTCACAAGTGTTTGATTCAGAACATGGCTTATGATTATGCAATATGTTTGATTTCTGCCGTAATGCTCCGTATTAGACGGAATGCTACGCTATGTGGGGAGAATATGATGCGAATGCTATGATTATGCAAAAGATACTGATCCGGGATTCGGATCCCGTTGCTGTGAAGATCTCTGACCGATCTGCTTGAAGTGGACATCCCAGCTGGGGATAAGATCATTGGTAGATCTGTCATGTATGGCTCTGCTTGGGGGAATAGGTCACTGATAAACCCATCTCATTAATGAGGGACCCAGCTGGGGTTTGTAGAAGCTTTCTTCACTCTGTTGTGATTTCTTCACGCGTTGCTCTTCTAGATAGAGGTTGAAACTTTGTGGGGGAGATGGTTCCCTGGATTTTTGCACTTGGTTGAGGAGGAAATGACAAATGGCACCTCAGCTGGGGAGAAAGCACCTCTGGTGCTGAGACTGAGTAGATACTGATTTGCCAGCTTGCTGGGGTGAAGCTTTCATGCCCCATATTGTGCTTTGAAAACCTGCAATCCTGAAAAGGTATAGAAACACACAAGTAATCCCGAGGTATCCCTTACCGGATTCCGTCGTAGGAGTTTAGACACTCCCGGGAGTAAGTATATTTCCTGTAAGCACGTATTTTTAGAAGAAAAGCATCTGTATTTATGCAATCAGTATCTTAAAGACATCGGACATTCTTTGTAAACAAGAATAAAGTGTACGAGATGAAACATGACTGGAAATCTGATTTTATTAATTCGTGTGCCCTGAATTGGCAAGATACAGTCAAAGGAACAAGTCCCCTAGAATGAGGGGATTGTTACAAATTGAGAAAAAAGATGTTGGCAATGTTGATGACGCTTCGAGGAGCTTCCCTTTTGCTATGACTTGTATGACTTTTGACGTTCTTCTCGTCTTGCTTTCTGATGGAGGCTGATTCTGAAAGAAGCTTGATCCTTTCGAAGCTTACCAAGTCGTAAGTGATACAGACGAATTCAGAATGCAGTTGTTCGCTTATTCCCTTATTTTGCGGGGATCGCCCTTTCGGGTTTTCAATCCGCCGGGATACCCATTTTTGCCTGAGTTGTCCAATGCGGCTTTTCAACTCAGCGGGTGTACATTTTTTGTTTATTTTCCCTTATTTTTGCCCGAGTCTTTTATTCTGTTTTTGACTCGCCGGGATGCCCTATTTTTGCCTGGACTTACATTCTGTTTTTATGTCCAGCGGGTCATTTTATGCGAAGTATTTTTTAACTGCATCTGAATTCACAGGGGACGGGAAGTCTTCACCATCCATAGTGCTGAGCATCAGTGCCCCACCTGAGAAAACTTTCTTTACCACGAATGGCCCTTCGTAGTTTGGAGTCCACTTGCCCTTGTGGTCTGTATGAGGAGGGAAGAGTCTTTTTAACACAAGATCTCCTACTTGGTATTCCCGGAGCCTGACTTTCTGATCGAAGGCTCTCTTCATTCTTTTCTGATACAGCTGCCCATGACAGATTGCAGCCAATCTTTTCTCTTCAATCAGACTCAGTTGTTCGTATCGGGACCGGACCCATTCTGCTTCGTTCAGCTTAACATCCATTAGTACCCGCAGGGAGGGTAATTCAACTTCAACAGGTAGGACTGCCTCCATACCATACACAAGCTGATACGGTGGTGCCCCAGTGGATGTTCTGATTGATGTACGGTACCCATGCAAGGCAAACGGTAGCATCTCATGCCAATCTTTATAGGTGACTACCATCTTCTGCACAATCTTCTTAATGTTCTTATTAGCTGCCTCAACAGCGCCATTCATCTTTGGCCTGTAAGGAGAAGAATTGTGGTGTTGGATCTTGAAGTCCCGGCATAGCTCTGCCATCATTTTGTTGTTCGAGTTGGAACCATTGTCCGTAATGATTCGCTCGGGCACTCCATATCGGCAGATGATGTCTCTCTTCAGAAATCGGGCTACCACTTGCCTTGTAACATTTGCATAGGAAGCTGCTTCAACCCACTTGGTAAAATAGTCAATAGCAACCAGGATGAATATGTGGCCGTTTGAAGCAGTAGGTTCGATCTTGCCAATCATATCAATGCCCCACATAGCAAAAGGCCAAGGTGAAGACATCACATTCAGAGGATTGGGAGGCACATGCACTTTATCCGCGTAAATCTGGCATTTATGGCATTTTCTGGCATAGGCACAACAGTCGGCGTCCATTGTGATCCAGTAATAATTTGATCTTAGCAACTTTTTAGCCATGGCATGCCCTCCTGCATGGGTACCAAAGGATCCTTCGTGCACTTCGTGCATTAACAAGCATGCTTCTGTCTTATCAACGCATCTGAGGAGTACCATATCAAAGTTTCTCTTGTATAGGGAACCGTCAGCATTCAGAAAGAAACTACCAGCAAGCCTTCTTAAAGTCTTCTTATCATTGGAAGATGCCCCAGGTGGGTATGTTTGATCCTCCAAGAAGCACTTAATGTCATGGAACCAAGGCTTATCATCTTTTACAACGTCTGCTGCAAATACATATGCTGGTCTGTCAAGTCTGGACACTGAAATCCGAGGTACAAAGTTGGCAGCTTGAACTTTGATCATGGATGAAATGGTAGCCAGAGCATCTGCAAACTGATTCTCGTCCCGAGGGATATACTCAAGCTTGACCGTTGTAAAGAAAGTCAATAACCTCCTTGTATAATCCCTGTAAGGTATCAGATGATCCTGGTGGGTGTACCATTTGCCGTTGGTTTGATTAACTACCAGAGCTGAATCTCCGAACACAGTCAAAGTCTTGATCCTGAGGTCAATGGCTTCCTCAAGACCCATAATACAAGCTTCGTATTCAGCTTCGTTGTTAGTGCAGTTGAAGGTGAGCTTTGCCGAGAAAGGCATGTGAACTCCCTTAGGTGTAATGAGTACTGCACCAACACCACGACCATTCATATTAACAGCCCCATCAAACATCATAGTCCATTCTTCTTCCGGGTCAGGCCCTTCAGTGTGAACAGGCTCTTCATGATCTTTTGCTTTTATGAACATGATATCTTCATCAGGGAAGTCAAATCTCATAGGCTGGTAATCATCAATAGGTTGCTCAGCAAGATAATTAGACAATATACTGCCCTTGATGGCTTTCTGGGATGTGTACTGGATGTCGTATTTTGTGAGGATCATTTGCCATCTTGCAACCCGTCCGGTAAGTGTTGGCTTCTCAAAAATGTACTTAACTGGGTCCATCTTTGATATCAATAAAGTAGTGTGGGTCAACATATACTGCCTCAGTCGGCGAGCAGCCCACGCTAAAGCACAACACGTTTTCTCGAGCAGTGAATAATGTTGTTCACAATCGGTAAACTTTTTGCTTAGGTAGTAAATTGCATACGCTTTTCGACCAGACTCGTCATGCTGGCCCAACACACACCCCATTGACTCTTCTAATACTGTCAAGTACATTATCAGAGGTCTTCCTTCAACTGGAGGCATAAGGATTGGAGGCTCTTGTAAATATTCCTTGATCTTGTCAAAAGCCCTCTGGCAATCTTCGTTCCACCTGACCGTTTGTTCTTTTCTTAACAGTTTGAACAAGGGTTCACAGGTTGCCGTAAGGTGAGATATGAACCGTGAAATGTAGTTCAATCTTCCTAAGAAACCTCGAACTTCTTTCTCAGTTTTCGGTGCAGGCATTTCTTGAATGGCTTTAACTTTATCAGGGTCAAATTCAATCCCTTTCTCGCTTACAATAAATCCCAGCAACTTACCAGATCGAACCCCGAATGTGCATTTGTTGGGGTTTAACTTCAACTGGTACTTCCTCAGACGTTTGAATAACTTCAACAGGTTTGAATAACTTATCGGAAGGGAGTGAATATATCATAGAAATGATAGTTATATGATATATCGGAAGGTAGTAAATATATCATAAAAATGATAGTTATAAGATATATTAGAAGGAAATAAATATATAATAAAATTGATATGTATTGAATATATCATAAAAATGATTGTTATAAGATATATCTGAAGGTATTAAATATACCATAAAAATAATAGGTAGTAAATAAATCATAAAAACAATAGTTATAAGATATATCAGAAGGTAATAAATATATCATAAAAATGATAGTTATAAGATATATCGGAAGGTAGTAAATATATCATAGAAATAATAGTTATGTGATATATCGGTAGGTAGTAAATATATCATAAAAATGATAGCTATAGGATATATTGTAAGGTAATAAATATATAATAAAATTGATATTTATTGAATATATCATAAAAATGATTGTTATAAGATATATCGGAAGGTAATAAATATACCATAAAAATGATAGGTAGTAAATAATCCTAAAAATGATAGTTATAATATATATCAGAAGGTAATAAATATATCATAAAAATGATAGTTATAAGATATATCGGAAGGTAGTACATATATCATAAAAATGATAGTTAAATGATATATCGGAAGGTAGGAAATATATCATAAAAATGACATGTAGTGAATATATCATAAAAATGATAGTTATAAGATATTTTAGAAGGTAATAAATATATCCATGATAGTTATAAGATACATCGGAAGGTAGTAAATATATCATAGAAATGATAGTTATATGATATATCGGAAGGTAGTAAATATATCATAAAAATGATAGTTATAAGATATATTGGAAGGCAATAAATATATAATAAAATTGATATGTAGTGAATATATCATAAAAATAATTGTTATAAGATATATCGGAAGGTAATAAATATACCACAAAAATGATAGATAGTAAATAAATCATAAAAATGATAGTTATAAGATATATCAGAAGGTAATAAATATATCATAAAAACGATAGTTATAAGATATATCGGAAGGTAGTAAATATATCAAAGAAATGATAGTTATATGATATATCGGAAGGTAGTAAATATATCATAAAAATGATAGTTATAAGATAAATTGTAAGGTAATAAATATATAATAAAATTGATATTTAGTGAATATATTGTAAAAATGATTGCTATATGATATATCGGAAGGTAATAAATATACCATAAAAATGATAGGTAGTAAATAAATCATAAAATTGATAGTTATTAGATATATCAGAAGGTAATAAATATATCATAAAAATGATAGTTATAAGATATATCGGAAGGTAGTACATATATCATAAAAATGATAGTTATATGATATATCGGAAGGTAGTAAATATATCATAAAAATGACATGTAGTGAATATATCATAAAAATATTATTTATAAGATATTTCTGAAGATAATAAATATATCCTAAAAATGATAGTTATAAGATACATCGGAAGGTAGGAAATATATCATAGAAATGAAAGTTATATGATATATCGGAAGGTAGTAAATATATCATAAAAATGATAGTTATATGATATATTGGAAGGCAATAAATATATAATAAAATTGATATGTAGTGAATATATCATAAAAATAATTGTTATAAGATATATCGGAAGGTAATAAATATACCATAAAAATGATAGGTAGTAAATTAATCATAAAAATGATAGTTATAAGATATATCAGAAGGTAATAAATAAATAATAAAAACGATAGTTATAAGATATATCGGAAGGTAGTAAATATATCATAGAAATGATAGTTATATGATATATCGAAAGGTAGTAAATATATCATAAAAATGTTAGTTATAAGATATATTGGAAGGAAATAAATATATAATAAAATTGATATGTAGTGAATCTATCATAAAAATGATTGTTATAAGATATATCGGAAGGTAATAAATATACCATAAAAAAGATAGGTAGTAAATAATCATAAAATTGATAGTTATAAGATATATCAGAAGGTAATAAATATATCATAAAAACGATAGTTATAAGATATATCGAAAGGTAGTAAATATATCATAGAAATGATAGTTATATGATATATCGGAAGGTAGTAAATGTATCATAGAAATGATAGTTATATGATATATCGGAAGGTAGTAAATATATCATAAAAATGATAGTTATAAGATATATTGGAAGGAAATAAATATATAATAAAATGGATATGTATTGAATATATCATAAAAATGATTGTTATAAGATATATCTGAAGGTATTAAATATACCATAAAAATAATAGGTAGTAAATAAATCATAAAAACGATAGTTATAAGATATATCAGAAGATAATAAATATATCATAAAAAGGATAGTTATAAGATATATCGGAAGGTAGTAAATATATCATAGAAATAATAGTTATGTGATATATCGGTAGGTAGTAAATATATCATAAAAATGATAGCTATAGGATATATTGTAAGGTAATAAATATATAATAAAATTAATATTTATTGAATATATCATAAAAATGATTGTTATAAGATATATCGGAAGGTAATAAATATACCATAAAAATGATAGGTAGTAAATAATCCTAAAAATGATAGTTATAATATATATCAGAAGGTAATAAATATATCATAAAAATGATAGTTATAAGATATATCGGAAGGTAGTACATATATTATAAAAATGATAGTTAAATGATATATCGGAAGGTAGTAAATATATCATAAAAATGACATGTAGTGAATATATCATAAAAATGATAGTTATAAGATATTTCAGAAGGTAATAAATATATCCTAAAAATGATAATTATAAGATACATCGGAAGGTAGTAAATATATCATAGAAATAATAGTGATATGATATATCGGAAGGTAGTAAATATATCCTAAAAATGATAGTTATAAGATACATCGAAAGGTAGTAAATATATCATAGAAATGATAGTATATGATATATCGGAAGGTAGTAAATAAATCATAAAAATGATAGTTATAAGATATATTGTAAGGTAATAAATATATAATAAAATAGATATGTAGTTAATATATCATAAAAATGATTGTTATAAGATATATCGGAAGGTAATAAATATACCATAAAAATGATAGGTATTAAATAAATCATAAAAATGATAGATTTAAGATATATCAGAAGGAAATAAATATATCATAAAAATGATAGTTATAAGATATATCGGAAGGTAGTAAATATATCATACAAATGATGGTTATATGATATATCGAAAGGTAGTTAATATATCATAAAAATGATAGTTATAAGATATATTGGAAGGTAATAAATATATAACAAAATTGATATGTAGTGAATATATCATAAAAATGATGGTTATAAGATATATCGGAAGGTAATAAATATACCATAAAAATAATAGGTAGTAAATAAATCATAAAAATGATAGTTATAAGATATATCAGAAGGTAATAAATATATCATAAAAAGGATAGTTATAAGATATACCGGAAGGTAGTAAATATATCATAGAAATAATAGTTATGTGATATATCGGAAGGTAGTTAATATATCATAAAAATGATAGTTATAAGATATATTGGAAGGTAATAAATATATAACAAAATTGATATGTAGTGAATATATCATAAAAATGATTGTTATAAGATATATCGGAAGGTTATAAAATATACCCCGATGTTAGGCGTCCACAAAGGTCTCCCACGAGCTGTGGGAGGAAACATGTCCTGGACTCCCCGTGTGGTCGGGCAGGAAGAAATCTTTCGGGCGATAGATGCTCAGGGAAACCTGCATGTTCGCATCTGCTGGTATGTGTACAACCTCTTTGATCTTCTGAGTCTCCTGCGCTTCTTGTCGAGGGGTGTCTCTAGATTTGGTAAACTGTTTGAGGTTCCCGTCTTTAATAAGTATCTCGATCACGTCTTTGAGATGGATGCAGTATTTGGTATTATGGTTGTGACTCTTGTTAAATCTGCAGTACTTCGTCTTGTTCGTGCCCGGTTTGCTAGGCAGCTGCTTCGGAAAGCGTACTCCTGCTTGCCTGAATTCTGAGTTGGCACATTCGGACAGGATCTTTTCCCTAGAGACCAAGAGGGGAGTATATTCATGAAACCGACCGACGGGTCCCCTGTGCTCCCGCGGTTCGCGGGAGCGATCATCCTTTCTTTTGTCTCCTCCCCGACGAGATGTCGAGGGTTCATCGACCCAGTTAGGCTTTGCATCCTCGCGACGCCGGGCGTCTTGAACGGAGCTAGCCGCCTGTTTTTCCTCATATTGGATGTAAGCTTGGGCTTTCAAAAAGAAAGCATCAAGGGTGGTCGGGGTCTCGATGCCAACCGCTCGATGGAAATCGGTCGACGGGCGTAATTCCCGCTCCAACAAGTACTTCTTCATGTCGTCCGTTGTGGATACCTAGACTACTTCTTTGTTGAACCTCTCGATATAGGTTCGTAGAGGTTCGTCCTTCCCCTGGATGATTGCTTCGAGCGATGCTTCCGTCTTCGGATGTAGTCTAGAGGCGGTGAAGTGTTTGGAAAATGTGCGTCCGAGTTGTTTCCAGGAGGTGATGGACTCTGCTTCGAGACATTTGTACCATGTCATCGCTCCTTTCCTCAGAGTTGTAGGAAAAAGGCGACATTTGATCGCCCCTCGCACCCCTCGGTAGTCGAGCAGAGCATCAATATTCTCAATATGCTCGTCAGGATCAGTGGTCCCGTCATACGAGCCCAAGGGTGGAGGTTTCTCCAAACCCCGCGGGAGTTTAGCCGCCATTATCTCCGATGAGAGGGGGCCCCCTGGTGTCTTCCTCTTTGAGATGGATGTAATGAATATATCATAAAAATGATTGTTATAAGATATATTGGAAGATAATAAATATAACGTAAAAATGATAGGTTGTAAATAAATCATAAAAATGATAGTTATAAGATATATCAGAAGGTAATAAATATATCATAAAAATGATAGTTATAAGATATATCTGAAGGTAGTACATATATCATAAAAATGATAATTATATGATATATCGGAAGGTAGTAAATATATCATAAAAATGGCATGTAGTGAATATATCATAAAAATGATAGATATAAGATATATCAGAAGATAATAAATATATAATAAAAATGATAGTTATAAGATATATCGGAAGGTAGTAAATATATCATAGAAATGATAGTTATATGATATATCGGAAGGTAGTAAATATATCATAAAAATGATAGTTATAAGATATATTGTAAGGTAATAAATATATAATAAAATTGATATGTAGTGAATATATCGTAAAAATGATTGATATAAGATATATCGAAAGGAAATAAATATACCATAAAAATGAAAGGTATTAAATAAATCATAAAAAAGATAGATATAGATATATCAGAAGGTAATAAATATATCATAAAAATGATAGTTCTAAGATATATCGGAAGGTAGTAAATATATCATAGAAATGATAGTTATATGATATATCAGAAGATAGTAAATATATCATAAAAATGATAGTTATAAGATATATTGGAAGGTAATAAATATATAATAAAATTGATATGTAGTGAATATATCATAAAAATGATTGTTATAAGATATATCCGAAGGTAATAAATATACCATAAAAATAATAGGTAGTAAATATATCATAGAAATGAGAGTTATATGATATATCGGAAGGTAGTAAATATATCATAAAAATGAAATGCAGTGAATATATCATAAAAATGATAGATATAAGATATATCAGAAGGTAATAAATATATCATAAAAATGATAGTTATAAGATATATCGGAAAGTTGTAAATATATCATAGAAATGATAGTTATATGATATATCAGAAGGTAGTAAATATATCATAAAAATGATAGTTATAAGATATATTTTAAGGTAATAAATATATAATAAAATTGACATGTAGTGAATATATCATAAAAATGATTGTTATAAGATATATTGGAAGGTAGTACATATATCATAAAAATGATAGTTATATGATATATCGAAAGGTAGTAAATATATCATAAAAATGACATGTAGTGAATATATAATAAAAATGATAGTTATAAGATATATCAGTTGGTAATAAATATATCCTAAAAATGATAGTTATAAGATACATCGGAAGGTAGTAAATATATCATAGAAATGATAGTTATATGATATATCGAAAGGAAGTAAATATATCACAAAAATGATAGTTATAAGATATATTGGAAGGTAAGAAATATATAATAAAATTGATATGTAATGAATATATCATAAAAATAATTGTTATAAGATATATCGGAAGGTAATAAATATACCATAAAAATGATAGGTAGTAAATAAATCATAAAAATGATAGTTATAAGATATATTAGAAGGTAATAAATATATCATAAAAATGATAGTTATAAGATATATCGGAAGGTAGTAGATATATCATAAAAATAATAGTTATATGATATATCGGAAGATAGTAAATATATCATAAAAATGGAAGGTAGTGAATATATCATAAAAATGATAGATATAAGATATATAAGAAGGTAGTAAATATATCATAGAAATGATAGTTATATGATATATTGGAAGGTAGTAAATATATCATAAAAAATTTAGTTTTAAGATATATTGTAAGGTAATAAATATATAATAAAATTGATATGTAGTGAATATATGGTAAAAATGATTGTTGTAAGATATATCGGAAGGTAATAAATATACCATAAAAATGATAGATATTAAATAAATCATAAAAATGACAGATATAAGATATATCAGAAGGTAATAAATATATCATAAAAATGATAGTTATAAGATATATCTGAAGGTATTAAATATATCATAGAAATGATAGTTATATGATATATAGGAAGGTAGTAAATATATCATAAAAATGATAGTTATAAGATATATTGGAAGGTAATAAATATATAAAAATATTGATATGTAGTGAATATATCATAAAATTGATTATTATAAGATATATCGGAAGGTAATAAATATACCATAAAAATAATATGTAGTAAATAAATCATAAAAATGATAGTTATAAGATATATCATAAGGTAATAAATATATCATAAAAACTATAGTTATAAGATATATCGGAAGGTAGTAATTTATCATAGAAATGATACTTATATGATATATCGGAAGGTAGTAAATATATCATAAAAATGATAGTTATAAGATATATTGGAAGGTAATAAATATATAATAAAATTGATATGTAGTGAATATATCATAAAATTGATTGTTATAAGATATATCGGAAGGTAATAAATATACCATAAAAATAATATGTAGTAAATAAATCATAAAAATGATAGTTATAAGATATATCATAAGGTAATAAATATATCATAAAAACTATAGTTATAAGATATATCGGAAGGTAGTAATATATCATAGAAATGATAGTTATATAATATATTGGAAGGTAGTAAATATATCATAAAAATAATAGTTATAAGATATATTGTAAGGTAATAAATATATAATAAAATTGATATGTAGTGAATATATCATAAAAATGATTGTTATAAGACATATCGGAAGGTAATAAATATACCATAAAAATGAAAGGAAGTAAATAAATCATAAAAATGATAGTTATAAGATATATCAGAAGGTAATAAATATATCATAAAAACGATAGTTATAAGATATATCGGGAGGTAGTAAATATATCATAGAAATAATAGTTATATGATATATCGAAAGGTAATAAATATATCATAAAAATGATAGTTATAAGATATATTTTAAGGTAATAAATATATAATAAAATTGATATGTTGTGAATATATCATAAAAATGTTTGTTATAAGATATATCGGAAGGTAATAAATATACCATAAAAATATTAGGTAATAAATATATCATAAAAACGATAGTTATAAGATATATCGGAAGGTAGTAAATATTTCATAGAAATAATAGTTATATGATATATCGGAAGGTAGTAAATATATCATAAAAGTGATAGTTATAAGATATATTGTAAGGTAATAAATATATAATAAAATTGATATTTAGTGAATATATCATAAAAATGATTGTTATAAGATATATCGGAAGGTAATAAATATACCATAAAAATGATAGATAGTAAATAATTCATAAAAATGATAGTTATAAGATATATCAAAAGGTAATAAATATATCATAAATATGATAGTTATAAGATATATCGGAAGGTAGTACATATATCATAAAAATGATAGTTATATATGGAAGGTAGTAAATATATCATAAAAATGACATGTAATGAATATATCATAAAAATGATAGTTATAAGATATTTCAGAAGGTAATAAATATATCCTATAAATGATAGTTATAAGATACATCGGAAGGATGTAAATATATCATAGAAATGATAGTTAAATGATATATCGAATGGTAGTAAATATATCATAAAAATGATAGTTATAAGATATATTGGAAGGTAATAAATATATAATAAAATTGATATGTAGTGAAGATATCATAAAAATGATTGTTATAAGATATATCGGAAGGTAATAAATATTCCATAAAAATGATAGGTAATAAATAAATCATAAAAATGATAGTTATAAGATATATCAAAAGGTAATAAATATATATTAAAAACGATAGTTATAAGATATATCGGAAGGTAGTACATATATATCATAGAAATGATAGTTATATGATATATCGAAAGGTAGTAAATATATCATAAAAATGACATGTAGTGAATATATCATAAAAATGATACTTATAAGATATATCAGAAGGTAATAAATATATCCTAAAAATGATAGTTATAAGAAATATCAGAAGGTAGTAAATATATCATAGAAATGATAGTTATATGATATATCGGAAGGTAGTAAATATATCATAAAAATGATAGTTATAAGATATATTAGAAGTTAATAAATATATAATAAAATTGATATGTAGTGAATATATCATAAAAATGATTGTTATAAGATATATCGGAAGGAATAAATATACCATAAAAATGATTGGTTGTAAATAAATCATAAAAATGATAGTTATAAGATATATCAGAAGGTAATAAATTTATCATAAAAACGATAGTTATAAGATATATCGGAAGGTAGTACATATATAATAAAAATGATAGTTATATGATATATCAGAAGGTAGTAAATATATCATACAAATGATAGTTATAAGATATATTGTAAGGTAGTAAATATATAATAAAATTGATATGTAGTGAATATATCATAAAAATGATTGTTATAAGATATATCGGAAGATAATGAATATACCATAAAAATTATAGGCTGTAAATAAATCATAAAAATGAAAGTTATAAGATATATCAGAAGGTAATAAATATATCATAGAATTGATATTTATAAGATATATCAGAAGGTAGTACATATATCACAAAAATGATAGTTATATTATATATCGGAAGGTAGTAAATATATCATAAAAATGACATGTAGTGAATATATCATAAAAATGATAGATATAAGATATATCAGAATATAATAAATATATCATAAAAATGATAGTTATAAGATATATCTGAAGGTAGTAAATATATCATAGAAATGATAGTTATATGATATATCGGAAGGTAGTAAATATATCATAAAAATGATAGTTATAAGATATATTGTAAAGTAATAAATATATAATAAAATTGAAATGTAGTGAATATATCATAAAAATGATTGTTATAAGATATATCGGAAGGTAATAAATATACCATCAAAATGATAGGTATTAAATAAATCAATAAAATGATAGATATAAGATAATTCAGAAGGTAATAAATTTATCATAAAAATGATAGTTATAAGATATATCGGAAGGTAGTACATATATCATAAAAATGATAGTAATATGATATATCACAAGGTAGTAAATATATCATAAAAATGATAGTTATAAGATATATTGTAACGTAATAAATATATAATAAAATTGATATGTAGTGAATATATCATAAATATGATTTTTATAAGATATATCGGAAGGTAATAAATATACCATAAAAATGATAGAAAGTAAATAAATCATAAAAATGATAGTTATAAGATATATCATAAGGTAATAAATATATCATAAAAATGATAGTTATAAGATATATCGGAAGGTAGTACATATATCATAGAAATGATAGTTATATGATATATCGGAAGGTAGTAAATATATCATAATAATAATAGTTAAAAGATATATTGTAAGGTAATAAATATATAATAAAATTGATACGTAGTGAATATATCATAAAAATGATTGTTATAAGATATATCGGAAGATAATAAATATACCATAAAAATTATAGGCTGTAAATAAATCATAAAAATGATAGTTATAAGATATATCAGGAGGGAATAAATATATCATAAAAACGATAGTTATAAGATATATCGGAAGGTAGTAAATATATCATAGAAATAATAGTTATATGATATATCGGAAGGTAGTAAATATATCATAAAAATGATAGTTATAAGATATATTTTAAGGTAATAAATATATAATAAAATTGATATTTAGTGAATATATCATAAAAATGATTGTTATAAGATATATCGGAAGGTAATAAAAATAGCATAAAAATGATAGATAGTAAATAAATCATAAAAATGATAGTTATAAGATATATCAGAAGGTAATAAATATATCATAAAAATGATAGTTATAAGATATATCGGAAGGTAGTACATATATCATAAAAATGATAGTTATATGATATAATGGAAGGTAGTAAATATATCATAAAAATGACATGTAGTGAATATATCATAAAAATGATAGTTATAAGATATTTCAGAAGGTAATAAATATATCCTATAAATGATAGTTATATGATACATCGGAAGGTTGTAAATATATCATAGAAATGATAGTTATATGATATATCGAATGGTAGTAAATATATCATAAAAATGATAGTTATAAGATATATTGGAAGGTAATAAATATATAATAAAATTGATATGTAGTGAATATATCATAAAAATGATTGTTATAAGATATATCGGAAGGTAATAAATATACCATAAAAATGATAGGTAATAAATAAATCATAAAAATGATAGTTATAAGATATATCAAAAGGTAATAAATATATCTTAAAAACGATAGTTATGAGATATATCGGAAGGTAGTACATATATATCATAGAAATGATAGTTATATGATATATCGGAAGGTAGTAAATATATCATAAAAATGACATGTAGTGAATATATCATAAAAATGATACTTATAAGATATATCAGAAGGTAATAAATATATCCTAAAAATGATAGTTATAAGAAATATCAGAAGGTAGTAAATATATCATAGAAATGATAGTTATATGATATATCGGAAGGTAGTAAATATATCATAAAAATGATAGTTATAAGATATATTGGAAGGTAATAAATATATAATAAAATTGATATGTAGTTAATATATCATAAAAATGATTGTTATAAGATATATCGGAAGGTAATAAATATACCATAAAAATGATTGGTTGTAAATAAATCATAAAAATGATAGTTATAAGTTATATCAGAAGGTAATAAATATATCATAAAAATGATAGTTATAAGATATATCAGAAGGTAATACATATGTCATAAAAATGATAGTTATATGATATATCAGAAGGTAGTAAATATATCATAAAAATGATAGTTATAAGAAATATTGTAAGGTCATAAATATATAATAAAATTGATATGTAGTGAATATATCATAAAAATGATTGTTATAAGATATATCGGAAGATAATGAATATACCATAAAAATTATAGGCTGTAAATAAATCATAAAAATGATAGTTATAAGATATATACGAAGGTAATAACTATATCATAAAATTGATATTTATAAGATATATCGGAAGGTAGTACATATATCACAAAAATGATAGTTATATGATATATCGGAAGGTAGTAAATATATCATAAAAATGACATGTAGTGTATATATCATAAAAATGATAGATATAAGATATATCAGAAGATAATAAATATATCATAGAAATGATAGTTATATGATATATCGGAAGGTAGTAAATATATCATAAAAATGATAGTTATAAGATATATTGTAAGGTAATAAATATATAATAAAATTGATATGTAGTGAATATATCATAAAAATGATTGTTATAAGATATATCAGAAGGTGCTAAATATACCATAAAAATAATAGGTATTAAATAAATCATTAAAATGATAGATATAAGATAATTCATAAGGTAATAAATATATCATAAAAGTGATAATTATAAGATATATCGGAAGGTAGTACATATATCATAAAAATGATAGTTGTATGATATATCAGAAGGTAGTAAATATATCATAAAAATGATAGTTATGAGATATATTATAACGTAATAAATATATAATAAATTTGATATGTAGTGAATATATCATAAAAATGATTGTTATTAGATATATCGGAAGATAATAAATATACCATAAAAATGATAGGTTGTAAATAAATCATAAAAATGATAGTTATAAGATTTATCAGAAGGTAATAAATATATCATAAAAATTATAGTTATAAGATAGATCAGAAGGTAGTACATATATCATAAAAATGATAGTTATATGATATATCGGAAGGTTGTAAATATATCATAAAAATGGCATGTAGTGAATATATCATAAAAATGATAAATATAAGATATATCAGAAGATAATAAATATATCATAAAAATGATAGTTATAAGATATATCGGAAGGTAGTAAATATATCATAGTAATGATTGTTATATGATTCATCGGAAGGTAATAAATATATCATAAAAATGATAGTTATAAGATATATTGGAAGGTAATAAATATATAATAAAATTAATATGTAGTGAATATATCATAAATATGATTGTTATAAGATATATCAGAAGGTGCTAAATATACCATAAAAATAATAGGTAGTAAATAAATCATAAAAATGATAGTTATAAGATATATCAGAAGGTAATAAATATATCATTAAAATGATAGTTATAAGATATATCGGAAGGTAGTACATATATCATAAAAATGATAGTTATATGATATATCAGAAGGTAGTAAATAAATCATAAAAATGACATGTAGTGAATATATCATAAAAAATGATAGTTATAGGATATTTCAGAAGGTAATAAATATATCCCAAAAATGATAGTTATAAGGTAGTACATATATAATAAAATTGATATGTAGTGAATATATCATAAAAATGATTGTTATAAGATATATCGGAAGATAATGAATATACCATAAAAATTATAGGCTGTAAATAAATCATAAAAATGATAGTTATAAGACATATCAGAAGGTAATAAAAATATCATAAAAATGATAGTTAAAAGATATATCGGAAGGTAGTACATATATCATAAAATTGATAGTTATATGATATATCGGACGGTAGTAAATATATCATAAAAATGACATGTAGTGAATTTATCATAAAAAATGATAGTTATAGGATATTTCAGAAGGTAATAAATATATCCTAAAAATGATAGTTATAAGATACATTGGATGGTAGTAAATATATCATAGAAATGATAGTTATATGTTATATCGAATGGTAGTAAATATATCATTAAAATGATAGTTATAAGATATATTGGAAGTTATTAAATATATAATATAATTGATATGTAGTGAATATATCATAAAAATGATTGTTATAAGATATATCGGAAGGTAATAAATATACCATAAAATGATAGGTAGTAAATATATCATAAAAATGATAGTTATAAGATATATCAGAAGGTAATAAATATTTCATAAAAACGATAGTTATAAGATATATCGGAAGGTAGTACATATATATCATAGAAATGATAGTTATATGATATATCCGAAGGTAGTAAATATATCATAAAAATAACATGTAGTGAATATATCATAAAAATGATACTTATAAGATATATCAGAAGGTAATAAATATATCCTAAATATTGATAGTTATAAGATATATTGGAAGGTAGTAAATATATCATAGAAATGATAGTTATATGATATATTGGAAGGTAGTAAATATTTCATAAAAATGATAGTTATAAGATATATTAGAAGGTAATAAATATATAATAAAATTGATATGTAGTGAATATATCTTAAAAATGATTGTTATAAGATATATCGGAAGGTAATAAATATACCATTAAAATGATTGGTTGTAAATAAATCATAAAAATGATATTTATAAGATATATCAGAAGTTAATAAATATATAATAAAATGATAGTTATAAGATATATCGGAAGGTAGTATATATATCATAAAAATGATAGTTATATGATATATCAGAAGGTAGTAAATATATCATAAAAATGATAGTTATAAGATATATTGTAAGGTAATAAATATATAATAAAATTGATATGTAGTAAATATATCATAAAAATGATTGTTATAAGATATATCGAAAGATAATAAATATACCATAAAAATTATAGGCTGTAAATAAATCATAAAAATGATAGTTATAAGATATATCAGAAGGTAATAAATATATCATAAAAATGATAGTTATAAGATATATCGGAAGGTAGTACATATATCACAAAAATGATAGTTATATGATATATCGGAAGGTAGTAAATATATCATAAAAATGACATGTAGTGAATATATCATAAAACTGATAGATATAAGATATATTAGAAGATAATAAATATATCATAAAAATAATAGTTATAAGATATATCGGAAGGTAGTAAATATATCATAGAAATGATAGTTATATGATATATCGGAAGGTAGTGAGTATATCCTAAAAGTGATAGTTATAAGATATATTGTAAGGTAATAAATATATAATAAAATTGATATGTAGTGAATATATCATTAAAATGATTGTTATAAGATATATCGGAAGGTAATAAATTTACCATAAAAATGATAGGTATTAAATAAATCATAAAAATGATAGATATAAGATAATTTAGAAGGTAATAAATATATCATTAAAATGATAGTTATAAGATATATCAGAAGGTAGTACATATATCATAAAAATGATAGTTATTTGATATATCGGAAGGTAGTGAATATATCATAAAAATGGCATGTAGTGAATATCTCATAAAAATGATAAATATAAGATATATCAGAAGATAATAAATATATCATAAAAATGATAGTTATTAGATATATCGGAAGGTAGTAAATATATTATAGAAATGATAGTTATTTGATACATGGGAAGGTAGTAAATATATCATAAAAATGATAGTTATAATATATATTGGAAGGTAATAAATATATAATAAAATTTATATGTAGTGAATATATCATAAAAATGATTGTTATAAGATATATCGGAAGGTAATAAATATATCATAAAAATAATAGATAGTAAATAAATCATAAAAATGATAGATATAAGATATATCAGAAGGTAATAAAAATATCATAAAAACGATAGTTATAAAATATATCGGAAGGTAGTACAAATATATCATAGAAATGATAGTTATATGATATATAGGAAGGTAGTAAATATATCATAAAAATGACATGTAGTGAATATATCATAAAAATGATACTTATAATATATATAAGAAGGTAATAAATATATCCTATAAATGATAGTTATAAGATATATCGGAAGGTAGTAAATATATCATAGAAATGATAGTTGTATGATATATCGGAAAGTAGTAAATATATCATAAAAATGATAGTTATAAGATATATTGGAAGGTAATAAATATATAATAAAATTGATATGTAGTGAATATATCATAAAAATGATTGTTATAAGATATATCGGAAGGTAATAAATATACCATAAAAATGATAGGTTGTAAATAAATCATAAAAATGATAGTTATAAGATATATCAGAAGGTAATAAATATATCATAAAAACGATAGTTATAAGATATATCGGAAGGTTGTACATATATATCATCGAAATGATAGTTATATGATATATCGGAAGGTAGTAAATATATCATAAAAATGACATGTAGTGAATATATCATAAAAATGAACTTATAATATATATTGGAAGGTAGTACATATATAATAAAATTGATAGTTATATGATATATCGGAAGGTAGTAAATATATCATAAAAATGATAGTTACAAGATATATTGTAAGGTAATAAATATATAATAAAATTGATATGTAGTGAATATACATTAAAAATGATTGTTATAAGATATATCGGAAGATAATAAATATACCATAAAAATTATAGGTTGTAAATAAATCATAAAAATGATAGTTATAAGATATATCAGAAGGTAATAAATATATTATAAAAATGATAGTTATAAGATATATCGGAAGGTAGTACATATATCATAGAAATGATAGTTATATGATATATCGGAAGGTAGTAAATATATCATAAAAATGACATGCAGTGAATATATCATAAAAATGATAGTTATAAGATATTACAGAAGGTAATAAATATATCCTAAAAATGATAGTTATAAGATACATCGGAAGGTAGTAAATATATCATAGAAATGATAGTTATATGATATATTGGAAGGTAGTAAATATTTCATAAAAATGATAGTTATAAGATATATTAGAAGGTAATAAATATATAATAAAATTGATATGTAGTGAATATATCTTAAAAATGATTGTTATAAGATATATCGGAAGGTAATAAATATACCATTAAAATGATTGGTTGTAAATAAATCATAAAAATGATATTTATAAGATATATCAGAAGTTAATAAATATATAATAAAATGATAGTTATAAGATATATCGGAAGGTAGTATATATATCATAAAAATGATAGTTATATGATATATCAGAAGGTAGTAAATATATCATAAAAATGATAGTTATAAGATATATTGTAAGGTAATAAATATATAATAAAATTGATATGTAGTAAATATATCATAAAAATGATTGTTATAAGATATATCGAAAGATAATAAATATACCATAAAAATTATAGGCTGTAAATAAATCATAAAAATGATAGTTATAAGATATATCAGAAGGTAATAAATATATCATAAAAATGATAGTTATAAGATATATCGGAAGGTAGTACATATATCACAAAAATGATAGTTATATGATATATCGGAAGGTAGTAAATATATCATAAAAATGACATGTAGTGAATATATCATAAAACTGATAGATATAAGATATATTAGAAGATAATAAATATATCATAAAAATAATAGTTATAAGATATATCGGAAGGTAGTAAATATATCATAGAAATGATAGTTATATGATATATCGGAAGGTAGTGAGTATATCCTAAAAGTGATAGTTATAAGATATATTGTAAGGTAATAAATATATAATAAAATTGATATGTAGTGAATATATCATTAAAATGATTGTTATAAGATATATCGGAAGGTAATAAATTTACCATAAAAATGATAGGTATTAAATAAATCATAAAAATGATAGATATAAGATAATTTAGAAGGTAATAAATATATCATTAAAATGATAGTTATAAGATATATCA
The DNA here is from genome assembly GCA_963966055.1 of Lathyrus aphaca. NCBI lineage: Eukaryota > Viridiplantae > Streptophyta > Magnoliopsida > Fabales > Fabaceae > Lathyrus > Lathyrus aphaca. The sequence continues at coordinate 306,474,251 of OZ014519.1, read as the reverse complement.
GAAGGTAGTACATATATCATAAAAATGATAGTTATTTGATATATCGGAAGGTAGTGAATATATCATAAAAATGGCATGTAGTGAATATCTCATAAAAATGATAAATATAAGATATATCAGAAGATAATAAATATATCATAAAAATGATAGTTATTAGATATATCGGAAGGTAGTAAATATATTATAGAAATGATAGTTATTTGATACATGGGAAGGTAGTAAATATATCATAAAAATGATAGTTATAATATATATTGGAAGGTAATAAATATATAATAAAATTTATATGTAGTGAATATATCATAAAAATGATTGTTATAAGATATATCGGAAGGTAATAAATATATCATAAAAATAATAGATAGTAAATAAATCATAAAAATGATAGATATAAGATATATCAGAAGGTAATAAAAATATCATAAAAACGATAGTTATAAAATATATCGGAAGGTAGTACAAATATATCATAGAAATGATAGTTATATGATATATAGGAAGGTAGTAAATATATCATAAAAATGACATGTAGTGAATATATCATAAAAATGATACTTATAATATATATAAGAAGGTAATAAATATATCCTATAAATGATAGTTATAAGATATATCGGAAGGTAGTAAATATATCATAGAAATGATAGTTGTATGATATATCGGAAAGTAGTAAATATATCATAAAAATGATAGTTATAAGATATATTGGAAGGTAATAAATATATAATAAAATTGATATGTAGTGAATATATCATAAAAATGATTGTTATAAGATATATCGGAAGGTAATAAATATACCATAAAAATGATAGGTTGTAAATAAATCATAAAAATGATAGTTATAAGATATATCAGAAGGTAATAAATATATCATAAAAACGATAGTTATAAGATATATCGGAAGGTTGTACATATATATCATCGAAATGATAGTTATATGATATATCGGAAGGTAGTAAATATATCATAAAAATGACATGTAGTGAATATATCATAAAAATGAACTTATAATATATATTGGAAGGTAGTACATATATAATAAAATTGATAGTTATATGATATATCGGAAGGTAGTAAATATATCATAAAAATGATAGTTACAAGATATATTGTAAGGTAATAAATATATAATAAAATTGATATGTAGTGAATATACATTAAAAATGATTGTTATAAGATATATCGGAAGATAATAAATATACCATAAAAATTATAGGTTGTAAATAAATCATAAAAATGATAGTTATAAGATATATCAGAAGGTAATAAATATATCATAAAAATGATAGTTATAAGATATATCGGAAGGTAGTACATATATCATAGAAATGATAGTTATATGATATATCGGAAGGTAGTAAATATATCATAAAAATGACATGCAGTGAATATATCATAAAAATGATAGTTATAAGATATTACAGAAGGTAATAAATATATCCTAAAAATGATAGTTATAAGATACATCGGAAGGTAGTAAATATATCATAGAAATGATAGTTATATGATATATTGGAAGGTAGTAAATATTTCATAAAAATGATAGTTATAAGATATATTAGAAGGTAATAAATATATAATAAAATTGATATGTAGTGAATATATCTTAAAAATGATTGTTATAAGATATATCGGAAGGTAATAAATATACCATTAAAATGATTGGTTGTAAATAAATCATAAAAATGATATTTATAAGATATATCAGAAGTTAATAAATATATAATAAAATGATAGTTATAAGATATATCGGAAGGTAGTATATATATCATAAAAATGATAGTTATATGATATATCAGAAGGTAGTAAATATATCATAAAAATGATAGTTATAAGATATATTGTAAGGTAATAAATATATAATAAAATTGATATGTAGTAAATATATCATAAAAATGATTGTTATAAGATATATCGAAAGATAATAAATATACCATAAAAATTATAGGCTGTAAATAAATCATAAAAATGATAGTTATAAGATATATCAGAAGGTAATAAATATATCATAAAAATGATAGTTATAAGATATATCGGAAGGTAGTACATATATCACAAAAATGATAGTTATATGATATATCGGAAGGTAGTAAATATATCATAAAAATGACATGTAGTGAATATATCATAAAACTGATAGATATAAGATATATTAGAAGATAATAAATATATCATAAAAATAATAGTTATAAGATATATCGGAAGGTAGTAAATATATCATAGAAATGGTAGTTATATGATATATCGGAAGGTAGTGAGTATATCCTAAAAGTGATAGTTATAAGATATATTGTAAGATAATAAATATATAATAAAATAGATATGTAGTGAATATATCATTAAAATGATTGTTATAAGATATATCGGAAGGTAATAAATTTACCATAAAAATGATAGGTATTAAATAAATCATAAAAATGATAGATATAAGATAATTTAGAAGGTAATAAATATATCATTAAAATGATAGTTATAAGATATATCAGAAGGTAGTACATATATCATAAAAATGATAGTTATTTGATATATCGGAAGGTAGTGAATATATCATAAAAATGGCATGTAGTGAATATCTCATAAAAATGATAAATATAAGATATATCAGAAGATAATAAATATATCATTAAAATGATAGTTATTAGATATATCGGAAGGTAGTAAATATATTATAGAAATGATAGTTATTTGATACATGGGAAGGTAGTAAATATATCATAAAAATGATAGTTATAATATATATTGGAAGGTAATAAATATATAATAAAATTTATATGTAGTGAATATATCATAAAAATGATTGTTATAAGATATATCGGAAGGTAATAAATATATCATAAAAATAATAGATAGTAAATAAATCATAAAAATGATAGATATAAGATATATCAGAAGGTAATAAAAATATCATAAAAACGATAGTTATAAAATATATCGGAAGGTAGTACAAATATATCATAGAAATGATAGTTATATGATATATAGGAAGGTAGTAAATATATCATAAAAATGACATGTAGTGAATATATCATAAAAATGATACTTATAATATATATAAGAAGGTAATAAATATATCCTATAAATGATAGTTATAAGATATATCGGAAGGTAGTAAATATATCATAGAAATGATAGTTGTATGATATATCGGAAAGTAGTAAATATATCATAAAAATGATAGTTATAAGATATATTGGAAGGTAATAAATATATAATAAAATTGATATGTAGTGAATATATCATAAAAATGATTGTTATAAGATATATCGGAAGGTAATAAATATACCATAAAAATGATAGGTTGTAAATAAATCATAAAAATGATAGTTATAAGATATATCAGAAGGTAATAAATATATCATAAAAACGATAGTTATAAGATATATCGGAAGGTTGTACATATATATCATCGAAATGATAGTTATATGATATATCGGAAGGTAGTAAATATATCATAAAAATGACATGTAGTGAATATATCATAAAAATGAACTTATAATATATATTGGAAGGTAGTACATATATAATAAAATTGATAGTTATATGATATATCGGAAGGTAGTAAATATATCATAAAAATGATAGTTACAAGATATATTGTAAGGTAATAAATATATAATAAAATTGATATGTAGTGAATATACATTAAAAATGATTGTTATAAGATATATCGGAAGATAATAAATATACCATAAAAATTATAGGTTGTAAATAAATCATAAAAATGATAGTTATAAGATATATCAGAAGGTAATAAATATATCATAAAAATGATAGTTATAAGATATATCGGAAGGTAGTACATATATCATAGAAATGATAGTTATATGATATATCGGAAGGTAGTAAATATATCATAAAAATGACATGCAGTGAATATATCATAAAAATGATAGTTATAAGATATTACAGAAGGTAATAAATATATCCTAAAAATGATAGTTATAAGATACATCGGAAGGTAGTAAATATATCATAGAAATGATAGTTATATGATATATTGGAAGGTAGTAAATATTTCATAAAAATGATAGTTATAAGATATATTAGAAGGTAATAAATATATAATAAAATTGATATGTAGTGAATATATCTTAAAAATGATTGTTATAAGATATATCGGAAGGTAATAAATATACCATTAAAATGATTGGTTGTAAATAAATCATAAAAATGATATTTATAAGATATATCAGAAGTTAATAAATATATAATAAAATGATAGTTATAAGATATATCGGAAGGTAGTATATATATCATAAAAATGATAGTTATATGATATATCAGAAGGTAGTAAATATATCATAAAAATGATAGTTATAAGATATATTGTAAGGTAATAAATATATAATAAAATTGATATGTAGTAAATATATCATAAAAATGATTGTTATAAGATATATCGAAAGATAATAAATATACCATAAAAATTATAGGCTGTAAATAAATCATAAAAATGATAGTTATAAGATATATCAGAAGGTAATAAATATATCATAAAAATGATAGTTATAAGATATATCGGAAGGTAGTACATATATCACAAAAATGATAGTTATATGATATATCGGAAGGTAGTAAATATATCATAAAAATGACATGTAGTGAATATATCATAAAACTGATAGATATAAGATATATTAGAAGATAATAAATATATCATAAAAATAATAGTTATAAGATATATCGGAAGGTAGTAAATATATCATAGAAATGGTAGTTATATGATATATCGGAAGGTAGTGAGTATATCCTAAAAGTGATAGTTATAAGATATATTGTAAGATAATAAATATATAATAAAATAGATATGTAGTGAATATATCATTAAAATGATTGTTATAAGATATATCGGAAGGTAATAAATTTACCATAAAAATGATAGGTATTAAATAAATCATAAAAATGATAGATATAAGATAATTTAGAAGGTAATAAATATATCATTAAAATGATAGTTATAAGATATATCAGAAGGTAGTACATATATCATAAAAATGATAGTTATTTGATATATCGGAAGGTAGTGAATATATCATAAAAATGGCATGTAGTGAATATCTCATAAAAATGATAAATATAAGATATATCAGAAGATAATAAATATATCATTAAAATGATAGTTATTAGATATATCGGAAGGTAGTAAATATATTATAGAAATGATAGTTATTTGATACATGGGAAGGTAGTAAATATATCATAAAAATGATAGTTATAATATATATTGGAAGGTAATAAATATATAATAAAATTTATATGTAGTGAATATATCATAAAAATGATTGTTATAAGATATATCGGAAGGTAATAAATATATCATAAAAATAATAGATAGTAAATAAATCATAAAAATGATAGATATAAGATATATCAGAAGGTAATAAAAATATCATAAAAACGATAGTTATAAAATATATCGGAAGGTAGTACAAATATATCATAGAAATGATAGTTATATGATATATAGGAAGGTAGTAAATATATCATAAAAATGACATGTAGTGAATATATCATAAAAATGATACTTATAATATATATAAGAAGGTAATAAATATATCCTATAAATGATAGTTATAAGATATATCGGAAGGTAGTAAATATATCATAGAAATGATAGTTGTATGATATATCGGAAAGTAGTAAATATATCATAAAAATGATAGTTATAAGATATATTGGAAGGTAATAAATATATAATAAAATTGATATGTAGTGAATATATCATAAAAATGATTGTTATAAGATATATCGGAAGGTAATAAATATACCATAAAAATGATAGGTTGTAAATAAATCATAAAAATGATAGTTATAAGATATATCAGAAGGTAATAAATATATCATAAAAACGATAGTTATAAGATATATCGGAAGGTTGTACATATATATCATCGAAATGATAGTTATATGATATATCGGAAGGTAGTAAATATATCATAAAAATGACATGTAGTGAATATATCATAAAAATGAACTTATAATATATATTGGAAGGTAGTACATATATAATAAAATTGATAGTTATATGATATATCGGAAGGTAGTAAATATATCATAAAAATGATAGTTACAAGATATATTGTAAGGTAATAAATATATAATAAAATTGATATGTAGTGAATATACATTAAAAATGATTGTGATAAGATATATCGGAAGATAATAAATATACCATAAAAATTATAGGTTGTAAATAAATCATAAAAATGATAGTTATAAGATATATCAGAAGGTAATAAATATATCATAAAAATGATAGTTATAAGATATATCGGAAGGTAGTACATATATCATAGAAATGATAGTTATATGATATATCGGAAGGTAGTAAATATATCATAAAAATGACATGCAGTGAATATATCATAAAAATGATAGTTATAAGATATTACAGAAGGTAATAAATATATCCTAAAAATGATAGTTATAAGATACATCGGAAGGTAGTAAATATATCATAGAAATGATAGTTATATGATATAACGAATGATAGTAAATATATCATAAAAATGATAGCTATAAGATATATTGGAAGGTAATAAATATATAATAAAATTGATATATAGTGAATATATCATAAAAATGATTGTTATAAGATATATCAGAAGGTAATAAATATACCATAAAATGATAGGTAGTAAATAAATCATAAAAATGATAGTTATAAGATATATCAGAAGGTAATAAATATATCATAAAAACGATAATTATAAGATATATCGGAAGGTTGTACATATATATCATCGAAATGATAGTTATATGATATATCGGAAGGTAGTAAATATATCATAAAAATGATAGGTAGTAAATAAATCATAAAAATGATAGTTATAAGATATATCAGAAGGTAATAAATATATCATAAAAATGATAGTTATAAGATATATCGGAAGGTGGTAAATATATCATAGAAATGATAGTTATATGATATATCGGAAGGTAGTAAATATATCATAAAAATGATAGTTATAAGATATATTGTAAGGTAATAAATATAAAATAAAATTGATATGTAGTGATGTCGCTCCCACCAAATGAGGCTAAGTCAAATGGGGTACAGACGCGAACGGTCGGCGAAAGAAGAGAGAACACACAAGGGTGAACTCAAAAGACAAGAGTCGCCAGCTAGGCATTTTTATCCCGGAGGAAAGGTAATGCTGCATAGACCTACGAAAAGATATGGATAAGACGATTGCGAACCAGAGAGACTGAGAAAGGGGGTTGGTTACAACCTGGGAAGGTATTAGCACCCAGATTGTCCGCCGTACTCGGCGGGATCCACGCTTAAAAGATTTGTGTTTTAAAGGGGTAGTGTCAGTGCAATTTGTGTATCAAAGCTGGAAAAGAATGCAAGTGTCAGTGTAAAAGAAATGTGAAGTGTATAGGAGAAGTGTCAGTGTGAGAACAAGAATGAAATGCTCAAGACTATGAGGCTTAAAGAATAATGCTGGAAGGAGGGGGAATATACAGAGACTTTTGTTCGATAACTGTTAAGTTATGCCTACGTATCCTCTCGTGCAATGAGGAAGTCAGAACACCGTAGTTCGACTCAAAGAGACTGAAAGATCTTGACTGATGAACTGCTTACTTGTCTATGCTCAAGTGTATGACCTGTCTGGCTCAGGTGCAAACTGTCTTGCATTAGACGGAAGAAGCAAGTTCTCGTTTGTGAGTGAATGAGATGAGAAAAGAATCCCGAAGGAGACGATTATTGTTTGTTTTTGTATTTTCAGTCTTTTATTGCTTTTTGAAGTTTGTCATAAGTTAATGAGCTTAAGCCTAAACCAATGGGTTAGTAAACTCATCACATCCTCCCTCTGATTAGGGGTAATGAGAATACCTTAAGTGTGAAGTTAACATCTCACACTTAATCACCCTGAAGCAGGATTAAGATCATTAACCTACTTGTGATTATTTAGATGTTTTTTTTTTTTAGTGTTGAGTAATGAGTTTAAGCCATAATCAAGGATTTAATGGACTCATTACACCATACTAATAGAAGGATAATAGATGAGAACATTTAAGCTGAGAAAAACTCCTCAACTTAATCCATGATTAGGGATTAACCTCATGACAAAACAAAGCCTTTATTAAGTGGATTTTAGTTAATGATAAGATTAAGAAGTGAATTTTATGGTTTGTAAGACAACTTGAGGGGGACTTGTCCATTAACACTAGGGTTAGTCCTTCTTAACCTGTTAAGGAAGAAATAGAACCCTAATGCAAGGCCCAAGTTACAAGCTTAATGTCTTGATGATTGTTAGATGAATTGATTAAAGGATTTAAACACATTAAGGGTTTAACACTTAGGATTAAAGTTATACACTCCATCCTAATAGAAGGATGCAGGCATAAGCTTAATCACAAAGCCTTAAAGCCTTTAGGGTTTAGTCCCTGATTATGAGGTGAAAGGAGAAGACTCAAGGATGACACAAAGGTAAAAGCTAAATGGGGGGACTAAACAAAACCCTAATTGTGATCATGCTTGTAAGTCCTAGGGTTTATGAGGCTTAAGAAAGAAATCTTCAAAGAACCACCAAGGAGAGAAGCAGATGAAAGGAGGAAGGAGCAGAGAGAAGCAAAAACAACTTGCTTCACTTAAGAAGACAAGTTGCTTGAAGAAAGAAAGTAAGATGAACAAGAATGAGCAAGCTCAATCCAAAACACATACAAAATGCAGCAAGGGAAGTGTGAAAGAGATGAAAAGAGATTGTGAGAAGTGAAGGCAAATTCACTTCTCAAACAACTTACCACCTGAAATGTTAGCATAAGAAAATGAAATGTAATACAAATGAGATGCAATGTCATGATGCAAACCAAAACCAAAAGCATGAGTATGCTGTTAATGATGCTAAGAGATGATACAAACATGAGGTAAGACATTAGAATGATCAAACAAGCATAAGGATGCAAATGAGGCATGTATTGAACCATGAATGTTCATGAAAAGTTATGAAATGTTATGGACATACAACATGACAAATGAAAGGTGCAATGATCAAACATGATTCTAATATGTCCTAAGATGTATTATGAATCAAAAGAATGCACAAAATGTCATGGCAAGTCAATGGATGCAAGCAAATGAGAAATGGATACAAAGGAAGGCATAAATTAGGGTTACATGCATCATGCAAAGCAAAAATCCAAAACCAGAAGCAAACATCATGATAAAAATTTGAAAATGCAATCAAAGATACCCTAAACCTATACAAACTCACTTCCCAAAGGAGAGGATCCAACTCTTAACCTATTGAAAGTTATGAATTTCCTAAGATTGCTAGGGTTTGTAGGTACCTCATCAAGAAAAATGCAAAACAAATTGAAAATGCAAGATCAAATCAAACCAATTTTATCCTATAAATTAAATGCTATGCAAGATGCAATGCCAAAAGAATCATCATCCAACTCTCAATGGTTAGGCAGAAATGAATTTTTGAAGTTTGAAGCAAAATATTGCCTAAAAATGAAATTAAATCCAATGGAAATGATCAAAAGGCATCAAGAACAAAAACGAAATTTGGTTTGAGAGTTGGACAATGTTTCTAAATGTTTTTAGATGCTATGTGAATTTTTTTGTGATTTTTAAATACCTAAATGCATTTTTAATTAATTAATTTCCATTAATTAATTAAAAATAAACATTTAAATGATTTAAAAATAATTTTTAATGCTAAAAATAAAATAAAAATTGTTTTTGGGTAGGGAAAAATATTTGAAATAAAAATGCAGAAGGAAATATTTTTATAATTTTTCTAAGTATTTTAAATTAAATGACAAAGAAAATAGGATTAAAATGAAATTAAAATTGATTTAAATGGGAGGTATGTTGATCTGAAGGACAAGATTCAAAGTTAGGACGCGGAAGTTGATACGCGCGTGATCTAGTGGCTGAAATTCAAACTGAATAAATCCCAATTAAAAAATTAATTAATCCTGGTTAACTTAATTAATTGGAAATTAGGGTTAAGTGGGGCAATCAAACCAAACCCTAATCCAGATTAACACTTTAATGACTCTCAGGTGGCCGGAAATGACCTCCGGTCATCTTCTCCGGCCACCTCTCCCCTGAGATTTCTCTAAAACACTCCCTAGGCCAAATCAAACCCCCCAAATCTCCATAAATGATCCCCAAACCCCATAGAGCAAGAATCCAGCACCAAATTTCATTTATTTTTCATCAACAACAAGATTTGAACAAAAACCTAAAACTGAACAAAATTTCAGAACATGCATACACACTCAAAACTCAACCATTTTTCACCATTCAAGGTTCATTGTGATCAGTGGAACACACTCTACCATTCTATAACTAAAGAAACAAGTTCTGGAAAAATGTTTCAGGGAGGTACCTGAGCTTGAGCTTTCTCAGTTCTGGACTTTCAGGCCTCCTCTCTCTGTGCAAACCACTCCCCTTGAACTCCTGATGAAGTTTTGATGCTTGGAAAGAATTTCTTTTGGCTGATTTGGGAGTTTGATCAAGTTCTGTTCAGGAGAGGTGAGAAATCGTATCTGGCTTGTGGTGTGTTCTTGGCTGTTTTGATAGGTGGTTTTGGGTCAGTGAATGATTCAGAAATGAATGGTGGTGTTTGTTTGAAGATTGAGTGATTGAGTTGGGAGATTCGAAAGCTTTTGCAAGAGGGAGAGTTTTTTGTAACTTTGGCAATCTGAGGTTTCAGCTTGTGTTGGGTGGTGTGTTATGTTGCATTTGGTCCACTTATCACTACTAGAGAGGTTAGAGGAGTTGGTGTGCCCTATTGTGATTGGTATGGGTCTTTATGCAAAAAGTCAAGTTTTGTGTAAGAGATGTATAGGTCAATGGTAGGCCAAGTACAAGAAGGGTGTCCTGCGCAACAAGGAATGAGGAGGGCCATGGGATCAATTTTGAAGCTAATTAACAAATGGATTAGGGTTTGTATGATGTTTTGCAACTTTAATCAACTTTGGCCCTTTTGAAGTTTCTTGATCCACAAGTCATGAAAATGGACAAAGTCTTGGTGCATTCTGAACTTTAGGCAATGATTTATGTTTGTGCAAATATTAGAAGTCACTTTGAGGTTTCAATTTGCCTTGGCAAGGGATTTTGCAACTTTGCCTCTTTGGTGCATAACTTGAAATTATGTGATTTTTCCCAACTTTGACAAGCCATAACTTTTGATCCAAAATGAATTAGAATGAGTTCTTGTACTTTTTGAAAAGGGAATGATCCATTCTACAACTTTCATGACCAAAGTTTTCCCATTTGAAGCATTTTTGAATCAAAAAGCAAGGGTTGAAAAAGTTTCCCAAAATGGCAAGTTTCCATTACAAGTCATTTTCCCAAAAAGGCAACTTTGCAAATGGCTTGAAATTCTTCAATTTTGTGAACTTCTAACATCTTATATGATCAAATAAAGACCATACACAATCAAAATGATGATGAACACTCCTTGGTTGGGTCATTGGGGGGCCTCAGATGCCCTGATTTTGTACTGACTTGCTCAAGAAGTCAACTCTTGATTAGATGCCTTCCCCATGGAATTTCTTCATGAAACTTGATATGCATGATCCTTATAACATATAGAGACCAATAGAAACAAGAATGACCAAAAACTTTGGAGTTATGGCCTCTGAAACCAAAACCCTAATTCTAGGTCATCTGTGCAGTTAAACCTGGCTCTGCTTCCATGCCTTTCCCAGTTCTTGTGATCCTTTGACTTTCTTGACTTTGTGGGGATACAATATGATTCTTGAACATACATGGACCCCTTTGAAGTGATTGAAGACCTTTGGAGTGGCTCAAATGGCTCTTGGATTGCTCAGATCACAAACCCTAGATGCAGATGACTTGGAAACAATGTAGTGAAGCAAAAATGCAATATGAGATGCTATGATTGAACTTATGCATATGAAGATATCACAAGCCATGGTGTAAATGGGTGAGGGCAAATTTGGGGTGTTTACAGCTGCCCCTATTCAAACATGAGTTAGCTGTGCAGGATGTAAGCAACGACTTAACAGGCAAACAAGATAACTTGTGGTTGAATACCAAAGACAGTCCAAAATTTGCACTCACAAAATGAAGAAGAAAAGGGATATAGATTGTAAAAGGAAAATAAAGTATGATTATAAAGTGCGGGCGACGGAGGACGACCGTCGAGCAGGGGATGACTGCTGGGGAAGATGCGGGAAATACAGCGATAACGGGGACGGCCGACAAGCTGGGGATGCAGGAAGTTATGATGGGGACGACCATCGAGATAAAGCTATAAGACTTTCCGGGGATTATAGGTAAATGAAATAAATGATGAGGTACGGTCATCAAAGGGTGAAGGACGATCACCTAGCAGGGGACGGCTGCTCTGTTGAGGATAAGATGAGGGACGATCATCCAAGGTGAAGGACGATCACCTGGCAAGGTACGGTTGCCAAAAAGTATCACGACATAGGACGAATGTCGGATAAAAAAAGTCAACAATGGGGACGGCCATCAGATAAGCATGATGAAGGACGATCATCAAGAGGTGAAGGACGATCACCTAACAAGGTACGGCTGCTCTCAGGGTTTATCATGACATAGGACGAATGTCAGATAACAAGATCAACAATGGGGACGGCCATCGGATAAAATGATGAAGGACGATCATCAAGAGGTGAAGGACGATCACCTAGCAGAGGACGACTGCTAAAAAAAAATCACGACATAGGACGAATGTCGGATAAGAAAAGGGTTCTAATATATAGAGACTCCACTGGGGGTTGATGAAGGACGATCATCAAAGAGGTGAAGGACGATCACCTGGCAGGGTATGGCTGCCGAAAAGGTATCATGACATAGGACGAATGTCAGATATAAAGGAAATAGTTTGACAAGTTTTGTTGGGGACTTTGCTGGGGAATAGTAAACACGGACGAGTGTTTACATCCAAGAAATGAAAGGTATAAGTGTTTAGACATTGTGTATGGATTAAAGATGCGGACGAGCATCCTTAAGACTACGATACGGACGAGTATCGGGTAGAAACAAACACTGACACATGTTCAGAGATGATGATACGGACGAGTATCAACTGGTTAACAAAGAACACAGACGAGTGTCGAATCTAAAGGGATTCTTCTGGGGAACAATAGACACAGACGAGTGTCTAAACTCTAAAAAGAGGTAAAAGTAACCGACATTGTGTATGGATTAAAGATGCGAACGAGCATCCTTAAGACTATGATACGGGCGAGTATCAAGTAGAAACAAAAGCTTGACGCGTGTTCTGAGATGATGATACAGACGAGTACCAACTGGTTAACAAAGAACACGGACAAGTGTCGAATCTGAGGGGATATAAGTGGTATATACAAGATACGGACGAGTATCTGTATGAGTGGTATGTATTATAAACAAGTGTATGGTTTCTAAAGTGTTTGGGTGACTATGCTGGGGAGGTGACACGGACGGGTGTCAAGGAATTGTATATATGTGTATTTGTGAGTGCAAAGGGGACGCTTTGGCTTTCTACTGGGGATATGACACGGACGGGTGTCAGGGAGTATCTGTATCTTTAGGGAAAGTGCCTTGGCTCTCTGCCGGGGAATTTTGGGGAGCATTCTGTATATCGCTGATGGATTATCAGCATTCACAAGTGTTTGATTTAGAACATGGCTTATGATTATGCAATATGTTTGATTTCTGCCGTAATGCTCCGTATTAGACGGAATGCTACGCTATGTGGGGAGAATATGATGCGAATGCTATGATTATGCAAAAGATACCGATCCGGGATTCGGATCCCGTTGCTGTGAAGATCTATGACCGATCTGCTTGAAGTGGACATCCCAGCTGGGGATAAGATCATTGGTAGATCTGTCATGTATGGCTCTGCTTGGGGGAATAGGTCACTGATAAACCCATCTCATTAATGAGGGACCCAACTGGGGTTTGTAGAAGCTTTCTTCACTCTGTTGTGATTTCTTCACGTGTTGCTCTTCTAGATAGAGGTTGAAACTTTGTGGGGGAGATGGTTCCCTGGCTTTTTGCACTTGGTTGAGGAGGAAATGACAAATGGCACCTCAGCTGGGGAGAAAGCACCTCCGGTGCTGAGACTGAGTAGATACTGATTTGCCAGCTTGCTGGGGTGAAGCTTTCATGCCCCATATTGTGCTTTGAAAACCTGCAATCCTGAAAAGGTATAGAAACGCTCAAGTAATCCCGAGGTATCCCTTACCGGATTCCATCGTAGGAGTTTAGACACTCCCGGGAGTAAGTATATTTCCTGTAAGCACGTATTTTTAGAAGAAAAGCATCTGTATTTATGCAATCAGTATCTTAAAGACATCGGACATTCTTTGTAAACAAGAATAAAGCGTACGAGACGAAACATGACTGGAAATCTGATTTTATTAATTCGTGTGCCCTGAATTGGCAAGATACAGTCAAAGGAACAAGTCCCCTAGAATGAGGGGATTGTTACAAATTGAGAAAAAAGATGTTGGCAATGTTGATGACGCTTCGAGGAGCTTCCCTTTTGCTATGACTTGTATGACTTTTGACGTTCTTCTCGTCTTGCTTTCTGATGGAGGCTGATTCTGAAAGAAGCTTGATCCTTTCGAAGCTTACCAAGTCGTAAGTGATACAGACGAATTCAGAATGCAGTTGTTCGCTTATTCCCTTATTTTGCGGGGATCGCCCTTTCGGGTTTTCAATCCGCCGGGATACCCATTTTTGCCTGAGTTGTCCAATGTGGCTTTTCAACTCAGCGGGTGTACATTTTTTGTTTATTTTCCCTTATTTTTACCCGAGTCTTTTATTCTGTTTTTGACTCGCCGGGATGCCCTATTTTTGCCTGGACTTACATTCTGTTTTTATGTCCAGCGGGTCATTTTATGCGAAGTATTTTTTAACTGCATCTGAATTCACAGGGGACGGGAAGTCTTCACCATCCATAGTGCTGAGCATCAGGGCCCCACCTGAGAAAACTTTCTTTACCACGAATGGCCCTTCGTAGTTCGGAGTCCACTTGCCCCTGTGGTCTGTATGAGGAGGGGGGAGTCTTTTTAACACAAGATCTCCTACTTGGTATTCCCGGAGCCTAACTTTCTGATCGAAGGCTCTCTTCATTCTTTTCTGATACAGCTGCCCATGACAGATTGCAGCCAATCTTTTCTCTTCAATCAGACTCAGTTGTTCGTATCGGGACCGGACCCATTCTGCTTCGTTCAGCTTAACAACCATTAGTACCCGCAGGGAGGGTAATTCAACTTCAACAGGTAGGACTGCCTCCATACCATACACAAGCTGATACGGTGTTGCCCCAGTGGATGTTCTGATTTATGTACGGTACCCATGCAAGGCAAACGGTAGCATCTCATGCCAGTCTTTATAGGTGACTACCATCTTCTGCACAATCTTCTTAATGTTCTTATTAGCTGCCTCAACAACGCCATTCATCTTTGGCCTGTAAGGAGAAGAATTGTGGTGTTAGATCTTGATGTCCCGGCATAGCTCTGCCATCATTTTGTTGTTCAAGTTGGAACCATTTTCCGTAATGATTCGCTCGGGCACTCCATATCGGCAGATGATGTCTCTCTTCAGAAATCGGGCTACCACTTGCCTTGTAACATTTGCATAGGAAGCTGCTTCAACCCACTTGGTAAAATAGTCAATAACAACCAGGATGAATCTGTGGCCGTTTGAAGCAGTAGGTTCGATCTTGCCAATCATATCAATGCCCCACATAGCAAAAGGCCAAGGTGAAGACATCACATTCAGAGGATTGGGAGGCACATGCACTTTATCTGCGTAAATCTGGCATTTATGGCATTTTCTGGCATAGGCACAACAGTCGGTGTCCATTGTGATCCAGTAATAACCTGATCTTAGCAACTTTTTAGCCATGGCATGCCCTCCTGCATGGGTACCAAAGGATCCTTCGTGCACTTCGTGCATTAACAAGCATGCTTCTGTCTTATCAACGCATCTGAGGAGTACCATATCAAAGTTTCTCTTGTATAGGGAACCGTCAGCATTCAGAAAGAAACTACCAGCAAGCCTTCTTAAAGTCTTCTTATCATTGGAAGATGCCCCAGGTGGGTATGTTTGATCCTCCAAGAAGCACTTAATGTCATGGAACCAAGGCTTATCATCTTTTACAACGTCTGCTGCAAATACATATGCTGGTCTGTCAAGTCTGGACACTGAAATCCGAGGTACAAAGTTGGCAGCTTGAACTTTGATCATGGATGAAATGGTAGCCAGAGCATCTGCAAACTGATTCTCGTCCCGAGGGATATACTCAAGCTTGACCGTTGTAAAGAAAGTCAATAACCTCCTTGTATAATCCCTGTAAGGTATCAGATGATCCTGGTGGGTGTACCATTTGCCGTTGGTTTGATTAACTACCAGAGCTGAATCTCCGAACACAGTCAAAGTCTTGATCCTGAGGTCAATGGCTTCCTCAAGACCCATAATACAAGCTTCGTATTCAGCTTCGTTGTTAGTGCAGTTGAAGGTGAGCTTTGCCGAGAAAGGCATGTGAACTCCCTTAGGTGTAATGAGTACTGCACCAACACCACGACCATTCATATTAACAGCCCCATCAAACATCATAGTCCATTCTTCTTCCGGGTCAGGCCCTTCAGTGTGAACAGGCTCTTCATGATCTTTTGCTTTTATGAACATGATGTCTTCATCAGGGAAGTCAAATCTCATAGGCTGGTAATCATCAATAGGTGCTCAGCAAGATAATCAGACAATATACTGCCCTTGATGGCTTTCTGGGATGTGTACTGGATGTCGTATTCTGTGAGGATCATTTGCCATCTTGCAACCCGTCCGGTAAGTGCTGGCTTCTCAAAAATGTACTTAACTGGGTCCATCTTTGATATCAATAAAGTAGTGTGGGTCAACATATACTGCCTTAGTCGGCGAGCAGCCCACGCTAAAGCACAGCAAGTTTTCTCGAGCAGTGAATAACGTTGTTCACAGTCGGTAAATGTTTTGCTTAGGTAGTAAATTGCATACTCTTTTCGACTAGACTCGTCATGCTGGCCCAGCACACACCCCATTGACTCTTCTAATACTGTCAGGTACATTATCAGAGGTCTTCCTTCAATTGGAGGCATAAGGATTGGAGGCTCTTGTAAATATTCCTTGATCTTGTCAAAAGCCCTCTGGCAATCTTCGTTCCACCTGACCGTTTGTTCTTTTCTTAACAGTTTGAACAAGGGTTCACAGGTTGCCGTAAGGTGAGATATGAACCGTGAAATGTAGTTCAATATTCCTAAGAAACCTCGAACTTCTTTCTCAGTTTTCGGTGCAGGCATTTCTTGAATGGCTTTAACTTTATCAGGGTCAACTTCAATCCCTTTCTCGCTTACAATAAATCCCAGCAACTTACCAGATCGAACCCCGAATGTGCATTTGTTGGGGTTTAACTTCAACTGGTACTTCCTCAGACGTTTGAATAACTTCAACAGGTTTACCAAGTGGTCTTCTTCTGTAAGGGACTTGGCAATCATGTCATCCACATAACATTCAATTTCTTTATGGATCATGTCGTGGAATAATGTTACCATAGCCCGTTGATACGTTGCACCAGCATTCTTCAGTCCGAATGGCATCACCTTATAATAGAACGTGCCCCAGGGTGTGATAAAAGTTGTCTTCTCCATGTCTTCAGGTGACATCTTGATCTGATTATATCCTGAAAATCCGTCCATGAAGGAGAACACCGAGAACTGAGCCGTATTATCAACCAATACATCAATGTGAGGTAATGGGAAATCATCCTTTGGGCTGGCTCTGTTCAGATCCCGGTAGTCCACACACATCCTCACATTGCCGTCTTTCTTAGGCACAGGTACAATATTAGCAACCCACGGCGGGTAACTAGTCACAGCAAGGAAACCGGCATCCCACTGCTTTTGTACCTCTTCTTTTATCTTCATTGCCATATCCGGGCGAGTACGGCGTAACTTCTGTTTTATTGGTGGGCAGTCTTCTTTTAAAGGCAGCTTGTGCATAACAATATCGGTGTCCAACCCTGGCATATCCTGATAAGACCAAGCGAAAACATCCACATACTCTCGAAGCATATCAATCAGTTGTTCTTTCACTGAGTCTTGTAGGCAGGCCCCGATCTTAACTTCTTTCACATCTTCTTCCGTACCAAGATTAACCGTTTCGACTTCCTCCTGATGAGGAGTGATAACCTTCTCCTCTTGCCTTAACAACCTGGCTAGCTCTTCAGGAAGCTCATAATCTTCTTCAACCCCTTCATCAGCTTGATTGATTGGATTGTCAAAGTCATACGGAGTCATAGCAGTGTTGTTGTCGGTGCAGTCTGGAGGGCATTCTCTGCAAGGGTTTAGATTGTTTATTTTAGTGATCTATTTTAATCTTGTTTAGAAAAGAGTGAAATGAAGTTTATCATTTTCGAAAACATTGCCATTTTATTTTTGTACAAAAAGAAAAAATGAAAAACAGTGAGCGGAAAAGAAAAAAGACTCATTTGCAAAAGATGTCCGATATTCATAGATTAATCTGTTTGCACAAAATTACAAGATGGCCCGATTACAAAATGAGTCTTGTCATCTTGGGCAAGATGCAAGACTTGATGCATGCTTAAAAATACAGGAAATAATAATTACTCTGCAGGGGTAACCCTTATAATTTCCTGGGAAGACCAGTTAAGGACTTGGCTCCCCGGGATCCTTGGACGTATCCAGCTCTCCAGGTTGCGGTCGTTTTCTTCCTCGTCTTCCAAGTTGTTCACAGCATCCGGGGTGAGCATTCCCCCGCTGACAAAACTGGGCTTCTTGACAGCCTCTGATTGATCTTGTTGAGTTGGTTTGTAACCCAACCCAAATATGTCCTCCTTCTTCTCCACGGGCAGCAGCTTGCCCCAGCCTTAGGCAGTCCCCTCTTCAACAACCTTCCTGGCTTGCTGATAAGATGTCATGGAGGTTCCTAGTACAGCAGATGCTTCATTAATGTTCAGGGCCTCAAACCCCTGGCTCATGGTTTCATGGATCTCTCCATCCATCTCAATGTACTTATACGTAGCCAGATGGCTAACAAAGATGTCTTCTTCACCACAGATGGTGATGATCTGGCCTTCCCACTCGAATTTCAGCTTCTGGTGAAGGGTAGACGTAACAGCGCCAACGGTATGGATCCAAGGTATACCCAACAAACAGCTGTAGGCCGGCTGAATGTCCATCACATAGAAGGTAATTTTAAAAGTCTGCGGGCCAATCATCACAGGCAGATCAATCTCCCCTAGCACTAATCTTTTAGAGCCATCAAATGCTCTCACCACCAAATTACTTGGACGCAATGCCAAGCCATCGTACTCCAGCTTCACCAAGGCTTTCTTTGGTAGAACATTGAGTGAAGACCCAGTGTCCACCAGTACATGGGATAGAACAACACCCTTGCATTCCAGAGTGATGTGTAAAGCCTTGTTGTGGTTACGTCCCTCAGTTGTTAAGTCAGCATTGGTAAAGCCCAGTCCATGACTGGTGTTGACATTTGCCACCACAGTTTCTAGCTGATTAACAGTGATCTCCTCTGGCACGTATGCTGCGTGCAGAACTTTCAATAATGCATTCCTATGGGCTTCAGAACACATTAAAAGAGATAATATGGAGATCTTTGAGGGAGTTTGGTGGAGCTGATCCACCACTTTGTAATCACTTCTCTTTATAATCCTCATAAACTCGTCTACATCTTGTTCAAAAGATGTCTTCTGAGTTTCCTTGATAATTGGTTCTTCAGATATCACACTCTTTCCCTTTGCTTTGGCAGCAGCTTCTGCTTCGGCATTAGGTCTTTGCAATTGTGAGGCAAAAAGGCGTCCGCTTCTGGTGAAGCCTCCGCCTCCCCTAACATTATCAATCTGTGGAGAAGAAGTTGAAGAATCCAAAGTGATTTTCTCCCTGTTGCAGTAGAGATCAAAGCCATAATGCCAAGGTATGGCATTACTGCTTTCATATGGAACTGGTCCAGGCACCGTGATGGTAACTGGACTGACTGCTGCAGAGGAGGGTACTGAAATGGTGTGCGGATCGTAGTAAATGGTGACTGGTGACCTGGAAGGAGGTACCACTGTTTGTTGCCGAAAGTTGTTGTTTTGAGGAACATCGGATGGATCATAGTAAATGGTGACTGCTGAGATATCTTCATTAATTTCTGTTGGTGTTGTAGAAGATTCTGCCGAATAAATGGATGCTGATGTTGTAGAAGAAATGGTTGTTGACATCTGGTTTGTTGAAGTTATGGATGAAGCCATTGTTGATGATATTGACGAATTGTTCGGAATGATTGTTGTTGCAGTTGTAGAAGAGTCAGGAATTGTTGTAAAAGGGATTGCTGGATTTGTAGGCGCCGTTGTTGAGATCTGAAGTATACCACTTTTGATAAGACCATCTATGCCGCTTCTCAAATTATCACACCCGTTGACTGAAATGTTGCAGTACCCACAACTGAGCTCACACCCGGGGAACATCTGGCACTCTAGAAGCTGAGCTTTAATTTCTACCAGAGGTGTCCGAATCTGTCCAACACTGGTGATTAAGAAAGATGGCTTGTCTTCCTCAATGGCATTAATTCTTGGTCCTCCATGATTGGGCATGGGATTCTTGGTGACACTTGGAGGGGGTGCAAAGTTGAGGGCTTTAGAATCCACCAGGTCTTGGACTTTCATTTGCAAGGCCCTGCACTTCTCCGTATTGTGGCCAGGTGCATTGGAGTGGAAAGCACATCTGGCGTTGACATCGTAATTTCTTGGGAGATTAGAGGGATCTGGTGGTGCCAATGTCCTTAATTCAACCAAGTTGAGTTTCAGGAGTTGTGGCAATAAAGCGGCATAAGGCATAGGGATTGGATCAATCACCCTATTTGCCTGTGATGGTCTTTGCTGAAAGGGTCTTTGTTGTTGATTGCTGTTATTGTTGTTGTAGGTCCTCTGCGGCGGATACTGAACTTGCTGTTGGTAATGAGGTTGTTGTGGCTGTTGATATGTTGGTTGCTGAGGGATCAGAGCTGGAATAGTGACAACTGCTACTGATCTGTGGACATACTGAGGTCTGCCCCTGCTGGCATGAATGGAATTTGTCTCACCGGCTCTTCTAGGTCCCACAAAAGGTTTCCTGGAGTTACTGGACGAACTTGCACCATTATCAGAAATCTTACCCATCTTCAGAAGGCTTTCAATTCTTTCTCCAGCTATAACTACGTCTACGAAGCTGGTGGAAGAAAAGGCAGCTAGCCTATCAATATATGTTCCTTGCAGAGTATTCATAAACATGTCGGCCATTTCTCTTTCCGACATGGGTGGCTGGACAGCAGCAGCAAGCTGTCTCCACCTCTGGGCATATTCCCTGAAGCTTTCCCTGGAGGATTGAGACATTCCCATCAAGAGGGTCCTGTTAGGAGCCATGTCTAGATTGTATTGGTACTTCCTGATGAAGGCTTCAACTAGGTCCTTCCAGCATCTGATTGTAGCTCTGGTTAAGTGCGAGTACCACTCCCTCGAAGCCCCAGTCAAACTGTCTTCAAAGTAAAACATCCACAGTTTTTCATCCATGGTATATGCTTTAAGTCTCCCCAGAAAAGACTGTAAGTGAGTTCGTGGATAGGAAGTTCCATTGTATTTCTCGAAGCACGGGGGTTTAAACTTGTGGGGAATCCTTACCCCATCCACTAACCCCATATCCATGACATCAAAACCCAGGGAATTTTGAGACTCCAGAGATCTCAACTTTTCAGCAATTTCATCAAACCTCCTATCATAAACTTCATCCCCAGCTCCCATTACAGTGAACTGCTCCTCTTGAGGGTCTTCCTGCAAGATCCTGCCTGCAGTAGTATTTCCTTGCACATTACTCGGGATGTTGACTTCCAGATGTAGATGAGGCCCATATACTGGTGGGTTAACATGAGGCTGACCCCTCTCATTGTTACTTGTTCCTCCAGTTCCCAGATGGGGTTCTTCCGGGTTTTGTCTTTCTACCAATGCCCTCAACCTTTCTTGACTTTGGGCCAAGCCATTCATTACTTCCATGAATTGGGTCATTTGGTTTCTCATTTCCAGCCTTTCATTAGCCATCTGGGTTCTGACCTCTGTCAGATCTTGCTGAACTTGATCCATTTGGATACCAGGAAGATTGTTGCGAGTAGGATACCGATGCGGACGGTTGAGAGGGAACACCCGACGGCGAGCAATAATTCCTGAACCACAACAGAGTTAGTAACAAACAACACAAAATCCTACAAAACAAAACAAGAGTTAGTATGCAATGCAGCATGCTTATTTATTTTCCAAGGTATCCGGCTTGGCTCTTGGTTTTGACCTTTCCAGACCCTGAGGAAGATGCTTTGATGTTGCTTGAGAAAAGAAACTCAAATGAAACAAACTGACAAATACATTACAAAGGGTGGATCATACATAGTTTGTTTTTTTACAACACATGCCCCTGAGGGGTCAAAATACATCATAAAAAGAAAAGTACATGAAATGGAAATAACAACAAGCAAAGAAGTCAAACATCTAATCCAAACTCATCCTCCTTAACCTCCTTCAGAAGTGCTTCAGTTATAGGACCAGCCGGATGCTCTGTAATGTTTCTGATAAGAAGGTTCCTGGTGGCAATAGCAGTGGTCAGCTTCTTGTGCCTGTCTTGGTCCTTTGACCTCTTCACACCAACCCTAAGCTTCAACTCTGAAATCTCCTTCTGGGCTGCTAGCAGAGCCTCCTGTTGTTTCTTTTCATTGGCCTCCAAATGCTCAATCTTGGCTTGAGTTCTCTTATCTTCTTGAGTACGAGCTTCAGTGATCCTAACCCACCTAGCTTGAATTTCTTTCAGATAGAGATCAATCCTAGCCTTCTGAAACTGGGCCTCTTTACAGGCATTCTTCAAAATTTGCTCCCCAGCTCTTGATTTCTTGATGTAGTCCTCTGCTTTCTCAATCTTGGCCAGATGCTCCACCTTAAGCTTCTCCAACCTCTCAATGTCTAGACGACCATCACTCCTCTCCCAGAGGGTCTTCTTTAGAGCTTGAGACAGATTCTCATTCCTCTCTTTCAGCTTCTCAAATTCTTCCAGGCTGACAGTGGCTGGAGGTGGTACTGTGGATGGTCCAGGTGTATCCTCAATGGTGAAAGGCATCCCAGAAATTTGAGCCCTAGCATGAGACCAATCATAATACTGAGCTGAAGCCACATTGTTGCACCTCCCAAGAATGGCCATCCCTTTGGTCTGGATGTTGTCCCAAGCCCAGGATGCTTGTCTGACAACAGCTAGATTAGGTTTTATCTCACAATACAGGGTTTCAGCCAAGTCTTGCATTCTAGGAGGGTGAACCAAAGCATAGCCCAACTGTCTCTTAAACAGCAAAGGATTGTAGTTGATGCAACCCTTCACTCCTATTAGAGGTACATTGGGGAACTGTCCACAGCTAGTAATTATGTCCCTGCCTTTGGTGCTCTGGGTACACCATCTGATGTCATCTGAAGTCAAAGCAATAAGTCTCTTAGCCCAATTCTTCTGTTGGTGAGGATTCAGGAAGGCATCAGTCTTGGGTATGTGTTTGAGCAGCCAGGTTTGGAACAGAGGAGCACAACATCTCACCAACTTCCCTCTTTGCTTCTCATTTCTATTGGTGAACAGAATAATAGAAATCTCCCAGCAATGTGGGCACTGGGTTCCTCAGAAGGAAAAGATGAATGGCATTCTTGCTGATAAACTTGGGCTCATCTGTAAATAGTATAACCCCATATATACTGAGGGCTAACAATGCACAAACTGCCCTCCATTCTCCCAAAGAGGCCTTCAGGGTGGCCTGAGAAGTCAGAAAGTCTAAGTGTAGGCCAGGGATCCCAGCCTTTGTTATCATGTTCTGCTCAATCAAAATGGGTTCCAGGTATAGTGCTTTTGCCACTTCCTCATTGCTGGGAGAAGTCATTTCAGGGTTGAAGGGGACACCACCCCTGATAGGTACTCCAATCAAGGATGAGAACTCCTCCAGCAAAGGTCCTAGTTGAAAGTTCTGGAAAGTGAAGCATCTCAAAGGAGGGTCATAAAACTGTAGGCAAGTGTGGATCAAACTCCTCTGAGAAGGGTCCAGGTCCATAACCATATCAAGGATGCCTCCATAATGCTCTTTGAATAATGGGATGTGGTCTGGAGTGATAAGTTCCTGGACCTGTCTGATGCTAGTCAGCACAGGCTCAAAGAAATGGTATGAAATGTTGCTCTTCTTGGGTGCCATGACTGCTGATGAAGAGCTGAAAACAAGTGCTGATGATGAAGACTGATACTGGAGATGAGCCACTGATAGGCTGATGATGGTGAGGATGAAGGTAGCTGAAGCAGACAACTGATGAAGATAACTGAAGCAAATAGCTGATGAAACAGAGGTCTTTGCAGATGAAGGGGTCAAAACCTAGCCAGATATGATGTGGATACCCTGAAAAACAAATAAATAAATGTTAAATGATGCAATGATGATGTATGCAAATGATATGCAAGGGTTTGTGATCAAGCTGGATCTGATTACTGCCTTGATATAAGTCCATGTATGTCTAAGAAGTCCAGATGGAGGTTCAGAAATCCAGTAACCAAGGTGGGGGATTCAAATAAAGAGTCACATGTCCAGGGTTAAATCACAAGAGCTGTCCCAAAATGGAGTACTCTTAATCAAAACAAAGTATCAGGGTATGATGTGGCTAGAGGTACCTGCAAACCTGTAAACAGCCCAACCCCCTCACAGGTGGTGTTCTAAAACAAGGATCCTCAGACTTGGATCAGTTATGAGAAGTGTAAACACTTCTAACCCGGAGGTGCAGTGTTTATAATAACCATAAAAGATCCTCCTCTAATTCACCTCAGTTTCTGAAGGTCATAATAAAGGTCATTCAGACTTAGCAGGCTTCCCAGATAGCCCTAGCACTACAGGAGATCTGTAGCACAGAGTTCTCAAGAAGAAACCCATATCTGAACCGTGTTTCATATTCCCGCACCAGACCGAAATGGAATGGGAAAGAAAATGAACCACTCTAGCCTAGATGTTACTCAGGTCCCAGGTATAGGACCTTAAACTCTTAATAGAACCCCACCCACCAAGACAAAAAGCAGATCCAGCCAGATGACAATATGACAGTATGATGTATGAAGCTGTAAAGAAAGCAATAAATAATTGTACATAAAGCAATAAATAAAGCAACTATATAAACACAATTAGCACATAACACCCCAGTAAACACAAATCAAACAAGCGCTAGGAGGAACCCACAAAAAGAACCAGAAGCCCTGGTTACAGTATAAGGTTCCCCAGCAGAGTCGCCAAGCTGTCGCTCCCACCAAATGAGGCTAAGTCAAATGGGGTACAGACGCGAACGGTCGGCGAAAGAAGAGAGAACACACAAGGGTGAACTCAAAAGAAAAGAGTCGCCAGCTAGGCATTTTTATCCCGGAGAAAAGGTAATGCTGCATAGACCTAAGAAAAGATATGGATAAGACGGTTGCGAACCAGAGAGACTGAGAAAGGGGGTTGGTTACAACCTGGGAAGGTATTAGCACCCAGATTGTCCGCCGTACTCGACGGGATCCACGCTTAAAAGATTTGTGTTTTAAAGGGGTAGTGTCAGTGAAATCTGTGTATCAAAGCTGGAAAAGAATGCAAGTGTCAGTGTAAAAGAAATGTGAAGTGTATAGGAGAAGTGTCAGTGTGAGAACAAGAATGAAATGCTCAAGACTATGAGGCTTAAAGAATAATGCTGGAAGGAGGGGGAATATACAGAGACTTTTGTTCGATAACTGTTAAGTTATGCCTACGTATCCTCTCGTGCAATGAGGAAGTCAGAACACCGTAGTTCGACTCAAAGAGACTGAAAGATCTTGACTGATGAACTGCTTACTTGTCTATGCTCAAGTGTATGACCTGTCTGGATCAGGTGCAAACTGTCTTGCATTAGACGGAAGAAGCAAGTTCTCGTTTGTGAGTGAATGAGATGAGAAAAGAATCCCGAAGGAGACGATTATTGTTTGTTTTTGTATTTTCAGTCTTTTATTGCTTTTTGAAGTTTGTCATAAGTTAATGAGCTTAAGCCTAAACCAATGGGTTAGTAAACTCATCACATCCTCCCTCTGATTAGGGGTAATGATAATACCTTAAGTGTGAAGTCAGCATCTCACACTTAATCACCCTGAAGCAGGATTAAGATCATTAACCTACTTGTGATTATTTAGATGTTTTTGTTATTTTTTTTTAGTGTTGAGTAATGAGTTTAAGCCATAATCAAGGATTTAATGGACTCATTACACCATCCTAATAGAAGGATAATAGATGAGAACATTTAAGCTGAGAAAAACTCCTCAACTTAATCCATGATTAGGGATTAACCTCATGACAAAACAAAGCCTTTATTAAGTGGATTTTAGTTAATGATAAGATGAAGAAGTGAATTTTATGGTTTGTAAGACAACTTGAGGGGGACTTGTCCATTAACACTAGGGTTAGTCCTTCTTAACCTGTTAAGGAAGAAATAGAACCCTAATGCAAGGCCCAAGTTACAAGCTTAATGTCTTGATGATTGTTAGATGAATTGATTAAAGGATTTAAACACATTAAGGGTTTAACACTTAGGATTAAAGTTATACATTCCATCCTAATAGAAGGATGCAGGCATAAGCTTAATCACAAAGCCTTAAAGCCTTTAGGGTTTAGTCCCTGATTATGAGGTGAGAGGAGAAGACTCAAGGATGACACAAAGGTAAAAGCTAAATGGGGGGACTAAACAAAACCCTAATTGTGATCATGCTTGGAAGTCCTAGGGTTTATGAGGCTTAAGAAAGAAATCTTCAAAGAACCACCAAGGAGAGAAGCAGATGAAAGGAGGAAGGAGCAGAGAGAAGCAAAAACAACTTGCTTCACTTAAGAAGACAAGTTGCTTGAAGAAAGAAAGTAAGATGAACAAGAATGAGCAAGCTCAATCCAAAACACATACAAAATGCAGCAAGGGAAGTGTGAAAGAGATGAAAAGAGATTGTGAGAAGTGAAGGCAAATTCACTTCTCAAACAACTTACCACCTGAAATGTTAGCATAAGAAAATGAAATGTAATACAAATGAGATGCAATGTAATGATGCAAACCAAAACCAGAAGCATGAGTATGATGTTAATGATGCTAAGAGATGATACAAACATGAGGCAAGACATGAGAATGATCAAACAAGCATAAGGATGCAAATGAGGCATGTATTGAACCATGAATGTTCATGAAAAGTTATGAAATGTTATGGACATACAACATGACAAATGAAAGATTTAATGATCAAACATGATTCTAATATGTCCTAAGATGTATTATGAATCAAAATAATGCACAAAATGTCATGGCAAGTCAATGGATGCAAGCAAATGAGAAATGGATACAAAGGAAGGCACAAATTAGGGTTACATGCATCATGCAAAGCAAAAATCCAAAACCAGAAGCAAACATCATGATAAAAATTTGAAAATTCAATCAAAGATACCCTAAACCTATACAAACTCACTGCCCAAAGGAGAGGATCCAACTCTTAACCTATTGAAAGTTATGAATTTCCTAAGATTGCTAGGGTTTGTAGGTACCTCATCAAGAAAAATGCAAAAAAAATTGAAAATGCAAGATCAAATCAAACCAATTTTATCCTATAAACTACATGCTATGCAAGATGCAATGCCAAAATAATCATCATCCAACTCTCAATGGTTAGGCAGAAATGAATTTTTGAAGTTTGAAGCAAAATATTGCCTAAAAATGAAATTAAATCCAATGGAAATGACCAAAAGGCATCAAGAACAAAAAAGAAATTTGGTTTGAGAGTTGGACAATGTTTCTAAATGTTTTTAGATGCTATGTGAATTTTTTTGTGATTTTTAAATACCTAAATGCATTTTTAATTAATTAATTTCCATTAATTAATTAAAAATAAACATTTAAATGATTTAAAAATAATTTTTAATGCTAAAAATAAAATAAAAATTGTTTTTGGGTAGGGAAAAATATTTGAAATAAAAATGCAGAAGGAAATATTTTTATAATTTTTCTAAGTATTTTAAATTAAATGACAAAGAAAATGGGATTAAAATGAAATTAAAATTGATTTAAATGGGAGGTATGCTGATCTGAAGGCCAAGATTCAAAGCTAGGACGCGGGAGTTGACTATGCGCGTGATCTAGTGGCTGAAATTCAAACTGAATAAATCCCAATTAAAAAATTAATTAATCCTGGTTAACTTAATTAATTGGAAATTAGGGTTAAGTGGGGCAATCTGGGCCATTGGACGCGCGCGGGAAATGGAATCGTACGCTCTACATTCAAACCAAACCCTAATCCAGATTAACACTTTAATTACTCTCAGGTGGCCGGAAATGACCTCCGGTCATCTTCTCCGGCCACCTCTCCCCTGAGATTTCTCTAAAACACTCCCTAGGCCAAATCAAACCCCCAAACTCCAGAAATGATCCCCAAACCCCATAGAGCAAGAATCCAGCACCAAATTTCATTTATTTTTCATCAACAACAAGATTCGAACAAAAACCTAAAACTGAACAAAATTTCAGAACATGCATACACACTCAAAACTCAACCATTTTTCACCATTCAAGGTTCATTGTGATCAGTGGAACACACTCTACCATTCTATAACTAAAGAAACAAGTTCTGGAAAAATGTTTCAGGGAGGTACCTGAGCTTGAGCTTTCTCAGTTCTGGACTTTCAGGCCTCCTCTCTCTGTGCAAACCACTCCCCTTGAACTCCTGATGAAGTTTTGATGCTTGGAAATAATTTCTTTTGGCTGATTTGGGAGTTTGATCAAGTTCTGTTCAGGAGAGGTGAGAAATCGTATCTGGCTTGTGGTGTGTTCTTGGCTGTTTTGATAGGTGGTTTTGGGTCAGTGAATGATTCAGAAATGAATGGTGGTGTTTGTTTGAAGATTGAGTGATTGAGTTGGGAGATTCGAAAGCTTTTGCAAGAGGGAGAGTTTTTTGTAACTTTGGCAATCTGAGGTTTCAGCTTGTGTTGGGTGGTGTGTTATGTTGCATTTGGTCCACTTATCACTACTAGAGAGGTCAGAGGAGTTGGTGTGCCCTATTGTGATTGGTATGGGTCTTTATGCAAAAAGTCAAGTTTTGTGTAAGAGAGGTATGGGTCAATGGTAGGCCAAGTACAAGAAGGGTGTCCTGCGCAGCAAGGAATGAGGAGGGCCATGGGATCAGTTTTGAAGCTAATTAACAAATGGATTAGGGTTTGTATGATGTTTTGCAACTTTAATCAACTTTGGCCCTTTTGAAGTTTCTTGATCCACAAGTCATGAAAATGGACAAAGTCTTGGTGCATTCTGAACT
Organism: Lathyrus aphaca; assembly: GCA_963966055.1. NCBI lineage: Eukaryota > Viridiplantae > Streptophyta > Magnoliopsida > Fabales > Fabaceae > Lathyrus > Lathyrus aphaca. Next base: position 306,444,887 of record OZ014519.1, on the reverse strand, counting down.
TTAGGCAATGATTTATGTTTGTGCAAATATTAGAAGTCACTTTGAGGTTTCAATTTGCCTTGGCAAGGGATTTTGCAACTTTGCCTCTTTGGTGCATAACTTGAAATTATGTGATTTTCCCCAACTTTGACAAGCCATAACTTTTGATCCAAAATGAATTAGAATGAGTTCTTGTACTTTTTGAAAAGGGAATGATCCATTCTACAACTTTCATGACCAAAGTTTTCCCATTTGAAGCATTTTTTAATCAAAAAGCAAGGGTTGAAAAAGTTTCCCAAAATGGCAAGTTTCCATTACAAGTCATTTTCCCAAAAAGGCAACTTTGCAAATGGCTTGAAATTCTTCAATTTTGTGAACTTATAACATCTTCTATTATCAAATAAAGACCATACACAATCAAAATGATGATGAACACTCCTTGGTTGGGTCATTGGGGGGCCTCAGATGCCCTGATTTTGTACTGACTTGCTCAAGAAGTCAACTCTTGATTAGATGCCTTCCCCATGGAATTTCTTCATGAAACTTGATATGCATGATCCTTATAACATATAGAGACCAATAGAAACAAGAATGACCAAAAACTTTGGAGTTATGGCCTCTGAAACCAAAACCCTAATTCTAGGTCATCTGTGCAGTTAAACCTGGCTCTGCTTCCATGCCTTTCCCAGTTCTTGTGATCCTTTGACTTTCTTGACTTTGTGGGGATACAATATGATGCTTGAACATACATGGACCCCTTTGAAGTGATTGAAGACCTTTGTAGTGGCTCAAATGGCTCTTGGATTGCTCAGATCACAAACCCTAGATGCAGATGACTTGGAAACAATGTAGTGAAGCAAAAATGCAATATGAGATGGTATGATTGAACTTATGCATATGAAGATATCACAAGCCATGGTGTAAATGGGTGAGGGCAAATTTGGGGTGTTTACAAGTGAATATATCATAAAAATGATTGTTATAAGATATATCAAGAGGTAATAAATATACCATAAAAATGATAGCTAGTAAATAAATCATAAAAATGATAGTTATAAGATATATCAGAAGGTAATAAATAGATCATAAAAATGATAGTTATAAGATATATCGGAAGGTAGTACATATATCATAAAAATGATAGTTATATAATATAACGGAAGGTAGTAAATATATCATAAAAATGACATGTAGTGAATATATCATAAAAATGATAGTTATAAAATAATTCAGAAGGTAATAAATATATCCTAAAAATGATAGTTATAAGATACATCGGAAGGTAATAAATATATAATAGAAATGATAGTTATATGATATAACTAATGGTAGTAAATATATCATAAAAATGATAGCTATACGATATATTGGAAGGTAATAAATATATAATAAAATTGATATGTAGTGAATATATCATAAAAATGATTGTTATAAGATATACCGGAAGGTAATAAATATACCATAAAATGATAGGTAGTAAATAAATCATAAAAATGATAGTTATAAGATATATCAGAAGGTAATAAATATATCCTAAAAATGATAGTTATAAGATATATCGGAAGGTGGTAAATATATAATAGAAATGATAGTTATATGATATATCGGAAGGTAGTAAATATATCATAAAAAGGATAGTTATAAGATATATTGTAAGGTAATAAATATAAAATAAAATTGATATGTAGTGAATATATCATAAAAATGATTGTTATATGATATATCGGAAGGTAGTAAATTTATCATAAAAATGATAGTTATAAGATATATTGTAAGGTAATAAATATATAATAAAATTGATATGTAGTGAATATATCATAAAAATGATTGTTATAAGATATATCGGAAGATAATAAATATACCATAAAAATGATAGGATGTAAATAAATCATAAAAATGATAGTTATAAGATATATCAGAAGGTAATAAATAGATCATAAAAATGATAGTTATAAGATATATCGGAAGGTAGTACATATATCATAAAAATGATAGTTATATAATATAACGGAAGGTAGTAAATATATCATAAAAATGACATGTAGTGAATATATCATAAAAATGATAGTTATAAAATAATTCAGAAGGTAATAAATATATCCTAAAAATGATAGTTATAAGATACATCGGAAGGTAATAAATATATCATAGAAATGATAGTTATATGATATATCGAATGGTAGTAAATATATCATAAAAATGATAGCTATAAGATATATTGGAAGGTAATAAATATATAATAAAATTGATATATAGTGAATATATCATAAAAATGATTGTTATAAGATATATTGGAAGGTAATAAATATACCATAAAATAATAGGTAGTAAATATATCATAAAAATGATAGTTATAAGATATATCAGAAGGTAATAAATATATCATAAAAATGATAGTTCTAAGATAAATTGGAAGGTAGTACATATATCATAAAAATAATAGTTATATGATATATCGGAATGTTGTAAATATATCATAAAAATGATAGTTATAAGATATATTGTAAGGTAATAAATATATAATAAAATTGATACGTAGTGGATATATCATAAAAATGATCGTTATATGATATATCGGAAGGTAGTAAATATATCATAAAAATGATAGTTATAAGATATATTGTAAGGTAATAAATATATAATAAAATTTATATGTAGTGAATATATCATAAAAATGATTGTTATATGATATATTGAAAGATAATAAATATACCATAAAAATGATAGGTTGTAAATAAATCATAAAAATGATAGTTAAAAGATATATCAGAAGGTAATAAATATATCATAAAAAATAATAGTTATAAGATATATCGGAAGGTAGTACAGATATCACAAAAATGATAGTTATATGATATATCGGAAGGTAGTAAATATATCATAAAAATAACATGTAGTGAATATATCATAAAAATGATAGATATAAGATATATCAGAAGGTAATAAATATATCATTAAAATGATAGTTATAAGATATATCGGAAGGTAGTAAAATATATCATAGAAATGATAGTTATATGATATATCGGGAGGTAGTAAATATATCATAAAAATGATAGTAATAAGATATGTTGTAAGGTAATAAATATATAATAAAATTGATATGTAGTGGATATATCATAAAAATGATTGTTATAAGATATATCGGAAGGTATTAAATATTCCAAAAAAATGATAGGTATTAAATAAATCATAAAATTATAGATATAAGATATATCAGAAGGTAATAAATATATCATAAAAATGATAGTTATAAGATATATCGGAAGGTAATAAATAGATCATAAAAATGATAGTTATAAGATATATCGGAAGGTAGAACATATATCATAAAAATGATAGTTATATGATATAACGGAAGGTAGTAAATATATCATAAATATAATAGTTATAAGATATATTGGAAGGTAATAAATATACCATAAAATAATAGGTAATAAATATATCATAAAAATGATAGTTATAAGATATATCGGAAGGTAATAAATATATCATAAAAATGATAGTTATAAGATATATTGGAAGGTAGTACATATATCATAAAAATGATAGTTATATGATATATCGGAAGGTAATAAATATATCATAAAAATGATAGTTACAAGATATATTGTAAGGTAATAAATATATAATAAAATTGATATGTAGTGAATATATCATAAAAATGATTGTTATAAGATATATCGGAAGATAATAAATATACCATAAAAATGATAGGTTGTAAATAAATCATAAAAATGATAGTTATAAGATATATCAGAAGGTTATAAATATATCATTAAAATGATTGTTATAAGATATATCGGAAGGTAGTACATATATCACAAAAATGATAGTTATATGATATATCGGAAGGTAGTAAATATATCATAAAAATGACATGTAGTGAATATATCATAAAAATGATAGATATAAGATATATTAGAAGGTAATAAATATATCATAAAAATGATAGTTATAAGATATATCGGAAGGTAGTAAATATATCATAGAAATGATAGTTATATGATATATCGGGAGGTAGTAAATATATCATAAAAATGATAGTTATAAGATATATTGTAAGGTAATAAATATATAATAAAATTGATATGTAGTGGATATATCATAAAAATGATTGTTATAAGATATATCGGAAGGTAATAAATATTCCATAAAAATTATAGGTATTAAATAAATCATTAAAATGATAGATATAAGATAATACATAAGGTAATAAATATATCATAAAAATTATAGTTATAAGATATATCGGAAGGTAGTACATATATCATAAAAATGATAGTTGTATGATATATCAAAAGGTAGAAAATATATCATAAAAATGATAGTTATAAGATATATTGTAACGTAATAAATATATAATAAAATTGATATGTAGTGAATATATCATAAAAATGATTGTTATAAGAAATATCGGAAGATAATAAATATAACATAAAAATGATAGGTTGTAAATAAATCATAAAAATGATAGTTATAAGATATATCAGAAGGTAATAAATATATCATAAAAATTAAAGTTATAAGATATATCGGAAGGTAGTAAATATATCATAAAAATGGCATGTAGTGAATATATCATAAAAATGATAAATATAAGATATATAAGAAGATAATAAATATATCATAAAAATGATAGTTATAAGATATATCGGAAGGTAGTAAATATATCATAGAAATGATAGTTATATGATTCATCGGAAGGTAATAAATATATCATAAAAATGATAGTTATAAGATATATTGGAAGGTAATAAATATATAATAAAATTGATATGTAGTGAATATATCATAAATATGATTGTTATAAGATATATCAGAAGGTGCTAAATATACCATAAAAATAATAGGTAGTAAATAAATCATAAAAATGATAATTATAAGATATATCAGAAGGTAATAAATATATCATAAAAATGATAGTTATAAGATATATCGGAAGGTAGTACATATATCATAAAAATGATAGTTATATGATATATCAGAAGGTAGTAAATATATCATAAAAATGACATGTAGTGAATATATTATAAAAAGTGATAGTTATAGGATATATCGGAAGATAATGAATATACCATATAAATTATAGGCGGTAAATAAATCATAAAAATGATAGTTATAAGACATATTTGAAGGTAATAAAAATATCATAAAAATGATAGTTAAAAGATATATCGGAAGGTAGTAAATATATCATAGAAATGATAGTTATATGATATATCGAATGGTAGTAAATATATCATTAAAATGATAGTTATAAGATATATTGGAAGTTATTAAATATATAATATAATTGAAATGTAGTGAATATATCATAAAAATGATTGTTATAAGATATATCGAAAGGTAATAAATATACCATAAAATGATAGGTAGTAAATAAATCATAAAAATTATAGTTATAAGATATATCAGAAGGTAATAAATATATCATAAAAACGATAGTTATAAGATATATCGGAAGGTGGTACATATATATCATAGAAATGTTAGTTATATGATATATCCGAAGGTAGTAAGTATATCATAAAAATAACATGTAGTGAATAAATCATAAAAATGATACTTATAAGATATATTAGAAGGTAATAAATATATCCTAAATATTGATAGTTATAAGATATATTGGAAGGTAGTAAATATATCATAGAAATGATAGTTTTATGATATATTGGTAGGTAGTAAATATATCATAAAAATGATAGTTATAAGATATATTAGAAGGTAATAAATATATAATAAAATTGATATGTAGTGAATATATCTTAAAAATGATTGTTATAAGATATATCGGAAGGTAATAAATATACCATTAAAATGATTGGTTGTAAATAAATCATAAAAATGATATTTATAAGATATATCAGAAGGTAATAAATATATAATAAAATGATAGTTATAAGATATATCGGAAGGTAGTATATATATCACAAAAATGATAGTTATATGATATATCAGAAGGTAGTAAATATATCATAAAAATGATAGTTATAAGATATATTGTAAGGTAATAAATATATAATAAAATTGATATGTAGTAAATATATCATAAAAATGATTGTTATAAGATATATCGAAAGATAATAAATATACCATAAAAATTATAGGCTGTAAATAAATCATAAAAATGATAGTTATAAGATATATCAGAAGGTAGTAAATATATCATAAAAATGACATGTAGTGAATATATCATAAAACTGATAGATATAAGATATATTAGAAGATAATAAATATATCATAAAAATGATAGTTATAAGATATATTGGAAGTTAGTAAATATATCATAGAAATGATAGTTATATGATATATCGGAAGGTAGTAAGTATATCCTAAAAATGATAGTTATAAGATATATTGTAAGGTAATAAATATATAATAAAATTGATATGTAGTGAATATATCATAAAAATGATTGTTATAAGATATATCGGAAGGTAATAAATTTACCATAAAAATGATAGGTATTAAATAAATCATAAAAATGATAGATATAAGATAATTTAGAAGGTAATAAATATATCATTAAAATGATAGTTATAAGATATATCAGAAGGTAGTACATATATCATAAAAATGATAGTTATTTGATATATCGGAAGGTAGTGAATATATCATAAAAATGGCATGTAGTGAATATCTCATAAAAATGATAAATATAAGATATATCAGAAGATAATAAATATATCATAAAAATGATAGTTATTAGATATATCGGAAGGTACTAAATATATTAAAGAAATGATAGTTATTTGATACATGGGATGATAGTAAATATATCATAAAAATGATAGTTATAATATATATTGGAAGGTAATAAATATATAATAAAATTGATATGTAGTGAATATATCATAAAAATGATTGTTATAAGATATATCGGAATGTAATAAATATACCATAAAAATAATAGGTAGTAAATAAATCATAAAAATGATAGTTATAAGATATATCAGAAGGTAATCAAAATATCATAAAAACGATAGTTATAAGATATATCGGAAGGTAGTACAAATATATCATAGAAATGATAGTTATATGATATATAGGAAAGTAGTAAATATATCATAAAAATGATATGTAGTGAATATATCAAAAAAATGATACTTATAATGTATATAAGAAGGTAATAAATATATCCTAAAAATGATAGTTATAAGATATATTGGAAGGTAGTAAATATATCATAGAAATGATAGTTATATGATATATCGGAAGGTAGTAAATATATCATAAAAATGATAGTTATAAGATATATTGGAAGGTAATAAATTTATAATAAAATTTATATGTAGTGAATATATCATAAAAATGATTGTTATAAGATATATCGGAAGGTAATAAATATACCAGAAAAATGATAGATTGTAAATAAATCATAAAAATGATAGTTATAAGATATATCAGAAGGTAATAAATATATCATAAAAATGATAGTTATAAGATATATCAGAAGGTAGTACATATATCACAAAAATGATAGTTATATGATATATCGGAAGGTAGGAAATATATCATAAAAATGACATGTATTGAATATATCATAAAAATGATAGATATAAGATATATCAGAAGATAATAAATATATCATAAAAATGATAATTATAAGATATATCGGAAGGTGGTAAATATATCATAGAAATGATAGTTATATGATATATCGGAAGGTAGTAAATATATCATAAAAATGATAGTTATAAGATATATTGTAATGTAATAAATATATAATAAAATTGATATGTAGTGAATATATCATAAAAATGATTGTCATAAGATATATCGGAAGGTAATAAATATACCATTAAATGATAGGTATTAAATAAATCATAAAAATGATAGATATAAGATAATTTATAAGGTAATAAATATATCATAAAAATGATAGTTATATGATATATCGGAAGGTAGTACATATATCATAAAAATGATAGTTATATGATATATCGGAAGGTTGTAAATATATCATAAAAATGACATGTAGTGAATAAATCATAAAATCTATAGTTATAAGATATATCGGAAGGTAGTAAATATATCATAAAAATGATAGTTATTAGATACATTGGAAGGTAATATATATATATATATATATATATATATATATATATATATATATATATATATATATATATATATATATATATATATATATATATATATATATATATATCATAAAAATTATAGGTAGTAAATAAATTATAAAATTATAGTTATAAGATATAACAGAAGGTTTTAAATATATAATTAAATTTTATAAGTAATAAATATATCATAAAAATGAAAGTTTTAAGATATATCAAAAGGTTGTAAGTATATCATAAAAATGATAGTTATAAGATATAGCTGAAGGTAGTAAATAAATAATAAAAATGACAGTTATAAGATATATCGTAAGGTAGTAAATATATCATAAATATGATAGTTATAAGATATATCGGAAGCTAGTAAATATATAATAAAATTGATATGTAATAAATATATCATAAAAATGATAGGTAGTAAATAAATCACAAAATGATAGTTATAAGATATATCAGAAGGTAGTAAATATATCATAAAAATGATACTTATAAGATATATCGGAAGGTAGTAAAGATATCTTTGAAATGATAGTTATATGATATATCGGAAGGTAATAAATATGTCATAAAAATGATAATTATAAGTTATATTGGAAGGTAATAAATATATAATAAAATTGATATGTAGTGAATATTTCATAAAAATGATTGTTATAATATATATCGGAAGGTAATAAATATACCATAAAATTGATAGGTAGTAAATAAATTATAAAAATAATAGTTAAAAGATATATCAGAAGGTAATAAATATATCATAAAAACCATATTATAAGATATATCAGAAGGTAGTAAATATATAATAGAAATGATAGTTATATGATATATCGGAAGCTAGTAAATATAACATAAAAATGACATGTATTGAATAAATCATAAAAATGATAGTTATTAGATATATCGGAATGTAATAAATATATTATAAAAAATATAGATAGTAAATAAATCATAAAAATGATAGTTATAAGATATATCGGAAGCTAGTAAATATATCATTAAATTTGATAGGTAGTAAATATATCATAAAAATGATAGTTATATGATATTTGGGAAGGTAGTAAATATATCATAAAAATATTAGTTATTAGATATATCGGAAGGTAATAAATATATCATAAAATTTGTATGTAGTAATTAAATCAAAAAATTTATAGTTATAAGATATAATAGAAGGTTTTAAATATATTATTAAATTTTATACGTAATTAATATATCATAAAAATAAAAGTTTTAGGATATATCAAAAGGTTGTAAATATATTATAAAAATGATAGTTAATGGATATATCGGAAGGTAATAAATATATCATAAAAATGATAAGTAGTAAATAAATAATAAAAATGAAAGTTATATAATATATCTTAAGGTTGTAAATATATTATAAAAATGATAGTTATAAGATATATCGGAAGCTAGTAAATATATAATAAAATTGATATGTAGTGAATATATCATAAAAATGATTGTTATAAGATATATCGGAAGGTATTAAATATATCCTAAAAATGATAGGTAGTAAATAAATCACAAAAATGATGGTTATAAGTTATATCAGAAGGTAATAAATATATCCTAAAAATACTAGTTATAAGATATATCGGAAGGTAGTAAATATTTCTTTGAAATGATAGTTATATGATATATCGGAAGTTAATAAATATATCATAAAAATGATAGATATAAGATATATTGAAAGGTAATAAATATACAATAAAATTGATATGTAGTGAATATATCATAAAAATGATTGTTATAAGATACATCGGAAGGTAGTAAATATATCATAGAAATGATAGTTATATGATATATCGAATGGTAGTAAATATATCATAAAAATGATAGCTATAAGATGTATTGGAAGGTAATAAATATATAATAAAATTGATATGTAGTGAATATATCATAAAAATGATTGTTATAAGATATATCGGAAGGTAATAAATATACCATAAAATTGATAAGTAGTAAATAAATCATAAAAATAATAGTTATAAGATATCTCAGAAGGTAATAAATATATCATAAAAATGATAGTTATAAGATATATCACAAGGTAATAAATATATCATAAAAATGATAGTTATAAGATATATTTGAAGGTAGTATATATATCATAAAAGTGACAGTTATATGATATATCGGAAGGTAGTAAATATATCATTAAAATGACATGTAGTGAATAAATCATAAAAATGATAGTTATAAGATATATCGGAATGTAATAAATATATTATAAAAAAAATATAGGTAGTAAATAAATCATAAAATTGATAGGTATAAGATATATCTGAAGGTAGTAAATATATCATTAAATTTGATAGGTAGTAAATATATCATTAAATTTGATAGGTATTAAATATATTATAAAATGATAGTTATATGATATTTGGGAAGGTAGTAAATATATCATAAAAATATTAGTTATTAGATATATCGGAAGGTAATAAATATATCATAAAAATTGTAGGTAGTAAATAAATTATAAAATTTATAGTTATAAGATATAACATAAGGTTTTAAATATATCATTAAATTTTATAAGTAATAAATATATCATAAAAATGAAAGTTTTAAGATAAATCAAAAGGTTGTAAATATATCATAAAAATTATAGTTATAAGATATATCGTAAGGTACTAAATATATCATAAAAATGATAGTTATAATATATATCGGAAGCTAGTAAATAAATAATAAAATTTATATGTAGTGAATATATCATAAAAGTGATTGTTATAAGATATATCGGAAGGTAATAAATATACCATAAAAATGACAGGTAGTAAATAAATCATAAAAATAATAGTTATAAGATATATCAGAAGGTAATAAATATATCATAAAAATGATAGTTATAAGATATACCAGAAGGTAGTAAAGATATCATAGAAATGATAGTTATATGATATATCGGAAGGTATTAAATATATCATAAAAATGATAGTTATAAGATATATTGTAAGGTAATAAATATATAATAAAATTGATATGTAGTGAATATATCATAAAAAGTATTGTTATAAGATATATTGGAAGGTAATAAATATACCATAAAATTGATAGGTTGTAAATAAATCATAAAAATGATAGTTATAAGATATATCAGAAGGTAATAAATATATCATAAAAATGATAGTTATAAGATATATCGGAAGGTAGTAAATATATCATAGAAATGATAGTTGTATGAAATATCGGAAGGTAGTAAATATATAATTAAATTGATATGTAGTGAATACATCATAAAAATGATTGTTATAAGATATATTGGAAGGTAATAAATATACCATAAAAATGATAGGTAGTAAGTTAATAAAAAAAATGATAGTAATAAGATATACTAGATGGTAATAAATATATCATAAAAATGATAGTTATAAGATATATCGGTAGGTAGTAAATATATCATAAAAATGATAGTTATATGATATATCGGAAGGTAGTAAATATTACATAAAAATGACATGTAGTGAATATATCATAATATGATAGTTATAAGATATATCGGAAGGTAATAAGTATATTATAAAAAATATAGGTGGTAAATAAGTCATAAAATAATAGTTATAAGATATATCAGAAGGTAGTAAATATATCATTAAATTTTAAAGGTAGTAAATATATCATAAAAATGATAGTTATAAGATATTTGGGAAGGTTGTAAATATATCATAAAAATGGTAGCTATTAGATATATCAGAAGGTAATAAATATATATCATAAAAATTGTAGGTAGTAAATAAATCATAAAATTTATAGTTATAAGATATGACATAAGGTTTTAAATATATCATTAAATTTTATAAGTAATAAATATATCATAAAAATGAAAGTTATAAGATATATCAAAAGGTTGTAAATATATCATAAAAATGATAGTTATAAGATATATCGGAAGGTAGTAAATATATCATAAAAATGATAAGTAGTAAATATATAATAAAAATGATAGTAATAAGATATATCGGAAGATAGTAAATATATCATAAAAATGATAGTTATAAGATACTACCCCCGTACCTTTTAATAAGAGACAAATCAGTTTTTAGGTTCATTGTATAATCAATGTATTTGGTCAGTTTGTAGACTAGATACATTAATTATTTAATGAATCTAAAAAGTGACTTGTGTCTTATATAAAGGAACAGAGGTAGTATATTGTAAGGTAGTAAATAAATCATTAATATGATAGTTATAAGATATATCGGAAGCTAGTAAATATATAATAAAATAGATATGTAGTGAATATATAAAAAAATGATTGTTATAAATATATCGGAAGGTAAAAAATATATCATAAAAATGATAGGTAGTAAATAAATCATAAAATGATAGTTATAAGATATATCGGAAGGTAGTAAATATATCATAAAAATGACATGTAGTGAATATATCCTAAAAATGATAGTTATAAGATATATTAGAAGGTAATAAATATATCACAAAAATGATAGTAATAAGATATATCGGAAGGTAGTAAAGATATCATAGAAACGATAGTTATATGATATATCGGAAGGTAGTAAATATATCATAAAAATGATAGTTATAAGATATTTTGGAAGGTAATAAATATATAATAAAATTGACATGTCATGAATATATCATAAAAGTGACAGTTATATGATATATCGAAAGGTAGTAAATATATCATAAAAATGACATGTAGTAAATAAATCATAAAATTGATAGTTATAAGATATATGAGAATGTAATAAATATATTATAAAAAATATAGGTAGTAAATAAATCATAAAAATGTTAGTTATAAGATATATCGGAAGGTTGTAAATATATCATTAAATTTGATAGGTAGTAAACATATTATAAAAATGATAGTTATATGATATTTGGGAAGGTAGTAAGTATATCATATAAACATTAGTTATTAGATATATCGGAAGGTAATAAATATATCATAAAAATTGTAGGTAGTAAATAAATCATAAAATTTATAGTTATAAGATATAACAGAAGGTTTTAAATATATCATTAAATTTAATATGTAATAAATATATCATAAAAATATAAGTAGTAAATAAATAATAAAAATGATAGTTATAAGATATATCGTAAGGTAGTAAATATATCAAAAAAACTGATAGTTATAAGATATATCGAAAGATAGTAAATATATAATAAAATTGATATGTAGTAAATATATCATAAAAATGATTGTTATAAGATATACCATAAAAATGATAGGTAGTAAATAAATCATAAAAATGATAGTTATATGATATATCGGAAGGTAGTAAATATATCATAAAAATGATAGTTATAAGATATATCAGAAGGTTGTAAATAAATCATAGAAATGATCATTATATGATATATCGGAAGGTAGTAAATATATCAAAAAAATGATAGTTATAAGATATATTGTAAGGAAATAAATATATAATAAAATTGATATGTAGTGAATATATCATAAAAATGATTATCATAAGATATATCGGAAGGTAATAAATATACCATAAATATGATAGGTAGTAAATAAATCATAAAAATGACAGTTATAAGATATCTAAGATGGTAATAAATATATCATAAAGAAGATAGTTATAAGATACATCGGAGGTAGTAAATATATCATAGAAATGATAGTTATATGATATATCGGAAGTTATTAAATATATAATAAAAATGATAGTTATAAGATATATCAGAAATTAATAAATATATCATAAAAATGATAGTTATAAGATATATCGGAAGGTAATAAATATATCATAAAAATGATAGTTATATAATATATCAGAAGGTAGCAAATATATCATAGAAATGATAGTTATATGATATATTTGAATGTAGTAAATATATCATAAAAATGATATATTGGAAGGTAATAAATATAGAATAAAATTATATGTAGTGAATATATCATAAAAATAATTGTTATAAGATTTATCAGAAGGTAATAAATATAGCAAAAAAATGATTGTTATAAGATATATCGGAAGGTAATAAATATACCATAAAATGATAGGTAGTAAATAAATCATAAAAACGATATTTATAAGATATATCAGAAGGTAGTAAATATATCATAGAAATGATAGTTATATGATATATCGGAAGGTAGTAAATAAATCATAGAAATGATAGTTATATGATATATTGGAAGGTAATAAATATATAATAAAATTGATATGTAGTGAATATATCATAAAAATGATAGTTATAAGATATATAATAAAATTGATATGTAGTGAATATACCATTAAATGATAGGTAGTGAATATATCATAAAAATGATAGTTATAAGATATATCAGAAGGTAATAAATATATCATAAAAATGATAGTTATAAGATAAATTGGAAGGTAGTACATATATCATAAAATGGTAGTTATATGATATATCGGAAGGTAGTAAATATATCATAAAAATGATAGTTACAAGATATATTGTAAGGTAATAAATATATAATAAAATTGATATGTAGTGAATATATTATAAAAATTATTGTTATAAGATATACCGGAAGGTAATAAATATACTATAAAATGATAGGTAGTAAATAAATCATAAAAATGATAGTTATAAGATATATCATAAGGTAGTAAATATATCATAAAAACGATAGTTATAAGATATATCGTAAGGTTGTACATATATATCATAGAAATGATAGTTATATGATATATCGGAAGGTAGTAAATATATCATAGAAATGATAGTTATATGATATATCGGAAGGTAGTAAATATATCATAAAAATGATAGTTATAAGATATATTGGAAGGTAATAAATATATAATAAAATTGATATGTAGTGAATATTTCATAAAAATGATTGTTATAAGATACATCGGAAGGTAATAAATATACCATAAAATTGATAGGTTGTAAATAAATCATAAAAATGATAGTTATAAGATACATCGGAAGGTAGTAAATATATCATAGAAATGATAGTTATATGATATATCGGAAGGTAGTAAATATATCATAAAAATGATAGTTATAAGATATATTGGAAGGTAAAAAATATATAATAAAATTGATATGTAGTAAGATATATCAGAAGGTAATAAATATATCATAAAAACGATAGTTATAAGATATATCAGAAGGTAGTACATATATATCATTGAAATGATAGTTATATGATATATCGGAAGGTAGTAAATATATCATAAAAATGACATGTAGTGAATATATCATAAAAATGATACTTATAAGATATATTAGAAGGTAATAAATATATCCTAAAAATGATAGTTATAAGATATATCGGAAGGTAGTAAATATATCATAGAAATGATAGTTATATGATATATCGGAAGGTAGTAAATATATCATAAAAATGATAGTTATAAGATATATTGGAAGGTAATAAATATATAATAAAATTGATATGTAGTGAATATTTCATAAAAATGATTGTTATAAGATACATCGGAAGGTAATAAATATACCATAAAATTGATAGGTTGTAAATAAATCTAAAAAATGATAGTTATAAGATATATCATAAGGTAATAAATATATCATAAAAATGATAGTTATAAGATAAATTGGAAGGTAGTACATATATCATGAAATATCGGAAGGTAGTAAATATATCATAAAAATGATAGTTATAAGATATCTTGTAAGGTAATAAATATATAATAAAATTGATATGTAGTGAATCTATCATAAAAATGATAGTTATAAGATATATCGGAAGGTAGTAAATATATCATAAAAATGTTAGTTATAAGATATATTGTAAGGTAATAAATATATAATAAAAATGATATGTAGTGAATATATCATAAAAATGATTGTTATAAGATATATCGGAAGATAATAAATATACCATAAAAATGATAGGATGTAAATAAATCATAAAAATGATAGTTATAAGATACTTCGGAAGGTAATAAATATACCATAAAATTGATAGGTTGTAAATAAATCGTAAAAATGATAGTTATAAGATATATCATAAGGTAATAAATATATCATAAAAATGATAGTTATAAGATAAATTGGAAGGTAGTACATATATCATAAAAATGATAGTTATATGAAATATCGGAAGGTAGTAAATATATCATAAAAATGATAGTTATAAGATATATTGTAAGGTAATAAATATATAATAAAATTGATATGTAGTGAATCTATCATAAAAATGATAGTTATATGATATATCGGAAGGTAGTAAATATATCATAAAAATGTTAGTTATAAGATATATTGTAAGGTAATAAATATATAATAAAATTGATATGTAGTGAATATATCATAAAAATGATTGTTATAAGATATATCGGAAGATAATAAATATACCATAAAAATGATAGGATGTAAATAAATCATAAAAATGATAGTTATAAGATATATCAGAAGGTAATAAATATATCATAAAAATGATAGTTATAAGATATATCAGAAGGTAGTACATATATCACAAAAATGATAGTTATATGATATATCGGAAGGTTATAAATATATCATAAAAATGACATGTAGTGAAAATATCATAAAAATGATAATTATAAGATATTTCAGAAAGTAATAAATATATCCTAAAAATGGTAGTTATAAGATACATCGGAAGGTAGTAAATATATCATAGAAATGATAGTTATATGATATATCGGAAGGTAGTAAATATATCATAAAAATGATAGTTATAAGATATATCAGAAGGTAATAAATATATCATAAAAACGATAGTTATAATATATATCGGAAGGTAGTAAATGATAGTTATATGATATATCGGAAGGTAGTAAATATATCATAAAAATGACATGTAGTGAATATATCATAAAAA